>OX243847.2:3952500-4587210 GCA_945859575.2 Herminia tarsipennalis | reverse complement strand
GCTTTGTTTTATTATGTGCCACAAAATCGTACATTATATCGTCATGGCTAATATTTAATAAGGGGGGCATTTTCTATCAATTTCTAAATACATATTTATTATATAGATAAATAAGACATAAGCCGAATAAACGTTCGTACTAATCATACAAAAGAATATTTTTAGTGGAAATCGAACCCGCTACACCAAAAGGCCAGTCTAAAATTGGTAATTACAATGGATATCGAGTTTCTACAATTTCCATGGCGACCCATTACCGTCTAACAGTATTAAGCGACTTATGTTGCTATCTGTACATGCTAGCGCGAGTACTGAGTACTCAGTAGTTCACAGAGCGGGGCTATCAGGAATGCTTTCAGAGCAATATTAAATCTGATCATTAGTCATGGACGGTTTTGCAGGATAATCCGTTTCGATCGCGCACCTATTACGCGCACTCAGCGATTTGTTCTGGTGACTATGATTTATGTGGGACAAATATATGTGTACTTAGTAGATTTTGTGGTGCAATAAATTAGTACTGATTCAGTAAGATAGAATTATGAAGGATAACCGTGGACACATGCCACCTTGCCACATGTAGCATGCGACGGTTATTTTCTAAAAATTGTCACAAATCACATCGTTCGCCATCGATAAGGTTTTTATCCCCACATTTTAGAGCCACTCGTACTGTGCGGTTTCAGAGGTTATTCCTACTGTGTACGCTCCGGTTGCAAAGTGAGCGCTCTGCCGAGGTTTTCCTTAAAGTGTAAATAGATTTTTAAAAAGTGGGCAACGCGTCCGTCACACCCCTAATGTTGCAGGCGTCACACAGGCAACGGTCACCGCTAACATCAAGGGCCCGTACATGAGCCGAGCGGCAGTTTGCCGCCGTCGTAGTTTAAAAAAAGTTTAGAAAGGCCATTCTTTTTTGACGTGAAGTCGTCTTTTACATCAATTACCGGCTGCACTCATGAAAAATGTCTAAAAAAGGTCACGTTATTGACTGGTTGCTAAGCAACGTGAATGGCGATTCTGCCTGCTGATAGACTAAAGTATTGTGGCCGTCGTACTAAAGCTGGAACAGGCATGGTTGTATGTCATATATATTTTTTCTTATGATGTTATAAGACTTAAAATTATCGTCGGTAAACCGACTTTAGAGACCACCATTTGTTTTTCTTTTGATATCAGAATTAATATTTTATCATTCGTTACGAGCTAAGTACCCACTTTGGCCAATATTTAATATAGTTTGGTTTTGGTTGTAAGTAATTGAAATAAATTTTCTCGGGCTTTACCTATTGTTTGCGAACAGGCATTACCAGTAAATGTAGAATCGACTTTCCACAAGTGTAGTATTTTGCTTCCTAGGTGAATAAATGATTTTTATTATTATTATTATTATTATAAATGCTCCTTATATATTGTACATTTTGAAGCTGTTCTCAATTCGACTGTATGTTTTTTTTTGTGTGGGTTTGTTATCCGATTAGGCAAAGATGGCTTGACCGATTTCATTTTGTTTTTTGCGATTGAAATGGTATACTTCCAAGGCATCGGTGCCATTGTCATCAGGTCAAGATCTGATCCTGGGGTTTGGAGAAATCGAGGCAACTCTTCAAATATTAAAGGCACACCCATAGTGATTTAGATATATTTTATAGAGTTTCAAACATTACGGAACTGATGATGAAGACTTTGGCAATATTTCACGGTTTGCGATTAGTTACTTAAATATAGTATCGCGTATGCTCGTCATTCTACTATTACACCACGTAATAAAGCTGATGGTGACTTATCATGTAAATTCCTCAACAATTAACGGCCCTGCATTGAGGAAAACAATGTTTTGTAAAAGGATTTCAACAGTTGACATTAAGCTATTGTAATTTAGATGAATTACAAACCAACCCACTAAAAAGTGCGAAATAAAACCTTTTATACAAAAAAATTATACTGACTTCAAAATTAAATCCAAGGCAACTAAAAAGGAAAAATAATATTGATCAACAAAAAACAGATAAACATTTTGAAGTTGGTGCCATAAACTATACTATACGCTAAAGCGGCGGCAGCCTAATGGCTAAGGCATCGGTATCACAATTGGGAATTTAAAAAAAAATGTTGTATTGCATTTAATTTTGAAGTGAGTAATATTTTTTTGTAAAAATGTTTTATTTTATCTCATGTTCCAATTTTTAATTAATATAATTTGCATCAGTACTCTAACATGGTGTATAGTATATTAGTGGCAGCACCATATCAAGTTATAAATATTAAAACATTGTAAAAAATCCATTTGAAAAGAGTGGCCGCTAGTTTTTATTGCCATCAGGCTTTACCTATTATTTGAGAACTTGGCATTACATGTACATGTAGAACCCCGACGTATCACAAGAGTTGTTGGGCATCCTAAGTGAATAAAAAAAAATAATTAAAGATTGTCTTCTATACATCTATCACTACACTGACTACTATAAAAAACTGGGCAAGATCCGTATGAAATATCCGATTTGAATAATTGCACCAACAGAAAGGCGTTTGTTAGTGGCACTTACACCCTTTTGTTGAGAAACGCAGTTTTTCTACAATAACTCAATGAAGATATATATATAATTTTAGTTGAAGGTATTTATTTAGCGCTACCGTTTTGATTGTTTTCATATTTTTTGGTCTCACGGAATAAGGGGGGGACAACATTTAAGCAACTTTTGAAGCGATTATTTCCAAAAATATTCACTTAATACAAACAAATATTTAAAACCTTAATATATTTTAAAAAAAACCTATCGAATGATATGCCACACGTTGATGTTTGCTAAAGTGGCCCCCTAAAATATTTATTCTTTTTATTTAGCTATCAAACTAAGTAGCGATTACTACAAGACACCTTATCACCAAATTTCATCAATATTCATTGTGTAGTATTTGAGTTAAATGCCTGGACATACAAATATACAGATAGACAGACGGACATCATGAAACTATAAACGTTCCGTTTCCCTGAAAATGGTTTTTAAGCGTCCAGATGTATATTAAAGTAACATTATAAAGTGATTGTTAAATTTGGTTTCAATGCTCAATATCCGATATGGTCTAGTGGCTAGGATACCTGGCTCTCACCCAGGAGGCTCGGGTTCGATTCCCGGTATCGGAATTTCTTTTTGGGTTGACTGAAACATGTAAAAGTTTTATATACATATCGGGACCGGACCTTTTATTATAAAAGTTATTCAGGTAAGATAAGTAAAAGTTACTCATAAATTGTGGTATATTTTTAAACAGAAAAGTTTAATAAATATACAATATAACAAATAAATTAAGATACGAAAACAACATACAGATGCTTACCTATACTGATTCACTGCTCTACAGAATTTTTATCGCAATATTGGTAAATCAAAGAGGTTTACCTATATTGCGAGAAACATTCTTCTACTCCAGATCATAACCTATCTCTGTGGCCAAATTTCATCCAGATCCATTCAGTAGGTCTAGCTTCATTGAATATCAAGCATCCACCTATTCAAATATTCGCATTTTTATTATTAGTAAGATTTAAAAAACCGTAGATCACTTGTAAGTCTTGTAAATTTATTATTGATATTACAGACAGTAAAACTGAACATCGCAGACATCCAAAAATAAATTGAGATACGGGGAATTAATGATTGTCAACCATATCATATTAAATTTCACTTTGTTTATTTCATATTTTTGGTATTAAAATCTCTTATTATATCATGACTAGTAAAACCATCATCTTAAGGAAAATGAAAATGGGGTTTCTACGTTTTTAGGTCATTATTTTCAATTTTTCATTGGAATCTTCTTCGGATTTCAACGAATATTTTGGGAATTAATTTTAATGTACATGGTGTTTTTAATTTAACAGAAGACGAAACCTATGTTTCTCGATATTTAAAGAAAAAAAATGTGCACTCCCTTTGCTACACCCCGACCAAGATAACAAATTCCGATTAATTAAAATAACCAGTCGGTAATATAAAAATTGTAAACATAGATTTACAGTCGTAAATCTATGTTTACAATTTTCAAACTATCTAAATGTATTCTAGTCTTATTATTATCTCTCATCTATTAACCCCTTTAAATAAAGTATCCGTAATTTTCGTCATAATTGCTATTGGCAACAAAGAGAAAAACTGAAATAATTAATTTAAACTAATTACTACCAGTTGGCAAGGTGCCCTGCGGCCGGTTCCGGGCTCACTTCAAATTATATTTATTTTAAGCTGACGGCATTCGCTACAAAT
Organism: Herminia tarsipennalis; assembly: GCA_945859575.2. Lineage (NCBI taxonomy): Eukaryota > Metazoa > Arthropoda > Insecta > Lepidoptera > Erebidae > Herminia > Herminia tarsipennalis. Next base: position 4,582,948 of record OX243847.2, on the reverse strand, counting down.
TATTTTTTGTAAGAAACAATATTATACGACTGGTTTAATTTTAAATATGCTCTTTGCGGTACCTGTTATAATTATCTTATAATTGACTGGATTGTTTGAAGTTAATTTAACTTTTAGGTAGAAACATAATTATTTTACTGTAAGCTTTGGCAGTAAATTAAAAAATGCTTTGAAATTAAATCCAGGTAAATGTGCGTCTGTAGACTACTCAGATGATTTGTTTTCTCGGAATTTTTGGCAAATAAAGCCACGATATTTTTTTTAAACATACCTTCGTACTGCTGTACCAACGAGGCATATAATAGTGTGTAACAGAAAAAACGTGATCAAATTTCATCAGAATATCATCATATAATGTCAATATAATCATAACTATATATTGACATATTCCTATGCAATCAAGTTTAGTATCATCTAACATTTAAACTTTTGCGTTGCATGATAACTATTTAAGTGTTTCTTACTTTCCACATTGTCTATGTGATTTGTTCATATAATCTTCGCTACTGTTTCCTTTTATTGGCTGTCCACTGGCTGTCCCGCGCAACTTCGTCTGCGTAAATTTTCCCCGTTTTTGCAACATTTCTCATTGCTGCTCAGCTCCTATTGGTCATAGCGTGATGTTACATAGCCTATAACCTTCCTCGATAAATGGGCTATCCAAAAATGAAAGAACTTTTAATTCAGACCAGTAGTTCCGGGGATTACCGCGTTCAAACAAACGAAGTCTTCAGCTTTATAATATTAGTATAGATTATGTTCCTTATATTCAACATTAATTAGTGGCAATATTCTAGTATAAATATTAACTATGTATTATAACTGTTTCTTGTAACTTTTGAAATAAACAAGTGATTATACATTATCTAAACTATTTATGGTGCTCAGATTTTGATAAAACATGTAACAAGCCTTGAACTACTATTAATCTTGTGACATTTTGTTACAAACACTTCAAATACTTAAGGTGACCAATTCACAAAATAAACAATGGACTAATTCAACAAAGACGAAAGTCAATGATAAAAGTATAGTTATAAATATTAAAGATTAATTAATTAAATCACTAAGAAAATACTACAAGTATTTTTAAGATAAACTAGCTGTAATTGTGTTTGTTATACAAACTCTCACGAGCTTAGAAGTTTATACATTTATCTTATCCGAATATTACTTTATTATGTGCCGTCGACTATAAATTACGACATAATATGGCTCTCTGATATCAAATCTAGATAGTTGCAACAATATTTTTACCGACGTAGTAATAAATACTGTATTGTGTCATAATCTAATTGTTATAATATTTGTGCTAGATTTCGCCGGCGGTTTTTTTTGTATCAATTTAGTTTCGCAATGTTTATGTACCCTTCATTTTATATAACGATTCAGAGAATGACAAATGTTTTAATTATAATTTTCGCATTAGTTTTATCTCAATAAAGATAAAAAAGTAAAGTTTGTTTGCAACGTGGGTCGCCCAATACTAACAGTCTTGTTAAGTTATGTTGGTAGGATTTTGTGATGGGAATTGTACCCGTGATCTCTGAATTGCGAATTCGGTGCCTTAAACACCAACCTACCTTGCAACACAAGAAAATTCAAAACGCAAACAATTTTAAATAGTAGATTGTCTCCTAAACATTATTATACTTTGTCACCCTATACGCACATTTGGATTAAGAGTGCTCTAGGCCTGCTGAGCCAATGATAGCCAATAGTTACAGATATCTTTTGAATGTCCACACTCAAAGGATACCAATTATAGACACAAATAAATATTAACATTTATTCTAACATTTAAACTTTCGCGTTGCATGATTATAACTATTTATTATAAGGGAATTAACGCGCATTGTTTACCTCAAAATTGCTTGACCTTAAAATTTTAACATCGCTGCGACAGTCTGCTTGTGACCAAGGCCGGTGCAACCTGGTCGAAACGTCAAGCAATTTTAAGGTAAACAATGCGCGTTAATTCCCGTATAATAAATAGTTATTAACATTTATTGATTAAATATTATCGATTATTACAAAAGCTGCCTTTTAGGCAGAAGATCAATGTATAATGTTCTAAATGAGAGGTGCGGGCATCATAATACTTTTCACAAGGATGGAAAAAAAAACGATAAAGAAAAATAAATAATAATATGGCGTATACCGAAATGGCGCTAAGAGCAAGGTAATTTTATTACTATATGGTATTTCTCTTCTACAAACGGTCAGAACTATCTCAAATTAATAAGGGTGTTTTTTTTAGTAAAAACTTAGAAACAAAAAATACAACACGTATTTTTATTGATAATTTCATATTTACAATCACAAAATCAGAAATAAAATGATGAAAATAAAATACTGTTGGCGGGGAACTGCCGCGCTGTTGTAGGTAATTATTTCAAGGAAAGGGCTGAGTTACAATACTCTACAATAATAACCGTGCCAAGAGACCTTAAGGACAAGCTGAAACCAGAAGTCATAGGTCATAGCATCAAAGAAGGCTAGAGAAACTGCTGGCAAGGCGCAGACAGCACCTACCAGGTTTCTGTAACAAATGGTCAATGGCTGTTGCATCACCATAGACCAGTTCGACGTAAGAAACGAGCACAGAGATGACGCCTAGCATAAAAGTATGAAAGGATAAATAAAACATTAAACTGAAAAAACACGAGATAAGAGACTGTCCAAAGCAGAGTCTAACTCATGGTCAGCCCAATGCTTGCAGTTGATCCGATTTGTAATAGGCTGCTTTAAAACAGTAAAGGTATCTATAGTAACTGCAGACAAGGCTCGTTTCATTGTTTCAACGCGAATCATTAACACTTGCGTCGCTTTTCAATAAATCTTAAAGGGATATAAAGCAGTGAAAATATTAAATGCATATTTTTGACAGATTCGCTTTCAAGTTATGTTATTACTCTTTACAAAGTACAAGCCAAGTTATCGACATTTCGTTGTTGAGATTAATTGCCATCGATTAATTATCATTTATAATAACTGACTGGCAGACCAACAGGGTCTAGTGGTTAGTGACCGTAACTGCTAAGCCGGAGGTCGTAGGTTCGATCCCCACCCAGGATAAAACTTTGTGTGATGAGCACGATGGTTTACACTGTGTCTGGGTGTTATTTATCTATAATATAATATTTAGAAATATTTAAGTATGTTTATCAGTTCTCTGGTTTCCATAGTACAAGCTCTGCTTAGTTTGGGATCAGAAAACGTTGTGAAAGTTGTCCCAAGCTATTATTATTATTATGTCAGCAATTTAAATACAGCCAGCAACAGAAGTAGCTGAACATGTAGTGATTGTAATACAATTGAGCTCTGAAATCAAAACACAAATCATTATCAGATATCGACAAAAGGTTCTGCTACTAAATTGTTTTGTAAATTTGAATGTTTTGCAGAATTTATTTTGCTGTTTGTACTGTACCTGCCTACAGCATATGACCGGATTTACATTAATGATCATTAGTAGGTCCGGCATAGCGCAGACACTTGCGGACATAATGTTTTTATATAGTACCAATAAACTCACCGCTGAGTCACGGGTGTATCCTACTATATCCATGGAAATACAACATAGAAATTGTGGTACATGCGTTAAACTAATCGAAAATGGCTAGAAAATAAATCCGTAAAGTCGGTTTACGGATGATAATTTTACGTGATTACGTCATAAGAAAACATCGATGACATTGTAACACAAGCCTTGCTCAGCTGGAGGGGTTAACAAGATTGCTAGCAATGTGGGACTCAATCCCACATTGCTAGTTTACTTAAAAAAAAGTAATAATAAAAAAATGGTAAGGGCGTTTTTACAATCCATATGGTGCACTTAAAGGTGGGATAGGCGTTTTATTTTTTACTGTTTGTTTGTTTGAACACAATAACCCGGGAACTACTGGTCCGAATCAAAAAAGAAATTTACTGTTTAATAGTCCAATCGAGGAAGGCTATAGGGAATATATTAGGAGCGGAGCAGCAATGAGAATTGCAAAAACGGGGAAAATTTACGCAGATAAAGTTGCGCGGGACAGCTAGTTATTCATAAAGAGGATTACTTTGATAAAGTGATATATCTAAAGAAAACCCAAGGCATAGTTCCTGTATGCACGTTGACTTAAAATTCGAGCGCGACAAACGCCTTGCGAAACCGCATTGGAAATAGTTGGACAAACGATCCCACTTGTTCCATCAATGGAAATAATGAGAAACACCCAAGTCACGGACCCCTCAACGACTCATTATGTATATAATAATACATTTATCTACTTTTCTAGCCAATCAACCCCTCGTATAACAGAAAATAAGGCCTTTTACGATGATACCTAATCCCTGAGTGTAGCATTTTATGTCTGTCATCTCAGAGGTCGCTATTAAGGGTCACTCACCCGTATCTAACAGGTGACACTGTTTAATTTTAATGTGAAAAGTCTAGTGTATGCCACAAAATACTGAATATACAGAAGGAAAGGTTAATACAATGTATGTACGCATGCTTAGACATCGCACATGGACACGGAATCTTGGACCACTTCAAACAATTGCAGTGAATGCATTTTATTAGGTTTTTTGTATACCTTGAAAATGTTTTTGACTTAGTTGCTATAAATATCTTAATTAGAATTTATTGGAAGTCATTTTATGTAACTTTGTTTTATATGATTTTATAATTGGTTTTATTAATCCAACTACAAGATACGAATGCTACTACCAAAAAAATTCAAACCTATACATTTACTGCACTTACTGAGCTCTATAGTACTAGTAGGTATACTAAACAAGCTGCCGCCGACAACACCATGACTCCATTTGAATTTGACATTTCGACGGTCATTTGACAGAATCAAATGGTTATCACAAGTGTCAAAAAAACCACAGGACAGTCTTCACAAGACATACTTTGTACGGGGTAGCCAGTCCAGCATAGTAGTACTATATCACTGCAATCACCGTTTAAAAAAAAGTACTTACATGAAATTGCCTTCTGTACTCGGAGTATTATATGTCTATACGTACTGAGTTTGTTTCTACAAATGTTTTGTGCACGTAACGTTAATATGAACCCTTGTAAAGCAACAACATTTAATTATAAGGTTGGTTTGAGTTATAATTATCAGCCTAAGAGAATGGAATATCACTGGAATATTAGATAGATAGTATAACATTCTGTCTTCTTAGATTTACTTGTTGCTCATGGCTCACCTATCATGGGACAACACTGAACACATATACCGGTGGTAGGACTAAGCCACAAGCCGTCTTGGTGGGCACAACAGTGTCAGTTATTCTTCGGTGAAATAGTATGTAGAAATAGATGTTAACACATCACTATGTTTCGATTGAATGGCACTGTAGCAAGTGTAATTACTGACCAATGAGACCTATGAAAGAAGAGCGCAGGGTGGTGATATTGAGATCTTTTCCAAACAAGGATTTAGGTGGCACTGATATTGTTATAAGCTAGCGTGACGCTTACCATCAGGCGCACGTACTTCTCGTCCCTTCTTTTTGTAGAATAAAAAGAAAAATAAAACATCATCATGGAACTCGTAGAACAGATAATAAATAACATTTTGAACTTGCCATGAAATAGTAGTTTTTATGTTTTATTTGCCACTTATTTATTTTTTGGGACGAAGTTCCTTATCGCGAGTTGCGAAAGGGGGCTAGACGGAAAAAATTAGGACCAAAAGTTGTAACGACACAACACGTTTTGCTATAGTTGTAAGCCGTGCGGCGTGCGCGTAAGATATGAACATCTAATTTGTTGACGAAGAAGTCACCTGTCGATTTGGTGAAGAGGCATAAATTCGGTACGCAGTATTGGTGATAATTGTGTAGCTGTGGGTTCGAGCCTTCGGTATACAAACGTCTTTTTGTAAGTTATTTCAAAATACCAAAATTTGTAACGACACTTTTTGCTATAGTTGTAAGTCATGCGGCGTGCGCGTGTTTCTCTGTTTGTCTCTCTCTCATAGAAAGCAAGCCAGTTATTTTCGTTTCGTCTTTCTATTTCGCATTGAAAAGTGTGGTGTCGCGACAATTATAAAAAATAAAAAATAAGATAAGAAAAGTACAACAAAAACCTCTCAAGATTTTGTTGTTTTTTATTATTTTTAGTTGCTTTGTCTTTAATTTTGTACTTTAAATCTTAATATTTCATAAACGGATCCCTAAATCTCCCCACGGTCTTCCCAACCTTTAACCGTTTTTAAAAGACGTATCTCACGATATTCCACATGATGGGGTGAGTGAGTGAGAAAAAACACTTTACATATAGGGGAGGTACCCTAAAAAAAATTTTTTTCAAGATTTTATACTTTGTCGGCGTAAGTAATACGTGTATCCAAGCAAAATTACAGCCTTCTAGCACTAAAAGTCTCTGAAAAAACGAACATGGCGAAACTACAAGGGTTCCGTTTTGCCATTTTGGCTACGGAACCCTAAAAAAACATACAGACGAACATTCTATGTTCCTATTCCTTTTTGAAGTTGGTTAAAAAGTATTTAGTAAAATAAAGAACAAAAAAAATACTAATCGTATAATATATTAGTAGATAGTACAAATTAATCCGTAGCAATTACAAAAACGATTACACACTGTGTAAGTATCCGCAGAAAATATAAACAAAACCAAGATCCGAACTCGCAATCGGCTTACGAAACCTCCTAATCTTCTTAAGAAGACATTGACAAGCAGAGATTAGGAACTTGTAAACTATCAAAATAGTCTTAGAACATAAACAATTTGTATTACTAACGTTAATTTTGTCCTGTTTCGAAGTGATTAATCATTGTAAAGTTAATTTTGTTAAAGTTTTGAATATACGCAGATGGGATATGTAAAGGTCGTGGTACACGTCACTGTTATGAATGGCCTAACATTTTGGCCACAAATTTTACTTGTAAATACTTAGTTGTCTGGGTTTAAGTTAAAAAATATGATAGCTGAGAGCTTTTGAAGTTTTTTTCTATAATTTTAGTTGATAGAAATAATTTCTGACGGCTGTAATGGTTCTATTAATTAGTACGTATGCCAAAAGTTTCAATTGTCACAGAAAACAAACCTTTTGGGATTAATAAAAAATGTCGATTCTGTAATTTACACCCAGAATATGGATCGATATTATTAGTGTTCATTTTTAAAACACACAAAAGACCCGTTTCTATGAGGAATATTCATTATAAATACAGATTTCTACAAGAATATAGTTAAAAATGAATCAATGATTTTTCGAAACCGTTTATCGGCCGCAGTGACAAAGATTAAGCACGCTGAAGTAGAAAATGGGCTGGCCATATTTGCCAAAGGACCGATGGCTGCTGGAGCAAACATTAAACATTAAACTAGATTGTCGCGACGCGCCAGTTCCCCCGCCCAGTAGCGATCGCTGAAAGCGGCCGGCGCGGCGTCAAGACAGACCACGCTGCAACACACCACTTTGCTATAATGTGTCTCTAGCCATACATTTTGTATGGAACCGATAGGCTTCTGTAGCGTTGCGACAGTCCACGACACAGTAGTATGTTTCTGGCTTAAGGTAGGGCGCCCCCAGCCAGATAGATAAACGCCCTAAGGTCGTTGGGATGAATTAGATGCGGAAGGCGGGCAACCGGTTGTTATGGCGTAAATGAGAAGTTGCCATGACCAGCAGTGGACTTATACAGGCTGATTGATAAGCGACAAAGGGCTACACAGTGTTAATCTTTCTAAGTAAAGAAACAATTAAATCGTCACATAAAGTAATAATAACCACGGGCATATCGTATCAGAATGACAGTAGCATATAGCAACCATATATCGATATTATATATTATATTTTTATATCATGACTTATGAGATGCTAGATACATCAATATTGTCAAGAGTGGACTTCTGAATGGCCAAAAAGTTGTACATTACAGGTTGTATGTGCGAGGGTCTTTAGTTTTATGTTGCTATGGCTGTGGTATATTTTGTGGTGAAAGGTTGAACAGGCAACAAACAATTACTTTGAAATTAAATTTAGGTTTTCTACCAAATGCTTTAAAACTACATGCTTGAGCATAAAAATTAATAAGAATTTCTGAACAAAATACAAAAAGAGATTCCGATACCGGGAATCGAACCCGAGCCTCCTGGGTGAGAGCCAGGTATCCTAGCCACTAGACCATATCGGATACTGTGTAGATGTCCTAAAAATCAATACATATACTTTTGAATATTATCTAAGTATATTTTTAGCTTAGAATTATATTTACTAAGTACTTCGTTCGAACTTGTATAGTAGTATATATAGAAAGTTGTGATCGAATTTCAGTAATGGGCAGTACGGTATGGTTCCTGACTCTGGCGACCGAGCAGATTGACGTTTTTGAAAATTGTTACACTCCTCGGAGAGAGCACGTTAAGCCGTCGGTCCTGCGCCTAATCTTTCTCCGGTCGTGTCCCATCGCGCTATGAGAATGAGGGAATAGAGAGTGCACTTGTGTCGATGCATACACTTGCACTATAATAACTTTCGGGTAGTCTTTTATGAGGTTTCCTTAAACAATGTTGCCGTAACCAACATCAGTTAAGGAAATCAGTATGTATGGTAATTTCTGTACCTAGTGCAAAATCTGGTTGCTTTATTATACCATGGATATAATAGCATAATTTTTATTACCTCAAATTTCAAGAGCGCACGTTGAATAGCTTATATAACGCAAAATCTGACTGGATTATTTAAAATATTTACATAATAATAAAATATTTAAATAATAATTAACTTTTTAATTGATATTATTTAGTATTAGCTGATCCGTGCAACTTCTTCTGCGTGAATTTTCCTCGTTTTTGCAACATTTTTCGTTGCTGCTCAGCTCGTATTGATCATAGCGTGATGTTATGTAGATTATAGCCTTCCTCGATACATGAGCTGTCCAACAGTAAAAGATTTTTTCAATTAGGACCAGTTGTTCCTGAGGTTATTGCGTTCAAACAATCAAACTTTATAATATTGGTAGGGAGGTAACTTCAAATCAAAAAATGGTTGTCCGTAAAGTCGGTTTACGGATGATAATTTTACGTGATAACGTCATAAGAAAACATTGATGACATTGTAATACACAATTCACTGTTGCTTAGCAACCATGCCAGTGACAGCTTTAGCGGACGCCCTACAGCCACAATACTTCAGCCTATCAGCAGACGGAACGTGACTGTCAAAACTAAACCATTTTGACATACTCGTATACACGCGTCATATACAGCTAATCTTCTTACAAATTAGATTTATGAAAACTAGTAGACTTCAACTTCTTACAAAAGACTTATAGAAACCTTACTATCCATACTGTCACGTCTTAACCATAAAAATATCATATATTTTTGACAAATGTGTCCAAAAACAAACATATAAAGTATACGTTCGGACATTTAGTAGGCTTTAGTGCTCGTTTACTACCTACTGAACCTGAAGATATAGCCTACATTTTATCCTAAGTAGTCTACATAATTTATTATTTGTTTGCCTCTAACGTTTTAATACTTTAAAGGGGTATTATTTGCAAGTTTGAATGTAAGAGATAATGTTTAAAATTACTAAACTGATTTTGATGACGGCAATTTATTGCATTTGTGGTGTGACGTGTACGTCTCGTATATCTTAGACTAGCTGTCCCGCGCAACTTCGTCTGAATAAAATTTCCCCGTTTTTGCAACATTTTTCATTGCTGCTCCACTCCTATTGGCCATAGCGTGATGTTATATAGCCTATAGCCTTTCTCAATAAAAGGGCTACCCAACAGAAAAAGATTTTTTCAATTTGGACTAGCAGTTCCTGAGGTTACCGCGTTCAAATAAACAAACAAACTTTTCAGCTTTATAATATTAGTGTAGATAACATACAACATGCCTACCTAATATGAATTATATAATAAACAGATATATGACGTTTATGATAGTGTATCAGTAACGAAAATACAGGTTAGAAACTGAAGTACGTCGTTTACTTTCATCCTCATTCGTCTACCACTCCACCATTATGCAGCATTTTCCATCTGGTTGAAAAAACTGCAATCTAGTATCAAGTACTATGCCGATTATAATCTTGTATTTTAGAGGACTTCATCAATCCGATATGGTCTATAATAGTGGCTAGGATACCTGGCTCTCACCCAGGAGGCTCGGGTTCGATTCCCGGTATCGGAATCTCTTTTTGACGTTCGCAGGCAATAGTACACAAACAACTTCACTCCTGCATGAAATTTTGGCATGCTGCCGCGATAAAATACGTTCATAAAATTATATGGGGTCTTATATTTGGCGGACATTGCAATTGTGTAATATTTTTAATAGTTTAAAAATCTTTTTTTTTAAGAAGTGGAATATGATGGCCAAGTTTATGTATTTATTTATTTATTCAGTTATAAAATGTTTAACTGACTACAAAAAATAGAAGATTCTCAATTTGGATATTTGTATTTTGTATGTATGTTCGAGCATAACTACGTCATATAAAGATGGATTTCTAAAAATACTTTTAGTTCTAAAGAGGTTTATTCCGAAATGGTCCCATATAAATTTCTTTATGATCTGATGATAAGTTTTATATAACCACGAAACACCTTAACAAATGCTAGCAAATCAACCGTGATTGAAGTTGGTTAACTGTATTTAAAAAAATAAAGTTTTATTGCTAAATATATTCCTTTTGTTGTTTTTTGTTTGTTGCAAAATTTCTATTCGGACAATAGGAAATAAGTAAAAATTAAGTTAAAGAAAAAGTTACCTGAAGTCTTTTCTAAACCCCTGTCAACATCATTAAAGATAATTTAAATGTTCATAACTCTTTCATTTTAATACTTTGATTTGTATTTATAGTTACATTCAGATCAAGACAATTACAGGCATGTTCAAAATGAAAAGCATTAAAGGTAGAATAAGCAAATATTCCATTCTCCAAAGGATTTTTCGAGTCGAGATGTCTTAGCCGTTAAAATGTAGGCCACCTATTCATTCAATTATAATACCATGCTTGTACATTCAACCCTTGAAATACCTCACAAACAAAATTTGTAACGGCACATTCCTGCCTACACAATAATTTCACCTCAATTAAAACCAACTTAAATGCGCTCGAAAAAACCTTACATTTTAACCCGCTATGTTGATGAAAAACCCCTCTTATAACAAGTCTTCGTATCTATTTGTGATACTGTAGCTATCAAACGAGTGTTTTTTTTTTATAAAGCTAATTTGATCAAAATGACCTTAAGCTTTGTTTGATGAAAATTTGCTAAGCCGTTTTGATGATAAAATAAATTTTGTCTTACGTATCAGCGGTATTCCATACACATATTATTGTGGGTTCATACGCTAGCGCTCAAAGAGACATTCATCGGGCACGAACACGAGCGCCAATGTATGAATGAGTTTGAATGTGCTTGTGAACGGTTTTTGTGTGAACTTCTTGTTTGTACCGCCCAACCGTGTCAGGCATTAATTGAAACACGTTATATACCTTATGCCTATAGACCACAGAATCGCAATCTAGGATTAGTTTGCTTCACTGGCAATAAGACGTCTTTTGGCATATCGGTCAGCTCTCAGAACTGATATTCTTCTATGCTTACTGAAAGTTCCACTGCGATTTTGTTGCTGGATTAATAACATTAGTCTATTTCATAGTGCTACTCATATTGAAAAGATGACATAAGTTTTCTGAATTAAAGTGCCATTCAAACGTAGAATCCATTTCTATAAAATTAAGTACCTTTTTATTTGAAATTATGTCATTATTAACGGTAAATGTGGTGTAAGGAGCCGTGAGCTGCGTAACGCAGTTTTAATGTTGGGCCTTGAAGCTATAAAATAGCGTTTATAAGAAACAGTTAAAGGATATAATTAAGCGGGAATCATCAATGTTGCTACAAGAATGGCTGTTTTCCCACAATTTCAAACATGTTTTGGAGTCAGCATAGCCCATTGATAATTGTGTTTAATCTGGAGACATTAGAACTTTAAGAGCCAGTCAAATAGTCTGTTCGACTTCGTTCATCTGCATATAATTTTGTACCTTCTATATACTATACTATTCCTGTGTTAGCTATAATTTTTTGTCCTGCATGAGCGACAAACGCAACGAAAACCTTCCGTGACCTACCTTACATTCAGCTAATGGTGGAAATATGCGGCCACATGCAGTGATACGCTTTCGCTACGCGCTACAAACGTATGGCATCATATCATGACATATCATATCATGTCGCATCATATTGGGTCCTATAGGTCGCTTACGTAGGACCCTCCTTATGTTGCCATTGAAATTAACACCTTATAATATCCATAAATTGCCGTTGAAATTACGACCTTGACTCTGAAGCTCTTAAAATATAGCGTTGCAAAATCACTGCCTCAGTCAATTCAGAACAACTTACTCCGCTATTTTAAAGGCCCTTACTAAGAGAAATCTTTCTACCGTAAATTAATTACATGTCAGTGAGAATGTGTAGATGAAATTGTTTGAAACGAGCGCGAGTTAAGCACATTATTTTGTCGGTGTAATCACCGTATGCCTTGTTTGAGCCTGCCTAATTGATGAGCTAATGGTAAGGCCCTTAAACTTTTTTCTTACAGATTTATGAGCTCCGAAAATTGGTTGCCGGTTGTGGCTTTTGGGTAAAAGGAAGTAGGAGGCTGTAATGCACAAGTTATTTCTTTTTTAACAGCTTAAGTGTTGAATAAGCATTACAGGCGTGTGCTTCGCTGGATGAGCGGGTAAAGTTAGTAAAGGAATAAATAATTGTAATTCTGTTTATATCTTCTGCGTTATTGTCTAGTTTACTGGATAAGGTACCGAAATCAATAAGAAGATTATAAAACGTGTAATGATGTCCAATATAGATAAATTCATTGCATTGTCTGATATCATTACTTACTACTCTCGCGTTTTGCCGGCCCGGTGAAGAGAAGTATGGTTATCATAAAGTAGGTTCTCATTTTTTTTTTCTTTTATACCTGTAAGTGCCGTAAGCATGACTGTGATTATATACATGACAAAATTCAATTATCTAACTTTAAAAATGACGAAGTTTGATAAAAACTTACCACCCCTATTTTACCCCCTTAAGGGTTGATTTTACAAAATTTTACGCTGAAACTAGAATTTCATTATTTTAAACCAAAAAGCCAAATACAAAATGTCACAAATCTAACTTCAAAACTGACGGAGCTTATACAAACTTACATTTTTTATCCCCTTAGGGGATGTATTTTCAAAAATCCCTTCTTATCGGATACTTACATTATATTACAAATGCGTCTGCGAAATTTGACGTCTGTATAATCAGCGCTTTAGACTGTGCGTTGATCCATCAGTCAGTCAGGACAAAGAAAGAGATTTTGTCAAAACGACTTTATTTTGTGAATATTTGCGTTGGGTGGTCAGTATATACAGGCTATTAAAAAAACTCCCGTGTACTATCACCCAAACTTCTACGCAAACAAACGCGTTTTCTGTATGTAGCTATTTGAAATGAGTATGTCCACATGTTATTAAAGGAATATTCGGAATTGTTACCAAAAAACATCTAAAGAGACATCAAAATATCTACTTGTTACAGCATTTCACCTCAAGAATTCGATAATATCTATCAAACATAAGAAATCGGAGGAACTTCGTAATTTTTTTCGACAACGATAAAATCTGATGTTATTACAGTACTTATTCTGTGGCCAATAAAAAAATATAGGAGGTGGAATTTATTCAAACAAGACGGTGAGGTACATGAGCTAAGTATCTACGTTACTGAGTACGAAGAAGCGGGCTTATGACTTCGTTCCATGTTGCGTAAGTATCCAGTAATGTCGCTAAGTCTAAGTATGTGGGTACTTACGCTTTTTACTGATATGCTTATGTATATCTAGCGCTCGTGATTACTTTTTGTAAGTGCCATAACGTTTAGATGTAGGTATGTACTAACAAAAGTAACAGGTAGGTATAACGCTTGTTTCAACTTCTTTAGTACCTAGGTAGTGTTATTATAGAATAATATAATTCTTCGCGTAGTAGGTATTATTTAATATACGTGTAACTAGGCGACCTTTGTCGAGTGACATGTGTTTCTTGAAACATCGGGGGACATTGCACATAATCTTCCGATGTTTTTTTATTCGTCTAGATAGTCGTCGTTATAGTTAAATTACTACATACTTGGACATAACTTTACTAATTCAAGCTTAATTAGCACTATCATGCACTTAATCGTCATCACCAACTACACCTTCGTTTTCTATTTCTACTTTTACAAGTTATTTTTTTAAGGATAATTAACAATGTGGGGTTGTGGGTCCCAACATTGCGAGCAATCATGTTAACCCCTCCAGCTAAGCTCAATAGGTTGTATTAGGAGTGGGTTCACGTGAGGCCCATCGCGCAGTCATGGCCCGGTGGCAGGGCCGGCTGGAGGCTCCACGGGCAGGTGTTCGAACCGTGGAGGCGCTCCGGCCGGTCCTGGAGGAGTGGGCGGGGCGGCAGCACGGGACCCTTTCGTTCCGGCTGGTGCAGGTCCTTTCCGGGCACGGGTGCTTCGGGAAGTACCTGCACACGGTCGCTAGGAGGGAACCGAGTCCCGCCTGCCACCACTGCGACTGCGGTGAGGACTCGGCGCAGCACACCCTCCAGCATTGTCCAGCTTGGGAGGGGCAACGTCGAGTTCTCACCGCAGTGGTCGTAAGTGACCTCTCGTTGCCGGCCGTGGTTCTGTCCATGGTCCGGGGCGAGGGGTCGTGGAATGCGGTCGCATCCTTCTGCGAGGACGTCATCTCGCAGAAGGAGGCGGCGGAGCGCGTCAGACCCGCAACAACATCGCGTCCGGGCATTGCCACTGGGCGGGCCGCCGACGGTATAACGAATTCCGGCGGCCCGTTCGCAAAGGTGGCGAGCGATACACGGCGGGTTTTTTAGTGGGTGCAAACCCCACACTACCTCCATCATCTTCCCCGGATGGTGGGGGTGTTCGTCAGGATTTTTTCCCGCCGAACCAAAAAAAAAAAAAAAAAAGGAGTGGGTTCACGTCGGTAGTATGATATTCGAACAAGTGACCTCACGATTGCATGACCAATGCCTTAGCCATTAGGCTACCGCCGCTTCAAGTTGACATTATTACTTATTTACCTGTTATAACGATTCAGATATAGTCCGCGTCGGCTCCATAAGATGATCAGGTTTAGCAGGATAAACCAAGACGGTACAAGTCCTACACCTGCGCAGCATCCATGACTATTTAGTCTGGTCCAGTACCTGTCGGATGTAATAATAAATTTTAATTTTACTTATATTTTTACCCGACTTGTGTATTAAAAAGCTATCGCAAATTTGTCTGACGTAAATGAAAAATTAATGTTCTTCTCACGAGTCTAAGATTTCACTTTACCACACGCATGATGAATAATGTGATAAAAAGCATTGGTCAATAAGAATAAGACCCTACTGGACAATATCAATATATATTAATTACAATTTCACAAACTTTTTTTTTAACGGTATATAGCAATGTGGGATTGTGGTCTCGTACACAATCCTGTTAACCCTTATACACAATAAATAAATAAATAAAAATTCTTTATTTATTTAGGAAGCAACATACTACACTTGTGAAAAGTCGATTCTACATTTACATGTAATGCCTACTCGCAAACAATAGGTAAAACCGAAGAAAAGAACAGGTAATAAAAACTCGTGGCCACTCTTTTAAAATTATATTAATACAATATATTAGAGGATTGATGCAAAAATTAGAAGGCCAAAAATATTAAAAGAAGACACGTGATTGGATATATTAGCCTCAATGGGCACAACATTGTAGAAGCATCCACTAACAATGAAAAAAAATATTTGCTTAAATATTGGCCAATTTACAATTAAAAATAAATTACTTACATTATGACGAAGTTATAATGAGTAGGTACATAGAGATATGACATTTAAAATGGGGCCTAGCACCTTTGTTAAGTTATTTAGAAGAACTTGTATTAGAGGAAAACGAATTTTGCTTAAGTTAATTTTATAAAACTGACATGTGAGACAAAAACTGATTTTTTTAAGCAGTTGAACTGCTTGAACCAAAGTTAAGAACCAATAAGTTTAAATTAGCGTTCCACCAAAAAAAAAACATCGTTAAGGCACTACAAACAAAAACACAGACATTTTGAACTTTAAACAACCTCAAAGTAAAAATACCAATGACGACTGACGAAGACGACACACCATCGTTTTCCAATAAACGATCTTAATTCTACCTTAATATTAATCTGTAATGTTACACCGTTGAGAAACTCCCTCCTGTCTAAAACGGCGCGTCAGCACCTCTCTTACGTAAACCATGAAAGCGTTGCATACAACCTAATCCAACACATTAGGTATATACATACCTAGATACTGATACATTATTTAGAGTTAAGAGCTTCATAATGTAGATACAATGACGCACACTGTCTGCGCGTCTGATTACATCCTTTGTCTAAGATGTATTTTGAATAGAACAGCCCCAAAATTATCCATTGTTCTAACTATTAGGAGGATAATCTATTAAAACTGTAATATACCTGAGACAATTTTGATCTTACGGTAGAAAATGACGTAGGTATAGAGGAGACAACATAAGGTCATGTGCTCTTTCTTAGAGTATTGTAAACATAAAAAAATATATGAATATCACCCAGGAGTCAGTCACCAAATTTTCCCATGTGCAAGTGGTGAGGCAAGGACACGATGTAAGATGAGTCTATTATTTGTATTGAAACGCAAAAGCAAAGATCCGGTTCAAGCATTACCTGCTGCAGCTGTTATAAGAGACCAAACATGTTTAATTGAAATCTGCTTATAAACTCCAGATCGGCCATGATAATTACACCCCTAAACATGAAATAAAAAACATTCAAGAAACAAATGTTTAATGATAATAAAAAAAATTTAACCTCTGAAGAGATTAAAACCGGTGTTCCAAATTTGAATTAAGATGATACCTAATACGTTCTAAGTCAGAAAAGCTACTAAAAACTATATTCTTCCTATTTCCACCAACCAGTGACAAACTGACCAAAATAAAAAGACCACAAAAATACTATTCATTTTTATCATATGACCAACTTTATAGGGGTATCTAACATTTAACGGTTTAGCACATTAACTCGCGGTATATCGTAAAAAAACCATAACTTTATCTTCATTTTAAAGGATTTTTTATAAGGCAAGTTATGGGGTATCCCCATGGGTACTTACTGTTCGAATACGACCGCATTGTATGAGAATTTTTATTCTACTCTTTGAGGAAACTACATTATAAAGGCTTGTTTTTCTTTTACGATATATCTACCTAGTTAAAGTATATGTTTCTTTGATGTATCATTATGACTAAGAGTCCGTGATTGTATCGTGAAATTTGAGTTGTATTGCAGCACTTTACATGTTGATCTAAACTATAACCCTGTACTATGGCAACCAAACAATTCATAAACATAGGCAATTATTTATTTCTAAATACATACAAATCAATACACCCAATATTAAATTACACCCAGACACAGAAAAATCAGCGACCTATTTAAATATATATCAATCTCGACAATAGCTCCAACAATTTTCATAAAATTTAGTATGGAGTTTCGGGGCGATAAATCGATCTAGCAAGGTTTCATTTTTAGAAAACGTCGTTTAATCCTCCATCGTCATCCAGGTACTATTAGTGTAGATGTAAATGTAGGTACATGTTGTATGTAACTCACAGATTCGTTTTTAACGATTTTATTTGTTAGGAACATGAAATTACATACAAATATCTACATACAAAATATACCTTATCTTTTCCCAACAACATAAAACCTGCTATACTAACTATCTACACTAAAACACCTAATAATCTCACCTAAATTCTCATTGGTTAGCTCGTTTTTTACCTCAGTGGCAAGTTGCCAGCCTCTCAGTACTAGATTGCGTCTTCATGAGATCAATTTTGAAGCCTTTTAAAGAGAAATATAAGGACTTGTATACTCTGAAGTAGCTTGGATTTTGTCGACGTGGATTTACTACCAGATTGTGTTTAGTGGTGAATAAGAATTTTCTCTTGTGATTGTTTTTATTTAGACGTTTATTTTTCTGAGCTTCGTATCGGTTTTTGTAGATACTAGCTTGTTTAGTATTCTATTTAACTATATATTTAAGCTGTTTTTTACAACTTGTAGTTATGAGTCTAGGTTTTACACTGTATTCCCAGCTATGCCCATGCATAAATTATACTTAAAACATTTTTTAAATCATTACGAAAAACTTGAACTTGGGCATATTATGACTGGTGTATCGTATGCGGTCCGAATTGCCGATAGGATGCCAGGTTCATTAATAATGTTTCTTCAAATCTGCCATATACATGTTTGTGAAACCATGCCACTAACTACTAAAAACGCAGCAACTATAGAATCAGAATCAAAACAATAGCGATAAATCTATACACACAATAAATTCAATGTATTTAATATAAAATTCATGAATACCGGTGGGTATTTATGCATGTAACACAATTAGCAGAACAGACTACAATTTTACAGTTCAGCTTGTAATACAAAAATACTAGTAGTCAAGATTTTGTAGGCAGTCTGTAGAGAGTGTACACTCTAACCAATTACGAAATATCTGGCCAGTATCACGCCCAGAAAGCTGTAAATATCAACAAGAAATACGAAAAAATCTTCGTAGTAAACTTGTGACACCAAACACTAAGAGAGCAGAAGAAAAACTGTAAACTTTCCGGCCTTACCGAACCTGTCAAAGTCTGTTGTTTTATGTACTTGTATGTTTCGTGTGATTTTTTGGGTTTTTTGTTTTTAGAAATAAGTTATAAATGCACTCATTTTAATTAATGAAAATGCAAAACCTGATTGCGAAATGAAGATCATCATCGTAGTATTCAAATAAATCCTTTCTTTTTTCTATCCACCATTTTCTTCAACCAAATCGATCAGACATTGCATTTTAATATTTTGTGTAAAAATAATTCCATGCGCGCGTAGAGTTAAAAAATGTTAGTTTGAGACGCCATAATAATATTCTTGGAATAGCTCTTTATTCCGTGAGTACGAATAAAGAGCTATGTAACGCGAACGCTGGTATAACAACTATTCCCGAATAGGGCCACTATTCCTAGTGTTTTGCATGGTAGAACGTGAAATTGATTTACTCTCGAATAAGTGACTACTTATTTTGGGAATAAACTTTATACATTTTAGACGTTTGGTCGAACCGGCCCTTAAACAAAATTCATGAATATTCGTTTTCTTAAATATCTTGAGTTTGACTAATATAATTATTTTTTGGATAAGCAAAAGAAATCCGAACCCATAAACGATTTTCAGACACTAGTGGATTGAATGGATGTTTACTCTGTATATCACCACCCAATTTATGATCGAAACTTCGTTTTTATTTCATCATATTTATTTTTTGTATTCGTTTTGATGGGCACGAGTCTCCCCAGCCCAGAACCTACTCGCTAATATTGTTACACGGCCTGTTCGCTATAGTAATCGACTTATTCTAATCGATTAAATCGAACGTCGCGTCACTGCGTCAGGACGAGACACCTGACAAAAATATAAAAAAATGTTCAGTAGTGGATGTCTTTCGGCTAAATCGAACAAATAACCAATGTCTGTTGCCTACTCTGCTCGAGTGAAGTACCTATAAATTTATTCCTTCTTTACTCTTGGTTTTCTATGCTTGCGGGATGTACTGGCACATCAGAGATACGTACATCAGAGTATATCGATAAGTAACACCATTTTTTACCTAAATGGCATCGTGCCAGCCACCTCGATACTAGGTTACATCTTCATAAGAGTTTGAAGGCTTTATGTGGAAATATTGGCGCGAGATTTCGGCAAAATAGTAGATATGTACTGATTTTAGGTTGACTTGTGGTTTATGTTTAGAAGTTCTGTTTTCTTTTTGGCTAAAGATAACACAAATTTTTCCCGAAAAAATGTGTTTATTTGGATGGCAATGTTTATAAATCGTTATTATAGTTGTGGGATCTTGCTGTTGAGACTTAGACTGCGGGAAGTATTTGAACAAAAGTTTATTTTTATTTCGAAAACCATTACCAATTGTCATTAGAAATTCAGTAGGTACCTAAAAAGCGTTTAAACATGGAGTAAATTGCAGCATGCAATCAACAAAATAATTATGATAAATAAGAAGTAATCATAAAAATAACTAACAAATAGTTTCTATTTCTGTAATTTCCAACCAGGCAAGATCATGCTCAGTGTAGGGTTTCGCATGTTCATTACACTTACGCTCTTTTGTTGAGAAAAGCAGTTTTTCGGCTATAACTCCTTGACGGTTTATCCGATCATGTCCGAAATAATTTTAGTTTAAAGTATTTGTTAAGCGCTACCTTTGTAATTTTTTTCATATGTTTTGGTCACACGGTTCAAAAGTTAAAGGGACACAATTTATGCGGCTTTCGGAGCGATTATTTCCAAAAATATTTACTCAATTAAAAGTTTATTAGAAACCCTAAAATGTTTTTAAAACATATGTCGAATGATGTGCCACACGTTGATGTTAGCCGAAAAAGCTTTATTTAGCTATTAAACTAAGTAGCTATAAAACACCTTTTCAAAGTTCATCAATATTCATTGAAAATTCTGTAAGTAAAACGCCTGTGACATATGGACGGACAGACAGACAGACAGACGGACATGACGAAACTATAAGGTTTCCGTTTTTTGCCATTTTAGCTACGGAACCCTAAAGATTGAGCATAAATCAGCCTCTGTAGAAACATAAACTTATCATCACTTAGTATAAGTCATCATAGAACTTTAATAAACCAGCTTGGGGTGTAAATCGAGCGTGTAAAAGGTAAATCGACGGTCGCAGGTGACTGATTTATTATGCACCTTATATGGTTGAATAACGTTTGAACGACATTTGTAAGCAGTGTTACCTAACTTGTAAAAAACAAGAAATGGTTGTGGCTGCTAGCTAGGTGATACTAGGTTTCATTGGGTTGATTAAAACAGTTGGCTAATCGAGGGACAAGTTCGGTTTAATATTGGCTGGAACTGCAACCGGATCTATCTAGGGATACTTCCGTAGTCATCATTAGAATCTTGAAATGGCTCGTAGCTTGTTACTTGCCGAACTTGGAATTCTATCTATAATCAAATGTAGCAATAACAAGAAAATACTTTATCCACTTTGGTACTTGGAATTATCAGTATTTTTAATTGAGTCTTTACTAACTGTTAATTATTTTTATGAAAATATATAATTACGGATCTTAATCGCGTGAATAATTTTAAGGTAAAACCGGAAGGTAGATAAGTACCTTGTTTATTGCCTAACTTTTTGACCGTATTGCAACGGCCGTGATCACGGGTATTGATTAAAAATTAAATATATATCTAATTCATATTTTAAGACCACTCACACATGGCTGTCTGATCCCAAACTAGGCATAACCTATGGCAATTAGAAAAGTGATAAATATACTCACATATTTCCAAATACATACACAATCTCTTGACTGCCTCTGTGGCGCGGTGGGAGTATGTCCGACTGTTACGCAAGAGGTCGTGGGTTCGATTCCCACACGGGACATCACTTTGTGTGATCCACAAATTGTTGTTCCGAGTCTGGGTGTACTTTGTGTCCGTGACTTGTATGTTTGTAAAGTCCCCCGCAACACAGGGCTTGTACCCTACTGCGGGAGTCGTCTTTTTAAAAAAAAAAAAAAAAAAAAAAAAAAAATCTAGATTCCACCAAAACACAGAATCACACAAATATTTATCCTACTAGTGGCAATCGATCAAACAACCTCAGGCTTGTCAGCCAGGGTCACTAACCTGTTATAAGGATATCAAACATCAAAATCTTCCTCAAATAAATAATCGCAATTGTAAATCATAAAGCGTACAATCTAATACGTAAATAAAAATCATTCTCCAATATGATTTATTTTCCGGGAAACAATCTTCAGAGATAAGCCTAACATAAAACACATAAGTACTTAATATATAGAAGTAATTGCTATAATATCAACGCTTCTAATATCCAGCAATGGTATTTAGTTCCAAGACAAGTCAATCTTCTCAATGAACCTAAAACACCAATTTATCTCCAAGAACAGCAATTTACTTCACTAAACACACTCAATGTCACCTTGGAGCACCTATAAATCGATAGGAGCTGCCAATTCTCAAGCAAAAATAATTCTCATCGTAAAATATCAGGGAATACACGCGAGTTGACAACAAGATCCGCTTGAATCTTGTTCAGGGTTGTCGCATTTATTATTATCTGTTTCAAGTGATGTATTATATGATTTTGAGGGAAATGAAGTGGATATATTGGGGTATCGGTTATTGGGCTATTGGCCTCTTGATAATGTTTTTTATAGGAATTCATGTAATTTAGAATATTCAATGGATTTGTAAATTGTGTGTACTCTTGAATAGAATAGAATAGAATATATTTTTATTTTCAAGAACATGGTGAGGTACAGGTCTTATAAAAAAGGCGTTACAGAAGGCGTTACAGTTGTGAAGTAAACAAGCTAAAAAATATACGAAACAAAAAACTACTTATACTAACTTAAAATTAATAACTAAAATACTTTAGCCCCAAAATTCCGCTATTCTATTTTTCGTCGGGTCGTTTTTCGTCGGGGGGGTTACAAAATACCTAATATTGTATAGAAAATACTTTCATAAATGTCAAAGTAGACAGTAGGTGTATTTAGTAATATTTATTATAAACATCATTTTAGATATTTTAATTAAACTTTTGATTCAATTGATAGTCTTTTTGAGATTATTGGTCCGTTTAAAAAACATTAAAAATAAATAATTATAAAAAAATAAAAAGTTCAGTCACAGTGTAGTGCTAAAACTGGGACCTAATTCAGCAAAAACCTGAAGTAGGTTAATACTTTATGAATTTCAAATGTGCTCAGTTGGAAAACATCAACAGAAACACTAGTAGAAAAACCTAGTTTAGACAACCCTAATTTCACCTCTCGCTAAATCCGCTAGTAAACAGAGCCTTCGTTGGACGTACGCCTCCCGCGATAAAAACGGGGTGTTTCATAAATAATTCATAAAAAATCTTGACTTCCCTCGCGCCTGTGCGGAAGCTGCCAAGAATATATGACAATGGTTCCTATTCTGTTATACAGTGCACTGAACTATTTTAAATCTCGCTGCATCTCTTTTTTATACCGGAATGAGAAGAAGACAAATTCCTTTCTATTGAAAATAGGGCTGTAATAAACGATAAATGAGTCTGAGTTCTGTTTACCTTATATTAATTTCTACGAAATTTATTTATTGTGATCATGATTACCGAACTTTTCCTCTCGCGTTACCCCAAACATGGGAGGTTTAGTTCAAGAATCGTAGCATCCATAGGCTGTTATATTTGCCTGAATACTATTCGACGTATCGTATGCCTCATTAACGAGGTTATAATAATGAGCTCTGATAACTTTAGACCCTCATGAAAACATTTGTTACGGTATGTCTTTCGATTTTAGTTATTTCCCGTTCTAACCTGGGGGTTTAGACAAGGTACATTCGTTCCGTGGCGAATTCGAGAACGCCGTACTAATCGTTCACCACCGCAAACGTCAAATTCAATACTTTTATTCTTTTCCATTCACGATATTGTTATTCGAATGTGACTTTGTCTAGACCCCCTGTTCTCTTAGTGTGGAGGATCTTAATCAAATTAGGATCTTCCTAGCAGACAATGTGGTCGTACAAAACAAGCTAGCAGCTGTGAGATTTCCACTTGCGCGATTTAAGATTTGAACCGATATTATGTGGGTGGATAGGTATGTGAATATCATCACAATGCCACAATAGAAACGGAAAAAATTGGACCAAAATTAGATAAAGAAGTGACAACGGAATAGTCACCAATGGTAGTGTATACATAGTAAAGCCTATTGCATCCTTTGATCACCATAGTTACTCGTCAGGAAGGACAACAGAGATGTATTTGAAATTAAGATTCTTTGATGTTCAGATGGAGAACCAAAAGTTATATCCATTGATTAACTACTAGCTTCTTCTTGGTAGCCAATCGTGAGGTCACGGGTTCGAATCCTACCCATTATACTGCCGACGTGAACCCACACAAGCCTTTGAGCTTAGCTGGAGGGGTTAACAAGGTTGCTAGTAGTGTCAACCCCTATTGCTAGTTATCTTTTATAAAAAAAAAGTTTATAAATGTGACATAATTATACCTTAAAACAATTGCTACAAGTAACATTTAGAACGGTATTAACTACATATAAAAATGCATCCCTATTTCTCTTGGTCACGAGATAAATTAAGAACGACTTTGCCGATTTCATTAATTGTTTTTTTTAGTTTTCTAATACTCTGTAGAAGGTTTATACTTAAAAAAATCAAATGTAACTGAAAAAAATTACGGAGCAGTACTAAGTTTGCCGGGACAGCTAGCTACATTGGTGGCGTTACTTTAAAGTGTCATTTGTAGTTTGCTGTTCGTCCTATGTCTATTTTAAAAAGGTTTTTAAAGGGACGGCAACCCACGAATGACACCTATAGTGTTGCAAATGTTTATAGGCTACGGTAGCTGTTTACCATCAGGCTGGCCGTAAGCTTGTTAGCCACATATAAAAAAAAACCTTTTAAGAATTCTTATTCTTCACTGTCACTGCCTCGTATATTGTAAGATAGCAAAATTTGACATCCAGACCCCTGGGTCTGGATGTCAAATTTTGCTATTATATATTATATTATATTAAATTATATTCGGGTTCGATTCCTGAATCGAACCCGAGACTTCCGTATGCCAAACCGCTGCCGAAATCGAACCTCCTATCTGGACTATTTTACTAGACCTCAAATTTGTCTATCTCTTAATAAAAGAAGAGATAGATAAGTTTGAGGTCTAGTAACATAGTCCTGATAGTATCGGGTTTCGATTCCTGGGTCTGGAGTTCGATTTTTTTTATATGGTATATTGACTGAGATTCTAATAATGCCTATAAAAAATTACTATTACTAGAATCTCAGTCAATACACCACCTCCTTTTTCGAACCTCATTCCACAAATCAACCAAGAAAGTGGTTGACCTCTAATCGAGTGACCCTAACATACCTTGCATGTATTTATTAGGGTCAAATGTTAGAATGTATGAACCAAGATCGGCAATTGACGTAACAAACCAAGTTACTGCAACATCTGGCGTTATGTAAGAGTATTGTTAGCTAGACGAACGTAGGTTCTGCCTAAGTGCCTGTGATATGAGGACCTTATTAGTCTATGAAGGCCTAACGTGTACCAAGATGATATGTATGTGTGAAAAATACCCTATATATACTAATATTATAAAGCTGAAGAGTTTGTTTCTTTGTTTTTTTGAGCGCGGTAAACTCAGGAAATACTGATCCGAATTGAAAAACAATTCACTGTTGGATAGCCCATTTATCGAGGAAGGCTATAGGATATATAACATCACGCTATGACCAGTAAGAGCGGAGCAGACGAAGTTGCACGGGACAGCTAGTGTAAAATATATCAAATCTATACTAATATTATAAAGCGGAGTTTGTTTGTTTGTTTGTTTGTTTAAACGCGCTAATCTCAGGATCTACTGGTCCGATTTGAAAAAATATTTTTTTGTTGGATAGCCCATTTATTGAGGAAGGCTATAGGCTATATAACATCGCGCTACGACTAATAGGAGCGGAGAAGCGACGAGAAATGTTTCAAAAACGGGGAGAAATTACGCATACGAAGTTGCGCGGGACAGCTAGTGTAAAATATTCGCGAAAACGAAAAAAAGATAGTGAATTAGGACCCAGGACAAGATTGTGTAAATATTCAAATGTTCTTCTAAACTAAGTAATGGCATAAACAATACATCTGTACTTCAAAGTTGATCAATATCCATCGTGTAGTTTTTGTGCAAAATGGCTGTAACATACTGACGGATAGGCGGACTGACATGACAATACTATAAGAGTTTTAATTTTGCCATTTTTGTTTCGGAACTCTAAAAATAACAATCTTAGTAAACTATAACGACGTAATTTTTTTACACGAAGAGTTGCTTTCTAAACAGGGTGTAACAGAAAGGTGTGATCATATTCAAGGGTTAATAATTTAAAAAAGTATGACTTAAAAAGTTCTATGCTATAACAATCCAATCAAATTTTGTACCAGGGGAGGAATAATTCTTATGCTATAACTATGTAATAATAATGCAACCAGCTATGGCACCATGGTAGGTGTAATACTGATAACATACCCTATCCGCCCGTTTTGTTACACCCTGCATATCATATTGCGTTAACTCTTCAAGTATAGGTAACTAACTAAACCAAGTGCAAACCTTTTAAATCTAGATAGGTTTATTCAATGTTCATTACCCTACATTAATATGCTCAAACTTGGATCTCGTAAGTAAATCTGTGGAACTTTTCAATACCCTTTTTCTTTTGGAGTACGAGATGGAGTGATAGGGTGGGCCGGGTGGGCTTATCCCTACTGGGGGCGCCCTCTTATAATGTTTGCATAGGAATCAGGATAGGACAATTTCAGGTGTTTAGTTATTCAAGTTTCCTATCCATTAATAATACCTATAGAAACCTTTGAACCATGTCCGACTGTCTACGCAAGAGGTCGTGGGTTCGATTCCCACACGGAGCACCACTTTGTGTGATCCACGGTTTGTATGGTCTGGGTGTACTTTGTGTCCGTGACTTGTATGTTGTAGAGTCCCCCGCAACACAGGGCTTGAACCCTAATGCCGGGTTCAAGCCCTGTGTTGCGGGGGACTTTACAACATCCAATGCCGTAGTCGTCTTCTAAAAAAAAAGAAAAAAAAAGTTTTGTTACAATTTAATTAATTATAATTTTAATCTAAAATGATTATGGAAATTATAATTATATGATATTATAATTTCCATAACTATATTTCTATTTTTAATTTATCACTTTTTTTTTTGTTACTTTAAGTTTGAATTATTAATAATAATAATAATAATAATTTCTTTATTGCATCAAATATGGTAGGTACAGAGGTCTTATAAAAATTAGAAGTTTCACATATTTGGCAGTATAAGCATGCAATAGAACAAAAACTGCATTCCAACATTAAACATCTTTATACACTGACGCAATCTATACACTTTTATTTCATTCATCTATGCCTGTAAAACTTACAAGGATATTTTTTTAAAAACTCATCAATAGAATAAAAGCATTATTTTAGCAACCATTTCTTTAATTCTAGAGAAAACTTTTTAAATGGTAGTTGGGTAATAACTTAAGGCAAAGAATTATAAATTAGGGGAGCCATATAAACGCAGCGTATTTATATGGCCCATACAAAACGTATTTCATTTGACATGCGATAATAGGCGATTTTATAGTAGAATTGGCAATTACTATCGATATTAAAGTAAGTTGTGTTGGGGTGTTGCTGTTTAAAATAAGCGTTTCACCGACCTGCGTGCAAAGCTACACACTGAGCAACAGCTCTTTTTGATAAGTGCATAGACGTATATTTCAGGATTAGGACGTATATTTTGTGGTCCCATCTTGTTTCAACGTTTTTTATATAATTATATTTTAAACCTACTATAAAATTGATTGCTAAATTGTTACTGAATGCTTTGTTATTGCTATTATTATTATTTTATTGCCCTCTATTATTATTTGTTTTTATTATTATTACTTGTTTATTGTGTTTTTTGTATTGTACTTATTGTGTGTTAACATTTTATTAAAATATATATATTTTTTTATTATTTTGTTTAATTTAAGGTTATGTATATCTGGTATTATAAAGGAGATTCGTATAGGTACGTCGTTTAGTGGTAGCCGAGAAGAGCCACAAATTGAGAGATGGCAGAAAGAAAAAACGAAAACTTGTTTATGTTTTTAGTTTGACACACACTACACTCTTTTACTTATTTCGTGGTTGATGCAGTTGGCACAGACATTCTTAGTCCCCGGTGGTATTTGTCCCGCACTAAATGCCTAAACGCTAGAGGTCTTGGTACCCAGAGGGTTTAGCCGCCGGGCTTTTTTTACATCTATTGTACGGGAAAACGCCCGGTGGTCTAATTCGCTGGATAAGTCCGCCGAGCCGGCATCTTTGGCTACTATCATGCCCCTATCAGAGGTAGAGTAGCACTGGGCGGCTATCGGCAGAATAAAATGAAGCGGCGGTCTGAGTGGAATCTAGGTTAAGCAACGTTGCCACTGTCAGATTCAGAGATAGGTGTCCATTTCCTAAAATATTGAACCCTTTAGTGCCGCGAACACTATAAGCCATCGGTTTATTGCTTAAACTATCTCCGGTAGTCTTAGAATTTCTTTCCATCAAACCATCACGAAAAGTAGACAATTTATATTTGATTACATAAATACTTTATGCACTACAATCAGCTGCGTTATTGAGATTGGCGGCGATTTAATAATAATGATATTTCTTCTTCTTCTTAATATCTTCTTGGGCAACTCACACAACGTCATCTGATTCCAAACTAAGCAGAGCTTGTACTATGGCAACCAGACAACTGATAAATATATTTATATATTTCTAAATACATACATTTTATACACAAATAACACCGAGACACAGAATAAACCATCGTGCTCATCACAAAAAGTTTTATCTTGGGTGGGAATCGAACTCACAACCTCTTCCGTAGCAGTCAGACACACTCCCACCGCACCATAGAGGTTATTACTTTTAAAAATAGTAAGTAAAAGTATAATCTTAAAAGAAGTACACAGAAATAGGCTAGTATTATTATTATTAGTATTCTTAAACAAGCTGTCCCGCGCAATTTCGTCTGCGTAAATTTTCCCCGTTTTTACTACATTTCTCAATGCTGCTCCGCTCCTATTGATTGTAGGGTGATGTTATATAACCTATAGCCTTCCTCGATAAATGGACTATCTAACAGTGAAATATTTTTTTAATCGGATCAGTAAATCTTGAGATTACCGCGTTCAAACAAACAAACTCTTCAGCGTTATAATATTAGTATAGATACTGGGAACTGTACAATTTAATCTAAGTATCTCGATAAGCTCCACATAAGTTATGTATTTTATTTAGTTTTACTTATCCACCTACGTCGATCCCATGTTTGAAGAAACATACAGTATCTTTGAGTTACAAAGTTTCATCTACCCCCGGTAAGTTTGGTGAAACTCTCAAGTGGCCAACTTTAGCCCAAAGAGTTTTACACGTCAATCGCAGTCCACCTACACAGTGACGTCAGAAAAACTAGCAAATAAAATATTCAAACTTCGTGTTTGCTAAGTTTATAATGTGCTTATCTAATTTTGTTCTATAGCTGACTAACTAATCCCTATGTGCTTCGCCTGCTTTTAGTTAGATTTTTGTTGCATGGGAGTTTTATTGCTATTTAATTTAAAAATATATATGTAACTAGCTGTCCCGTGCAACTTCGTATGCGTTAATTTTACCTATTTTTGCAACATTTTTCATTGCTGCTTCGCGCAGCGTGGTGTTATATAGCCTATATGGCCTTCCGCGATAAATGGGCTATCCAACAGTGGAAGATTTTTTAAATTCGGATCAGTAGTAGTTCCTGAGATTACCGCGTTCAAACAAACAAACAAACTCTTTAGCTTTATAATATTAGTATAGATTAGCACTGTGTGCACATTAGAAAGAAAGAAAATAATTTTATTTGTCACAATGCACTCAAACAACAAAAATCTTTAAAAAAAAGTACAATATGTGATTAGGCGCCGGACACATAAGACCTACTTCAGCTATTATTGTCAGTCGTTGTCCCTCTCGATCCCATCTGCCATAATTAATTCAATGAAAAACATAAACATACTGGTGATGAAACAAAAACGATAAAATAATAGATTACAATAGTAGTGGTAGCTTATTGTGTATTCAACAGGAAGTTTTTGTAATGTTTGTTGAAACATCGTACCATTTTCAATGTACATATTACTAGCAAATTTGTTAAAATGTGTTGACTTGCTCTTTTTATACCAAGACAACGTCTATTGGATTCCCTGTTAGACTAATATTCTAGCGAAAACATGACCATTTGAATGTACCAGTGCCCAATATTTACGAGTACAAAAATTCGTCGCCATTACAGTATCTGTCAGAATACCGGTCGCGAGGCACACAACTAGTGACCAGTGCTGCAGTGGTTTATTGTTTGTCGTATCAGCTGCTATGTATGGGTAGACACTTAGTGACGAGAGAAACTGCTAGCGATTTGTATATATTTATTAAAGTTTTAATGACGTGATAATGTCTTATAAACCGATGACTGGCTGCACTCACGAAAAAGTGTTTAAAAAAAAATGTCTGGCACTCGGGGACTGCCGCGGTAAAGCTATTGCATAGTATTTTTATCAATTAAAAAAATATATATATTTTTTTAAGTGTTTTTTTTTAATTATAAAAAAACAATGTTTGAATTTTTTTTCTTTAAAAAAAATTGTTTTTTTTTAATTTAAAAAAAGCAATTAAAAAAAATTTTTTTTTTTAGTTTTTAAAAAAGTTTTTTTTTTAATTAAAAAAAATCATTAAAAGTTCTGCTATTCATTGATAGATGGCAAAAGTAAAAAGTATCACCGCTGTGCCCGTCGGAGTGGGGAGCGTGAGGTTTTTTCGTTACGGAATTTCTGGATTCGGTCCCCGCGCTCAAGGCCCGCGATAGAAGCTATGCAATAGCTTAAAAAGTCACGTTATTGATGGGTTGCTACGAAACAGCGAATGGCGAGTGCAGCGATATGACATACGATACAATTGGAACTAACGTTATGTATTTGTTGTTAAAGTTATTTATTGTTGTCATCAATGTTTTCTTATGACGTTATCACGTAAATTATCGTCCGTGAAACGACTTTACGGACAACAATTCACAGTATTTGTGAAAAAATAGGGTCCCTGACATGCCGCATGTACGTCTTTATGAACACAGAAATCAGTTAACCCATAACTTGCCACACATCGATACCCCTTAATATTTTATGTTTTGGTTTTTCATTTAGGTTCTAATAGGGTTAGAAAAGAAATATCGTCGTCCGTTTTATGTCAAACTAAAAGATCTTTCTTTAGTTCGACATAAAACCAGTGTTTTTGATTTGTAGATGCTGGGCAGAGTCAGAAAGATTATGACAGTACTGAAACTGATGGTCGTTCAGGTGTATCTGCATGTTTTTCCCTTGAAGAACACATTCTCGATACAGAGATTGTAACTACAAGGATATTTTATAAGCAATACTAAATTGCTGAAATAATTACTAGTCCTTTTGTGTGTCTAGTGTATTTTTATTGGCCCATTTTTTGGACACAATGTCCATTAAATAGGACGCTCAAAAAATAAACTAGTTCTAGTTTTAGTGGGCTAGGTCCGTTTTATGGGACATTAAAAATTATGGTTAATTTACGATTTAAAACTGCTGATATTATCGAAATAAATTATGCTATTTTAATTATGGTTTAATTTTTTAACTAATTTCACTAAAGAAAATAAACGAAATAATTACATTTTCAATTATATAAGCCAAAAGCGTCAAAAGCCTGACAGCTTTCCTTTTTTTTTAATGATTGCAATGAGTGAATGTTGGTCAATTCCTACCCTCCAAACGTGTGAGAGAGAAGAAGGTAGCCAACTTGACGTAACAGTGTACACGAGTTTTGGTAAACAATTCAATATTTTTATCTGTGCGGAAAAAACAATTTAAGAGAAGATTAGTAGGTATGTCTATTTTCATCAGTATTACAATGATTTATTTCATATCCAGAGCTCAGAGCGTTCATATTCTTAACGTATGGATTAATAATATGGTTCATAAATGCTTTCCTTATCATTAGTCTTTTAGATTGATGATAAAGGCAATATTAATGACCGTGACGTCACGAAATGGATACGTCAGTGCAGTACAGTGGTCAAAAACTACTGCTGAGATTCGAAGCATTCGAATCATTGTTTGAATCTAGAAGTATACAAATTATTTGGACGATTTGCGCGCCTGGGTGGTTTTAGTCACAGTTTTGACTAGTTTAATAATTAAATATACACATAAGATGAACTGATTGATTTTTATTAAAATTGTATCTACTGTTTTGTCGGCGGGTATTGATTAGTATTCGTCACTGGGAAGATGGCGTCCGTTTTCTGTGCCGTTCCTATTTATTTATTTTATTAGTTTAATAATTTTCCCCAAAGCATCGCCCATGCTACTTATAAAACCAATCTTATCTCTTTCAAGATCCATCAACCGCCATGCGATATTTCTACTATTTTTTTTTCTTAAAAAGTTAACTAGCAATGTGTGACATTACTAGCAATCCTGTTAACTCATTCAGCTAAGCTCGACTTTGGTAGGAGTGGGTTCACGTCGGTAGTATAATGGGTAGGATTCGAATCCGCCTTACGATTGCGAGACCGACGCCTTAGCCATTAGGCTACCGCCGAAATGGTACGTTATAACTTAGGAATCTTCATTAAGACTGAAAACATTCATTTTTTAAACAAAACATCAACCATATTTCCATTGATATCTATTCATAGGTTCACTATGCCATCTGCCTTATGCCAGCAAGCTGTTCGAACGCAAAGTGTTAACGCGTTCCAAATACGAACAGAATGCACTTTTGTTCTTTTGATATTGACTGCAGAGATAATATTCTATTCACAGTGTTCTCACTATTTGTTGGCTTTTGTTTGAACACCAGTTCGATAAACAATTTAGGTTTGATAGACATGGTTAATCGAAGTATCTCGTTGTATGAAAATCGTAATTGTTCGTGAATAACTACGTAATGCGGGTCACGTACGTCTATGTAAGGACATCATAGAATTGTGGTTTGATTAATTAACGGCTCTATAGTTTTTTTTTTATTTTTGGGCTAGACGGAAAAAAAAAACACAAAAAGTTGTAACAACTGTTTTAGACAAAAACAAAAGCCGTGTGGCGTGCGCGTAAGATATGAACATCTAATTTGACGATTTGGGCTAGAGGCATGGCTCTAGGTGGAGGAGGCTCTAGGTGACAATTGTGTAATTGTGGGTTCGAGCCTTCGGTATACAATCGTCTTTTTGTAAGTTATTTTCGTTTCGTCTTTCTGTTTCGCATTGAACAGTGTAGTGTTGCGAAGATTATATATATAAAAAAATTAAGATAAGAAATTCGTTCCATCCGGGTGTCCATTGACGCCTCTCAAGTTTCTATTTTTACAAGTTGGTATTGGGATAGCGGCAACGGTCTTGACTTAGGTTGAGGGTTCAACTCAGGCAGGCAAGATTGCTCTAAAAACATCGGTAGGTCTTAGACTTAAAAAAATGGAAGACAGTATGACATTTACCAATCGCTATGTGGTAGATTACTGCCTATTTTCTCTTAGATAATAGGCTTGTGTTCCAATTGTGGACAGTGAGGTAATTACTGCGTTAGTAATCACATATGACTGCCTCTGTGTCGCGGTGGGAGTGAATCTGACAGCTACGCAAGAGGTCGTGGGTTCGATCCCCAGGATAAAATTTTGTGTGATGAGCACGATGGTTTATTCTGTGTCTTGGTGTTATTTATCTTTAATATGTCATATCATATCATATCAACCCATATGATGGCCCACTGCTGGGCACGGATCTCCCCAGTAGAACCTACTAGTATGTAGATCCTGGGGGTAATTGCCATAATCGCCACGCTTGGCGAGCGGGTTGGCGATCGCAGTAAGACTTTAAGTACGCAGAGGACGCTGCTGCCCGTCCTCCGATGTGAAATCCCTTAGTCGCCTTGACGACACCCACGGGAAGAGATGGGGTGGTACTATTCTTAAGCCGGTACCACACGGCAAATATGTATGTATTTAGAAATATATAAGTATGTTTATCGGTTGTCTGATTTCCATAGTAGAAGCTCTGCTTAGTTTAGGATCAGATAGCGTTGTGTGACTTGTCCCAAGATATTATTATTATTATATTTTCTCGAAACTTGTGGTAATGTTATAAGGTCGATAAAAAATGCCAGAACTTGAATCCTTTAGAGTCCTATACTAATTATACAACATTCGAGACAGAAATAAACCAGGAAATTACTAATCTAATGCTCGACGTTTCGACCGGGTTACACCGACCGTGGTCACGAGCTGAGTAGGGAAGTGACGTCACGACTCCGTCTGTGAGGCAGACGTTTTTTTATCCACCTTCATATTTTCTTCTTTTTTCGCATGTGTCTATTGTGTAAATCAACCGACTGTTGCCTGTTCTTAAAAAGTCCTTTAGTTATTTTTATAGGCATTTCTTGCCGATTCCTTCAGAATTCTGTTTTGAATAGGATTTTCATTGCATTTCTCAAATGTATCTTCTTCTACACTTTATTTCACTTTGGTTTCCATGTAACAGAAACTGTTAAGAAGTATAAATTGTAAACACATTAGTCGCAGATTTCTCTGATAATCTTTAGCTGTGGCTAACGACCTACTCCATTAACGCTATCGTGTGGTGCAAGTTATGAGAAATTGATACATAAATTACTAGTTTGGTCAGCAATGTGGGGAACTGATATTCATAGTTGTTGTAAGGGGCCATTTCTCTTGGTGAAATGGCGTATAAGACGATATTGCAGTGCTACGTAAGCTAACATAGCCTTAAACTGAGCGTGCATTGCGTCAGTACCTAATACTAACATTTAAGCCTTCGCGTTGCATGATTTATTAAACAGGAATTAACGCGCAAACTTAAAATTCAATGACCGCATCAAGTTATCTATGTAGTTGAACTGACCACGCTAAGTCCGCTTGTGACCACGGCCGGTGCAACCTGGTCGAAACATCAAGCAATTATAAGGAAAATAATGCGCGTTAATTTCCATTTAATAAATAGTACCTAATACTATAAAAAAAAAAAAACACTTCCGCCCATATAACTGACTCGGTGGCGCAGTGGTAGTGTATCCGACTGCGACGCAAGAGGTCGTGGGTTCGATTCCCACACGGGACACTACTTTATGTGATCCACAAATTGTTGTTCCGAGTCTGGGTGTAATAAACCTAACAAATACCAACAAATATACTACACTTAGCTAAGTGTAATTGTGGAGGGCAAGGTGTTAAGTCCCTCCAACACAAAGGGAGGATCCTCCAACCAGGCGAGGTGATCGTGCCTGGCGGGCCGCGGCCCAACGATTAACGTTGGGAACTTGTATTTATAGTTAGCAGCTGTGAAAACTTCTATATCGCGATTCAGGATTTGGCGCGAGCTGTCAAGTGTCAATTTATTTTATTTATTATATGTGGGTACTGTGGCAGGTGCGTCGGAAACTCGACCGGCCACTCGCATAAAGCCTCATTAATTGTGAACTGTTTGTCTTGACGTTCCAAAACTTTGAAATAATGACGAAGAAGAAAACGAAAGAAACAATTGAGAGAATTGGACCAAGCGTCAAGACGAATGGTCTAGAAAAAGAATTAATATGTAAAGTAATCATATTATAAGTTATTCAATATATAATATCGTTCTGGGCTGAAGAAGTTGTTTGATTACTCATCCTCGAGAGCAATAATCCCGGCTGCGCACCCCAAAGCCAGCAAGAGGTTCACGTCACATGGTGGAGGCGCCGAACTCTTCAGAGGAAGTCATTTAAAGAGCTAAGTCGTATTTCTATGTAAAGTTAATTAAAAATGAGTGCATTCACGGGATTGTATGAGTCCGTAGATGATTTTGTCAACCAATAAGGCGGCGGCGTGTGGCAGGTGCGTCGGAAACTCGACCGGCCACTCGCATAAAGCCTCATTAATTGTGAACTGTTTGTCTTGACGTTCCAAAACTTTGAAATAATGACGAAGAAGAAAACGAAAGAAACAATTGAGAGAATTGGACCAAGCGTCAAGACG
Source organism: Herminia tarsipennalis (assembly GCA_945859575.2). NCBI lineage: Eukaryota > Metazoa > Arthropoda > Insecta > Lepidoptera > Erebidae > Herminia > Herminia tarsipennalis. Next base: position 4,547,020 of record OX243847.2, on the reverse strand, counting down.
AATGGTCTAGAAAAAGAATTAATATGTAAAGTAATCATATTATAAGTTATTCAATATATAATATCGTTCTGGGCTGAAGAAGTTGTTTGATTACTCATCCTCGAGAGCAATAATCCCGGCTGCGCACCCCAAAGCCAGCAAGAGGTTCACGTCACAGTACCGCCACATCACTCCCCTCCGAGACCGGAGGTTGATTCTCTTGATGAGTCAGCTGTCGTCGCTTTCTTGAGGAGCGTGCCAGTGCCAGTGTAGAGTAGTTCCAGTGAGTCGGAACTTGATTCCGCTAGTCCCAGTGAGTCGGAACTGAATGCCGCTAGTTCCAGTGAGTCGGAACTGAAATCCGCTGAACCCAGTGAGTCGGGTAGTAGCTGCGGTGTGCGGTGCTGCGGTGCTGCGTAGTGGCTGGCTGCTGCGTAGACGGGAGAGATGTGCTCTGCTTACGAGTACCGTAGGTGCAGTGTGCTGTGCCTAGACGCTGGAGAGGCCGTAGGGATGACCAGGCTGGAGCGTTCGCTGCAGGCGTGTGGTATCCCAGTAGAGGCCGGATGCTGGCTGGCTGTGACTTAATTACCGCTCATATCTATGGGAGTGACGGCGAGTGCGGCGGTGACGATGCTGCTGCTGCTGCTGATAATGAAGGCTGCTTCCAATCACGTCGGGTTACTTCGGCAATTACGAAATTGCAGATGTAGGGTCGCCGTAAACCAATGTTCAAGACCATGGTTCGTTCGCCGTAAGAGGGTATTGACGTTCCATTTGCGGCATATAGGTTGCTCATATGCTTCATCTTGCGTTTTTCTGCTCTTCTTATCGGTAGGACCGAGACGTTGGCACCAGTATCGATGAGAAAACGAAGTCCGGTAGAATTTTCTTTTATAAATAAACGACGGTGTTTCAATATTTCGTTGACTTCGGCTCCCGTCGTAGCTAAAGTCTTCTCTAGTTTTCCCGTTTTTGATTAGTTTTTTTCTCGAAATTGCATGGGCTGCGACATCTGTAGGCTTCATTCCCGAATTTTCGATGAAAGTAGCACACCGATGATGTACGATTTGCCGACCTCGAGCGTGAACGCGATCGTTGTTGATGACGGTATCTGGGTGGACGGCGGTAGTTGTTTCTCGAACTTTCCATTTTTAGCTCGGCGATTTCTTTAGTCAGCGACTCGATCATGTAGAGGATTCTTTCTTCTGTTGCTGATGTTGACGGTTTGGGTGTTGTTTCCTTGCCGTGACCACACGAACATATCGAATGCGCTTCTTTTGTCTGTTCGGCCATCTTGTCTGCCATCGCTGCCAGAGAGTCCAGTTTTGACTCGTCGCTAACTGCCAATACCGCTCGTGTTGCAGAGGGTAAATGGCTGATCCACAGCATGCGCAACGTGTCTTCGGGTATTTTATCGCGGGCCAAATCACGCATTCGCCTCAAGAGTTGGGAGGGTCGCTGATCGCCTAGTTCCACGTCGTTTAGCAGCTTCTGTAGTTGTTTGTTTTCTGACTCCCCGTAGACGGATAACAGCCTTCGTTTCAGCGCCTCGTATCTTCCCGTGTTTGCTGCCGACATTATGATATCGCCGATTTGTTCGATGTCCATCTTCTCTAGTTGAGCGACTGCTAGTCCGAACATCTTTTCGTCGCCGAGCTTCTGGTTCGCCATGATTGTTTCGAACTGTGCAAACCAAAGTCTAGGTTTATCGCGCCAGAACTGTGGTATTCTTGATTTGATGGAGATTGTCTCGATATCTCGCTCCGACAGCGTGATTGCACGTTCTTGAGTCTTGTCTTCCATCGTCATGATCACGTCGGGGTCACCACTTTGGAGTAGTTTACGAGGCGATAAATAAAACAGGAATGAGTTTATCATAATTTTTATTGAACTAGGGCTCTTAATATATTTACATTTTTGGAACACAAGTTATAGTAGCATAAGGAGCATACAAATTAATTTGACCAATAATATGAATCCCGGCAGCCGTGACGTAGATCGGGCGCCGGGTATATAATGAAGTGCTCATATAAAAACGCGCGCCGGCGATTACGGTTTAGTCTCCAAGGAAACACAGCGCAGGAATGACGTTCGCTTGGATGCGGCGCGCGCGCCGTTCGTGGTATGCGCGGCGGCGGCGGCGCGGCCCGACAGCCAGTGCAGGGCGCGCTCTCGCCGCGGCCGGACGACTAGCGCGTGTTATGTATGCCACTACATAATATTACAATCTTTATTTAAGGCCTATATTTTATCTCTATCAGAAGAAAATAATAAAATATCTTTAAGTGTTAACGTTATATTGTTTTTTTTAATACCTTGTTGTTACCAGAACTTATTTGATGATCCTAGCAATACACCCAATCATCTAAAAGGTTTTACCATTCACTAAAAAGGAGTTTTTATAGACGTACAGAAGCCATTTCCCAGAACTATATCAACTTTTAAACTATAACTTTTATCTATTAAGTAAACTTTTTATAACTATGGCACAAATACAAAAATATAATAATACGTTTAATTATTATGTTAGATTTTATAAGATATTATCTGCCCCAGAGAACTTCGTACCGTCTCGCAATAAAAAAGAAACTCATTTTAAAAGAATAATATTTTACGACCTATTCTATTATATAAAATTTCACAAAAATCGGTCAAGACATTTCGGAGGAGTTCAAACATAAACACCGTGACACGAGATTTTTATATATTAGATGAATATAAAACATCTACAAAGATATCTTATTATGTTGACTGCCTCTTTCTTGACTGCCTATGTGGCGCGGTGGGAGTGTATCCAAATGCTACGCAAGAGGTCATGGGTTCGATTCCCACGCGGGACACCACTTTGTGTGATCCACAAATTTTTGTTCCGGGTCTGGGTGTACTTTGTGTCCGTGACTTGTATGTTTGTAAAGTCCCCCGCGACACAGGGCTTGTACACAACTGCGGAAGTCGTCTTTAAAAAAAAATCCTAATTTATTTCTTTTATTTGTAGAAGATACCTAGTATATAGTACGTATTATATTAAAATTAGTTTTATTTCTTTTATTCTGAATATAATAATATTATGAAAAGTTCAGTTGAATTAATTGACGACAAAAGGAATAATGCCTTTGACTGTAATATTACTTGAAATAGAAGGCTTAATTTGAAGCATCATATTTCTCGACTTCTCGTTTAGAAAAGTAATGCTACTTAATGAAATCCTTGGGCAATAAAAAACATTTATTCCAAGCTGAATATAAGGTACACTTTATAAAATTGTTTGGGATGACATAAAAGTTCGCACGATTGATTTTAAGAGATCGTGGGTTCGATTCTTTCACGAGACAAGACTTAGTGATGCATGAATATTTGTTACGAGTCTATGTTTACTTACCTCTTAATATTTATAGTATTTACTAATACTGCATTAAACGTCAATAACGTTTTTTGTAAATAATTTGAAGCAATAACCAAAAGCCGTGATAGTTCTTTAACTACCAGCTAGATGGCGCATGCGAGGGCCCAACTCGCGAGCATCAAAGGATAAAAAATTGTGGGCTATTAATATAGTCCAGATACGTGGTTAGATTTCGGCTCCGGTTTGGCTACGGAAGTCTCGGGTTCGATTCCCGGGTCTGGACTTCAAATTTTTCTATCTTTCAAAAATGCAATTATTGTAACCGTATTTTGTATCGCATGTTCTCATACCATGCCTTGCAGCAATATAACAAATACATACATTGCACAGTACTAGTCCGTGTTAAATGGACATTTTCCGCCTTAAAACGTTGCAGACTCAACTAAAGATACATGCTGAGGATTAACTTGGACCATTATAGGGAACGGGCTTCAGGGAATATCGTAAATAGTGGTACTAGGCAAGTGGGACGTCCCGTTGCGCGTTGCTTCAATACTACAACGCAAAAATGAAAGTGCATTTCAAAGTGAACAATGTTTAAAGTAGGCGAGTGTTTTAACTGAGATTGTACTGTTTTACTGTATACTAACTGTGACCAGTGACTTTGGCTGTGGAATAAATAAAATAAAACTTATGTCATCACAAATATTTTTATAATATCTGCTATCTATTATAAATTAAAGGAGAAGGTGAGTGACTGACTCACTGACTGATATAACAACACAGGGCCTTAACTATAAGCGTCAGCAACTGGAAATTTTGCACAGAGGGTTTCTTTTATAACGTAGGGCAGCACTAAGAAAGGATTTTTAAAAATTCATCCCCTAAGGGGGTAAAATGGGGGTGCAAAGTTAGCATGAAACTTTGGCGTTAAAATATTTTGGTAACAATCTGGCATACACGCGGGCGAAGCCGCGGGCACAAGCTAGTATGTCCATAAAACTTCAGTCAAAATAGGACCAACCGTTTTGGAATGTTTTATTAATCATACTTTTAGGAAAAATCTGTTATTTTGACTACAACTTTTTACTTTTTTTATTTTTTTTTGTCTGACATTACGGATACCTTGTTTTTTTTCCGGCTCGAGTGGTGAAAAGTTACCTACTTATACTACCTTTATATTTTGTTCTCTTAAACGGCTGGACCGATTTTATTATTTTTTTGTGTGTGTTCCAGCGGATTAGAGAATGGTTTAGATTCACAAAAAACATAGAGATTAACGAATTTTACCCTGCTTTATTTTCAAAATGGGTTGCACCCACCGTGGTCACCATGTCGGCTTTTGATCACGGCCGGTGCAAGCTGATCGAAACATTAAGTGGTTTTATTTTTCTTAATCGGTTTTTGGATTTACATAGGCTTTTTTATTTTTTCAAGATGACTCCCGCAGTAGTGTACAAGCCCTGTGTCACTGGGGACTTTACAATCCCACAAGCTACAGACACACGATAATATTCATAATATTTTACTAAATTTATATCTTTAGGGAAGACGGTGACTGAAATTCTACCGTACATTTACAACTCACTGCGTATAACCCCATTCCTTAATAATTAAACGTTCATAATGTTGTAACTTAGATCCTGAACACTGAAGTCAAACCACTAATGAGTTTTACACTTGAACAGAGATGAGCACAATTGTTATATTACGTTACTTTGCAACAGAATCAATTTGATTTATCTTTGCCAATTGCTGACTATTATTTTTTATTGGTTGACTTCACCACTAATTTTACTTGATTGCCTTTGGGGTACACGTTATGAAACCTGTGTCGTTTTTTTTATCGGAGAGAATGGATTGTACTTGTATTTTTTAGTGAAGAAGTATCTGCGCAAAGACAAATGCGTTCTCTATTCCTTCACTTTCATCGTTCAGATGGAAAGCTACAGAAGAGAACTATAGCATCTACAGAAGAGGCGCAGTTTCGTGGCCGCTTTACTACTCTCCGCTACGCTTGGGTTTGGTATTTTAAGATCACCCAGCAAACCATCTATGAATATGCTGATCAGATGAGCCTTAACTTACTCTCTTCACGAGACATAGAAGTATGATATTTTTATAACAGTTTTCCATCTATATGACTTCCTTGGTAACGGAGTGGGGCAGTGTACCACTGCTGCGCAAAAGGTTCTGGGTGCAATTCCCATATGGGACTTTGTGTGATCCACAAACTATAATTATATATTGTTTCGAATCAAACTTTAGGTACTTTTTTGTAAAATTTCCTGAGACGTAAGATCTTGTACCTTTGTATGAGAAGAGCGTTTAATTTAAATAAAAAATAAATGGTTGTCTGTAAAGTTGGTTTACAAATAATAGTTTTATGTGATATCGTCATAAGAAAACATTAATGACATTGTAATAAACAACCATGCCTGCTTAAGTTGACCGTAATACTTCAGCCTATCAGCAGCAAGAATGTGACGGACTGTGACACTCAGCCTATCAGCAGGAGGTACGTAACTGACCTCAAAAAATTAAAGTAGTCCTAACAATGACAAAGTTGCTTAACCTCTCTGATATGACACTTCTATGTCAAGACCCCTTAGTCATTGTCATGAAGCTTCAAAGGCCTAAAATCTATCTTTCCAAAATTATAATACAATTCTTTTACAAAAAAAAGAACAAAGTAAATTACATTTAACCAGCTAATATATCAAAACCGCCCAAAGAAAAATAATAAATCACAAGTTATAATCTACATCGAGATTATCTCTAAAAATATAATAAGATACAAAATGGTAGTTATTTATGGTAAGACTAGCTTATATCGTGACCCTTGCTGCAAATATAGAATTTTTCGTATATGATTTCTTTCTTTGCAGAATAAAAGGAGATTCAGAGAAGCGGCTGTAGCCTAATGGCTAAGGCATCTGTCTCGCAATCGTAAGGTCGCGGGTTCGAATCCTACTTATTATATTACCAACGTGAACCCACTCCTAACACAAGCCTTTGAGCTTAGCTGAAGGGTTAACAAGATTGCTACTAATGTGTGGCTTAATCCCATATTGCTAGATTTCTTTAAAAAAAAAGATTAAAATTGTTTTCAGATGAATATAAAAATTTGATGGTTCATACCCATGAAGGTAATATTATTGATATAATGAGGAATAAAGGTTATTCTTATTGAATGCGGCGGTGGTCTTATGGTAAACGAAAACGTGAGGTCCCGGGTTAGAATTGGTTTGAATACTACCTATTTTACTACCGACGTGAACCCAGAAACAATTTTGCTTAGCAGGAGTGGTTAACAGGATTGCTAGTAATATAGGGCCACATTGCTAGTTATCTTTAACAAAAGTTTCACAATCTCATATTCCTTAACCTTATATTCCTAAACCTAAGAGTTGCCATACATTTGTTCGAACCGGGACCTTTCGGCACAGGCCAGGCGGTGTAGATGGATGAACGGGAAAAAAGGCTTTTCCGAACGGCTTTTTTTGAACTACCTGATCGGTACTTGTTAATTAAGCCGAACATGTGTAGTAGTTCGGGCTGGCTTTGTCCCGAACCGAATGTGCCGAAAGGCTTATAGATATGTGTAGCTTTCAAACCTTGACATACTTATTTCAAAAAATTCAACATTATTTTTTCACTTAGGATGCAAAACAACACTTGTGATACGTCGGGATTCTACAAACAATGTGTAAAGCCGGAGAAAATAACCTGGCAATAAAAACTCGCGGCCACTCTTTTCAAATTGCCAATTTTAAAATGTTTGAATTTTTTATAAACTTGATATGGGGGGTAAGGTGCTGCGACTAATATACTGTACACCATGTTAAAGGACTGATGCCAATTGTCTTATCAAAAAGTTGAAACAAAAGATAAACTAAAATCAAGATAAAGTAAAATAGTAAAAATTCTTTATTGACTTAGAAGAAAAATACTACACTTGTGAAAAGTCGATTCTACATTTACATGTAATGACTGCTTGTCGCAAACAATACGTAAAGCCGAAGAAAAGAGCAGCAATAAAAACTTCTCGCAGCCACGCTTTTTGACAAACCTCGATATGTATCTCTTAATGGCACTTCCACAATTAAAATATAAAATAACAGTCTCCCAAAACCGGAGATACCGTGACTGATCAAAATATAAATGCTTTAATAAAACCAATGCACGGAGTTAGTTCAAATTTAAGGTGGCTTCTGAACATTTAATTCCAAAATAGATGATGGAGATGCAAGATGCACGCAAAATCCGGAGAAAAATCTAGCCTCACATACAAATATTCATCTAAATCCAAATATATTCAGATGGATGTCCTATAAATATACCAGACAGACAATTGGTGTTCGTACTATAGATACAAACGGTACAGACCTAGTTATTTATGATACAATTTAGCACATAACTCAGGCCGAAAACAAACTGTTTATCTAACTACGATCGCTCAGTCTTCCGGTTGTACGCCACTACGAAGCTATGAGCTAAAGTAGGGCCATGAAAACGACGAATAGAAAGTATGGTTAGGACAAAAATTTGGGTATATTCTATAATGATTTAAAAAAAAATGGTTGATCGATTGGAATATTTTTTACTGGTTCTAAAAGTGATTCCATTAGTAATTTTATGTAGAAATTGCTACTTTTTATTAAGTAAATATAGACGATAAACCATGTGTTACCAGTTTATGAATAGTACCTACCACAACACCTCTTTCCGTGGGTGTCGTCAAGGTGACTAAGTGACTTCACACCGGAGGACAGCCACCAGCGCCCTCTGCGTACTTTAGAGCCTTACTGCAATCGCTCGCCAAGCGTGGCGATGATGGCAATTACCCTCAAGATCAATAATAAGTAGATTCTACTGGGGAGACCTTGCCCAGGAGTGGGGCATCATAAATATGGATTGATATAAGACATGATTCGATAATTCATATTCATAAAAATCAATAGCATATTCATATCAGATTTGTGCTTATTAACTGATTTTGTAAGCTACTGAAAAAAGGCTTATTTTTTTTTAAAGTAACATTACATAGGTGCTCTAGAAAGATACTTTTAGAGTCTTTAATTAATTAATCAAACTCACTTTTTCATCACGTAGAAAACACCGGCAATATCACAGATGTTAGATTTACTTCTACGTGATTATGATATTTGATGATTAAGAATGTATATATTTATTCCAATTTCATGAAGTAATAGTTGAATCTACGAAACAGCAACAAGTCAGCTCATCACACTGGAACTATGATAGCTGGTTTGACTTAAAGAGAGTTGTTGTCCATGAGCACGTCACAGAGAGTTCAGTCTACCCCTCTCTATCCATGTAAGGGTTATTGACCAGACACCCCTGCCCTTAATTAGTACGACTTTACGACTTAGTTCAATGTTTTATTGGGCCATTAAAATGACCAGCTACGCTGACTTCGTAGGCACCGGCGTAGCGGTTACATCGTAGCAGAGCGCTACGATGGCTACAATTTGAGCAGAATTAAGATAAAATTTATTCGTACGTCATTGTCCTCATTCTGTATCTTGTTACTGTTAGCGGCTTAACGGGTTATGCCTTTTGTAGTATTGGCTTGGATTGGCTTAACAGTGTTAAGATAAGATATATTATTCCAATTATTGGTCCGGTCCATTCCATTTAGAAAATTTCCTTTGTCGTAATCGTTCCAAGCGTTGCCGATGAGAAAGTGAAAGAGCTCAAGTGGCAGATTTCTGTGATCTTAGTCACAGAAATTTGCCACTTGAGCTCTTTGCGGGCATAGATGTAGTAAATATTTTCGATTTTTTTGTTCTATGGTGACATTAAAATTTGTTTTTTTATGTTTGTTATGTGTTACCAACATAATGAATATTATATTATTTTTATAGGCATTTCGTGCCAATTACTTTATTAATACAATAATTGCATTTTCGAAAGATAGAAAAATAAGGAATCAAACCAGAGACTTCCGTATGCCAAACCGGGGCCGGAATTGAACCATGTGGACTATGCTACTAGACCTCATTTTTTTCTATCCTTTGATGCTCGCAAATTGGGCCCTCGCATGCGCCATCTAGCCGGTAGTTAAAGAACTATCACGGCTTTTGTTATTGCTTCATTACAGAGAGCATTTTAACAAATTATGAAGTCGCACGCCGAATATGCAACTATTGTATTAATCTATACTAATATTATAAAGAGGAAAGATTTGATTGTTTGTTTGTTTGTATTGAATAGGCTCCGAAACTACTGGATGGATTTGAAAAATTCTTTCATCGTTGTGAAGCTACGCTAACCCCGGGTGATAGGCTATTTTTTATCCCTGTATTCACACGGGAACGGGAACTACGCGGGTGAAACCGTGAGGCGTCCACTAGTAATTTATATTGTCAATAAGGTATTTGCCTAAACCAAAATGTAGATTGCAACTACAAACTGCAATAGTAATGAATGCCTTATTTTTATAGTTTTATCAACCGTATGACGCCAAAGCGTGAGTCTGGCAACAAAGATTGAAGACATAACGCTACAATTTAATGTACCTATATCGGTCTAATAAATAGGCAATCGACTGATTTTGTTATTATACCCAACCCTTTTATAACAAACTCCTTGACACGTGAAACAAAAAGTTGATAATAAAACGAGGTTTTTAATATAATATTAAATCTTTTATTTTAGAACATTAAAATTCCATACATATATATATATATATATATTTTTAAAGACGTCTCCCGCAGTTTACTACAAGCCCTGTGTCGCGGGGGACTTTACAAACATACAAATCACGGACACAAGGTACACCCAGACTCACATACACACAGGAACAACAATCTGTGCATCACACAAAGTGGTGTCCCGTGTGGGGATCGAACCCACGACCTCTTGCGTAGCAGTCGGACACACTCCCACCGCGCCAGAGAGGCAGTTTGTCAGTAACAGATACTTAAACCATGTTAGTATTTCTTATTTATGTAGCTGGCAGAGATAGAAGACAATAGGACAATCTAGTTGGTTCGCAATAACTTTCAGGAGGCTGTCAGTGCTGGCTTGCAGTCTGTGCAGCAGGGACGCAACGCTTACGTCTTATCGCTACGAAACTGTCTATGTGTGCGTCCGCAAACACGCCCATTTTTAAGGAATTCTCAAAAAAAGATAAAAACCATCTCGATTAAACTAGATTTCTAATGAAAAAGAAACGCATTCTTTAGGCACTTGTCCCACCAACAGCGAGAAAACGAGCAACTATCGACTATTTACTAGTTCAATGAATAGGATGGTTCGTAAGATAAAACTTTGTGTGATGAGAACGATATTTTATTCCTTGTCCAGGTTTTAATAATCTGTTTTATGTATGTATTTAAAAATATAGTAATAATATCTTGGGATAACTCACACAACGCTATCTGATCCCAAACTAAGCATAACTTGTACTATGGATACCAGACAACTGATAAACATGCTTATATATTTCTAAATATATACATATTATAGATCAATTACACCCAGACATAGAATAAACCATCGTGTTCATCACACAAAGTTTTATCCTGAGTGGGGATCGAACCCACGACCTCTTGCGTAGCAGTCAGATACACTCCCACCGCGCCACAGAGGCAATATATAAGTATGTTTATCAGTTGTTTGGTTTCCAAGTACAAACTCTGCTTACGGGGGCCTAACCCGTAAAAGCATTAAGAGATAGAAGAATTTGATATCTAGTAGCATAGTCCAGATAGGTGGTTCGCTTCTGGCCCCGGTTTGGCTACGGAAGTCTCGGGTTCGATTCCTGAGTCTGGATTCAAATTTTTCTATCTTTCAAAAATGCAATTATTGTATTTGTAAAGTCTTTGGCAAGAAATGCCTATAAAAATTACTTCAATATTCGGCCTGCGTCATCATAATTTGTTAAAATGCTCTCTGTAACGAAGCAATAACAAAAGTCGTGATAGTTCTTTAACTTCCGACTAGATGGCGCTACGGGGGCCTAACCCGTAAAAGCATTAAGAGATAGAAGAATTTGATATCTAGTAGCATAGTCCAGATAGGTGGTTCGCTTCTGGCCCCGGTTTGGCTACGGAAGTCTCGGGTTCGATTCCTGAGTCTGAATTCAAATTTTTCTATCTTTCAAAAATGCAATTATTGTATTTGTAAAGTCTTTGGCAAGAAATGCCTATAAAAATTACTTCAAACTCTGCTTAATTTGGGATCAGATGACATTGTGTAAGTTGTCCCAATATATTATTATTATTAAATATTAATATATCTGTTGGAATCGGAATCTACATCTGTTGTACGTTTCTTTAGCTTACTTGAGCGAGAAAATAGTTGATAGTTGCTCGCTACTCGCCGATGGTGGGACAAGCGCCATAGGTTTTCATTCCAATCATTCCAAAAATAGACACACAAATACACATTCTACCTCGATCTTTATCCGCCGAGGGTAAAACCAAGATTTAATCTCCTAATAACAATAACTTAATTAACGTTAGTATCTTTAATAAACGTTACCGCAAGCGCTCGGGTAAATGCACCAGTTTATGTCCAACTAACCGTACAGGGATAGATTATCGCACCAGCACCTACTATTTGCAATAGATTTAAAAACAAAAGGGCATACCGTATTTATTGGAACTGTATTATTAAAATAAGAGTTTTAAACAGTACTGTATCAATCAAAGATAGATAAGATCTAAGCGGCGGTAGCTTAATGGCTAAAGCATCGGTCTCGCAATCGTGAAGTCGCGGGTTCGAATCCTACCCATTATACTACTGACGTGAACCCACTCCTAACACAAGCCTTTGAGCTTAGCTGGAGGGGTTAACAAGATTGCTAGTAATGTGGGACTCAATCCCCCATTTGCTAGTTATCTTTAAAAAAAAATGAAAAAAAAAACATCGTTCTGCCGCGCCGCATATTTGCGTTGCAGCGCCTTGCTTTTCCCATAGTATTAATTTTAAGTTTGCACTGTACAGATCAATGTACAATACTGAGATGGTAAATACTTACTTGTTGCCAGAGTAAAGGCAATGATAGACATTTATTTACCCCCTTTTTTATAATAATTTAGTAAAGGTTTTAAACATATTTTAACTAGCAAAAGCTTTGCCTTTATTTTTCATTCTATTTTCAAAATAGAGTAAAAAAAGACTTAGTATTTGCTAGTTAAAATGATGTTGAAACATCTATTAATAAATTATGAATAAGAGGGGGAAATGTCTTACACTGCTTTTATTCTGTCAATATAATGAAGACAGTATTTACTGAACACAATGCCTTTGCCAGTTGGCTTAAAGGGAGAAAGTCGGAGTTTCCTACCTTAGTAACAAAACTAACCTACAAAACTCACATTCAAAAAACAAACTCATCAACTGCATCAACTAAAAACAAAACTTGTAAAACAAATAACAAAAACTCATTACGAAACCAACGAAAAATTTACCAACAAAACTCAATTAAAAGCCCAGTATACCAAGACTGTAGAAACGGTGGCGTGTAATTGAGATTCCGAACGAAACACGTGGAGCCGACAACTGTAGCACATTACAAAAATAAACGAAACGAAACTCGGTTCGATACCACAAAAGTATCGTAATACATACCGCGCTTTTAAGATATTAGACAGTGGAATGTTTTCTTTGATCTAGATTTATTAATAACTAGCGGAAGCCTCGCGGTTTCACCAGCGTAGTTTCCGTTCCCGTGGGAATACAGGGATAAAAAATAGCCTATGTCACCCGGGGTTAGAGTAGCTTCACAACGATGAAAGAATTGTTCAGTAGTTTTGGAGCATATTCAATACAAACAAACAATCAAATCTTTCCTCTTTATAATATTAGTATATAAGTATAGATATAGATAATAATAGCTATCCCGCGCAACTTCGTATGCATAAATTTTCCCCGTTTTTGCAACATTTCTCATTGCTGCTCCGCTCCTATAAGTCGCAGCGTGATGTTATACAGCCTATAGCCTTCCTCGATAAATGGACTATCCAACAAAAAAAGATTTTATCAAATCGGACCAGTAGTTCCTGAGATTAGCGCGTTTAAATAAACAAAGAAACAAACTCTTCCGCTTTATAATATTAGTATAGATAATATCTTTGGACAATTCACACAACGCTATCTGATCTCAAACTAAGCAGAGCTTGTATTAAGGAAACCAGAAAACTGATAAACATATTTACAATTTTTTAAATACTTACATATTATAGATATTTAACACCCAGGCACAGAATAAACCATCGTGCTCATCACACAAAGTTATATCCTGGGTGGGGATTGAACCCACGACCTCTTAGCTGCGTAGCAATCGGATATTCTTCCACCGCGCCACAGAGGCTGTCATCTATTAATTATATTATTATTAGGTGAAGCGAACATTTCGAACAGCTTTGATTACGGAGGAGTGGGAAATTTGTAAGGCAGGTAAAATTATGATCTCTCATCTAATTTTGAATATGACGGCCAATCGGACTAGCCGACTTCGTCGCTAGCATACGAGCGGAGCCTCTAGTGTCCTACTGATTGCGCACGAGTGTTCGCTTTTTATTTCATGACCCTTAATTTGACGGAATAGCATTCCGACACGACCAGAGATCGATTAGGTTCAGGATGAACGACTCAGCCCGCTTAAGTAAGTCGTTAATCAGTATAGTAACTTAAAACTCAGGTGTGAGTAACCTAGTAGCAGTGATGCACTACGAGTATAATATCACCTGCGTAGTGGGCTAGTCTTTGTTGAGACTAGCTGCAATAAAAGAAAAAATATTGAGTAAACTTATATATCACTATTACTAATTTTATTTTAAAAATTCTATTTCGAATAATAATTTCGTTGAAACCGAGATGTAATTACATAAAAGGGCAAATGCTTTGCTTAAAAATGAGGCTTAAAAATAAATACTACAGACTGTAAACTCTGAATTTATGATATAAAAACAAAGACAACAGAATTGCGAGTCCTTTTTGTTGAGTCCCAGTAGTTTGAACAGAAAAATACTACGTACCACAAGTTAAACGCGTTTATGCATTTGAACTAGTTGGTTCAGTGAGCGTAATTCAGTGTTTTTTTTTTCTGCCATACGATTTAATTATTTAGTTGAAAGTATATTTTTAAACAACTTTATTTAGTATAGCAATTAAATTCTAATGTTTTTACCCGTCTTCAAAAAGAAGGATATTGTCAATTCACATAATTATTTTTTTGGGTTTCGTAGCCAAAATGGCAAACCTTATAGTTTCGCCATGTCCGTCCGTCTGCAGCTTATCTTTCTCGGAGGCTGTAATTTTGCACGGATACACATATCACTTACATCAACAAAGTTAAAAATAAAATCATAAAAACATTTTTTAGGGCACCTCTTCTATGTAATGTGGAGATGTAATTTTTTTTCTCACCTACCTCATTGTGTGTTGTGTCAATGTTTTTAAAAGACCTATCTAATGATATCCATCATTAGATAGGTCTTTTAAAAACATTTAGGGGTTGTGAAGACCATTCTCAGATTTAGGGATCTGTTTGTGAAATATTAAGACGGATTATCAAAATTTTTTTTTTCGTTCGAAAGAGTTTATTCCGAAATGGTCCCCATATAAATTTTATGAAGATCTCATGATGAGTTTCAGATATAGACGACGAAACTCTATAATAAATGCCAGCAAATTAGCTCTGATTGAACTCCATATTTTTGATTTTTTAAAAAAACTTTTATTTGTGTGTTTTGAATGAAAATCAATTATATTATTTTTATTACTTTAAAGGTAACGTCACTCGTGCTACTATTTACTATAATTAAAGCTTGAATAAATAAGTTTACCTATTAGTTTAATGCAGGCCAAGCTTTTTATGCAGCACACTGTCAGGCTTACATTTGACGCTACAACTTGATACCGGTTCCACACGTTGGCCCTATTTCAAAAAGCGTTTGAAAGATGACAGATTCGCCTAATGTCACGCTCGCGTAAATTCAAATGTAACACCGGCTTCACAGATTGGCCCCAACGTCGGTCCCAATACCACTCGTCCATCGTGTAAATCTAGAATAACGCTCGTCCCAACGTTGGCGTCGTGTGTTCTGTGTTGGCGTCACTGATAATTTTCTTTGACTTTGCATGATTCGTTATTCAAACGCTTTCCGAATGTGTGATTTTTCTTCGAAAAGCCACAAGCGTTATATTTTTCTCTGCAATATTAAAAAATCTTTGAATATCTGCAATTATTGGAACGAAGTTCCTTATCGCGCGTTGTGAAAGGGAGCTAGACGGAAAAAATTCTCACGAAAAGTTGCAACGACACTTTTTGACACACGCAAGACGTGCGGCGTGCGCGTAAGATATGAACATCTAATTTAACGAAGAAGTCACCTGTCGATTTGGTCTAGAGACATATTCAACAATTCTATACACAGTATTGGTGACAATTGTGTAGTTGTGGGTTCGAGCCTTTCGGTATACAATCGTCTTTTTGTAAGTTATTTTCGTTTCGTCTTGCTATTTCGCATTGAACAGTGTGGTGTTGGGAAGATTATAAAAAAAAATTAAGATAAGAACTTCGTTCCATCCGGGTGTCCCTTGACACCCCTCAAGTTTTTTTTTTTTAATTTAGACCTATAATATATTTGAAACACTCATTTTTCTCATGGAAGTCGGTAAATTGTTACCCTTGCTACGCAGGAAAAAACTAGTAAATCTCTATCCATAAAACAAAAAGATAATAACCAACACAGCTAAGACTGCTAAGTCTAGATAACGCTAAAAGCTATGCTTTTCAACTTTAAATCCAGTTTAATGCTCCCAAATTTTGAAGCTCACTTAATAGCATTGGCATTAAGCATATTATTCTAGGCCTACTCGTATTTAGTATACTATAAAACCGTTAGGCATTCAGCAAACGAGAGAGCCTTTCTAAAAAAACATTACTCTGCCAGCGAACAAAAGGAAAACAGCGGCTGTAAAATGTTTCACTAGCTTACGTTAACATCCTAGCATCGAACGATTGGGGATCCGTAGATATCTAATGTATTTTTACAGTGTTACTCGGAATTTTAGATTGTTGAACATATGAAGAGAGATTATATACCCGAAAGGGGTATGTTGGTATTGTTAACAATGCTAAAAAAAAATAGAAAAAAATATATATCCGTTAAAATGTTTTTTATCGAATTCACGATTTAAGTAGGTACCCAAAAATTTTCAAGATTTTTTATCAACATTGTTTATTAAAAAAAAATTATGTTATTTTTTTTCATCATTAAATTTTAAAAAAGGCATAAATGGAAACACGATACCTAACAACACATTAACGGGTTGGGCAGGAATTAAATATACATACTGTATACAGATAACATTATAATTGTCAAGTTTCCGTCCGCGAGTATGTCGGCTTTAACGATAAAAACTACCATATCCTTTCCCAGAACCCAAGCTGTCTCCATACTAAATTTTATCTAAATCGATTCCGTGGTTTAAGCGTAAAAAACAAACAGAAAGACTGATCTTTTCCTTTTTTCCACTAAACTCTGCCAGGGCGGTCAATTTTGAAAAAAAAAATATATTGGAGGTAGCGTGAGGGCGCGTTCTCACTATGTCGTGTGATTAATTTATTGTTAGGCGATTGTCGTCTCTAGCTGCCAAAAGTGCAAATAAATAGTGCAATAATGTCGTAGTTAGAACGTAAATTTTGTCGTCCTATACGCAAATACCTCCCTTTAGATACACAAGCCATAATGCTTTAAAGCACACAATAATCTGTCGTCACGATATAATACACGGCATAGAGAACGCGCTCTGATTGGTGATGTTTTTTGTGGATCCGTGATGAAGTCATTCGGACCACACCCATTGTAGTAAAGGTGAAGTGTCTTAGGAGTCTCCCTGATCTCCCTAATAGTTAGATATCAGTGAACATCAGACTGATGTTCAATTCCGAGAACAGATGTTAAAAACTTAGCTGATTGAAGAAAAAAAACACACCATAAATTAAGGATTCAAAATAGCCTAGCCCGATTGTTGGTACTCTGTTTCTGTCATAAGTATTTCATAATAATTATAGTAAAAAAATATGTCTAATCTAAATAACCTGTAATCTAAAAGCATTTCTGCAGAACCATAACGATTGGAATTTTAAGTCATATTCGATAGTGTTACTGGCGATTGAGAGCTATTCAGGACTCAGGAATGCTGAAAACCAATCAGTGTTGGTGTGAAGGCATGCAGTTTCATTTCAAAAATTCTTTTCAACCTGCAATATGCAGTTGGGTACATTTCATAGCATAAACGCCATTAATGGTTCGTTCCACTAAATTTCTTTCGTCTTAATTTTGTGTTTTTTTTTCGTCTTTTTATTTTTTTGTATTTGATAGTTACATTACTGTACTACGTTAATTGGATAGACTACTCGTTTTTAATAAAGCTCAATCATTTTTTGCAAATAGTAAAACTTGTTACGTATCCATTAAATATATATCCAATCTCATGTATTTTTCTTTTAATATTTATTATCCCTTGGTTTGCATCAGTCCTATAATATGGTATATAATTAATGGTTAAACTTACCTGCACATACAGTTTATAAACAAAAAAACATTGTAAACATTGTCCATTTGAAAAAAGTGGCTACAAGCTTTTATTCTCCCATTTCATTTCGTCATCATTTCATTTTTATTTATTGTTTGTGAACAGGCATTACATGTAGGGACTTTTCACAAGATTAGTATTTTGCTTCATAAGTGAATACATATTTTTTATTGATATTATTATTTGTTTGATATAATACAATTTACTTTAAAACTATATTAGTATGAATAAATAATAAAACTAAAATTTACAAATTTTTTACAACTTACCAGAAAAGAAACTACAAAAAAGGGTTACATAAAAAGGTGATTCAAAACCAGTTTAGGCATCGAAGAATTCTTTCCCATCGATGTCAACCGGTATAGTGCCCAGAAGGCTGGCAGCATTGCCACGTTGTATGGCAATGCTTATTTTTTGTGCAAAGAAAAGGCCAGCCTTCTGGTCACGAGATGCACTGACGAGCCGCAGGGAAATATCTTTAAATAAGAGGCGAGCACTTGGACCCCATGGCCCTAGCGTCTCGACACCAAACGGCTCAAATATGTAATCTCCGACTAGATTACTATATTTGCGCCGTTTGATAGTCTCAGCAGAGGCCGCAGCAGTGCAGACACAGGTTGCTGTGTTTGGTAGATGGGAAGGCGCAAGGGTGTCGACACAGGTTGCATCCCACACCAAAGGTCTGCCCATCTTCCAAGGTAGTAAAGACATACCATCCGGTCTCTTGCCATCGCTGTGTGCCAAACCATTAGGTTCAGCAACCGCTGGCACACAAGCGCTGACAAAAGCCCGACGGATGATATCATTAATACTAGCGTGTCGCAATATGCGGCCTGCACTCCTACTGCATGATAGGCCATGATGTCCAAGGTTGTCTACGGCTTCTCCACAGTGGCATCGATGAGAAGAGTTACATGGGGCACCCAAACGCAAGCAAGCAGCAATGCGGAACGTGGAATGACGGAAGAGCCTGAAGCCAGATACCTGATTCCCATTCGCCCACAGCCAGCAGTCGAGCTCGCTCTGAAAGATTTGAAGCGCTATTTAAAAGATGTTGTCTTACTAAACTGCAGAGCGGACCGTCCCACTGTCTCTGGGCGGATAGGTTGGTGGGCAAATCAAAGTTTGGGCTAGCCATTTTCCAGGCGTTCAAGGCCTCAGACTACACCGCACTTCAGAACTAACCAGTGTAGGTTCTAAAATATTCCTCGTCAGATCATCCGTGCTGTAAAGTGAGGACAAGAACGCCGGTAAACTAACATCAGATATTTTGCGGACGCCGAGGCCGCCAAAGCGAACGGGTAATGACGCTTGAAGCCACGCTCGGTCGTTCAATGCCACGTTTAAAATTTTGGACAGGGTCTCATGTATAATTTTATCCATTTTATCCAAAAGCCCCTGAAGTTTCCAAAGTGGAGTTGATCTGAGTATGTAAGTGAATTTAGGAACGAAGAGACAATATCGAACGATTGTAAAAGCTGAATGTATATTAATTTGAAGTAGTTGATCCGAAATTGCAGAAAAAAATTGTATTTTCTTTTCTATGAAGTATTCATAGGACTCCTCTAAAATCGGGGACCCAAGTAGTTGAAAAGATTGATTATCTAAAATTTTTAGATTTGTAGCCAATGAATTAAATTTAGAAAAAACCAAATCTTTATCTATTTTATTATTTATGAAAATTTCACATTTACTAAAATTTAAGTCTTTATTTGTTTGTATATATATATTATAATATCTCGGCCTTTACCAGTTTTTTTACGGGATACACGGGCCAAAGCCAAGTTATTACTCTAATGGGTGGGTAAGCGGGTTTGTTGCGTCAATGTAGTGTTGTCTTAGTTGTCTGTCTGTAAAAACTTTCTAACTAAGTATTTAATATAGCGGCCTGTTGGAGATTTTTATAAATGTAAGTAGGAAGATGTAAAGTTTTTATGAACTTGTGAAGTTGTTTGGGGATAACACCAATAGTGCTACGGGTACTATTGTGACGCTATTAAGACTCCACATTCTTGCTATTTCAATTTTCAGATATACATATTAACAAATATTATTAAAATTTTAGGTGTAAAAACAGATTTATGTTCGCCTTCAAAAATGTTTCCAAAAAATGTTTATATTTCTTTCATAACCTTTACAAAGTCATTAACTCTAAAAGTGAAAGTTTGAATGTTTATCACATTATCATATTAGAAACAATTCATGGATTAGATACAAAAAAAAAAGAAAAGAAAACGTTTATTCTATTCTTTTTTTTTTGTTTCTGATCCATCAATTGGTTCTAATATGATCATGAACCTGCTAGTAGTTGCTTACAATTCCCTAATATTACCGTCATCGTTCAAGTTAATACACTATGTTTAGTGGTTTAATATATTGCTTTGCTAAGTAACCTAAAAAAAAGGTCGCCAGGATGGACTGGATGCAGAAAGCAGAGGAACGGCTGTTGTGGCGAAAATTAAAAGACGCCAATGTCTAACAGTGAACTGATACGGGCTGATGATAATAATATCTTGGGACAACTCACACAACGCAATCTGATGCCAAACTAACTGATAAACATACATAAATATTCCAAAATACACACATATTAGTAAACTAGCTGTGCCCGCGACTTCGTTCGCGTGGAGGTTGGGCTTATATTAAGGTAGTTTATGTTACAATTTAACTTCTGTGTAAAACCTATTGGAAACATGCTCCACAATGCTCTGTGGCAGGTGGCAGGGCCCGACCTATGGCAGGGCAAGTGCAGCATAATGAAGGGCGACAAAGTTTATGGCGCCAGACGGTTAGAAGACAAATTATAAAAAAAAATGGTGTTAAGGAGCTTCGATTCTGACTCCGAAAGGTCAAAAATTCCGATTGATTTTAAACTTCCGACTCCAACGTCGGCTCCGACACTTTTAAATCGGACGTTTTAATCGGAGGTATCCAGCCGCTCCTTCAAGTTAATTTATACATAGGTAATAAAGGTATGATGGAAAAAACTCTCACAGATTCGTCCGTGTTTATAAAGGGCAAGTGTGAGTTAGGTTTTAAAAAAATATCCTGTTTTTAAAACATTGCATTCCCGCGGTACTGTGATGCGTGTTCAAACAAACTGACAATATTGAAACGTTTCTGAAAGATATAGGTACTCAGATATCTTTTTTTGTGTTTAAACTTATTTAATAATTTTTTTTCACTCACTTTAGAAGATTTAAATATTATTTTATAATGCCTACATTGGTGAATTAGAAAATAGGTGTGTCAACCTGTCGCAAATTAAGATCATCATATATTCATATCCCTCTACGTAAGAGTTTCAGTTTGTTTTTAATAAATTTTCCTGATTCTTTTTAATTTGTATTTAAACGCCATCTATTTTCAAAACAGGATAAGTTTTGAAAATAGATAGATTTTATATTAAATTATACTTATACTATCATGCATATTAAACGTAGGTATTTAACCTTAAATTATTCACGCGATTAAGACCCGTAATATATATATTTTCTTAATGTGTACAAATCGCGAAAGTTTATCAACATTTGTAGGTAAGCAATTTTGGCAATCAGAAGAAATCGTATCACAGATGGCGCCACGTGTTTTATTTTGATAATAACACAGACTTAATCTTTCATTTTTTTTAAGCAACTAACATACATAAATTCTAGAAAATAGCAAGTAGTTTATTTGTAATGTAATATTGTTTTCCATTTCTACATTCATAACTTAATCACGATTCATGCAAAACAATGATAAAGGTACCTATTGAAAGTGATTGATTAATATAAAAATTTGTTAAACAAAGTAAACATGTTAAAGTCGAAAATAAAAGCTTGTTTAATAAGTATACATTTAGAACAATACTTTAAAAAAGAATAAAAATAAACACAAAAAGAGACTCGCATACTTGAGACTCGATCCTCCGACCTCGCTCGTTCTAGACCGCTACTTGTGCCATTAGGCCACTTGAACCGATACAAAAATGGTTAAAATAGCTGATCTTAAGAAAATTAAAAATGTTGTGTTTGGCTCCTTATAGTTTTAGCGTGAAGTTATTGTTTCCATGGGTTACAATTGTAAATAATGTCTCATTGTGGAAAAAATTGTGAAAAACCATAATGGTTTGACAAAACATACGTTGCTGCTCGCTCCCCATAGACGATAGCGTAATGATTCATAGTGTAAATAATGACCTATAGTATTTACAATAAAAATGCAAATTTTCATGAAGATCCGTCAAGTAGTTATTGTTTTATAAGGATAAATAGCTACAGACATTATCCGTTATTGCTTAGCTCCTATGGGAAATAGCGTGATAAATTATAGCCTATATGTTAATCCAGACTTATTAGAATACACATACAAAATTTCAACCGAATCTGTTAGGCAGTTTTTGCGTGATGCGTGTTCAAACAAACAGACAGACAGACAGACAGACAGACATTTCTAAAACTGCAGCAAAGTGTTTAAATTCTCTTTTCGAACATTTCCTAATTTTTTTTTTCACTAAGTTCGGCCATGTACAGACACGTGAAATTTACAATTTTATTATATGTATAGAATAGATAGATAAGAAGAAGAAGAAGATAACACCCAGACACAGAATAAAGCATCGTGCTCATTACACAAAGTTTTATCCTGGGTGGGGATTGAACCCACGACCTCTTGCGTAGCAGTCGGATACACTCCCACCGCGCCACAAAAGCAGATGATGATGAAGCAACTAATATCATGTCCCTAACCGTATTTACAAAGATCGGTATATTTACCACAGCTTGGTATAATAGAAAAAAGGAAAGAAGAAAGATGAAGCATTCATAATATCTGGAGTAGACTTTGATACCATACAGTATAAAAAAATAATAAGAGAATTTAAAAAAATTGGGTCATTTATCGGAGGCCACATGAGAAATTTAAAAAATTGGCTAACTGAATTGTGCATTAAATAAAAAAAGGGCGTCAAATATATATTTTTTATAATTTAAAAATAATTACTTTTAAAGTTATTCAGAAAAAAACCATAAAAAACCATTCCTAATCTCCGAAGGTACTGAACCTAATATGTTCAAAAAAAGTCAAAAGTATAAATAATATGAAGTCTGATTATTTTTTGATATGGGGGTTAATTATAGGGCAAATGAAGAAAATAACATTCCTCGGAAACCGTATGTTATAACTTAAAAACAAATGAAAGAGTTTGGTGTAAGGTCACAAACAGGTCTTAAAATTATTTAAAAAAATGGTTTTCTGTAAAGTCGGTTCACGGACGATAATTTTAAGTGATAACGTCATAAGAAAACATTGATGACATTGTCATAAACAACCATGCCTGTCACAGCTTTAGTGGAGCCGGGGCATGCGCGTGCATGCCTACAGTCACACAACACTCCAGCCTGTCAGCAGGCGGAATCACCATTCGCGTTGCTTAGCAACCAATCAATAACGTGACCATCGAGACCATTGCCTAGCACCCAATCAATAACGTGACCGTTTTTTAACGTAGCGTCCACTCCTTCATCGATTTATTTAAGACGTTATCACGTCAAAAAAATTACAGTTGAATAACCGTAACACGTCAGTAGAAATTCTAACGCATGTTACTTTTTTGAGGCTGGATGTAGTTCAATACCTTTCCACTTTTGGTTCCTGGCAAAAAGTTTAAAAAGTCGGTGTAGGCTGCGTTCGCAAAGGTACGAGTACAATATTTTCACAGCAGATAAGCTTTTGTTCAACGAGAGACATTGTTTCACATATTCGGTACGCGGTTGGAGGCTTTCGCCAGCAAAATGTAATATAACGCTTAATATTTGATTGCGGTAAGCTTACTTTATGAAATCGTGTCAGAATTTTGTGTATTGAGAAAGTTACTTTGAGAACTTAATATGCGACATCTATGATTCCCTTATTTGGAATTTTCATGTATTAAAACCTTCAGAAGGTATCTTTAGTTTACTACGCTGGTTTTGCGTTGAAACCCAAAAAAATCAGCTCATAAAGGGACGTTGGTTATAAATTTACCTAGGGATTAAGAGGGCTAAGAACCTCGTAATTTATTTTGCAAAGACACCTGCCCACAAAAAGTCATAAAAAATGTAAAATTAATTCGATTCAATGTTACTTACTCAACATATTGGGCAAATAATTTTAAGTATGAATGAACTTAAAATCCAAAATTAAAGGCTAATGTCTATTGCTTGTGAAACATGCTCAAACATTATTGTAAATGCGTGCAGTCTAAGATGTTTTAAAGTATAGGTACCATTTTAAGCTTAAAGATTTTTTTGAAGTAAAATTATTGACAACTATTCAAAATATGTTACATTTTGCCAGTGCATGAGAAAGTAGATTACTTAATAGCAGTGAAGCAGTATAATAATTTAAAAATAATACAATTTTGTATTAAAGTTTAAGACAAATAACATGTAAAGAGTTTGTAGAACCACTAGCTTGTCATTTTTTATGGTAAAGGAACAAGGAGCTATATAATATCTAAGATTTATAACAGTATTAATCTTGATAAAGAATGTAACTATGATCAAGATTACAAATTAATTCTAAAATCGTACATACTTAGCAAGTTATTGTGACTAAAATTATTATTAAACACAAGGAATTCCTACTAATACATAAATGTGAATGTAATTTTGTTTGTTACGCTTTCACGCGAAAACTACTCAATCGATCATAATGAAACTTTGTACACATATTCTTGGAGGTATTATAAGTAACATAGGATTATAAAAAAATAAAAAAAGGGGGATAATTTACGCAGACGAAGTTGCGCGGGACAGCTAGTATATTATAATAATAGTAATATAATAATCTTGGGACAATTCATACAATGCTATCTAATCCCAAACTAAGCAGAGCTTGTATTATGGAAACCAGACAAATAAAAAATATATTTATTTACTTCTAAATACATACATATTATAGATAAATAACACCCAGACACGGAATAAACCATCGTGCTCATCACACAAAGTTTTATCCGGGGTGGGGATCAAACCCACGACCTCTTGTGTAGCAGTCAGATACACTCCCACCGCGCCACAGAGGCAGTCATATAAGTAAATTAATGTCACAATTAATTTTCCTACTACTTATATTATATACTAGCTGTGCCCGCGACTTCGTTCGCGTGGAAGTTGGGTTTATATTAAGGTAGTTTATATTACAATTCAACTTCTGTGTAAAACATATTGTAAACATGCTCCACAATGCTCTGTGGCATCTATGGATATTTGGGCCTAGCTTTAATCAGGGCCCAACATATGGCAGGGCAAGCCAAGCAAATGCCCAGTGCAGCAAAATGAAGGGCGACAAAGTTTATGGCGCCAGACGGTTAGAAGACAAATTATTAAAATTCCCACGACCACACCTCGACAAAAAAGTGATTTGCATCACATCAAATACTATTAATATTGAAAAATTCCCCCACCACGCGAGTACTGGGGCGGTTTCGAGTTAAATGAAGCTCGAAACCGCCCAATTACTCGTGCGAAATTTTGAGTTAAGGAGCTTCGATTCTGACTGCGATAGGTCTAAAATTTCCGATTGATTTTAAACCTCCGACTCCAACTTCGGCTCCGACACTTTTAAATCGGACCTTTTAATCGGAGGTACCTAGCCGCTCCTTCAAGATAATTTATACATAGGTAATAAAGGTATGATGGAAAAAACTCTCACAGATTCCCTATGATCGCAGGTTATGTCCTGCCCGAGCGATCTTTTCCGAGTCTAAAGTACACCTACTTTGTGTCCGTGTTTGTACCGCGGGAATGCAATGTTTAAACAAACAAACAACATTCAAACGTTTCTAAAAGATATACTCAGATATCTTTTTTAGTGTTTAAATACTATTTCTAAACTTATTTCAATATTTTTTTTCACTCACTTTAGAAGAATAAAATATTATTTTATAATGTCTACATTGGTGAATTTAAAAATAGGTGTGTCAACCTGTCGCAAATTAAGATCATCATATATTCATATCCCTCTACGTAAGAATTTCAGTTTTTTTTTATATCAATTTTCCTGATTCTTTTTAATTTGTATTTAAACGCCATCTATTTTCAAAACTGGATAAGTTTATTTTTATACTTGATGATTTTATATTAAACTATCATGCATATTAAACGTAGGTAAGCAAGGTATTTAACCTTAAATTCCCGTAAAACATATACATAAAAGACCCGTAACACATATATTTTCATAATATGTACAAATCGCGAAAGTTTATTAACATTTGTAGGTAAGCAATTTTGGCACTCAGAAGAAATCGAATCACAGATGGCGCCACGTGTTTTATTTTGATGTAACGCGGACTTAATCTTTAATTTTTTTTAAGCAATTAACATTTGTAAATTCTAGAAAATATCAAGTAATTACTGTTTATTTGTAATGTAATATTGTTTTTCATTTCTACATTTATAACATAATCACTATTCATGCAAAACAATGATAAAGGTGCCTATTGGAAGTGATTATTAATATGAAAATTTGTTAAACAAAGTAAACATGTTAAAGTCGAAAATAAAAGCTTGTATAAATAAGTATACATTTAGAAAAATACTTAAAAAAAAGAATAAAAATAATTTTAACACAACACAAAAAGAGACTCGCAATTAGGGAGTCGATCCTCCGACCTCGCTCGTTTAATACCGCTACTTGTGCCAATAGACCACCTCAGCTGATGCAAACACGGTTAAAATAGCTGATCTTAAGAAAATTTAAAATGTTGTGTTTAGCTCCTAATAGTTTTAGCGTGAAGTTATTGTTTCCTTGGGTTACAATTGTAAATAATGTCTTATTGTGGAAAAAATTGTGAAAAACCATAATGGTTCGACAACACATACGTTGCTGCTCACTCCCCATAGACGATAGCATAATGATTTATAGTGCAAGTAATGACCTATAGTATTTACAATAAAACTGCAAATTTTCATGAAGATCCGTCAAGTAGTTATTGTTTTATAACGATAAATAGCTACAGACATTAACCGTCATTGCTTAGCTCCTATGGGAAATAGCGTGATAAATTATAGCCTATATTTTAATCCAGACATATTAGAATACACATACAAAATTTCAACCGAATCTGTCCAATAGTTATTGCGTGATGCGTGTTCAAACAAACAGACAGACAGACAGACATTTCTAAAAATGTAGGAATGTGTTTAAATACTCTTTTCGAACATTTCCCAATATTTTTTTTCACTATGTTCGGCCATGTACAGACACGTGAAATTTACAATTTTATTATATGTATAGATATAGATAGATAGCATGATTCAGTATTCACGCGCGATGGCTTATTATTAGCGTATTTCATGTATAACTTTGGTGTTTCTATACCGATTTCTATTAGTTTTTTTTATGGAATAGTTAATTATGTTAAATTTTTTTAATTAGGGATGACTGAGAGTGTTATAAACGTAAGAGTAGACAAATATAATCAGAAAGCTTCGAACTACTAAGCTATCGGGAGTTACACGTGATATTGTGAGTCAACCATAAAAGATAGACATATGCTGTCGTGGGATATTTTTTATATAATTTTAAGGAGAACATTTCCGTCATACATGATTTCTGTGTAGCTTTAACCATTACGGTTGCACACGCGACGAAAGCTTAAAAAATGGAGTAACTTCTCCCGTTTTCCTTCACTGCTCTGCTCCTATTGATTGTAGCGTGATGAAAAGTATACTATAACCTACTCAGGAGTATGAAAAACAATTGTACCAAATTTCGTTAAAATCCGTCGAGTAGTTTTTGTTTCTATAACGGTTATACAGACAGACAGACAGACAGACAAAAATTTTACTGATTGCATTTTTGGCATCAGTATCGATCCCTAATCACCCCCTGATAGTTATTTTGGAAATATATTTCATGTACAGAATTGACCTCTCTACAGATTTATTATAAGTAGTATAGATAGATATATATATATATATATATATATATATATGTATATATATATATATAATATATATATATATATATATATATATATATATATATATATATATATATAATATAAGTAGTAGGAAAATTATATATATATATATACATACATAATATACACACATCAAAAGTGTCTAGGGATCAACATATGTATATTTTTGCAATAACTTTTCTCCTGATTGATTTTTTTTTTTTATTTCTTTAAGGATTCATCAAATAAAGTGTTTTCGTTTGTCACAGTAACGATAAACCAAGTCACCTTTGCATTAATAAAGAAATTTGCCATTTTCCTAATAAAGGGATTTTTGACATTTGAACCACTAACATTAAAGTTCGAAAAAAAGACTGAAATAACAGTTTTCTTTAAAATTTTATTGGGTAACTTAAACAATTAATAATCCGTGTTTCTACCGCGAACACTAACAACACAAGAACATCGGTTTGGCATACTCAAAATGAGTTCATCCAAATCACGCTGTGGAATGGCCGCCCATGTTCGTTGCAACAACAAAAAAAGGTCTTCTTGCGACTGGATACCCTCCATATTCGGCAGAGCTCTTCTCTGTAGCATATCCCATGCATGCTCAATCGGGTTCAAGTCTGGCGACTGAGCAGGCCAGGGCAGGACATTGATGTTAGCTGCGGCGAGAGTCTGTCTTACAACTCTTGCGGTGTGCGGTCGTGCATTATCATGCATTAACTGAAATAAGGGACCGATTTGCACTTGTAGAGGAACGATGACGTCTGATACAATCGTCTCAGCATAAATTTGAGCGTTGAGGTTGCCTCTGATCCAAATCAACTCAGTTCTTCCGCCGATCCAAATACCCGCCCATACCATGATGGTTCCACCACTATAAGGATGGACTTCCTGGCAGGATTTTAATCGCTGTTGGCGTCCAGGGGTTCTCCAGTGTCGTATACGTCTTGGATCCGGTCTCATACCAAAACGAGACTCATCAGAAAAGCACACGAAACGCCATTGTTCTTCTGCCCAATTTCTGTGTTCAAGAGCCCATTGATATCGAATCCTACGATTGTGCATTGCTATAGGTGGTACCCGTAGCGGTCTTCGGGAATGAAGGTTTACTTCATGCAAGCGGTTTCTGACTGTTTAGTCGCTAATTAAGTTCCCTGAAGAGTGATGAAGCCTCACGGCTAACATCATGGCGGTTATTGTTGGACCTCTTCGAGTTAAGATTTGAATGTATCGGTCTTGTCTC
Organism: Herminia tarsipennalis; assembly: GCA_945859575.2. Lineage (NCBI taxonomy): Eukaryota > Metazoa > Arthropoda > Insecta > Lepidoptera > Erebidae > Herminia > Herminia tarsipennalis. Next base: position 4,517,932 of record OX243847.2, on the reverse strand, counting down.
CGTGTGGTGCAGCGATACCGTCCTCCATGGCGCTAAGCCACGGTACCAGTGCTTCGGTAACGTGTCCAAAGTCGACTGATAACACTCTGACTTGTATTCAGAGCTAAAGCCACAGTACGTTGCCGGGAACCAGCTTCTATCATTCCCACGGCTCTGAGCATTTCTTCCCTGCTTAAATGACGTCGCCGCTCCATAATAACGTTGGTTTTAATCAGTAGTAGGGAAACAGTAGCACGAATAATGTCTTCAATGCGTTGTATGTTTTTATAGGGAAAATATTGACAGCTGATTTTCATCTTTTACTCGAATTTGATTCACAGTTCCTGATTCAAATTATGAAATGCACCAAAAAGGATCCATATAAATTTATAAAATCATAAATTTATTACAAAGCCACATCTCAATCTCAAGAAATCCGCATAAAAATGCTTGATCCCTAGACACTTTTGATGTGTGTATATATATATATATATTATGTATGTATTCTGTAATAGTTTATTACAGTTATACAAACATCTTTAACAACGAGAACATTGTAATCGTCACCAAACTTTCCAGTTTGGCGAATTTTTGTTAAAAATGATAAAAATAGCGCTATATTTTGACTGCCTCGGTGGCTTGTTGGTTCGATTCCTAAACGGGAGACTATTTTATGTGATTTATGAATTGTTGTTCCACCAATGGGTGTATTTTGTGTCAATGACTCGTACATGTGTAAGATCCTCATAGTCGTACAAGTCATGGACAAGACACAGGAATTGTACCCTACTCCGGAGTTGTCTTTAAAAAGAAAAATAATTAGTAATATGTTAATATTTTATTCACGGTAAATACCTATATCGAACATTTCTGCTCCAAAATCGAGCACTAGTAAAAAGAAGAAACAATGATTACGTTTACATTTATTGACGTCTTTACTTTGGTTATGGCCGGGCTACACGTTCCGTCATATCTGCGAGCATGCCTGCACAAACCAGCATGTGCAGATAAAAGCACGTGTGAACGGCATGACGGTATATGGCGCAAGCACATGCGCGGCTTACGCATGCTGAAGATTGGACTATGCAGTTTTGGTTTACACTATTACGAAGTTTTATGGTCTTTTAAGCCACGCTTCAGTCCGATTTTGTCCGACACTGAGATTTGTACAGGTCAGTATTCACAAGTTTATCTGCAGGTGTGGCGACTCTACGGTGTTTCGTCTTTTTTGTAATGGCAGTAAGGGTTTTGGACTTAGAAGGCAAGTCGGAGTGTGTAGCCGGGCCTTAAGGGTCTATTTACTTTCCTTGTAGTGCCTGCATGAATGCATTAATGCCTGCTATTATAGCATTTTCAACCTTAGGACCTTGTTTCGCAAGATTATTGGCTAGATCATCAAATGATTTGTGTTGTTCGTTGGCTAGCTGTTGAACTATTTGTTTGAATTTATCTAGTTCAACCATACTATCTTTGGCTGCTTTTTTAAGTAGATTTCGTGCTTTTTTCTCGCTTTCTTCTGTTTGTTCAACCAATTTTGAGTCTTTCATCCATTTCAACAGGTTATCGACACTATTTTTATGTTGTTTTTGAAGATCTTTAAATATCTCTTCCATTATTTTTGGAATTTTAGTATTGAAAATTTTAATAAATAAGAAATATAACAACAAAAATGACGTCTTGGATAAATTAAAATTGTTTTTGGTTTCTTATTCTATGCTCTATGGTACACCTAAAGCGATAGTAGTATTAGTATACTCTTTGAGCGATAATGTAAAATTATCTTTGGATACATACTTTGGTATACCTTAAGGTCTGGCTACACGCAACAACTTGCAATTGCAAACAGTTTGTGCAAAAACTGTATGACGTCCACAAGAGAGTGATTTGCATGGGCACATACACGCAAAATCTTTTTTGCACAAACCGGATGGTGCTAACATTTGGGAAATTATATTGTACTGTCTTCACAAACACGCATAATTAAGAAAATACATTTTGCACAAACCGGCGTTTTGTGCAAGCCATTTGTGCGGTATTCCGTTTTGCCGTCTTAAGACACATGATTGGTTATTTTTTTTATTTAAATTATTTATTTAAGTGACCAAGACTCATTAGGTTAGTAATACTTAAGAACTATGTTAGTAAATTATAAAATTTATAAAATTTATATCACGGCCGCACCATCCCATGAGAGATAGCACTGCAGCGATTCATATATAAGCAGTCTAACCTGCTGGCAATCATGCTCAGAATGCTGTTACCACTGCCCCGCACCCTGCTTACCAGAGATGCACATCGCTTTCGCGTTAAGGTGTAAAAACAATCGACTTTAGCGTCCGCGAACATCCCGGATGCGCTACAGTAACGGGGCAGTCCCACCAGCACCCTGAACGCGTTGTTGAACTGAACTCGAAGGGCGTCAAACAAACAAGAATTGATGCAAATAAGATTAAGCATGTTGCCGGGCCCTTAAAAATAATTTGATACTATGTTTAGTGCACCATATTTTTCAATTTTTTTATATTCGTTTTCCACAAACTCTTTGAATATAACAGGTTAGTGTTATTTCAGTTTTATAATAAGTATTTATTATCATTATTTAAATACTTATCTGTCATTTATATTTTTAAAGATTTGAATCAGAGTACCTATTAATTGACCAGTCTTGGGGCATGCATTGCATTTTATTTTTGATAGTTTCACCAAAAATCACCTGTTTACTGTGAAATATAATTGCATTTTTGAAAGATAGATAAATTTGAAGTCCAGATCCAAGAATCGAACCCGAGACTTCCGTAAGTCAATATACCTATCTGGAATATGTTACTAGATACATTTTTATAGGTTTAAATACCACATGGGGCAGAGTATTGTCAGATTCAACTAAAATAGCTCAAAACACATTATTGTTGTTAAGTGACAAATAGTTTTTCTAATGTATATATCCTGAAACCAAACATAATCAATAACCAAACCGAACAAAATCTTAAAGAGCTGATTTGAAGTCGAAACCGGTACTTTAAAAAACCCACTTCTTCTAATAACCTCTTCCAGACCATAAATATAAAACTCCTTAATTAATGCACCGGTTTAGAGAATCCAGCACAAGAATTTACCCAATAAAACTGCGGAAAGAAAAACCAAAATGGATTTTCTGTTCACCGGCCAGCTATAATTATGCATTGTACCGTCATTATTAGCACTTAAAATTCCCAAGCACTTTACCCACGAAACTGAATGTTACTACAGTATATTTAGTAAAAGAATTTTACCTACATTAATTAAATTCTGTACCTTCTATCTGTAGTCTCGACCTCAATAGTACAGCCTTAACACCACCAGTCTAAACTGATCTCTTACGCCCTTCTGAGAAACAAATGCGTGAAGCGAACAGAGGAATTTAATAGAAAGCTATGGGTCTCATTAAACTGGATGCAGCAGGGTTTCCTTTTAAAAATATAAAAATTGTTTTCATTTCAATTTTAACAAGAGGCGGTTCATAACAAACCTGTTTACACTTTAGACGATACTGAATAGTTGTTGAAAGTATAACTAGTTGAATTATAATGAAATTCTCTGAAATGAGTGAGGAAGCTTTGTATTATTTCTACTCAGTGTTTTAAAATTTTTGCAGGAGGTTAAGGGTTATTTATTAGGAGAAATTAGATTACATTGTGATATTTTCTATATTTTCAATAAGTAGTCTTTGCCAGTCGTTTGTAGTGTGTTCTGATTACAGATTTAGATTATAACTGATGTAACTGAATCCATATATTGTTTTTTTTTTATGTATATTATGGGTCAACATCCATAGTACTACCGCATTGAATTGTGTTACTGATTCTGAGCAAACTACTTTCAGGGTTGCACTATACCAAGAATAACATTGTATATCAAAGCTAACTTTTTTTTGCTTTTTAATCACAGACCTAATAAACTATATAGGTCAGTATTTTAATTACTAATTATTCTGTGAATCAACCTCAAATATCATAAACAAGATTATAGAGGTAATTGTTTAATCATAAAGTAAAAATGACAATTAATGCCAATGTCCTTGTCATTATATTATTATGATAGATAGTGATTACTTTTTCTGTGTCCAACACATAAATAAATGTGTTCGCAAACGATACTAAGTCTAAATATAATTTTACCTTAATATAATTTGAACCTTGTTTCGCAAAGTGTAAGTTTCCCCTTCTTAAAACTACAGAAGTTTTCTCGTCCCAAATAACACTTTTGATTGTCCATATGCACTTCGTAGTTCACTGGTAGAAATAGGCCTCTCTCCAATCACTATCACTTTGTAACATTAATTTTAACTCATTTACAGAAAATAACGTCTGAGGAGCATCGGCCATTACCAATACCTCGTGTATCTTTCCATTAAAAAGGTGTTTGTTTTATAAAAGTATAGTAAGACAAAGACTAATAAGGAATATACTTATTCAGAAAAATACTGTGAAATATGAATGTGTGTAAAACGAGGTACTTAATAAATGAAGTGCTAAGGTACAAACAGCCAACTATTTTACCAAGATGCCATATCAAAACAGACACACAATTAATGCTTTCAGAAAAATACAAGAAAATTGATGAAAAATTTAAAAAACTTGAAAAAGAACATAAAAACACTGTTGGCCATCTTATCAAATGGATACACGATGCAAAATTGTTGGAAAAAACTGAGGAAGGTGAGAAAAAAGCTCGTGAACTCTTTGGAAACGCGGCCAAAGATAGCAAGGTTAAATTGGAGAAATTTAAAGAAATAATCAGTAAGTTAACCGCGAAACCACGTAAGATTATAGAAACAGGTGTTAAATATAAAAAAGCTACTGAAGAAGGCATCAAGGCGTTCAAACAGTCTTTATCTAAGGGCAAAAAATAAATTGATAAATATATACTTATGTATTTAATACTACGTATGTTATAAAGCTATAAATGTCTTAGTTTTACATTATTATTAATAATAATAATAAATTAATGTATTAAAGTTGATAGAAGATTATTTCTGGTGCTAATGTCAAAAAGAAAACTTTATGAGACAGTCAATAACCAAAAATTAGTACCTATATTATAAAGCTGAAGAGTTTCTTTGTTTGAACGCGATAATCTCGGAAACTACTCGTCCGGATTGGAATTTCATTGTTGGATAGCCCATTTATTGAGAAAGGCTATAATATTACGCTACGACCTATAGTTTCAAAATCAGGGAAAATTTACGCAGACGAAGTTGCCGGGTCAGCTAGTTTGACATTATTATCATTGCCTGCAATGGATTATGGTTCAAACTATATCTCATAGAAGATACCTGCGACCCTGCCTGCCAATGTTGAAAGGCTGGTTACGTTATGTTATAATTCGTTAGCAGTTATGGTGGATAAACAATAGCAACTTCAGAGGTATCTCAGAGTTACCGTTAAAAGACAGAAAAAAAGATTTGCTAGGACTGGTACCACTAATACCGCTCTCGATTCAAATTCAAACTGTTTCATCTCAAGCTGCTTTGTATTGGTTAGCAATACAGAAACTTGCAGTAGAATAGGGTTAGATGGAGCTATAGATAGTTGGCAATATTGTATTTTTATCAAGTCTACCCAGGCCGTGGGTCATTTTTTAGAACACATCTGTAGCGTTTATCCCGTAAGTCTCGAGATTCATCCCAACACATTAAGCTCAGTTCAATTGGAATCCACGGATAGAAGTTATTCTAAAATATATTTCTCCCTCAACACCTTTCAAGAGGCCCGTGATAGTTGATGAAAATAATCATCATCTGATGGTTATTTTCATCAATTATTACAGGTCTCTACGAAGTATTATAGGTATTAGACCCTCGGTTTAGTTCGACCACTGCAGTTTTCAAAGTTCTGAATTTGTACTAAAGCAACTATCTACGAGTTAACATGTTATTGGCATTTTTTTATATGTTACTTATGTGTTATTCTGATCATTTTATAGCATATACCTATAACATTTGTAAAGTGTTATCAAAATTCGTCCTGTATTTTTTTTTAAAGAAAGTGTTACAAACCTTACATTTTTAATATTAGCTGTTATGTCGCTCTAATGGTTATTTTATATTTTTTTCAAGATTAAAAGTACTATGTGCTATTTCAGATTAGAGTCTTATCTATGTGCCAAATTATAAACGTTCTAGTGTGATTGAGTAACATCCATACAGGTTCATATTTATAATAATAGTTAAAATTATAAAATTATTTAAAATACGGGACTTAATCGCGTGAATAATTTAAGATAAAATACCTTGTTTATTGCCCGACGTTTCGACCGTATTGCAACGGCCGTGGTCACAGGTAAACTGGTTCAGCACAGCGTCGCCTCCGTGAAACGAGTGTTTTGGAAACAACCTTCGCTTGAATGGTTTTTAAACTTTTGCGATGTTGGTACATATTAGAATATTTCACACGATTAAGTCCCGATAATAGTCTACAACCCTCGCTTGATTTTATCTAAATTTATAGTACTATAGATAACAGAACTTTTAACTATATAAAAATATTGGCTTCTTTTCGTACTAAAGTAACATAATTTTAACAGAACCGTAGTTAATTTACAGCACATTTGTAACAACGAGTTTCTCAGAACAAACCGAATTAAATCCACTGTAGGATATTGAATCCATTTTATTTATTCTCTCAATAAGTTTACTAGAGTGCACCTTAATATGGACCACAAATCCAGTCTAGCTGGAGGCAATCACCTAAGTTGGTCCACTGCTTACTGCACCATGAAATTCCGTCCGGAATTGAGCTGGACCTAGTTTAATCGAATGCATTGACGGGCTGTATCGACAATATTAATTTAAATATATTGTCCATGGGAACTGGGATGAATGCGGGATAAATTCGTTAGTCCTGTTTGCTTTTTAAATAGTACATATGTATAGGGGGGGGGGTTTAATTTAGATTATTAAACTTTTAAATAATATAATATCAACATGATAAAAAAATACGGAGACTAAAGGTGCAATTAACGGATTTAAAGCAAACCCAGATTCTGAACCAACATTTATGGGTCAAATAGTTTAACAAGTGCTTGTTAGGTCACTTTTTTTCAGCAGTCTCCGGATGATATTCAAGCAGCAAAAAATCGTAATTAATTGATGTCTAATATATAGTTAGACATCAGTGAAATAAGATTTTTTTTTTATTTAATAGAAAAATCACGTTAAAAATGTTCTGACTGCGGAATAAAATTCATTTATTATGTCCGTGAATTTCTTATCGTTTTGCGAGTGAAACTTAATTTTATTAAATAACCATTCAGCCACATGTTGTTCCGAATCGAATGACACCTCGTTAATGGCGGTAGCCTAATGGCTAAGGCATTGGTCTCGCAATCCTGAGATCGCGGTTCGAATACTACCCATTATACTACTGACGTAAACCCACTCTTAATACAAGCCTTTGAGCTTATCGGGAGGGGTTAACAAGATTGCTAGTAATGTGGGACTCAATCCCACATTGCTAGTTATATTAAAAAAAAGAAAAATGAAAATACCTCTGAAAAAAGTTGAGCTAAATGTACCTGTTGACTAGACTAAAAGTTCTGTGCCATTTAGGAATCGAACCCACGACCTCTCAAACTAAATGAGTTTGTACTCCCGCTGCGCCACCAATGCGGTAGAAACATAAATGCCTTACTAACCTTTGGTTGAATTAATACAAATTAAATGTTCAGATTTTCCTACTTTAACTTCGTCCAAGCCGTCGATACGAACGGAAAAAAATTAGCATAGTTATAATTAGTTTCGGTTAAAAAGCGGTGCTTGAAGTTAAATTTGTTAGTTCCTCAGCGAAATATAAAGGTGAAACATCGTAGGTACCTTTTATAAAATAAACATCATTAAGGTTTTAATATTATGCAGTGGAACCAATACGATAATGCAACAGTACCGTAACCAAGTTGTATTATCATGACATATCATAAGATGGGCTATGGGTATATTATTTTGAGCTGGTTATTATTTACTTCATTTTGCCCTGAACTCCGTATGAGCGTCGGTGATCGTGATTATTCATTAAAGTCAAACCAGTGTACGCAGAAACGTAACAGACGCCATAATTTACTTATAATACATAATTATAATACTCATAGATTATAAAATTATATGTACTACGGGTTTTAATCGCCTATATAAACTTATTGCCCGACGTTTCAACCATATTGCAACGGGCGTAGTCGTGGGTAGACTGTCTAGTCTACCCGTGACAATTTTTTTGTTGCAATACGGTCGAAACGTCGGGTAATAAACAAGGTATTTTACCATAAATTATTCACGCGAATGTGTGTGAATGTGTACAGCTCGCGAAAGTTTATTAACATTTATACTCATATATATTCATAGATATACGGAAGTAAGTATCTATAGATTATTTTGATTTCCCATTCAAAACTCTAAAAGGGAATATTTCAGCAATAGCAATGAAATATTCAGACCACTAATTAACAGCGAAACCTAGTAGAAATCAAAATAAAGACGAGGCTTATAACAACATCGATCGATAGTAGGTTGATTACAATTAATTAAGCTGCGATAGGGATTACGGATTAGATGTAAGGCTTACGATAAGCTGATAATACGATTATTGTAACTGTAGAAACTTGAATACAAAAGCTTTATGTCGCTGAACCATAAATGGAGACCGTTTTCGTAATGGCGCAGCCCTCTGTGCCTCGAAGAGCTCGTGAAGTCACGGTTCATAGTCTGCCTCTAGTGTGTGTCAGATATTCGTGTTGTGCTTCACCAGGTTATAAATTAAACGGTGGGTTTTGCGCTTAATCTCCCCCTAATGATGTCAGATTTCCGTCCCATCAAATTATGAAATTGAGGAAATGAAGAATCCATACTAATATTATAAATGTGAAAGTAACTCTGTCTGTCTGTCTGGCTGTCTGTCTGTCTGTTACGCTTTCACGCTCAAACAACTAAACCGATTTAGATGAAATTTGGTATGGAAATAGTTTAAGTTCCGGGGAAGGACATAGGATAGTTTTTATCGCGATAACCGACATCCACGCGGGCGGAGCCGCGGGCGAAAGCTAGTATATTTATATTTGTGACTACAGTTGTGCATTCTCCTGAGTAGTTGTATACCTGTGGTATCTCATTTTGACTCATAAACAGAAAAACCGAATTCAAATGCAGTCATTTTAAAAATTAAAGCTGATTTTCTAGTCATGTTTCATAAGAATGTGTTTTATTAAAATTGGTTCAGGCGTATAATGATAACAGTTATTTTATCTTATGTTATTAATAAATTGTACTCGTTCACTAAATAAGTAGCTCTGTACAACATTACCACAAATAATATATGTAAATGAAATGAATACTACTAACATTTTCATAATCAGGCGTCTCGTACTAAGTAGTTAATAATAAATAATTAAACATTCGATGTTAAAACGTAAAGGTAATTGGCAGCCTGACGATACTGCTGTCTTCGTCTGAGGTAAACTTAGTATGGATACGATAGATAACATACAGATAGAGTTTTAGATAAAGAAATACTTGACATAATGACCCCGCGGTGTTACCCACGGTTTATTAGCCTATGTGTTAATCAAGGGTGTTAGGTAACTCCATAACAATTTTTTATTAAAATCGCTCCAGCCGTTTAGACGTGAAGAAGTAACAAACATACACACTAACATACTCACAAACTTTCGCCTTTATAATATTAGTGTGATTTATATTTTACGGGTCTTAATCGCGTGAATAATTTTAGTCTACCCGTGACCACGGCCGTTGCAATACGGTCGAAACGTCGAGGAATAAACATATTTTACCTTAAATTATTCATGCGATTTAGACCCGTAATATATTTATATTTTCATAATGTGTACAAATCGCGAAAGTTTATCAACATTGATATACTTGACGTCAAAATATTTGACATTCATTTACTTTGGAGGCCTTATGTTGTTAGTGACACTATTTTTTCTAAATTAAATCTAATATCGCTCCGGCTGTTGACGCGCCTACACTAGCTGAAGCCGCGCTAAGTGTCCTCTACTCATCCGAAGCCGGCCATCTCTTATCTGCACACCTATCGACCTTAAGATCTCTCCATGTTTAACCCAAAGTCGTCTAGAGTCTAATCAAATGAGTTAAAGTCTTAAAATTATAACCTTACTTTCATATATCTCTCTAAACGTGATTATTAACAGTTATTTTTTAATGTCTCTCCTACAAACGTAATGATGTATTTCTACAACTACTAGCTCTGTCCAGATGTAGACCTCCAAAGTAAATCCAGGTCAAATAATTTTGTTTTCAAGTGGATTAAGATACTATTTTCATGATCGAGACATGACAGGGACATCAGACATAAGATGAGTCAGTTGTTTCTCGTGGTTTTAACGAAATACTTTATAATATTGTCACCATTACCAAGAATTTGAAAATGTGTCAAGAGAACACCAAGTACAAAGACTTAGTTTAAGATTTACCTATTACCTGAATTCAATTTCAACTACAATTAAAACTTTTCACAAAAATAATACCAACAAATAACTAGCCAAAGTTACAATGAAACCACTACAATTTAAATACAAAACAAATTTTGATTGTAGAAATTTGAGTTTTAATTTCAAATATGGAAGCCAATAAAGTGCAAACGAATTTCATCATAATAATTCATGCAACGGTAGCTCACAACTGGGTCAAATTGATTTAGTAAACAAACTTTTATTGATGAAGTTTTTACTATCGCATTTTGTATGAGACAAACATCTATCTTGTGTTTGTCTCGATATACTGACATGTCGCACAGGAATGACAAAGTAGTTATGAGTAGTCAATAATATTCATATTGCTCTTCGTTTCTTACTTTGTTGTAATGAGAGAGTAAGTACCTATAGTAGTAGTTTCAATTCTGAGGAACGACTTAGCTACGTTTTCTTCGTCTTCTTGTTTTTTTTTTATTGACGGCAATTTAGCCAATCTTTGCCAGTATTAAGGGTAGATTGCACGAAACAGGCTCTGTCTAAAATGTATATAGAAAATTTAAATATTAGGACACGAAAAAAAATGTGTTACTAGCCAAAGAGTTCTCTTAGTAGATGATCAAAATTAATTTAAGGATATGACTTAATACCTCGTAAAAAATCTTGAAGTTATGGAAAAATGCAAAAACGAGGATTTTCGAATTAATATTATAAAGCTGAAGAGTTTGTTTGTTTGAACGCGGTAATCTCAGGAACTACTAGTCCGAATTCAAAAAATATTTCACTGTTAGATAGCCCATTTAACAAGAAAGGCTATAGGCTATAAAACATCACGCTACGACTAATAGGAGCGGAGCAGCATTGAAAAATGTTGCAAAAACTGAGAAAATTTACGCATACGAAGTTGCGCGGGTCAATCGGTACCCATCAAATCAATATTAGAACTGCCATGTTGCCGGCCACAGCCACCACAAATTGCAATAAAAAATGGCCCGTTTAGACGCCCCTTGAGGGTTAGCCAGACCAGCGGACTAGTGCCACAGTCTATTAACTAATACAGTCGTTGGACAAAGCCGCACAGACCCGACTAAGCGACAGCGAGTCGTGTATGTCCACCCGCTGCGTCGCGCCCGATTATCCCATCTTGGGACCGATTTACATATTTAAAGTAGTGCAGTTGCAGTTAAGTTTCGATTAAAACGGCCATTTTCCTATTCTTGTAACTTTGGGATCGATTTCAAATATACTTGCGTCAAATATACGTCTCGAAAGCGCATTAGCATTCTAGTACAGACCGTCAGTCGCACAAGCGTATTTGAGACGGATTCTATAACAGATGCAAACAAGATCCTCTACAAATATAATTTATGCAGTCGCAGGCATTATTAATTTTTTTTTTTGGTCTACATTAACGATCTATGTAATTAGAAGTTAGATCATGGCTAAATTATCTCTTATGCAGACGACACAGCTCATTATTTCCACTAATTTGATCGACGACATTCATCACTATGCACAACGTGGATTTAATACTGTATATAGCTGGCCTAAACTCAATCTACTAACATTCAACGCTGACAAAACTGTAAGAATGATTTTTGCCTGTCTAACACAAACCACATGACTATAGCAATCCGCCCCTAATCGCCTGTACTTGTCCTATAATAAATAAAACTAAAAGCGTCAGATATCTAGGAGTAATCATTGACGACACCCTATCATTTAAAGAACATATCATAAATTTAACTTATAGAGTACGTAAGCTGATATTTGTTTTTAAAAACTACGATACAATGCAGACCCCTTTTTGTTAAAACGGATTTATCAGGCGTTGGGACTAAAACCGTCATGATAACCATCGAACGAGCACAAAGAGCGATTTTAAAAGTAGCAACTTCCCGCTCATTCCTCTTTTCCACTAGGCTATTATATGAAAGTTGCAAGGTTCTTTCTGTCCGTCATCTTTTCATAATGCCCACCGTATTAAAACAACACGCCACACTTGCTTACAACCCTAGCCTCATTGCTACTGAGAGACGTAAAGATATTGTATGCAACTCCCACTCACAATCTAAATATGTCTTCACAAACAGATTCTTTTCATTTCTGGGCCTTTTACTCTATAACAAAATAAATGAGCATTACCTCTGTGGCACAGTGTGAGTGTGTCCGATTGCTACGCAAGAGGTCGTGGGTTCGATTCCCACACGGGACACCAGTTTGTGTGATCCACAAATTGTTGTTCCGAGTCTGGGTGTACTTTGTGTCCGTGACTTGTATGTTTGTAAAGTCCCCCACGACACAGGGCTTGTTCCCTACTGCGGGAAACGTATTTAAAAAAATATATCACCTAAAATGTTCTATTGTTAAAATAAAATTGTACAACTATTTGCATAACCGGTCTTATGATCAGACATAAGAATTGTTAGCTATAACTAGGTAAATAAAAATTAGACTAATTTAAATAAGAACATACATTACACACTTAATATTAGTTACTATATGTTTCTGTATTTTTTTTATAAATATACATTGTTCATTGTATTGTAAAATATAAATAATAATTTTAAGCAGTTTTCCCGCCTGTGGTACAGGTTTTTACCTAGTGCAGGCACCCATGTATCTGAGCAGTCTTTTTGTATATTTTCTTTGAACTAATTGATAACCATGTAGGTACTTATTATGATATGAATAAATTATTATGATTATAATGAATGAATCTCCATGAACTTAGTAAAGTGCCTCCGCCTGCATGAAATTATATATGTAGGGATCCCCTACCTTTGTTTCCATCTTTTTTTGTGCAAGCGGGCTGTTTAATTATTTAAATTTATTTTTTATTTAATACTTTTAAGTAGTTGTAGGATGTAACAACTAACTATTATTACAGCTATTGTCAAGTATTGAAAATTCAATCTGTAATAATAAAATAGTTGCTAACTAACTTTATTAGGTTTACAGATATAATCTTAGCATACCTTTTTGAAATGCAGGATAAGCCCTTTAATTTGGTATCCATATTGCAGTGTTCGGCACAACTTTTTTTTTCACACCTCTTTATTTTGACAACTCACAGTCGCCATGTTTGTTTTTTTCAAACGTGACTTATCTAAGAACACAAATCTAACAACATCTTAATTGTATAAATCCGTCCAGTGGTTTGTGAAATATAAGTTAATAAAGAATATTACAGATATACATACAAGACTCGCGCGAAAGATATATCCCTTCCTTACAAGTCGGGTATTAAAACGGCCGTTTTAATCGAAATTTTACTGCAACTGCACTGTAAAATACGTGAATTGGGTCTCCTGGACGGTTTTATAGAACGACTGTGTTTATTATTAGACTGTGCTAGTATTATACAGGTAAGTGCTTTTACTGTTTTTGCACGTATTTTATATATTTTCACACATTAAAAGCGGGACTGTGATGATTATGAGAGCTCAGTTAGCTATCATATTCACAACGTCAGGTTAGTTTTTATAGCGCAATCAACGTCCACACAAATATAAACTAAGGCTAATGTAGTAAAAAAAAAAGAGTGAAATAAGAAAACCTCTCTTCGACCTCAATATTATACCGTTATTTTTTCTTGAACTTAGGATATTTTTACCTTTGTAAGATATTTATATCTAAGTAGCGGACGCTTTGCGCTTTCACCCACGTGATTCCCGTTCCCGTGGGAATACAGGGATAAAAAATAGCCTATGTCACCGGGGTTAGTGTAGCTTCACAACGATGAAAGAATTTTTCAAATCCGTCCAGTAGTTTCGGAGCCTATTCAATACAAACAAACAATCAAATCTTTCCTCTTTATAATATTAGCATAGATATAGAAGTATAGATAATGTAATTGTCCAATTAAGAATAAGTTACTACTTACTATAGGATAGTAAATACCTAGCCGGAGGTGAAGGAAACTATTTCGTAAGGGACACCCTCATCTCCGACCATGGACCTACAAGACGTAACAGGGTGTGATTTTTAGTAGGTTCGAGTCCGACATACCCACCTGTCGTGGTTGGGATCCGTGGGGATTTTAACACGCGTAAAGTAACTCATTATACATAGTAAATACCTATTTATAATGAGTTATAACTTTAAATGAAAATTAATAAGATTCGCTGACGCAAAATCAACCATTTTTGAAAGGAAATTCACTAAATAGACATGTCTACATTTTTATATTTACAAAGTTAACAAAACAATAGTAGAGTCAGAAAATAACAAAGCAATAAAAACACACGGCAATATCATTCGAGATAGTTGATTGTAATAAGACAATGTAATTAGGTCAATGATGTACCAAATTAAAGAGGTTACGAGTTTTCCGGTTAGAAGCCGGTCTATTAGAAAGGTTTTCTTGCCTGAGGCAACAGGGACCCTTGTTCCTGTCCATTTCAGGGGTTGAAACCACTTTGGACAAAAAAATACTTTATAGAATAACTGCAGGATATAAATACGCGAAACGATTAAATTGAAACATTGTTGTTCATGATAGGGTTAAAAATTGTACCGATGTTACTAGTGTTGACGAAGATTAATTATAAGTCTTTCGAAAAATTTATAATAACTTGTGTTATTTTTTAATTTAAACTCAAGAATGATTACTTCATAAAATGAAATCAACTACTAACATTTAAACTTTCGCGTTGAATGATTATAACTATATAATATACGGGAATTAACGCGCAATGTTTACCATAAAATTGCTTGAAGCAATTTTAAGGTAAACAATGCGCGTTAATTCCCGCATAATAAATAGTTATGAAATCAATTGTTGCCTAAAAAGGTCAATGAATTTGATGATTTGTTTAATGTTAATATAGTTGGTAATGTTGAAAATTCAACATTTTGTATTCACTTAGGATGCAAAACAACTTTTGTGATACGTCGGGATTCTACATGTACATGTAATGCCGCAAGTTCGCAAACAATAGGTAAAGCCGGAGAAAGGAACCTGGCAATAAAAACTCGCAGCCACTCTTTTCAAATTGCCAATTTTACAATGTTTGAATGTTTATAAACCTGATAAGGTGCTGCGACTAATATACTACACACCATGTTAAAGGTCTGATGCAAATTGTATTAACAAAAAATTTAAACATGAGTTATACCAAAATCTGCGTTAGTGGGTACCATATAGTAGGAGCATCTACTTACAACAAAGGTAAAAACTAAATGTGCTTAAATATTGGCCAAAGTACTTGTAACGAATGATTGAATATAAAATATTAATTCTGATGTCAAAAGGAAGAAAAGAATGGCCTTTATTCGTCACGCAGAATCTTTACTTACGCAAGTCAAATCATGCTCTTAATCAATGTGACAATTAAAACAAAGTGACAAGTTGGGTTTGCATGAGAAGATTCTGCGAAGAAACTGCCACTTTTTCTACTATCCATGTGCATTTTATTAAATTGACTAGAACTACCTCGTTTGTCTAACTTGTCAAACAAATACAGAATGATCAAAATTTATGATCAAAAAACAAACGGAACAATAATCATATCCTGGGATAATTCACATACGGCCATGTGATTCCAAACTAGGTAGAGCACAACAAGTAGACAACATAAACATATCCAAATTTAGGTACTTATTTCTAAATAGATACATATTAGGCATAGTCAAATTTACCCAGATAGAATGAATAATCGTTGCATCATTTTATTTGCCATAAAATCCATTATTAGGTACCTTTAAAGTTTATTAAAATTCTATGACATGAGTCTTTTGTAGCAAATAAAGTGCTGATATCTCTATCGGTATTTCGAGCCATATATGATCCACACAAATGTGCAACTGCGTAATTAGAGGATCTGTAATTCTGAATTCGGAAAACAATTCCGGCTTCTGTTGGAATTTAGGAACGGAATTGTGTTCCGGACGAGCACAGCCCTCAGCTTACTGGCTAAGGGAGATTACTTAGTTATCAAGCATATATGAAACGACATTATTGAAGGATATACACATAATAACTGTACCTACTCTTAGATGTGATGAATTAACTTCATGGACGTTGAATTCAAAATGAGGTTAAACTTACTGCAGCTTATTCAAATTTAAAATGAAATAAAAAATAAAATGATTTACATGTAGGCACATGTAATGTCTGTTCGCAAAAAAGCAACAAAGCAATATTAACTCGCGGCAACTCTTTTCCAATGGCCAATGTTTACAATGTCTGTTTGTTTATAAACTGTTTATTTAGGTAAGGTACTGCCATCTTTATAACACAATGTCAAAGCACTGATGCAAAGGCAAGAGATTAAAGAATAATAAAAAAAAACAAAAGGCATGTGGCAGTACCCACATAATAATATAAATAAATTGACACTCGACAGCTCGCGTCAAATCCTGAATCGCGATATTGAAGTTTTCACAGCTGCTAACTATAAATACAAGTTCCCATCAACGTTAACCGTTGGGCCGCGCCCCGCCAGGCACGATCACCTCGCCTGGTCGAAGATCCTCTCTTTGTGTTGGAGGGACTTAACACCTTGCCTTCCACAGGCATAAGATTAAATTTTAATATGCAACCACAGTGGATACAATATAGTAAGAACATTCATTTACACTGTGCTTAAGAAACCCATCTGATTCTGGCTGCTTCAGTTTAACAGAAATGCGGCCGAGACGGTTTAAAGTGCACTCTGAGGCAAAGACGATTAAGCAATATCTGAAAATGGCCTTTGCCTCAACAGTGGCAAAATTTGAATCGGTGGTAACCTAGTGGTTAAGACATCGGATTCGAAGTCACGGTGTCAACCTCTACCAACTTATACTACCAACGTGAATCCATTCCTCTTACAATCTATTAGATAACCTATAAGCTTTATAGGTTAACAAGATTGCTAGTAATGTATGCCCATAATGCTAGTTTTTTTTTTCACAATACTCTGCTCGCCATTAAAACACTATCCCATCAATATATTTAAGTTAAGAAATCGGTGGTCATATCCATACAAAGTCAACATATCAACCACAGTACCTAGAATTTCAGTACTAATGTAACTTACTGTATTTAGTTTGTTACTTTAGATGATACACGTATTTAAACCAATTTCGTCTGCTTGAATTGGAATATTATAAAGGTAATTAATTATTTATAGCGTATACAAATCCATAAGGAAAAAGGTACACATACAAGTAACATAGAGTAGTAACGTGCATGCTATTCTAGTTGCATGCCAATAAATCAAAGTCAGATGCAGACAGCATGGCAGTTTGTGTGTAGACATGACAGAGGCACTTGTCCAATTGCCGTTGAGTAACCAGCAGCTTTCAACTTTTTTCTCATGCAGGAAACTTTTAATAGATGTAGATCCCGTGTAAACATAACTTTTTTAGAAAAATGAACCGTCTTTAAGGAAAAAATCAAATACATCACTGAACGCAAATTTCGATGACTCACTCCTATGTTTTAGTCTATATTACCGGAGGGTAAAATAATAATAAGCTAGGACAACGCGTTATAAACTGAAACCTTCCCAAACAAGTAGGAGAGAGACAGATGTCGAACGCTGCCGAGCGCGGAGGCCGATTGTGCCTCTTTGTCGCTCGTTCCGCGCTCTCGCTTGCACTTAAATGGAACGCCTCAGAGCGAGGTAACGCCTCATTTTTTCGTGCGTTCAGCCGGCTCCATCGAATTTTAAGACGTTGTCACGTCAAAAATATGCAGTCGAATAGTGAAAACTTTATATAAATCGGATTGCTAACTTTCGAGAAAATCGCAAATACACATACATACACACATACGTGTCAAACAGAGAAGCACCTTTTTAGAAGGCGGTTAAAAAGAGAAACAGTATAAGGCGAGTTCTTGTCAGTCAAGTATTAATAATATGTATCTCTTTTGTTTACAAGGGGTCTACATCTATTATATTCTTTTTGAGCTCGGCTAGGCTTACTTTCTCGCTATTGGTGGATGCCTTAAGTAATACGTGCAAGGAGCTGTTATGGTAGTGTGCCAGGCAGGCAAAGTTGCACGGGTCAGTTCGTTCTAGTACAGTGCTATACAGTGACGGCTCAAGGCCAGATTTTAATAAGAGCGAGATACAATTTTGGCGCCCCTAATATTGGTCAAGTGTCTAATTAGATGGCGTGAAAGGGGAGGGAAGGGGTTACCAACAATTCAGGGGGCTTAGACAAATGCCATACGCTTCTTTTTTGGCACACGCTACTGTTGTTTTTGGTCTACCAATCCAGCAGCAGTCACGTGACGTATCGTCTATATGTCAAATGCATACATTTTCCAGCGTTAGCTTGTGCGGAAAAAGTATCATGTGGTATTTGTCTAAGCCTCCAGCTCTCTTGATAGCATTTAACGCTCTTGATTCCTTAGCCGGAGGACGCTTTCGATACCCTCTGACATTTAGCGCCTAGAGTGGCTGCTCTATTCGCCCTATGGAGAGGTTGATCCTGGTGCCATACCCACTGCTAACTGTACTAGCTGATACGAAGAACTTCTTACCGCCTTTAATGGATTTTTATTCAAAGTCAACATTCCCATCCACAATTTTAATACTCTGATTTTTATATCATGTTATTTCGAGGTTTGCCTATATTTACCCAGCTTAAAAAAATATGTTTCTCTGCTTGATTCGTTTATATGTTCCGCGATTTTTTCAAAAGTGAGTGAATTGATTTAGATAAGAATTTTGCATTTATCTGCATCTTTTTCTGAAAAGATTTTGGTGTATAAAACGTCCTAGGATAAAAGACACCAGAGATATAGACTATAACAGGAGTAGGTCAGCGAAATTTATATTCAGTAATATGATTGATAATTTTTTCTTGATTTGTATGTGATTTCGTTTCATTTTTCTTTTGAAATGTTATTAAAAGCTATTTCAAAGCATCCTCGAATTAGATTGAATTTAAATTTTGTTTATAGATAGATAAACAATTATATGCAGTAAATTTTTGTTAACTTTAGAAAAAACACAAATGAAATACCTTTAACTATGACTTATGGCAACCGGAGTTCTTCCAGTCATAATGGTATATGCAATCTATTTTCTGATTATTTTAGTTCTGTATTTGAACCGGCATTATCTACGAACTATACCTCCTCTCAGCCTCAAAATAAAGAAACTCGCCTTCTAAGTTTCATTAATATAACGAAAAATGATGTTCTTAACAAAATCCGCGTCTTAGACTGTAATAAAGGACCAGGCCAAGACCGTATTCCACCTTTTTTCGTCAAAATGTGTGGAGAAGAGCTAAGTGTACCCCTATCTATTATTTTTTCAAGTTCTGTTCGCTCTGGCGTGTTTCCTGACATATGGAAAATAGCATTTATTGTTCCCATTCACAAATCAAGCGACAAATCATCCTGTGAAAATTATAGACCCATCAGTATACTGTCCTGCATGGCAAAGCTTTTCGAGGCCGTCGTTTATGATTCTCTATACCATCATTTTATTTCTTCTATTTCGCAAAGCCAACATGGTTTCGTTAAGAATAAATCTACTCTCTCTAACCTGCTTGTTTACAAAAATTACTTGTGCTGCGCAGTAGGTAGGAGACAACAGGTCGACTCCATTTATACAGATTTCTCCAAGGCATTTGACAAGGTCAACCATTCTCTAATGTGTGCAAAACTATCTAACTACGGTATACATGGGAGCTTGTTTCGTTGGATTGAGTCGTACCTGAGTAATAGGAGTCAGCTGGTATCTCTCAAGGGCGAACTTTCATCACCTGCAACCATCACCTCCGGGGTACCACAGGGATCCCATTTAGGGCCCCTTTTCTTTGTTGTCTTTATAAATGACCTTGTAGAAAGGCTTAAGAGTCAATGTCTTTTATACGCTGACGACCTAAAGATTTACTCTGTTGTCAACAATAAAGATGCGGAGATTCTTCAGACGGATCTGATTAGTGTTGATGAGTGGTGTCGCGAAAACTATATGAGTCTTAATGTCAATAAATGTTGTGTCATATCTTTCACAAATAAAATTCACAAAATACTTTTTTATTACAACTTAAACGGCTACACCCTTGACAGAAAGAATATTGTTAATGACTTAGGCATTAAATTTGACGAAAAACTGACATTCCATGCTCACTATGACCACATAATTAATAAAAGCACCAGCCTACTTGGATTTGTACTTCGGACAGTTAAAGATTTTAAAAAGCCACAAAGTCTCATTTACCTATATTATAGCTTAATTCGTAGTATATTGGAATACAATTCAGCCGTGTGGTCTCCGTTTTACGCTATTCATATAAATAGAATAGAAAGAATACAAAAGATTAGCCTCAGAATAATGTGTTACAGATACAATCTTAACCAGGAACTGCCAACGTATAGAGACAGACTACGCAAGTTTAACTTGTTGTCTTTGGAGTCCCGCCGCAAGAGTACTGATCTCATGTGTCTTCATAAAATAGTCCATGCTAAAATAGACTGCCCCGACTTGCTGGCTCTTATTAATTTTAACACTAGGTTTAGATCACGCCACCCCCATCTCAAGAGTTTCATCTTAAATGTACACGTGAATAACACATCATTTTACAATCCAATTGTGAGGATGTGTCGATTATACAACGACTTGCTACCAGACCACCACACCACCTTAGATATATTTAACAGTTTAGAATCCAAATTTAGATGTAATGTTAGACATATTATGTTCAATTTGAATTTGAATTAGCTATAAGTACTTACTTTTATTGTTAGCCGTTTTAGTATTTAAACATTATTTTTTTATTTTTTTGTTTGTTTTCTTTTTGTTTTTAATTGTTCCTTCTCTTTTTTTGTTTTTAAAATGTGTTTTCTTTTTTGCTTTTATTTTTATTTTTCTAATTAGTTAACACAGTCTATACCTAGTGGATCATGATGTGTACACTGTATTAGGAACATAGTTTAAGTCGAAACTAAAATGTATTTACTTTTTTGTGTACCTAAATAAATAAATAAATAAATAAATAAATAAATAAATAAATAAATACGATCACTTAGTCGTACTCATCATATAAATTCACATGCACAAACAACGTTAATAAAACAATACCTCTAATAAATAACCAAAACACATTTATTTCACAATTAGGCATTTTCACCCTTAACGCCATCATTCAAAACAGTAATAGTTATATTGCACATAATCGTTGCTATAACGGTCATTTTCCGGTAACATTTCATCGCAGCGTGCTATTTTATTTGCTGCGACGAATTTGAATGACAAATATGATAATGGCGTCGGGGGAATGGACGGTTTTTATTCTTTTTGGCAAGTTTATGGCGAGAGGTGTGGTAAGAAGGTATTACGTAATGAATATTACGTAATACTATACTTAGGTACTTGGTTTTGGTTACGTGTGAATTGCAAGGCGGAAACATTCCAATTCAACATAAAAAAGGTTACACATTACGAGGAATATTATTTATATACTACGTTAATCTTGGTATTGTGCAAACTGAAAGTAGTTTGCTCAGAATCAGTATCATAAAATTATGGGGTATTTTTTGGACCATGTTATATTTTCCAATTAATTAATTAATCAATCAAATATTAATTCTCTAATTATTCTAATCGTTCACAATGAGATGTGAAATGTAATCATCACATATTTTTCATTACGCACTGCGGGACGCAATGAGCACCATAGCGCGAAGAAAGAACACAAGACAACTTGAATGGCTTATAACTCTGCAAGTTTTCAATTTATTAGTTTTCTTTTTTATATGACTTCTTGAAGTAGAAGTCTTGCTGGGGTGTCCGAGCTTTGCACTATACCAACAATAGCCTTGTATAAAAGGAGAAGCTGACTGACTAACTGGCATATATCAATGCAGGGCCTATAAAAACTATAAGGGTTAGAAACTTTGTACAGGGGTACCTTTTCGCCATGTCCGTCCGTCCGTCCGCAACTTTGCTCAGAGACAGTTAGTGGCAGGAAGCTGTAATATTGCGTGGATACACATATTACTTATGCCGACAAAGTGAAAGAATAAAATCTTGAAAAAAAAAATTAGGGCAGCATAAATGTAAAGTGAGGGTGTGATTTTTTTTCTCACTTACTTCATCGTGTGCGGTATCATTAGATAGGTAATTTAAAAACTTTTTGGGGTTGGGAAGACGATTTATAGATAGTAGATAATAGTTAAAACTGTTTATGAAAAAAATTGTAAAACCTGATTTATACATTTTTTTTTTGCTGTGGTTAATGTTAAAAAAATAATAATACTGTTATATTTTTTTACCCAGCATAGGTAATGTAATAAAGTTTTTATTTTATACATCAAATCATAACTAGCAATGTGGGGTTGGGCCCCACATTACTAGCATTGTGTTAGGGTTCACGTCGGAAGTTTAATGGGTAGTATTGAAACCCGCGACCTCACAATTGCGAGTCCGGTGCCTTAGGCCATTAGGCTACCGCCAAAAACTACTTATATAGGACAAAACTAAAGGGGCAAGTGTCCATAATGCTTTCTTCGTCTATTTTTTTAAAATTATTAACGTGTCCTATACCAGCCTAAATATAAAAATTAAATAATCGTAGTATTGAAGCATGAAAAGGCACGAAACAAGTACCTTTAAAAATACTTTCCAATATCAAACTTAAAAAAGTAATAGAAAAGAACATTAAAAAATAATGAAACCAGTTTGTAACGTAATGTCTTTAGTGCTTTCTAGTGTTCTGTTTACTGACCGAGATCTAAAGAGTAAAACAAAAAGAATTATGCTACCATATTTCAATTTAGAACGCAATGTTTAACATAGAAAACCTTCTAAGCATTATAAGGCTATGGTCTAAGATCCGGTCTAAGAAATATATACCTTCATTTGTTATTTCAACCTAACAAAGATTATATGATAAACTTTGTATGGATTAACAAATCGCAAACAACTTGTCTAGCTACTCGTAAATCGTGTGCTAATGTTATAAACTAGCATTATTAATACACATGTCAGTTATTTTATTGTTTTTTAATAATGCTAAAATTATTTATTCCTTATTCAATAGTATTATATATATATATATAATATAGAAAACCTTCTAAGCTTTATAAGGCTATGGTCTAAGATCCAGTCTAAGAAATATATACCTTCATTTGTTATTTAAACCTAACAAAGATTATATGATAAACAGTGTTTGGATTAACAAATCGCAAAAAACTTGTCTAGCTAAATCACGTGCTAATGTTGTAAACTAGCATTATTAATATACACATGTCAGTTTTTTTTTTAATAATGCTAAAATTATTTATTCCTTATTCAATAGTATTATATATATATATATATATATATATATACATATATATATATAATACTATATATATAATATAGTTTTTTTATTTTAAATAAAAAAACTTTTTTAAAAACTTAAAAAAAAAAAAAATTTTTTTGCTTTTTTTAAATTTAAAAAAAAAAAATTATTCTTAAAGAAAAAAAAAATTCAAACATTGTTTTTATAATGTTTTTTTTTTTTTTTTTTTAATTGCTTAATTTGATAAAAATGCTATGCAATAGCTTTACCGCGGCAGTCCCCGAGTGCCACACATTTTTTTCTTATGATGTAACTACAATTTCATGGTTTTAAGATTTTTTCTTTTATTCGTGTTATATATTAGATACCGATATTTTGGGACTTAATCGCGTGAATTATTTAAAGGTAAGAATTTTTTATTTACCCAACGTTTCGATCGAATTGCACCGATCGTGTTTACGGGTCGAATTTAAAAACAATAATTTCATGTTATATGTCATTGTTCTGTGATTTTTTTTATGATTCTATATCAACAGGAAGTATCCTTTAGGTTTTGATGCGCCTTATTAGCCCGTGAATTAGATAGGTAACCTTTTTTCCAATTATCAATCGAGAATCTTTGTTAGTACCAGATGAGGGTATATATCTCTTAGACCGGATCTCGTACTACTAGTTCTGTGGTAAAAAGAGATTTTATTTTACAAAGAAATTGGAGTAAGTACATGTTTCATTTGCTTGAGGACGTTTTAAAACTTAAATTAATGAACCTGAGTAAAATTAAACGTTTAGACAATGAAATAAAAACATTTTATTATCTCAATTCGATAATTTTTATTATTAAAATTATGTTTTATGATTTTGTTTCTTCAAGTAATAGTCTCAATTACTAGATACTAACCGATCATGGATAGAAGACGAACAAAAAAGATTACATGTCAAAAATTTTGCCAATGTCACCCGACTACCTACCTTTAATAACAAATCGATTGACACCTCATTCATCGAAATCAGATAAGAAGTTTAGGCGGTACGGTGGAACATACTTAAATACAAACATACATACAGACATTTAAAGACTGCTAAAAACATTACCCATCCTTTTTGGCTTGCCGTAATCGGGACAAAGAGCTATTCAAATTCAAACATCTTTATTTCGTGAAACCAAAATAATGATTGTTCGAAAACGTCAAATTAATATATACTAAAAGAATAATAATTAAATGATGTCTGAAAAAACAAAACGAAGTTAGGCGGCAGTTTTAGACTATAAAAAAGCTTTTGACACACTGGATCATGGTATATTACAGGATCATTTATTTGCAGGCGATGGATGAGTGTGGCATACGCGGCCCCACCAATAACTGGTTCAAAAATTACCTAACTAATAGAAAGATACGTACTGTTATTGGTGGAGTGACCGGTGAGGACGCCGTAGTAAACTCAGGCATGCCAACTGGCTCAGTGTACGGGCCAGTAGGATATGTAATGCATGTTAACAGTGTAGCAAATGTGATATCCGAATGTCAGACAAGACATTTCTGTAAAACGAATATAATTATATTAAATGTAACCAGAAATAAATATTTGAATGAATTTATGTTAAATAATCAAACAAAAAATCTTTGCCAGTATTTCCAAAATTGTACCTATTTGCATACAGGAATAGAACATCGTAATAAAAAATTATATTTATTAGATTTATGTGATAAAATAAATTTAATTCTAGATAGTAAGTATTACAATGAAATGTTTTTAAGTTATAAAAATAATAATGTAAATATGCCATATCCTACTTGTAATGTAAGCGATGAAATGCCTTGCCGTGGTCTTATATTGAACAAATCTACAACCCGCACTACATTAGTTATGAAAAATCAATTCACTCAGACTAATCATGATGACACCCCAGAAACACCGACAGAATTTTGTTTTCGTTACTAATAAGGACAGGTTACCGATATTTCTAAGAATATTACATCAAAATGTAGCTGGTTTATTAAGCAAACGTAATCTACTGGAAATACATTTGGCCGAACTATCTGAAATTCATAAGGAACCGGATATAATATGTTTATCGGAAACGTTTATTCAAGAAGGCTGTGAACAAATAGTCAATGTTACTGGTTATAATTTAGTATCATCCTATTGTAGACAAGCTAAACAAAAACGGGGTGGAGTTTGTATTTTGGTTAAAAAAGGCCTAAAATACAAACCAACAAAATTTAGCAATGATTACTCTGTGGACAAGCATTTTGAATGCTGTTGTATTGAAATTCCATCAGAAAACATGTTTGTCATTTGTTTGTATCGTACTCCTGACTCTAACTTTAATGTATTCATTGCAAAATTGGAAACTATGCTGTATAGAATAATTCACAAACTCGGTAAAAAAATGGTTATTGCTGGTGATATTAATATTAATACTTTAGAGAAAAATAAGAAAGAAACTAAACATCTTATAGATTTAATAAAAAACTTCAATTTAAACTTACATTTTAACCAACCCACTCGCAAAAATACATGTATTGATCACATAATATCCAACGTTGGTAATGCTACAAGTGAATTATTACAACTACATATTTCAGATCACAATACTGCTCAGTTACTTAATATCCCTATAAACAAAAAGGAGATGTCAATATTAGAATTTTATATATATAAATGAGATTACAGTATAGAAAATATTAAAAAATTCAAAGAATGTATGTTAAATCTTTCATTCAAAGACGTGTATGAACAAACTGACTTTGAAGGTGCATTTGAACTGTTCTATGAAACCTTCCGTTTGTTTTACAACCTGTGCTTTTCTAAACTCAAAATTAAAATATCAAATAACATACGTAAGCCTAAGTGGATATCTAAAGGCTTAAGAATAAGTTGCAAAAATAAACGAAAACTACGGTACCAATATTATATGGATAAACATGGACTTCTGGGAAGTAAATTTAAAAATTATTCAAAACTTCTCCGCCGCTGTATTGACCAATCCATTAAAAATCAAAACCATAAGACTATATCTGGCTCAAAAAATGTTTGTAAAACTTCATGGCAATTAATAAAACATGAATCCGGCTGTATGAAACAATTCGATTTTATTCTAGATATTAAAAAAGACAACATCATTCTTAAGGATTCAGGTGTAGTGGCGGAAGTGTTTAACGAATACTTTATTAACTCTACCAACACATGTAAATCAAATCTTTACAATACCTTGAAAACAAATATTTGCAACAGTATCTTCTTACAGCCTTTTAGTTACAATGAAACCCACAAAATTATAATGTCATTAAATAACACAAATGCTGAGGGATATGATGAAATAGCTACCAAGGTTTTAAAATCATGTTCAATTGAAATTACGCCTATAATAACACATCTCATTAATTTATCGTTTACTGAGGGGTGCTTTCCAAGTCCACTTAAACTGTCTCTGATTAAACCCCTGTATAAAAAAGGCGATAAATCAAATTTAGAGAACTACAGGCCTATTACTCTGGTACCCGTCTTGTCAAAAGTTTTTGAGTCGGCAATGTATAATCGATTGATTGGCTATGTTCAGAGACACAACATATTGAAAGCGCAGCAATACGGGTTTCAAAAAGGAAAGTCAACTACAATGGCGTGTGTTGATCTTATAAATAACATTGTCAGAAATCTTGACGACAGAAACTTGGTCACTGTTGTGTTCTTTGACATGAGTAAGGCGTTTGATTTTGTTTCTCACGAATTACTATTGAACAAACTGGAGAAGTATGGCATCCGAGGCCCTGCACTAGATTGGCTAAAAACATACTTAAAAGATAGAAAACAGTCAGCAGAAGTTAAAAATATTAATAATAATAAAGAATTAAAGGCCTATCGGTCAAAATATTTAGTTAATAGGTATGGAGTTCCCCAGGGGAGCGTTTTGGGTCCACTCCTATTTTTATTATACATCAACGACTTGCCGGATGTTACAAAATATCCTTGTATTCTATTTGCTGACGATTTATCCTTGATCATGACATGTAAAAATAATTCTGACATTCAATACTACAATAATAATATTAACAATTCTATTAATTCTATAATAAAATGGCTTAGTGATAATAATCTTCAGGTAAACTTAAAAAAAACTAATTATATACAATTTAGCACTTACAATAAATGTAATAAAAGTTTAAATATTTATTACAACGGAATCGTAATAAGTGAAGTCAACAATACGACATTTTTGGGATTAAATTTAGACAGATATTTGAATTGGAAGACTCATGTAGATAAAGTTTGTACGAAAATCAATAAATTCGTCTATGTTTTATACAAGCTGCGGAAGACTTCCACTCAACAGTCCATTCTCGCAGCGTATTACGGGTATGTAGCATCTGTTCTTAGTTATGGGGTGGTACTGTGGGGAAATTCGACTGATTCAGTAAGAGTTTTTCTGGCCCAAAAAAAATGTATTAGGGCAGCTGCAGGTATACCGCCATGGGAATCCTGCAAGCCATGGTTTAAAAATTTTAAAATTCTAACTTTTCCCTGTATATACATTTTGGAAGCGGCAAAATTTGTTAAATATAACCCGGAACAATTTAAGAAGGCAAAAGATATCTTTCCCAGAAATACTAGAGATCCAGACAGGATTGTTTTAAATAAGATCCCTAGAACATGTCTATATAGTAGAAGCTGTATTGCTATGTGTGGTCGCATTTATAATAATATTCCTGAGGACATAAAAAAATATCCAAAACAATTGTTCGTCCAGAAACTGAAATTATGGCTTATGGATAAATGTTTCTATTCAGTTTCAGAACTATTTAAATAATTAGTGTAAAATTGAAATAATTAGTTTATCATTTGACATTTAGATATTATTATTTAATTACGATCATTATTTAATTGACATAATTTCAGTAATATTTCGGACATTCTTAATTTTATTTTATTAGGTAATTATTGTTTTTTGTAATAGAATATAATTTTATTTTATTAATTATTTGTTTTTGTAATGGAATATCATTGTTAACTTTATTAAATTCTTAGTTCATAAAAATAAATTATTGTATGAAATTTGCATGTCACAAGATGATAAAATGTATTCGGGACTGTTTTACGATTATTTGAACATCTTCATGTAACCTACATTTTAAGCAAATAAATAAATGAAATGAAAAAATCAGGTTTATATGTACGCGGATGATATGTGTGTGGTCTATGCTTCGAAAGATATCACACAGGTTCAGGAGAATATACAGACAGACTTTAGAAATATCACGAAATGGGCGCATGACAATGGGATCATTCTCAATTTTAATAAAACAAAATGCATGCATATTCACTCTCCTTACAACCGAAACGCAAAAAACATAGACATAGAACACCTTACCATAATAGGACACACATATGATTGTTTACATAGAAACAAATGTAATTGTGACTGTACTAGGATTCAGTATGAAGACAATTTTAAATACTTAGGCATAAGGATTGATAAAAACTTTAGTTGGGTATTGCATATTTCTGACGTTTGTAATAGGTTAAGATCAGTGTTAGGAAAGTTTTATCAGCTAAACAGGGTACTGAATAAAAGTACCATGAGAATTATCTACTATGCCCTTGCCGACTCACTGATTAACTATGGATTAATTGTGTATGGACGGACATTTGCAACTTACCTTAAAGATGTTAAAAACTTACAAATTAGGCTGATCAAATACTTAGTTAGCAATAAAGAAAAAAAGATATGTAGTAACAATTACAATCAATTATTTCCTCTATGCAAAATATTGCCAGTAGATAAAAAAGTTGAATACCTGATTGGTCTGGAATATTATTACAGTGACGAGTATAAACATGCCGTCAACAATAAATACAATACAAGACGTGTTAGGGAAAATAGATTTATTAAGCCGAAAATTACAAATTACTATGGCGAAAGGACAAATAAGTTTATTATACCAAAGGTATTTAACAGCCTAGATATTCTAAGACAGAACCCTAAAGTAACATATGGTGTATTGAAGAAAGGGTTGAGGGATGCATTGTTAGGAGATATTTAAATTTTGAATATTTTGTATTATAATTTGTGTTTGTAATTTATATATTTATATTGTATCGTGTAGTGTAGTATTATATTGATTGTTTTAAGAGCGTATCTCGCCGTTAAACGGTTACGTTTGGCGAGGATTTATGTATTAGAATAAGATTGTAAAAATTAATAACGAATAAATAAATAAAAAAAATAAAAAAAAAGTTCCAAGTGTAAAATCTTTTTAAAACATCCAGTCTTTCTTTACAATAAAAAAATTATTGAACAAACCAGAGTGTTTGGTCAATGAAAACGTTTATAAATCAAGGATAACCAAATAATAATACTATAAGTAACTCTAAAATTAGTCCATACTAGCTGCCTGCCCTGGCTTCGCACGGATTTCATGTTGTAGTTTTTTATACCTTGAATTACATTATTGTAATATTCGTAAGAATCTCTAATGTATTGACAATAAAATAAAACCTATATTACTCCTCGTTTATGTAGCTTTCTAATAGTGAAATATTTTTTAAATCGGTTTAGTAGTTTTGGAGCCTATTTAGTGCAAACAAACAATCAAATATTTTCTCTTTATAATATTAGTATAGATAAACGTATTCAGCAAACACAGCTAGAGAACAAGCTGACAGAAAACTTAATGTGCCACTACACACCACCCTAGATCCAGCGGTTTCGACTAAGTAGACATCTAAGCAAGTAGTATATTAATAACTAATACTTCAATTATAAAGAAAGAAAAAATTGACTGCCTCTGTGGCAAGAGGTCGTGGGTTCGATTCCCACACGGAACACCGCTTTGTGTGATCCACAAATTGTAGTCTCGAGTCTGGGTGTACTTTGTGTCCGTGACTTGTATGTTTGTAAAGTCCCCCGCGACACTGGGCTTGTACCCTAGTGCGAGAGTCGTCTTAAAAAAAAGAGGAAAGATTTGATTGTTTGTTTGTATTGAATAGGCTCCGAAACTACTGGACGGATTTGAAAAATTATTTCATCGTTGTGAAGCTACACTAACCCCAGGTGACTATTTTTTATCCCTGTATTCCCACGGGAACGAGAACTATGCGGGTGAAACCGCGAGGCGTCCGCTAGTTAATAATAAAATAATATCTTCTTAATTATCTTGGGACAACTCACACAACGCTATCTAATCCCAAACTAATCAGAACTTGTACTATGGAAACCAGACAACTGATAAACATACTTTAAATACATTTTTAAATACATACATATTATAGATTAATAACACCCAGACACAGAATAAACCATCGTGCTCATTACACAAAGTTTTATCCTGGGTGGGGATCTTTTGCGTATCGATGATCGACTTTTTGCGTAGCAGTCGGACACACTCCCACCGTGCCACAGAGGAGGTTACATTACACTTAGAAATAGTATTTGACATAAAGTCGCAACATTCCATAGACCATTACATGAACCCTTATTAAAATACAAAACACAGCATTATATTTTTTAATCTCCGTTTTCTATTGGCCAATACAAAGGGTATTGTCATACCCTCTCAGAAATAGTTTCGCGGTGCAGAGGTGCACCTTATTACTCGTACAAAGACTCACTGAAGCTCTACGTTTCGTAAGAAGAGACATATTAGTGTTTTGTTTACCTCAGTTTGAATATTTTTTTTAGTTTTTAAAAAGTTAAATAATAGTTCATGAATGTTTTGTATTTATATCTTCGGATAACTTACACATGGTCCAAATTAGTTAGGATTTGTATTACCTAGTTTGAGTGATGAACACACAAAGGATTATGGTTGACTCTGCCCTCTGACTCAGCAGCCAGTGTTATTAGCCACTAGATCAACTGATCAGTCAAATTCAATTAATATAAAAACTAATATGACTTGAATATATAAAAAAATGACTGAATGTTTTGATTAATTGGGTTGTAATATCAATATCATGCAATTAAAATGTTCTCAACATTGAATTTAAGAATATAAATTTGAAAGAAACTATTGAAGACACAAAAAGGCAATTAGTGCATCATAATGAATTCGTAGATCTAGAATACCTTTTCAGTTGACATAATAACGGTATCAAATTACAGATATAAATGAAATGAATCCTCAATAAACAAAGTTCATTCGGGTCGGCACGTCATTCGATTCGGCAGTATTTGCTGAACGACAAAGCCGACTTGAAGCAATTACTGCTGTTGCTCGCCCTGGTGTACTATGTGCGGCAAAGCCGAGCGGCTTTTTCCCGAACATTCAGCTACTTAAAGTCGATTTTACCGACCCGTCTTGCCGATTAATGTCGAGCCGCATAAGTAATAGCAACCTTACAATTACAACCGAATATGCGATATCAAAATAATCTTAAATGTACATTTAATTAAACGATAAGAATCCATCGACAAAAATGTAACCGAATTTCTCATTGCAACTTTCGCAAATTTTCAAGACCGTAACAAAATTAAATGATCATAAAATCTCATTGAACACCATTCCAGCCAGTTGTGATACAGCCATAACTCCAACACGCTCAGATAAAACTGAACGAGTCTGAAAAAAAATCTTTTATTAGACTTTTTTATGGAGAAAAATTACCAGACCGTATCTAGGAAGCTAATACATCACGGAAACAAGCCTTTACTCCAATCTGGCGTAAAAATCCAGACTCTTTCTATTCTGTACAGGGTGTTCACACAGCTCCGCATAAGCTTTTTAGAGAGGAACACGTACGTGCACCGCGAGGCACCGTGTTTGTAATAAAAAATGTTATGTAAGGTACTTCTCAGATTGATCTGGAGGTGTGAAAATATTTTTCAAAGAGAGTGTTGTCAGGTTTTGAATTGCTAATATGAGGTTCGAAATGCTGCCATTTTTAAAAATAGTTTAGTTGGTACTTCAAGCCGTATGTGGCCCTTCAAGCTGAACACCTACCCATATCTGAACTCTCCATATTTTCCGCGTAACGTCTAATAATAAAAAAGTCGAATTATAGACAAAATGACAGTCAAGCGTCAATAATTTTGTTATAACGATATCTGGCTGATCGAACTTCATAATGATCCTAGCCAATCAACTGACCATAAATCGGTATAATTGGTGGTTATTCTTGTTATCAGAATATCTGTTATTTTGTACTTTTTTTCTATAGAATATTAGTGTAATATGAATTTTCGCTTGACCAGAGTCTCAATAACATTATATTTATTGTATAAATGAGAATCGAGCTAAACATTATCGAAAATAATTTAAATGTATTCATACTGCTTCCTACCATTATTTTATTATAAGAAATGATAGAGTTACCTTTAATTTAAAACATAATTAAATTAAAATTTAGATCCAGTATTAAGCCAATGTGAAACTCCTCCTACTTAAGCATTATTTCTAAACTATATGAAAATTCTAGTTACCATACAAAATGTAAATAAATGTTTGAAAAAATACGAATACGAAATTATTTGGATATAATTCTCCTTACACATTGAAAGCCGTTTTTTAGGGTTCCGTAGCCAAAATGGAAAAACGGAACCCTTATAGTTTCGCCATGTCCGTCCGTCCGTCCGCACCTTTGCTCTGAGACTGTTAGAGCTTTTTCTCGGAGGCTGTAATTACTTGCGCCAACAAAGTGAGAGAGTAAAATCTTGAAAAAAAAAGTTTAAGGCGCTATAATATGTAAAGTGGGAGTGTGATTTTTTTTTCTTACCTATCCCATCGTGTGGGATATCATTAGATAGGTCTTTTAAAAAAGTTTAGGGGTTGGGAAGACGGTTCTTAGTTTTAAGGTTTGTATAGTTACAGTAAATACTTACTTATAATGAATTCGAGATCATGCACAATAGCTATACATTATTAATAATCTATACATTATATAACAAAGTAACACAGTAAATGTGATAAATTAATTACTTTAACGGTGATTGCTGATAGTGAAAAATAAAAATAAATGAAGAGAATAACCGTTTGTTTATTAATTCCTAAAAAAACTGTTCCTCATAAACCTTATCTTTATATACACATTTTCTAGAATGTAATATCCTAAAAAATTTCAAATTATCACAGTTTAGAATCGATTTCTCGAAAACTTTGGTTTTTTTGGTTATTGCATGATTCGGTCACATCCTTAGCAACACTGATGATGAATTGTCAAAAATGTAAACTAAAAGACTAAAAAACTAAATGAATAATCGAAACCTTCCTTCATCTTAAAAGTCATATTGCACCCTATTAGTGGTCGTATAAAATGCACTTAGATCTGAAACACACGCTTATGAATCTGACTATACTTTGACATGGGGCAGAGTATAGTCAGATTCATAAGCGTAAGGTAAAAGATAAGGTTTTATACCTATAGAAATGTATCTAGTAACATATTCCAGATAGGTGTATTGGCTTACGGAAGTCTCGGGTTCGATTCCTGGGTCTGGACTTAAAATTTTTCTATCTTTCAAAAATGCAATTATTGTATCTATAAAAATGTTTTCAATATTTTATCTTTGTGGGGGCGTGTGTATTATGTGTATCAATGCAAAATTACAGCCTTCTAGCACTAACAGTCTCTGAGCTAAGCTGCGGAAAGACGACGCCATAAGGGTTCCGTTTTGCCATTTCTGCTACGAAACCCTAAAAAGGGAAAACCCTAACATCAAACGGTTGACATTAAGAACTTGTACATGTATATCTAGCAGCTTTGGAAACTCCACTTAAGAATTTAGGTTTTGAGCTTATTTAAGTGGGTGCACCCACTTAAATACAAAAACAAAGCTATTGAAATTGCGACTACAAAACTCATACTTATTCTATACATTAATCAAAGAATTTAAACTAGTTAAAGGCAGTTAACTTAAAGAAACTTCGGAAGGTGTTTGAGGTGCAAGTTTTCGGTTTGAGCAAACTTCATAAACTTAAATACCTAGGAATTATCTTCTTCTACTCGCTGTGACCAAGAGTTTTGGAACTGAATTATGTATAAAGGGAGCAAAAATATCTTGTTAATAAAGAAAGATTAAAAATATGACAGTAATTTTGTTAATTATGATATTGAAACTACTACACAGTTTTCAGTTCTCTTTTCTTCTTTCTTTTTAGTAATTCTTAAGCAATAAACATAATTGTTTATTCTGTCTCGAAATTTAGTACTAGTTAACCCTGGCAACTTCGTACGCGTAATTTTTCCCCGTTTTTGCAATTCATACAAACATATTTAAATCGCGAATAAAAATAAGGTTTAAAAAACTAAAAAACACTGTAAATAGTTGTACAAAAAGTAATAAATAAAAATCAGTTTATCGTAAAAAGCTTGGGGTGATTATAAATCAATATCGTCACAAGCACCCCACGCTCATTTATTTTTAATTTTTAGTTGTTATAAACCAAAAAGCCAAATCAGGGTGTATTGTCATCGGTATTTGATAAGTGTACAAAGTTTCAATTAAATTCGACGTTCTGAAGTAGGTGAAAAACACGTTCAAAGATTCCGTTTCAACCTACATACTAACATACAAAGCTAATAAAAGTATGTTAAAAAAGATACTTTACGACCTATTCTTATACCTACCAGATAATAATACGAAAAAAAAACATTAAAATACATTGAGCCGTTTTGGAATCGAAAATGAGAAAAACCCCCGCTAAGCTACTTAGTCCTTGTTACCAAGCCCCTGTCAAACTAGACAATAAATTAGAAATTATTTGTCGTCACCTAACGCGAACTGATTACAGCTGGAAGACAAAACGTTTCCGCACGGAACCACACAGTACACAGCATTAAAGTAGTTCCATGACTATAGCCGATTGTATATTACAAAGCCTGGCACAAACTCATAGACGAGACGTTGAGGTTTCAATTAAAACTTTACAATTGTGAGGAGTCCCGCACCTACTTACTAAAGAAAGTTTAATGTTGGAAGTCTTCGTAATGGCAATATTTTGCAGTCAGGGGAAGTAAATGATACCTTGGTTCCAAATTGTAATTTATATATTTTGTTATTCAAGGAATTTTGAT
Organism: Herminia tarsipennalis; assembly: GCA_945859575.2. Taxonomy (NCBI): domain Eukaryota; kingdom Metazoa; phylum Arthropoda; class Insecta; order Lepidoptera; family Erebidae; genus Herminia; species Herminia tarsipennalis. Next base: position 4,482,235 of record OX243847.2, on the reverse strand, counting down.
GTATCGCTCGTTGGAGTTTATTTTTATGTGGTGTTTAAAGCTGAGGTTTTTATGTGCGATTTATTTTTTGATTGCGTAGCTGTTTGTACATAACGTGTTAAAAGATGATGGTATGTTTGATATTAATTTTATATCACCCGTGTATATGATATAAAATTCATGTCAATTTGATTTAGAATAAGGACATCAAAAACGTTGTATGAATGTACCTAATTTCCAAATGGATGAATATCCATTTGGAAACTACGGAGATATCAAAAGATAGACTCAGACTTTATGCTTATAACATCTTTCGCTTTGAGTCTCAGATGGAAATGATAAAATAAGGAATAATATAGGTAAAAGATCTGACATTTAAATAAGAAACTATGTTACGAACGTAACCAGTATCATAGAATTTCTCAATTGTGGAAAACATCCTGGATGGGCTGAGTGCACTTAAGCCGCAAATGCACTTGTGGTCACGTAAAGAGTCGATCAGAAACTAAGAATCAAATAAAAACCGACACGGACCAAAATTTAAAAGCACAGCTCAAACCTCTGAATGAAAACGAAATTTCGTGAAGAGATAGTTATTAAAATGCAAGCAAACGCAAATATATCTGAAAATACAAACTCTGAAATGCTGAAACGGGGGTTCCAACAACCTAACGCAGGAAAACTAAACTACGTATCTTAGATAGTTTATTTCTATAAGTAGAATGTGGAAAGAGGAAGACACACCGCATAACCGACCTAATTCTAACGACTCGACACTAGCCGCTCCCCTTGCAAGACGTAATGAGGAAGGAGTCAGTGTTCGTAGCGTCCCACAATCTCAAGGTTGCCATCCCTTATTCGCAGCCGAAATAAGAGTAGGCATGTGTTACAAACAGCAGGTGGACAGTCGAGTCGATTTGGGGATAAATAAATGCATTTATGCCTTTGATAGACGAAAAACCCGTACCTGCAAAATAGATCAAAATCAAATATTTGACCTTCAAGTAGAAATTCAATATTGTAAATTCCATAGATAACTTTATAACGTAATATTGTAAAAGTCTTTATCAAAAATTATGATACAAAATTTCATAATTAAAAGCTCTTCAAAGTACAATATAAGCCTGTATAACAAGGAGTATAATAACGAAAACGTACAGCCAATTTTCCAACTGAGCCTTTCTTAGAAAACGAAATATGATCTTACTTCAGCAAGATATGTTTTTGACAAGGTCAGAGAACTATGAAACATTGCCTCGGGCACAGGAAGTTTTGCTGAGTATAAATATATGACAAAGCCCGTTAATACTACTTGTTGAGGGTTTAATAGCGTTTGGAATTTAGCGTGTTTTGGCCAAGTTTGTTTGTTGAATTTTCGACCATTTTGATATCATAGATACTTACTCTTTAATCTTAAAAGGAAGAGTTATGCGGTTAGTGTTATAGTGTCAATAATTCAAACACACTTTAAAAGTGAAATGAAACCTTAGATATACTTATGTTTATTCAAACGCCATTTAGACGGCCCTGTATATGAACATATTTACCTAAAAACCCAATTTATCAACCAAAAATTGTTGTTCCGAGTCTGGGTGTACTTTGTGTCCGTGACTTGTATGTTTGTAAAGTCCCTCGCGACACAGGGCTTGTACCCTACAGCGGAAGTCGTCTTTAAAAAAAAACAACATTCAGGTAGTTAATTACCTGTCTTCAAAATGGTTGTACGAATTTTCAAACAATACTCGTACTAACAAACATTCCAGTTAAGCTAGCATTCTAATAAAAAAAACTCCATCGAAATTAATACATTTATTTAGGCACTACGATGCCAAAGAGAGATACACATATTCACAAATACATATTCTCATTTTATAACACCCCTCTTTTTGCGACGGAGACTAAAAACCATCGATATAAAGATTCAAATATACACAGAAAATATACATATACATACATACATATATACATACAAAAATATTACGAGATTACCCACAGACGTAACTAATGAATCTGAAAAACTGTATGATTGACACAAATAATTAAATACATATAAATTGTGGGCCTCGCGCCTTTAATACAAGTTATTTTAAATAACTTAGCAAAGGTGCTAGGTACCATTTAAAACGTCATGTCTATGTACCTACCCATTATAACTAGAACATAATGTATGTAATTTAGTGTGAATAAGTTTGTGAAATTAAATTAAAATTATTATTATTATTATTATAAATGTTGGCAATAGAATTCTACTTTTTGTAACTTAATTTGAATACTTTCCAGCATCAAAAAATAACAGGTTACAAAAAATAACGACGCAAGCCATTAACCTATCTTCAAAGATAGCATTTTATGATAAAGATCTGACGATTTGGCACCAAATCGGCTATTTAAAAGAAATATATTATTGCAATCTTTCTAATAGTCCCCATGATATATATCTACTTAGCTAAGGGTCTTAAAAAGCGTATTGCGTTCGATTTAAAACGTTTCTCTTGTAAGCTCTTAATAGAAGGAAAAGTAGTTTGTGTAACGAACCACTTATACCGAGTTGATTTTGGATTTGATTTCTTACTTGTCTTTAGAGCAGTTCTTTTACGTTTGCGATATCTCGTGAACTTAAATTAATACTATGTTCTATATTTTTTTTTGTCGCAATACCCTTATATAACATCAAATTTTATACTTTCGCAGTAAAATTGTGTGTGCGAAGTAAAATAAAACTGTGTATCTGTACGTGGTATCGTAGTGTTTAAAAAGATAAATGGATGCGTTTTTTCATCAAAAAGCTGGCTTAATCGTAATATTTTGTAACTTTGTTTTGATGAGAATCCGTACAGTCGTTTTAAAGTTAAGATATACTAGGACGTAATCATTTTACTATATTTTATAGGAAATATTTTATTCGGCGAAACGTTTTATTTTCTTTGATGTTTTAATCAATATGCTCCAATCGTGGTCACGGATCGACATTGACTACAATGGGTGCTATAAGTCGGTCAGTACGTCGTCGAAATAAATAAAATTGATAATATTTACTTAATAATACAGTAACATCAGTCTAAAAAGGATCCTTGGTGTTTATAAATATATTTTTTATGCCCCATGTCATTGTAATGTTAGTGTATTGATGGATTATTTTCTAAAATATCGAGTTTGATAAGCTACGGGTCTTAATTGCGTAAATATTTTATTTTAGGGCTAAATACCTTTGTTTATTTCCCGACGTTTCGACCGTATTGCAACGGCCGTGGTCACGGGTAGACTAATTCAGCTCAGCGTCGCCTCCGAGAAGCGCGGGTTTCGGAAACTACCCTCGCTTGATTTTTATCACTCACTATTACAGAACCGTCGGCATTTCGACACACAACACTAACGACATCTGCACACTGGCGCGTAATGTTTGTTCGGCGGTGTGTACACTTGCTGATCACTGGATTCCACGATGTTGACAAACGATATCCATCTTCTCGGCTGAAATTGACGTGTTTTTTTATTTCAACCGCTTCCCGCGCCATCCTGGAGTAGTAGTGACGGTCAGTGGAGAGGACCTGTGGTTTAGGTAGTTCAATCCAGTGATTGGATCCCGCATCCAGCAAGTGTTCCGCTATTGCTGACTTGTTTGTCTGTCGGTTTTTCACAGCCGCGATATGTTCCTTAATCCTTTCCGCTATTGTGCGTTTGGTTTGTCCAATGTAGGAACTACCACAGCTGCAATCCACTTTGTAGACGCCAGGTGTCTGTAGAGGAATGACATCCTTAGGAGTACGTAGGTGCTTAGCTACCTTGGAGTGCGGACTATATACAGTCTTAATGGAGTATTTCTGCAGTACTGTTCCAACTTTATCCGTCACTCCTTTCACGTACAGATCGCGAAAGTTTACGAACATATATCGAGTTTGACTTAAAAATTATTTGAAAAAAATAACTACCTAGGTACTCAGGTAGCTATTGATTTTATATAAGTAATAATATATCGATTTCACTATGACAATTTTGTTGCGGAAGCTATAGCTAAAATTGCTATAGTTTCAGCAAAAAAATTGTCAGTGTGCTATTGCCTCGAAAGCATTGATATTTTTATAGACTAGGTTATTGATATGGAGTTCAAAATTTTCAACTCATAAACGTCTACAAATACTTTATATTTGTATGAAACTTGTAGCAGTAGTTCTGTTAGAAAATCATCTTTAAAACTTCAATAAAGTACCTAATTAAAATCTAAAGTCCACTCTTAGCAAAAAATTTATAAACATGAAAAAAAACATAGTTTCGGGTTCAAAGTCTTCAGTTGTAGATCTGGGTTTTTTTAAAATATATTTATGAACACAGCTCATAAACAGGTCTTATTTATTTATTAACACATACTTAAAACTGTATTTACAGGCTTGTCAAAAACTTAATACGATTTTAATCGTCATCATCATCAGCCTATTGCAGTCAACTGCTGGACATAGGCCTCTCAAATTGCACGCCACATTGTTCTATCTTCGGCTTCTCGCATCCAGCTCCTGCCAGCCATTTTGCGTAAATCATCACTCCACCTGGCCTGAGGGCGTCCTATACTACGTTTGCCGAGCCGCGGTCTCCGATTTTAATATAATTCTGATAATCCTCTCGTCTCAATCTAATATTATTAAATGTTTAGTAATCGAAAATATTATGTTAACGTCATTAGGTTAAACATAGCCCTAATAAGTGTACATACAACTACATGAAAAATTAAACGAAAGTCCTTTTTGGAGATTTCGAATCCCTAATTAAACAAAACCACGACAAAAACGGTAGGTATTATAAAAAAGAAGTTCTGTAACTCTGTTCCTTATTCCAAACTCAGCTAACACTACAATGTAAAGGTGCAAAGATACGGGAGGCGTCCTCATTCGATATCCGATGTCTTATCGATCCGTCGAAACAACAATGAGAAAGTTGAGCGCCGAAATTTTGTATCGTATTCCAGATATTATCACTTTTTGTATCATGAGAAATAAATAAGGAAAAATAAACGCGTTACTTTTATAATTGGAAAACGTGTTGTTATTTTGGTACAATCAATGATTGCGTGTCGATTTCACTATGACATTTGTTGCTGAAAGTATAGCAGTTTTAGCAACAAAATCGTCTTTCTTTTGAGATTTTGTACTCATTTCTTCTTTTTTTTGGTTTTTTAATACACATAAAAATACAATTATTTACGCAATATATTTACCTCAAAGGGTCTATATGGTTATCAGGAGTCGTGCAAGCTTTATTTTATTTTACATAAGTACCCGTTTATTGATATTGTAAAGTAGTTACTAGTGAAAAAATAACTGTTTATGTCATTGTAGTTTTGTAATTTGTGTCCAAATCACAACGAATAAATATAATGTTTTCTTGCTTTCTGATATAATGACTTGTGTAAAATCACTACCTATCAGAGTACCTACTCAGATAGTCATTTTTTAATTATTTTTTACTCAAACTAAATACCCACCATAAAAGAAGCTCGATACAAAGAACCAAAAATAATGCATCAATACTACCAACATTACAATGACATGGGGCACGAAAAAACCTATTATAAAGAGAAATCATATTGGAAAGCTTAGCGTAACCTCTCACTGATACGATTAACGGAAGTCGTCGCACCCTTTTCGTAAAAATTACAATAAGTAATGTTCAGGCCCAACGTCATCATAAATCTATGTTTAAATGGTTTCTGCAAGGAAACTTACAGAGCAGTACAAGTTCCTCGGGGACACGGTTGGTGGCGCGACGATCGCCGAAAATCGTATCATGTGCAGGCAAAATTCGACTCAGATGGACATACAATAATTGCATTTTGTAAATGTTTGTAAAATAATTGGCAAGAAGTGCCTATAAAAATTACTTCAGATGGATATGTCTCGGTGCCAGAGTTGGTAATGGCTTAAGGCCAGTACCCCTAAGGCTTAAGTCCCGCCTGAGACGATTTTTTTTTTCCATACATTTATTAGTTCCTTAATACTAACTGCACTATGCATTAAACAACTTAAGGGAACGTTCCGATATGCACTGGAGCACTGTAAGGTGTGACGTTAATTTAGTATACTGGGAAGCTGTTCCTTCAAAGTAAGTTATACTGGTTACAGTTTAGAACGGAACGCACTTCACACTTTTTGGTTTATACATATAATTTTGTATGTACAACTTATAAAAATAATTTCTTAATGTCTGAATCAATTAAATTAATTTAAATTTCTGGTCGCTGATGATCACATAATCAAACCTGTGCAAACACCAGCGCCCACAGTACAAAAATGTCAACGATTTATGTCATCATATATTTCCCAAGGATACTGCATACTGCGGCAATATACTGTCAGTTATAACGGAACGAATTTCTCCCTACTAAAAGCACTGAACAACAATGGTGTAATGGTTGCAACTTCTTACTAGCATAACTGTGTTTATACGAGTATATTGTAATAATTGTCATTTAAAAGTGACCATGAGTTTTTATTGCCAAGTTCTTTTCTAGCGGATTTACTCTTGCGAATTTGTCATTAAATTTAAAATCATTTTATTTCAAATTTTATCTGACGTTCATAAGCGTTGCAATCTGCTCATTCATAATGTAAACAGGCAAAAGGTGACTGCATTTAAACGAGAAGGTACACAAATAATAATCGAGGCCACACAAAGCTATCAAATAAAAACTACATTACACACATTTCACAAAGAAAATAACGGTTGAAATCTTATAAAACATTTTGCTACCAACCTTAAAAGACTCAAACCATTCTGGAATTTCGTCGAAAGAATCGAGAGATCGGATATCGCTTCGGAACTCGCCAAAATAGTCAATTAAGTAGAAGTACACCAGGTACACGTCCATACCGAGATACGCCGAGATATAGATCAGTTCCCGAATTGAAAACGTGACAATGCCGAGAATTGAGGCAGGACTCGTTTTTTTCTCGCTTTTGATATTGATCTAGGAAATAATTCGTTTGAAGCAGTTTATGACTCGGGTTGTAAAAGTCTATTATAGACTCTGCAAATGAAAAAGTAGGTGTGAAGTAGGCCTTAAGGGAAATCGAACATTCTGATGTTCGATTCTATCTTACAATTGATCAGTTTAGTTCATGTTGTGAATAAAACAGAGCAATGCTTTTTAATTATTAAGTTTGTCTAAGTTGCAAGTCTTGATTACAGAAGGTTATTAGTTTTATGGGATCCATGACAAACTTAGACAATTTCGCCATGTATTTCTGTTTATCGATACGTAGTTACTTGTGTATGATGGGATTTTTTCAAGTACTGCTATGCTACTTAATTTAAATAAAAATAGTGATGGTTTTATGTCAATACTAGTTGTTCTCCGTGGCTCCCATTCATTAAAAGAAAAGAAATAAACTCGTTAGCTTTATAATATTACTCGGTATAGATCGAGTAATAATGGGGTACAGCAGGTCGGGGGTGGAACAACTGTAGAGCGACCGACTGTGTACCAAAGTGATACAGGTTTGATTAAAGTAGACTACTTTGTGTTATACACCAAGTATTGTTCGGAGTTTAGTGCATGTATGAGTTGTGATTTATACAAGGTGTAAAATAATCCCTGTCCAACCCGATGTGTGTAGGTATTCGGTTACCAATTTTAAAAAAAAGACAAAAAAAATATATCCTTAAAATATTTTTTTATTGAATATTAAAATTAACGACTTAAGTACGCAATTTCGTCGAAATGTGTAAATTTTAAAGATTTTTTATCAACCTTTTTTGCATAAAGCCTTTTTACAATCAAAACAATCTTTTACGCCTTCACATATTTTCTCATATGACTTCTATCAAGAAAAAAATAAGTTCTTTTTTTCGTCTTCAAATAAAAAATGCCATAAATCGAATGGGTACATGATACCTAACATCACATTACGGGTCGGACAGGGATTAAATATACAAACTATATATCTGGTACGTACCGCCTCCTACATAGAAATATTTCCTGCCATAATAGTAAGAGTCGTTCTTTATAAATACCAGATAATTAAGAAAATTGAGCAATGAAAGAGACGTAGAATCTGTAGATATTGTAGCGAGTGCTACGAGTTTCTGACATAATATTAAAATAAACTTTCAATGTAGAATAATGTAGAACTGCTACGACTACTATTTTAAAAACTACACTTTGTTATTAGGTCAGGATATATAACTACTTTAATATCTGGATACACAATCACTTCATCAGGATGTATTTAAGTCAGGGACTTGATCATCTGTTAACTCAGAATGCTAAATATATGTGATCTTATACTTCTTATCAATATGCTTGTTATTGAAAGGTAGTCTAACACAACCAGCATAGTAAATAATACAAAGAAATAAATGGCAATTATCATATATTCTCAAACTTGTTCGGTCTGGTTGTTTCAAGGATTTAGGAAGAGGTAGGTATACTTATGTTGGTTCCAAGATATAATAATAATAATATAAGACATACCTATTGGCTAGGAAAAGAAGCCACCAAGAAACTAGCCCGTCCTAATAAATATTTGCCATACGACATTTCATATGTTACAACTACATTACAATTAGGTATAAATATGCCATAAAGATACCTTGTAACATATTTCAATACACAAAAACACAAATACTACAATGTTGTACACAACACTCCAATAGTACCACGAGGTACTATTGGAGTGTTGTGTACTATATTCTAATATCTATCTTTTATCTTTTAAAAGACAACTCCCGCAGTAGGGTACAAGCCCTGTGTCACGGGGGACTTTACAAACAAACAAGTCACGAACACAAATTACACCCAGACCCGGAACAACAATTTGTGGATCACACAAAGTGGTGTTCCGTGTGGGAATCGAACCCACGACCTCTTGCGTAGCAGGCGGACACACTCCCACCGCGCCACAGAGGCAGTCGATATAGTGTAATAATATAATAATAGTGAATATAGTAATATATTCAGGACTATCCAACATTTCATATGTTATAACTACGTTATGTATAATTAATATATACCACAAAGTTATTTTGTAAATGCAATACACATAAACAGTAATTACTATAATGCTATACACATCACTACAATACTACCATAATGTACTATAAGAAACTCAGTAATACACTCAGGACTATTATTACGACGTTCAACCATTTCACTGTAAAACAGTTGATAAGAATCACACAATACAATATTCATCAAATCATATTGCAATACCCTGTTATCTGTCAATACACACAAACAGTAATATTATAAACAATATTACAATAGTACCACAATATCACAAAGTACTATAGTGTACTTCAGAATCTTTATAATAAGTATATCCTCATGACAACATAATTCAGATAGGTGGTTCGCTTCTGGCCCCGGTTTGGCTACGGAAGAGACTTCCGTAGCCAAACCGATTCCTGGGTCTGGACTTCAAATTTTTCTATCTTTCAAAAATGCAATTGTATTTGTGAAGTAATTGGCAAGAAATGCCTATAAAAATTACTTCACAATTATTACATATAGATATGTTTACTTATGTAGCCATATCTCTCAAACTCATACTCAAATCTTTTTGAGATACTCTTATAATACTTTATTATACCACCATATCCTGTATTAAACAGCCCATGCAATCAAATTATGGTGTGATAACACATACTTATCTGAGTAATAAAAGGTTCTATTTCTCAGTAGAGAAACCTTCTAATTTTGGCGATAACATTGATCGTAATGGCCCATAAGATTTCACAGTCGCATCCGAGCATTTCAATTAAAACTTGAGCGCTAGTTCGATAAGTAGAGATTCCAAACGTCCCGTTTGAACAGGGAATTTATATTATTAAAAAAAATACATTATTATTTAAAAAACCGCAGGAGTTTTGCTGGTTCTTTTCATAGGCTTCTTTTACGCCTTTCGGCGGCTTTCAGAGGGGATATTTGTCCAAGTCAAACTCAAAATAGTGTAATGTTGTCGTATAATGTTGTTTCATTGCAATTTTATCTATTCTTCTACTTTACACCGATAGCATAAGCAATGTTATAAGTCATTGGCAGATTTGACTAGAATAATCTATTATCACGTGAATGCCAATATTCAAGCTAGTTTTCGAACTAAAAATACTCAACTACTGCACAGCACTATAATAGCAGTCGTGCACTGCTTTATTTGAATATTCTTTTTAAGTAAATTAGTTTCCTATACACATAGTCCAGCTGATGAATGAGCTCAATCTTGTACGGGTTTGAGTGGTCAAGGGCTCTTAATATGCTCATCAAAGCAGTAACAAGTTTGACATGACTTCTAAATAAAGGTCACCTTCCTAAATACCTCACTGTGGCAAACTATGATCTGATTGGTTACTGATTCCGTCAGAAACTGCCTTTTCTAAGTTTTAATCTCAAAATTTCATACCCAACACCATAACTAACTTCATTATGACCCTAAATACATACAAAATCATTGAAGGTTCGCAATTTTTTACCCGTTTTCAAGGGACAACGTTTACAGTCAATAAATCTTTGACTCTTCTGAGCGCGTAACCAAATTTGTTCAAAGGATTTCGGGAATGGATATTTTATGGTTACCCTGTCGATAACCGGTGGATTTCGAACTACGGTTTGCTCTAACCGTGGATACGTAGTAGCTTAGCGTCTTAGAATAGTCTTACAATCACGCCAAAGTGTGCAGATAATCGAGTATTTACCTAATAGTCTAGAAGTATTTTAGTTTCGTTAGGAGACTCCAGACTTTGAACTTAAATTGAATACTGTCTTATCTACGTTGCTATTTATTTAAATAAGGGTATTATTAATGAATGTAAGTGTTTTAAATGTCAATATAATTTTGAATGGTTTATGTCAAATAAGTTTATATTTGACTTGTAAATACCTGTTAAAATGACCACGCACAGGGGAGGGTGTAAGAGGAGCGGCGCCGAAAAGAAACGGCGCCAAAATGGCAAAACGGAACCCTTATAGTTTCGCCATGTACGTCCGTCCGTTCGTTCAGCTTTGCTCAGAGACTGTTAGTGCTAGAAGGCTGTAATTTTGCATGGATACTCATATTAGCCGGGGTGTAACACCGCGCCATGTGGTTTGGCTCTTACATAGGATATATTTATTTACAAGTCAAATAAGTTTACCTATTTTTATTACATTCCAGTTACTATTTTCTTTTTTTTGTGCCAAGCTCAAAGCAATGTTTTACTTGAAATCTTCTATACTTATAATAAATCTGTAGAGAGGTCAATTCTGTACATGAAATATATTTCCAAAATAACTATCAGGGGGTGATTAGGGAACGATACTGATGCCAAAAATGCAATCAGTAAAATTTTTGTCTGTCTGTCTGTCTGTCTGTATAACCGTTATAGAAACAAAAACTACTCGACGGATTTTAACGAAATTTGGTACAATTGTTTTTCATACTCCTGAGTAGGTTATAGTTTACTTTTCATCACGCTACAATCAATAGGAGCAGAGCAGTGAAGGAAAACGGGAGAAGTTACTCCATTTTTTAAGCTTTCGTCGCGTGTGCAACCGTAATGGTTAAAGCTACACAGAAATCATGTATGACGGAAATGTTCTCCTTAAAATTATTATAACACGACAGCATATGTCTATCTTTTATGGTTGACTCACAATATCACGTGTAACTCCCGATAGCTTAGTAGTTCGAAGCTTTCTGATTATATTTGTCTACTCTTACGTTTATAACACTCTCAGTCATCCCTAATTAAAAAAGTTAACATAATTAACTATTCCATAAAAAATACTAATAGAAATCGGTATAGAAACACCAAAGTTATACATGAAATACGCTAATAATAAGCCATCGCGCGTGAATACTGAATCATGCTATCTATCTATGTATATCTATACATATAATAAAATTGTAAATTTCACGTGTCTGTACATGGCCGAACATAGTGAAAAAAAATATTGGGAAATGTTCGAAAAGAGTATTTAAACACATTCCTACATTTTTAGAAATGTCTGTCTGTCTGTTTGTTTGGACACGCATCACGCAATAACTATTGGACAGATTCGGTTGAAATTTTGTATGTGTATTCTAATAAGTCTGGATTAAAATATAGGCTATAATTTATCACGCTATTTCCCATAGGAGCTAAGCAATGACGGTTAATGTCTGTAGCTATTTATCGTTATAAAACAATAACTACTTGACGGATCTTCATGAAAATTTGCAGTTTTATTGTAAATACTATAGGTCATTACTTGCACTATAAATCATTATGCTATCGTCTATGGGGAGTGAGCAGCAACGTATGTGTTGTCGAACCATTATGGTTTTTCACAATTTTTTCCACAATAAGACATTATTTACAATTGTAACCCAAGGAAACAATTACTTCACGCTAAAACTATTAGGAGCTAAACACAACATTTTCAATTTTCTTAAGATCAGCTATTTTAACCGTGTTTGCATCAGCTGAGGTGGTCTATTGGCACAAGTAGCGGTATTAAACGAGCGAGGTCGGAGGATCGACTCCCTAATTGCGAGTCTCTTTTTGTGTTGTGTTAAAATTATTTTTATTCTTTTTTTTAAGTATTTTTCTAAATGTATACTTATTTATACAAGCTTTTATTTTCGACTTTAACATGTTTACTTTGTTTAACAAATCTTCATATTAATAATCACTTCCAATAGGCACCTTTATCATTGTTTTGCATGAATAGTGATTATGTTATAAATGTAGAAATGAAAAACAATATTACATTACATATAAACAGTAATTACTTGATATTTTCTAGAATTTATAAATGTTAATTGCTTAAAAAAAATTAAAGATTAAGTCCGCGTTACATCAAAATAAAACACGTGGCGCCATCTGTGATTCGATTTCTTCTGAGTGCCAAAATTGCTTACCTACAAATGTTAATAAACTTTCGCGATTTGTACATATTATGAAAATATATGTATTACGGGTCTTTTATGTATATGTTTTACGGGAATTTAAGGTTAAATACCTTGCTTACCTACGTTTAATATGCATGATAGTTTAATATAAAATCATCAAGTATAAAAATAAACTTATCCAGTTTTGAAAATAGATGGCGTTTAAATACAAATTAAAAAGAATCAGTTATAACTTTTAAACTTACGCGTTGCATTTGTTGACTGATCGTGGTCAGCTTGTGACCACGGTCGGTGTAACCCGATCGAAACGTCAAGCATAAGGTAAATAACTTTACCTAGATTAAACGCGTTTATTCCCGTGTCAAATTGTATTTAAAAAGAATCAGGAAAATTGATATAAAAAAAAACTGAAATTCTTACGTAGAGGGATATGAATATATGATGATCTTAATTTGCGACAGGTTGACACACCTATTTTTAAATTCACCAATGTAGACATTATAAAATAATATTTTATTCTTCTAAAGTGAGTGAAAAAAAATATTGAAATAAGTTTAGAAATAGTATTTAAACACAAAAAAAGATATCTGAGTATATCTTTTAAAAACGTTTGAATGTTGTTTGTTTGTTTAAACATTGCATTCCCGCGGTACAAACACGGACACAAAGTAGGGGTACTTTAGACTCGGAAAAGATCGCTCGGGCAGGACATAACCTGCGATCATAGGGAATCTGTGAGAGTTTTTTCCATCATACCTTTATTACCTATGTATAAATTATCTTGAAGGAGCGGCTAGGTACCTCCGATTAAAAGGTCCGATTTAAAAGTGTCGGAGCCGAAGTTGGAGTCGGAGGTTTAAAATCAATCGGAAATTTTAGACCTATCGCAGTCAGAATCGAAGCTCCTTAACTCAAAATTTCGCACGAGTAATTGGGCGGTTTCGAGCTTCATTTAACTCGAAACCGCCCCAGTACTCGCGTGGTGGGGGAATTTTTCAATATTAATAGTATTTGATGTGATGCAAATCACTTTTTTGTCGAGGTGTGGTCGTGGGAATTTTAATAATTTGTCTTCTAACCGTCTGGCGCCATAAACTTTGTCGCCCTTCATTTTGCTGCACTGGGCATTTGCTTGGCTTGCCCTGCCATATGTTGGGCCCTGATTAAAGCTAGGCCCAAATATCCATAGATGCCACAGAGCATTGTGGAGCATGTTTACAATATGTTTTACACAGAAGTTGAATTGTAATATAAACTACCTTAATATAAACCCAACTTCCACGCGAACGAAGTCGCGGGCACAGCTAGTCATAAAATAAATGTTTACTTAGCCCCTATTCGCACGAGCGTTTTTTTTTTACGCTCGGTAATAATCCGGCGATCCGGCCCCTTGATGTGATTATGTGATCTATTCCCAACACCCAGCGTTGAAATTTTTCAATAAGGACGAGTAGTTCCTGTGTTTATCGCGTTCAAACATACAAACTCTTGAGCTTTATAATATTAATATAGAAATAAATCTAAATGATAATGTTTGTGAGACCATAGCTTAAAAATCATGGATTATTTATTAGAAAGCTGGGGTCATATGGTTCGATGAAAATCGTGTTTTTTTAACTGCCTTAAAAAAATTTGGTTCTCTGTTTGACCCGTATGTACTCGCATGTATGTTCGCGATTTTCTCGAAAGCTAATGACTCGATTTAGATGGGGTAATGTTTATTATTCTGGAATGGTTTAGTATATAAAACGTTGTCCTACCTTATAAAACACCAGAGATGTAGACTAAAACAAAGGAGTGAGTCCGCAAAATACGCATTCGGTGATGTGATTGATATGTTTTTTCCTTAGAGGCGGTTCATTTTCTTAAAGTTATTTAAAACAACTCCCGCTGTAGGAGACAAGCCCTGTGTCGCAGGGTACTGTACAAAGATACAAATTATGCACACTAAGCACACCTAAACTCTAAAAATCACTTTGTGGAACACTCAAACTATGATAACATGGGTATGTGGATATCATGAGCTCTTTGCGCAACAAATCTTCTAATTAAAAATCAATGTTTGTAAGTTTGTGCTCTATGCGTTCCAAAACCATTAATCAGTTTGTGATGTAATTTTAGCACGGTGTTCTGGGGCCCAGAACACCTTGCTGTGGCATGCTTTACTGTGGCTTTTCGGGCAAGGGTTCCTGGCCCATGTCCCCAGAGCACCCTACTACCAACCGCAAGGGTTCCTGGCCCAAAAAGCCACAGTAAATCGTGGCCAGATCCAGCTAGTAGGTACCTGCAAAACTAAACAATTGAAAACCTAATCTAAAATCAATATCATCACACAACTAATTATGTTTGAGCTCATTGACACAGTTGTATACCTGTTTAATTAGCTTCCATAATAATTAGGTCACAGATATTAATAATCCGTTTAATAAACCTACTTATAGAAATCTGCTAGCATGAGAAGACCCTGTTTATAGAGTTAGTATTAGCTATTTTCTTTATATGATCCCTCATTGAATCCATTAGAATCTTCACAATAGATCCAGAAGGCTGTAAAAGTTCTTCGTTCACTTGGAAAGCAAAATACTATTATTGTGATAGGTAACAATTCTACAAACACCTACATATAATGACAATATCGCAACGCAATAGGTTACGCCAGAGAAAAGAATAAAGTAATAGAAACTCTCCGCAACTCTTTTCAAATTGCCAATGATAACAATAAACGTTTGTTTATAAACTTTATAATTAGTCAAGGCACTGTCACTAATGTCTAAAGGTTCATTTCCGTGCATGGCGGCCGATTGCGAGCCGCGAGCAACTTACGACAACCGTCTGACGCGCGCGGCCCATGCGACAATATTCACAGTGCGCGCGCAGCTTACGACAGTCGTCGGCCGCGCGCGTCCGTCGCTTACCTCGGAAACGGCACCATACATTCTTATACTCTGACTATTATCGCATCGGCAGCGCGCGTCAGTCGTTCGTCGTAAGCCGCGCGCGGCTCGCGATCGGCCGCGATGCACGGAAATGAACCTTTAAACGTACTCTAATGTGATAAAATAGATGCTGATGCAAATTAAAGTACATAAAATAAAAATCTGACAATGGAATCACCTAAAGAAACTCTGATTGTCTTTTAATCTATTCCTTTTCGTGATGGATTCAAGAGATAGCTAAAGTGAATCCATGGGGTCATCTAATGGATTGAAATGGTCAGGGAGGATAAAGCTAAGTATGCAGTTTATTATTTTTTATCATTAACTTAGTTTATTTTGATAAATAATACAATATTTACAAAATATTTTACAACTTCTCTAAATTACATCTATACAAATATTATAAAGCTGAAGAGTTTGTTTGTTTGTTTGAACGCGGTAATCTCAGGAACAACAGATCAAAATTGAAAATTTTATTTTACTGTTGGATAGCCCATTTATCTAGGAAGGCTATGAGCTATATAACATCACGACCAATAAAAGCGGAGTAGCAATGAGAAATGTTGCAAAAACGAGGAAAATTTACGCAGACGAAGTTACGCGGGACAGCTAGTCTATAATAATACAATGTAAACAAGATATTTACAAAAAGAAAATAAAAAAGGGAGGATACAAAACCGTTTAGGCGTCAAAGAATTCCTCACCATCGATGTGATTTTTAACTAGCTTGTTTTTGCCTGTATTGGTCACTTCACGTCGACTCGTCACGAACTATAGATTTAATCAATACAAGAAGATATCACTATACAAGAAAGTTTACTTAGCTGTAATTGATGCACTGAATTAAGCATTAATTACATTTCCAGGCAATTGGTTCATAATTCGATTAATAGGTAATTAGTGGATTAATTGTTAGTATTAAAATTAGTATATACAAAAGGCCAAGAAAGTGGTCTATCAGTTTTAACAAAACTTTCTTAGTTACTAAAATAGAGTGAAGGTTGAAACTGGCATCTGTGCAAATTTAGGGGAAATCAACCTTGTTGTTTAATGACGTGCAAACGAATTTCAACTTTACGGTAATAGACCATATTAAAAAAAAAACAAAATTAATTGTTCACTTGGGATGCAAAAGAACACTACGGATACGTCGGAATTCTACATGTACATGTAATGCCAAAGTTTGCAAACAATAGGTGAAGCCGGAGAAAAGAACCTGGCAAAAAAAACACTCTTCAAATTGCCATTTTACAATGTCTGAATATTTAAAGACTTGATATGGGGGTAAGGTGCTGCCACTAATATACTATACACCATATTAAAAGACTGATGCAAATTATATTATTTAAAAGTGAGAACATGAAATAAACTAAAATCAGCCTTAGTGGGTACATCATAGTGCTTAGGTATTGAGCTACAAGCTACAATAGCTACAGCTAATCATTTTAAGAACATAACGCAAAAAACCGATTGCTATTTCTACTGTATAAGTTCAGTAACCTTTTTGAAACAGGCCTCCATTTTAATTCTCTTTAATCGCAGATTTAACCACAAAACAAATAATTTAACCTTCAAGCGGTCGCGCGGGCATTTGTAACGAGAAAAGACGTGTGTAGTCTAAATTTTATATTTAAAAACATTACTACACTGCACACTGATTGTCAAAAAAAAAGTTTTTTATAAGAGTATTTTAAAATTACAACGACGGGCGCGTGGAGTCCTTTTGATTACTGCGCCGCAACTAAAACAAATGTGAACTATGCATTTTAGAAGGCGCGAGGAGTCAGCAGTTTATTTCATGCACAAGTGAAACAATGACAGGTTAGGTCGCAGTTGCTACTAAAAATGTTATTAATGCTATCTCGATCATCTAGTTACATCTGAAACATTGAAGCTTATGCATAGCAACTAGATAATGGCATCCTTGTCACTCACTCCGTTATGTTCTGCGTGGACGTCTGACAATTATATTATTTGTGTGTAAAATATTTTGGGTATTCATTATTTTATTCATTTTTTTCTATAAATTATTATTTTACTTATATTTTTACAAAATTTATTACATTATTTATCCATTTATACTATCATTATATTTATAAAAAGGGGCTAGTTGAAAACCAGTGTCAGACATCTCACCTGGCATTTATTGAACTAGCTCCTATTTTACGGCTTTAACACTACTTTACTTAATGTTGTCAAAAGAAAAAAAAATTGACAAAAATACAAAACGTGAAAAAACCCATTTATTTTTCTGTTTTGTATTTTTTTCGATTTTTTTTTCTTTTACTAGGAATGAAAATCACGTGAAACAAGAAATAATTATATTATGAAAGAAAATGTATTGCAAGCGGTCAAATCGACACCGCGCGACCTCTTAAGGGTTAAAATAAAACCACACAATTAAATGCTTAATTATAATTAGCATAGTTAAACCTAATTAATTTTTAAACTGACGCTTTATAGCAGATGATTATTGCAGTCGCGATGGTAGAACTATACTGTGGTCGGGTGTGGTCGTTGCTGATTAACTGTTCGTACGACTCGGCCACAATGTTGAAAATAAAATTCTACGCGTATTTTAATCTTGTTTTAATTTAGTTTATAATGACGTTTGATCTTTATTTAATTATTTCTAGAGACAAACACAGATGTTAAATAAAAGTTTCACATGTGTATGTCTGTTTGTGATATCGTAACATCCAAATTTGTGGATGGATGTTGATGTAATTATTTTTACCAAAGAGGTAGTTTTAATGAAATGGTTTTCAGATGTGGTTCTTTTACTCATGCTCAAATTAGCTTTTATCATAATAACATTTATTTGTTACTAGCTCGCACCCGTAGTTTCCTCATTAGGATTTTTTTTAAGATAGCTCCCGCTGTAAAGCACAAGCCCTGTGTTGCGGGGGAGTTTACAAACATACAAGTCACGGACACAAAGTACATCCAGACTCAGAACAACAATTTGTGGATCACACAAAAATGTTTCCCGAATGAGAATCGAACCCACGACCTCTTTCTTGTGTAGCAGTCGGACACACTCCCACCGCGCCACCAAGGCAGTCGAAGAGCATGTCGGATATCGCGATAAAAAATAACCTATGTTCCTTCAAACTATCTCCATATCAAATTTCATCTTAATCGATTCAGCGGCTTAACGTTAAAGGGTAACAGATATAGTTACCTTCACCTTTATAATATTATTTTGGTTAAAAGAGATTTTTAAAACGTTAAGTTTTATAAAACTGAAGACTGAATTTCAGAATTGAATAGTTTCCATCTGGCGAACGCTAGTGCCAAAGCAAAACTATCTTCCAGAACCAGTAACTAAAGTTCGTACATTTTCTGTAGGTAAGTACTTAGATACTGGAGAACAAACTGGAATCTTGGCTTATCAAATTTAGTGAAACGGCAGCCTTTGATACGTACCTTTGTAACATCCTATAATAGCCTTGGAAAATGTATCATGCATAGATACTCAATTTGACAAAAAATGTGTAGCACTCTAGTCAAATTGAGTGCCGCGGTAAAGCTATTGCACGGCATTTTTTATCAACTTATGCCATAAAAAAAATAAAAAAAACGTTAAGCGAACGCTCGGCCGAGCTACGTGGTAGGCGGAGTGGGTGTGTTAGGTTTTATTTTCGTTACGGAATTTATTGATTCGGTCGCTGCGCTCAAAGCCCGCGCCCGCGATAAAAGCTATGCAATAGCTTAAAAATAAATGCAATCACATCTTTTTAGGGTTCCGTAGCCAAAATGACAAAAACGGAACACCTATAGTTTCGTCATGTCTGTCTGTCTGTCTGTGCGTCCGTATGTCACAGGCATTTTAATCAAAGACTACCCAATTTATTTGATTAAATTGGGTGAAAAGGTGTAGCAGCCGCTACTTAGGTTGATATCTAAATAATAAAAAAAAATAGTTTTAGGGGGGGGGCAATCCATACAATGTAACAGAAGCTCATTTTTTATGAGTATACCTACATCAATATGTGGTCTTTTTTGAACTTTTTAAGGTTTCTTATTATTTTTGTTTGAATAAGTTAATGTTTTTGGTAATAATCGCTCCGAAAGTTGCATAAATTGTGTCCCCCCCCCTTACCTTTTGAACCGTCTGACCAAAAATTTATTAAATATTACTTTTATAAGTCAGTTTTTACAAAAAAAAATAGGTAAGGACGAGGCACTATATTTATTCATAATAAAAGTGAGTAGTGTCGATAAACTTCCACGATTTGTTCAAACTATAAATTTATATATACTGAATCTACCCGTGACTTCGGCTGTTGCAATACGGTCGTAACGTCGCATCTTCTGACAATAAAATATATATTTACCTACCTTAAAATATTACCACGATTATGACGCGTAGTTTAAGTCTCTGTGGCGCGGTGGGAGTTTATCCGACTGCTACGCAAGAGGTCGTGGGTTCGATCCCCACCCAGGATAAAACTTTAAGTGATGAGCACGATGGTTTATTCTGTGTCTGGGTGTTATTTATCTATATTAAGTATGTATTTAGAAATATTTAAGTATGTTTATCAGTTGTCTGGTTTCCATAGTACAAGCTCTGCTTAGTTTGGGATGAGATAGCTTTGTGTGAGTTGTCCCAAGATATTATATTATTATTATTATGTAATCTTTTAAAGTGAATAGTGATTCTTTTAGTGGATGTCATCTGGCCAAACATATTAAATTACATGACGTAGGTGATGAGATCGGCACTCCTCTGCCAAATTGTTACGCATTTATGATTCTACCATAAAAAGTCTCATAAAGTAGATGAAGCTTCAGCAATAATAAAGCCTGTTATATACCAGTAAAACTCAAAAATTGACGATGACTTAGCCTTATCATAAAAATACCAAGAGTGCAGTAGGTAGTTATAGGAAGTCTGTCTTGACGATCGACGCACGCATACATAGACATCACTCATGGAAATGAAATAGCGGAACCACATCTGAACAATGTGTTCCGAAGTAGTCTGAATTTTGTCCAGGAACGATGTCTGGGGAAGCGTTGCTCGAGCAAAGAATTATAGATGTTTTCTTCCTCTCTCGACAGTCACTGTAATAAATGAGATTCCATTCTTGCAGAGAATACACAAGAAATCACGGCATCTATAGTCAACCCATTATTGTATATAAATCAATATACGCGGTGCATTCCCGTTCCAATTGTACGGAGTAAGCAATCGCTTGAAGGCTCGTATTCATTTGTATTTAAATGAGCTTCTATACTTGAATAGCATTATACAGTAGAAGTTAATAATGTATGAATGAGGAGTCGCGTTCTTGCTAGATATCGAGGATTTAATATGTCGTTGAAGAAGTTATTGTTTGGTCTGCAATTGTTAAGGATTTTCAACTTTATTTCTACACTGTTGTCTTGTTTTGTTGTACATACAATTCCCTTTTAATCAGCTAACCTGCCCACGGAAGACCCACTGCACTGGCATCGAATCTTCAGCGGCGGATCCAGGATTACCCTTAGGCGGGACAGACTTGATCCCTTGGGTCAAAGGAACTCAGGTACTTTGGTAGGAAAGGGTGCTAGGATCTTTTAGCCACCTCTTCCTCCCGTCTCTTCTATTCATTAGTAGTTTTCTTTGATAGAGAGAGAGATAGAGAGAGATAAAACCGTAATAGCGATGAGGCTTAGTGTGCTTTGGTATTTTTTTTTGTTTTTTTTTTTTATGTTGTTATCCTGAATTTGGTTTTCTCATATTGTCCTCCTGCACCATTTCGAAGCAGTAGCGATGATTTTTATTAAAACAAGATAACATGCAATGTGGGATTGAGTCCCACATTACAAGAAATCTTGTTAACCCCTCCAGCTAAGCTCAAAGGCTTGTGTTCACGTCGATAGTATAATGGGTAGTATTCGAACCCGCGCCCTCACGATTGCGAGACCGATGCCTTAGACATTAGGCTACCGCCGCCAATATCCAAACTCGCAGAATTTGGATATTATGTATTAATTCTTCAATGACATTCACATCGCTGAATGCACACCGCTGAATGGATTTACACGCTGTAATTTGGTACATAGTCATAATGATAGGTTTCACTTGCTTGCTTACCTATTTGACACATCACCTCAAATCGAAATATTAGATAGACAGATAGACGCTTGTAAAAGCTTGTAGCGTTCTGACACTACATTAGAAGACAAACATGGCATAACTACACCAGAATGTGCATATTGTGCAGTTTTCTTCGTTACATTAATTGGTAACAGATCACGTTGATGTGAAAATCCAAAGCTTCTAAACGGAAATGAGTTATTTGTGGAATTATTTTAGCAGTATTTAGAGGATAAATATATAATTCATTAACAGTACAAATTATAATAATCAATCGTTTGTTTGAACGATCCAAGCGTTTTGGGAAATACGATCCAATTTTATTTGTTTAACCTTAATTCATTATTAGGATAGATATATTGAATTTGACAAGCCAAATTAATGAGTAAGCAAAGAGATATGATTTGTATTTGTACGGTACCGTCGACAAATAAGGTTTAAATTAGTTTGTACAATGACTACAGCTCCAATTCTCATGTGACTGGATTTAATTGTGTAGCATACCATATTACATAGTTATTTACAAATATGGTAACAATCTCTTTCATGGGACTTCCTTTATCACACCCAAGAACTTTTGTTTTACGACCTTTTGTCAGTCATAAGATTTTTCATTGCTTGAAACAACGCAAATGAATTCTCTATTTTGTTACTCTCTTAGTTTGATGGGAGAAAAATGTCACCGGTGAGAAATTAGGCGCAAGTCCCATATTTCAGATTTAGTTGACACTAAGGCTGTTTGTAATATTTTTAGACAATAATCACCCATTTAAAGAGTCAATAGAAGTTTGCTGGTCTTTTTACTGCGAGATAATAAAGACCGCGCCTGTCCGCGGATACGCCGCTTACCCAGCGGGCACTGGCGACGTGGTCTTTTTGATCGTCGTGTGCGTTGATGTTATACGATTCCCTTTTGTTATATAGTTCGCGAGTTTGTTCAGCCCGCCCCGTCGCCTCCGCAGGACCTTAGAATAGGTGTATAAATTAAAAAGCAGCAGACAGACACATGTATTATAATTGGGTACTAAATTTTCAAATCAAATCAGTTTATTTTTGTGGAACATCGAAACAATGCACTACTATTTAAATTACGTCTTAAATTCCTATCGTCAAATTAGTTACTTTTATTTTTTCTTTTGTTGATACTCTTCTTCATCGTTTTCTTATTACTGAGGGTCATGCCCGTCCTGGAACGCTTTTACAACGTCGGTCTTCGGCTTGTCTCAGAGCCAGTAAGTTCCATATCATTTTAATTTGACCGGACCAGCGGACATAAACCCTTTGTCCAGGTTATCTGACTGTCTGTCTGCAATTTGACAACACTTTGATGTTTTAACTTTCGCGTTGCATGATTATAACTATTTATTAAATAGGAATTATAGCGCATTACACGACGGTCACTAGCGAACTCACTGAACTGTTCGCTTGTGACCACAACCGGTGCAACCTGGTCGAAACGTCAAGCAATTTTAAGGTAAATAATGCGCGTCAATTTCCCTGTAATAAAAGTTTAGTCAATTTTATTTTCTTATTACGCCAATCGGCTAATGTCTCTATTATGTTTAATTTGTTAATTTAGTTCCCATGTAAGTGAATTCAATCCTTTATGAGAAATAAAGTTTTTAAGCCCGATGGTAAATAGTTATAACACTTTCGGAAACATTCAGTTAAGTGATATGAAATTCCGTGCATTATTTTTTACATGAGAGAGTAACAAACACTCGCAATCGATTCATATTTACTTTCCCATTTATTTGTAGAATATAAATTATATATACCTGGTCTGTAATACCAGAATGGACGCTATTAGCTGCAGAATGTTTATGCATAAAATATGACCAAGCATAGTGATATCCTCTGAGACCAGAGCATTGCATGTTCTGTATTATATGACGGTATGAATATTAGTAATACGGGAGGTAAAATGCCGTAGATTCTCTCAGTGTAGTAGGTACTGTATTGCTTGTATAATGTTATAATTCCTAAGTAATTGTAATACCTACTGGTTATATATGAAGCGGCTTTGTAGAGATAGGGAAATTTTATGCCGCAGAATGTCTCACAGCACAGTGATAGTGTGTTGAGCTGCTGTGTAAAAAGTAGTGGATTCGGTTCCCACATATAATTAGTTTTAAATAAGTAGGTAGGCAGGTTTATGTTTATCACTAATTTCTTTTACCCCGTGTGAAAATGTTCGATTTGGTGTTGTTAAGACCTTTATGATTTCTTTAAAGTACAGCAAAGGACCACAGAAAAATATTTGGATAAACAATATTTTTCTGTGGTCCTTCAAAAGAAAAATTTGAAGTTCAGACGCAGGAATCGAACCCAAGACTTCCGGATCACCTTACCGGAGCGAGAAAGCCGAACCATTTAACCTGAACTATGTCACTAAACTTAAATTTTTCTTTTCCTCGGATAATATATTAGTGCACAAGGGTGTGCGCAGACACAAGTCCACTCACTTACACTCACTTTCTATTCCCTCACCCTCATTAATTTTTTTCCCATTGGATAATGGGAAACAAATCCGACACGACCGGAGGGATATTAAGCGCAGACGATAGAAGCCGACCGCAACCGCCAGATAGCTATAATTTGCTGGGGCCTGGGCGCATGCCTGCTCGCGTATCCGCTAGCATGCTCTGAGCAACTACTAGTGATGCTTTCGTGTCTCAGTCAATTTCCACCTACGATATTGACGTCTCCTAACTTTTGTTAGAAAATAATCAAAAACACAAAAATCGACAACATATGATGAGAAGCCGACAACCGAGCGCCACTGTCCGCGTACGCGAGGAGCCGACCGGCTGCCGCGGCGGCGTCCGAGTGCAACCGACCGGCTTACGCATATGCGCGGATTTAACCGAGTTCCAAGCAGTGTAAATTCCATTTAAATATGAAACTTACTGAATGCCTTGATTTCCTTTAGCACAGTGTGAAATGCGCTCCGGCGCGCTCCGGCACGCTCCGACGCGGCCCGGTTGGTGGGAATCGTACATTAATGTCCTCTTCGAGACACAGGGAGTTACGACATTTTTCGAAAGCATTTACACAAACATAGACCAACATTGGTTTAGTTGCTTAGCCTCTTTAGAACGGGGACCAAAATCTACGAAGATTTATAGACCTACCCCGGCGCTACTGAGTCACGGAGACTTTAAACCACAAATAAACTAATACCAAAAACCTGACAAGTGCGAGTGGGACGGGAGTACAAATTTGTAGGTACATTGTAAATAGTTCAGGAATCGAGTCTCGCAGTTTATGACTGTAGACCTCAGTGTATGGTTTTAATTTGATTTCAATACCTTCACGCGTTCCCGAGATAAAGGGTCCTGACAGACAGGCGGACGAGCAACAAAGTGATCCTATAAGGGTTTCGGTTTTTCCTTTTGAGGTACGAAACTCTAGAAACAGAATATTTAGTTACATCAGACATAAGCCATGTCGATCAACACAGCTTTCTAATAAAGAAACTGCTTTGAAATCAGTATATACCTTTAGAATCTAACAGGCAGCTGTAAGCTTTATCTATAACACCTAATAAGCCTCTTCAGGTTGAAAATTATTAAGAGTACTCTTAGAAATACCTTTATACTATGAAGGGTGTATTATTAATATCTAATACCTACGTAGAAAATCATTGACTTAACCGTCTGAGGCAAATTATGATAAATATTTGTCTTATTACACTCATCTTTATTATAAGGTATTATTTTATAGAATACTTTCTGTAATATATTTATCGGGGTCCATCAATGATACGCAGTTCTCACAGCAAGCATTTATTCCGGACTGACGCGTCACAACTTATTTTCTATATACCTACATTATACTTAACTATTTTACTTAACAATTATTAGAAACCTTATTATCTACTACCTTACATTATACTCCCTCATACTAAATTTATACAATATTTTTATTTACAATTACCAACTAATACAGTTATAAAAATCTTACATAACTACTTTAGGTTTGGCAAATCCTTAAACTAAAACTAATACTTATATCTAACTTGTTTATTAATCCTACATTGTCGTAGTGGGCGAAGCTGGGGCGATACTGGGTCAGGCGGATGCGAATCCAATACTTTACTTGGAGAGCGGGTCTCCAAGGGAACCTTGTTATTATTATTCTCGCTTTCCACCTCCCCCTTAGCCACACTGTTAGCCGGCGAGACCGAGAGAGTTTTTGATGACACTGCTCTTGTTGACTGATCCGACCCGCCTTCACACTCTAGAGAACCCTGTTTTCCACCAGATACCTCATCTTCCTCACTAGCCTTTACGTCACAAGCCAATGAGTTTCTCGTCCTACGTCTTAACTGGTCGATATGTCTATGGATGACCTGCCCGTTGATATCGGTTACTGTGTAGTCAGTGCTGCCTATAGGGACTGTTACTTTACCGGGGAGCCATTTATCCCCCTTTAAGTATTGACGATACCAGATGTCATCCCCCGCATTTAATTTTAATTTAATGGGAAACAAATCCGACACGACCGGAGGGATATTAAGCGCAGACGATAGAAGCCGACCGCAACCGCCAGATAGCTATAATTTGCTGGGGCCTGGGCGCATGCCTGCTCGCGTATCCGCTAGCATGCTCTGAGCAACTACTAGTGATGCTTTCGTGTCTCAGTCAATTTCCACCTGCGATATTGACGTCTCCTAACTTTTGTTAGAAAATAATCAAAAACACAAAAATCGACAACATATGATGAGAAGCCGACAACCGAGCGCCACTGTCCGCGTACGCGAGGAGCCGACCGGCTGCCGCGGCGGCGTCCGAGTGCAACCGACCGGCTTACGCATATGCGCGGATTTAACCGAGTTCCAAGCAGTGTAAATTCCATTTAAATATGAAACTTACTGAATGCCTTGATTTCCTTTAGCACAGTGTGAAATGCGCTCCGGCGCGCTCCGGCACGCTCCGACGCGGCCGGGTTGGTGGGAATCGTACATTAATGTCCTCTTCGAGACACAGAGAGTTACGACATTTTTCGAAAGCATTCACACAAACATAGACCAACATTGGTTTAGTTGCTTAGCCTCTTCAGAACGGGGACCAAAATCTACGAAGATTTATAGACCTACCCCGGCGCTACTGAGTCACGGAGACTTTAAACCACAAATAAACTAATACCAAAAACCTGACAAGTGCGAGTGGGACGGGAGTACAAATTTGTAGGTACATTGTAAATAGTTCAGGAATCGAGTCTCGCGGTTTATGACTGTAGACCTCAGTGTATGGTTTTAATTTGATTTCAATACCTTCACGCGTTCCCGAGATAAAGGGTCCTGACAGACAGGCGGACGAGCAACAAAGTGATCCTATAAGGGTTTCGGTTTTTCCTTTTGAGGTACGAAACTCTAGAAACAGAATATTTAGTTACATAACACATAAGCCATGTCGATCAACACAGCTTTCTAATAAAGAAACTGCTTTGAAATCAGTGTATACCTTTAGAATCTAACAGGCAGCTGTAAGCTTTATCAATAACACCTAATAAGCCTCGTCAGGTTGAAAATTATTAAGAGTACTCTTAGAAATACCTTTATACTAAGAAGGGTGTATTATTAATATCTAATACCTACGTAGAAAATCATTGACTTAACCGTCTGAGGCTAATTATGATAAATATTTGTTTTATTACACTCATCTTTATTATAAGGTTTCATACAATATTTTCGTCTGAATTAGTTTTAATGTATTTTTTTTAATAACGCGGTTTCTAATATATGTATACCAAAACAAAATTATAAAAATACATATCCTGATTCATTTTGACTGGCCTATTGGTCTAGTGGTTAGTGACACTGACTGCTTAGCCGGTCGTGGGTTCGATTGCCACACAGGATAAAACGTTGTATGATGAACACGATGGCTTATTCTATATCTGGGTAGTATTTCTGAGTATATGTTTGGAAATATATAAATATGTTTATCAGTGGTCTGGTTTCCATAGTAGGTACAAGTTCTGCTTGGTTTGGAATACAATTGTAGATAGCGTTGTTTGAGTTGTCCCACGATATTATTATTATATTAATTAACTGACTGACGGATTCATTACCGCTCAACCTTAACCATCTTTGCTAAAAATATGAAATTCGGAAAATTGAAGCCCATTTTCATGACGAAAGCACACATACATACATATACATATCAACCCATATGATGGCCCACTGCTGGGCACGGGTCTCCCCAGTAGAACCTACTAGTATGTAGATCCTGGGGGTAATTGCCATAATCGTCACGCTTGGCGAGCGGGTTGGCGATCGCAGTAAGGCTTTAAGTACGCAGAGGACGCTGCTGCCCGTCCTCCGGGGTGAAATCCCTTAGTCGCCTTGACGACACCCATGGGAAGAGATGGGGTGGTACTATTCTTAAGCCGGCACCACACGGAAAGCACACAATATAGTAGATATTTTATTATAATACCCTGAAAGATAATTACCCAATTCTGTATTTTGTTTCAAAATCTTTCGTTTCTAAGCAAACACTATGAATATTGGAACTTTTTAGAATCAAAGTCTTGGGCAATAGCTATTACATACGATAATCATTGAGTATTACCCCCTCATACTTTAAATATGTCTGAGTTTATTTCTCCTAGGAGACTATTTAAATCTTAAGCTTTTCCAATTGAAAAAACCAGAAAGTCTGTCCCGAGAGTATTTATTCCAACGAAGTGTTTTATTATCCTTTGGCTATATTTTATCAAAATAAATCGTAATCTACGTCCATTCATCATTTAATATTAAACTGGCTTAACCTTTAACAAAATACGTATAACATCCATAATACAAACAAAATGCGAACAAAACTTCATTAAAATGACTATAGATACGTAATTTATTATAATTAATTTTAATATTGACCGCCTCTGTGGCGTGGTGGGAGTGTATCTGACTGCTACGCAAGAGGTCGTGGGTTCGATCCCCACCCAGGGTAAAACTTTTTGTGATGAGCACGATGGTTTATTCTGTGTCTGGGTGTTATTTATCTATAATATGTGCGTATTTACAAAAATATAAGTACGTTTATCAGTTGTCTGGTTTTCATAGTACAAGCTCTGCTTAGTTTGGGATCAGAATGATAGCGTTGTGTGAAATGTCCCAAGAAATTATTATATTAAAAATATTTTGACTTATTTTATATAGCTACACTTAAAAAATGTGAGGTACTCAAAGCCGTAAACTGAAATGTTGTAGATTATAGTTTCTTTCGCCGAAAGCCGAAACCATAACAAAAAAAATAAGTGAATGCTAAGTTGTCACTCAATCACTTACTAACAAGACAAGATACTGTGTGTGTTTCGCAATTAAAGTATTCATAATATCTCAGATCTTTTGCACCTTTTTATGGTTGCTTGTTTATTAAAACAAAAAAAAAGTATTTGACTTCAGGTGACGTTCTGACACAATTGTAATTTAATAGAGTTGAATTCCTCCGCTCTCCCTCTAGTTTTTACCATGAATCAATAAGAGTTTTGCTCATGAAATTATTTAAAATGAGAAACTATTAGGTAACTTAAAACTTCGATATATTGATCTTTAACTTGTGAACTATTTTAGTGTCTATTTATTTATTTATTTATTTATTTAAATCAACTGCTTATTGCACTTACAGATACCCAAAACATGCAATAAGCCATTACAGTAAAAATGACTTAATAACTACTCAAAAATAACATGCAAAAATGTACAAATTGCCCTAACTTAATATAATAAATGTCAACTTCTGGGTATTGAGCAACCAGTGAGTTGATTAATGTCATGGCATGATTCGTAGGCGCAAATTTCGCTGAGTAGGTGCGCACCATGGGCACCGCCAGCAGACGACACGAGCGCAGCCGAGCATACCGGTCCGGTACCGACAGGGCACAGCGGCACAACGCAGTGGGGTTGTCAATTGAATTGTTTAACAGCATGTAGTAGTGGACCATGAGAGCGCACCTACGTCTTAGTTGAAGCGTATCTATACTTACCATCCCAGATACGAAAAGAGATGGGTACAAATAGGGGTAGTAGCCATACAGCTTGTAGTACAGATATCTAGCGAACTTCCTCTGAACACGTTCCAACATTAAACTGTACTTCGCCTCGTGAGGGTCCCAGACTATACAGTTAAATTCTAAGATACTGCGGACAAACGAAAAATACAGCACAATCACAGCACTCCTGTCCTGAAATCCAGCAGTTTGTCTTACGACGAATCCAAGAGACTTAAAGCCTCTGTTGCATATGGTTGTAATATGCGTGTTAAACGTCAGGCCAGGATCCATAATTAAACCTAGATCGCGTATTTGTGTTACTCGCTCGAGAGGCTCGTCTACTAATTTATAATCAAAAGAATATGGTGATCTAGAACGGGTATAAGTGACTATTTTGCATTTGGATGAATTAAAGTCAAGTTGATTGCGCTCACCCCAGTCAACTACGTTATCGATGTCCTGTTGGAGTGCTTTGCAATCTTGAGTGCACCCAATACCCAAAAAAAGCTTTAAGTCGTCAGCAAACATGAGACACTGAGCAGTTCTGACGACGTAAGGCAAGTCATTGACCATGATGAGAAACAAAGTTGGACCTAACACACTGCCTTGACTCACACCTGAGCGAGTGTCATACTGGTCGGAACGATAGTGTGATAGTTGGACATACTGTTTACGGTTTGCTAAATAACTGGCAAATAATTTTAGAAGATTAGGTGTAAATCCTGTAAGAGAGCACTTTTTTAACAAAACGTCGCTGTGAACGCGATCGAAGGCTTTTTTGAAGTCAAAATAAGCGACATCTACTTGCTTTTTTGCTTCTAACTCAGCTGCTGTATAGTCAACAAAGTTTATCAAATTAGTGGTCGTAGATCTACCAGCTCGAAACCCGTGCTGACACTCGCTCAACTGTGGGTTAATCTGTCTAATTATGTAACGATTCAGAATGGATTCAAATACCTTGCCAAACGCCGACAGTACAGCTATGGGTCTGTAGTTAGTGACCCGGGACTTCGACCCTTCCCTGGGCACAGGTGTAACTCGCGAGATCTTCCATAAAGTGGGATAGGTGGCTGTTTTCAGAGCTAAATTTAAAATATGTAAGAGAGGTTCCTGAAATATCGTCATGCAGTCCTTTACGATGTAAGCTGGCACCCCGTCTGGACCAGCGGATGATTGAGATTTAAGTTTTTTAACTGCATGTGAAAGGTCTGATGGGCTAATACTATCGATAGAAACACGGTAAGAACTTAAGGAGCTATGGTCTTCATTATTAATTGTACTAGTAGATAAAGTCGGTTGATTTAACAAGAAAACGGATTTAAAATAGGTGGCAAAAGCATTTGCAGCCTCCGACCCTGTCACGACCTTACCATCGTATTCGAATTCAGAACAGGAGCGCCGCGAACATTGCTGATCCTTTACAAACTTCCAAAATGTCTTTGGGTCCTTTTTTATACTCATCTCAGTTCTCTTAATAAA
The DNA here is from genome assembly GCA_945859575.2 of Herminia tarsipennalis. Taxonomy (NCBI): domain Eukaryota; kingdom Metazoa; phylum Arthropoda; class Insecta; order Lepidoptera; family Erebidae; genus Herminia; species Herminia tarsipennalis. The sequence goes on along the minus strand of OX243847.2, from coordinate 4,450,895 downwards.
ATCGGTGTGGGCTAGTTTAATTAGTTCTTTCGTACGTTGTCTATAAAATTTAAACATTTCGTAGTTAAATTCCAAATTAAATGCTCTAAACTTTTTTAAGTGATAGTGTTTGTTTTTTATATTATTAATTATTTCTGGACTGTACCATGTGGGATAAATATACTTGGGATTATTGACAGATGTTATGGTTGGAACATTTGAGTGGAAGCAAGATTGAAGTTTGGCATAAAATAAATCAAGAGCATGATTGACATTAGTGGAACTAATTACTTCTGACCAATCAGACGATTGGATAGAATCATAAAGAGAAAAAAAGTTGGCTTTTTTAAAATTCCACCGAGGAGCGTCATCATGCCGCTGCGCCGCCGCCGGTGGTGGCGAACACATAAGCCGCGCCCGCATCGGCTCCGGGCGCGCCACGTTGAGGCGAATACCGAGGGGGGGGTGGTGGGCGTCCATCGGCACGAGAGGTTCCACGTCGCCAACTATACGCACACACTCCTCTCCCAAGTTGCTCAATACCAGATCTAATATATTACCATAGCTGTTAACAATATTATTGTGTTGCTTAAGTTTGCAAAAAGATAACAAATATGCATAGTGTAATGTAACATTTTGACTACAAGAGTTAAGATTGAAATCTCCCAATATAAGTATATCCAATTTAGGATACATTGCAACGACATTCTCTAACACTGTAAATGTGTTGACATATTTCTCATCTGTAGAACTAGGCGGTATGTAAACAGTACACAGTAACATTCGTTTATGACTAAAAGTGACTACAGCAGCAACCAACTCAATATCGGGGGTACAATTGGGAATATCAACTATTTGTTGGAGTGGGTACCGTGCACGTACCGCCATCAGTACTCCGCCCCAACCAGCATCGCTAACGCGATCGTGTCGGATCACATTATACCCGTCTGGGACCACTTCACCACTAAGTACGCTACTAACTAAAAATGTTTCAGTTATTGCAAATACATCTGCAGATTCACTCAGTAAAGAAATTTTAAAAGTATCTAATTTAGATCTCAGTCCCCTAACGTTCTGGTAAAATAGCGAATAACACTTAACCCTGGGTGGTTTGTAAACTTTTCTTACGAAATCCATTCCGCCACAGTTTCACATGGATGTCCTCAGTCCAATTATTAGGTGATAAATACTTAACCAGATGTTTACTTGGGACACACAATTTAAAGGACGCATAATCGCCGCGTGATTTTAAAACCTCGGCCGTACAAGTATCATTCGGACAAATAGTGCGCAAATGTTCCAATACCTGCTCAGTAGTCGTTCCCACCTTTAAGTAGTATAAATGTAGGTAGGTTTTACGCTCGGCCGACGACAACGAAGTGGAGGTAGGTGCAGCGGTACCACGAGTCGCATTCTCACTCAAGCGAGTACTTCGTTGCGGCCATCGTTTTACCTCACTGGGATCACCACCATCTCTTGGGCGTGACTCCACAGTTACACAGCTGACACTCGAAGACTGTACGACTTCAACGGCCTCGCAGTTGTTACTAACTAATTGTTCGATGTCACTTGCGTCTTGAGCATCGGAAGGCGAGCGCACATCTTTAGCAGATTGCGGCGCAGGCGGCGACAGCTGAGCGACATTTGGACTCGGAGTAGGGGTCGCCGTTCGTGTCGCCGCGCGAACTGCAGTACGGGTGGGAGCGGGTTTAGCGAGCGCTCGCCGAGTATTCACGGACATTGCCGATTCTGCGCGAGCGCGGGCCACACGTACGGCTCTCGGGGGTAACTCTGACGTAGAGTTACCCTCAACATCGTCACCTTTACATTTCACTGAGTCACTGCGATCACTTATTAGATTTTTTATAAGCTTATTTTGCTCGTAAATAAGCTGTTCCAGAGAAACTACTTTACTCTGGAGTGAAAGCACTGTCTTATTTAGCTCACTAATAGAAATTTCGGCACTTTTGTTCGACATTTTTATTTTTAAACGTACAAATAATCGGAACTAATACTTCGCGTGCGAAAGAGACATATAGACCCAACTCAACTGGTCCTGAATCGATTCCCGATTTCTAATAATACAGAAGCGGCGGTAGCCTAATGGCTAAGGCATCGGTCTCGCAATCGTGAGGTCGCGAGTTCGAATCCTGACCATTATACTACCGACGTGAACCCACTCCTAACACAAGCCATGGAGCTTAGCTGGAAGGGTTAACATGATTGCTAGTAATGTAGGACCACAATCCCACATTGCTAGTTATCTTTTTAAAAACAGAAAACAGAATACTAAAATAATGATATCTGGTTTTGTTAATTATCTGTGTATATGACTTGTAATAGGACTAAGATAGAGCTTTCAGCCGAAACCAATGATTGTTCGAGAGTACCAATGTCCCCAACTCTACTCAGAATCAAACTTAAAACAATCTGTTTGTTCTGTTATAAAGTTAGCAAAATGAATAATTAGATATTTACAAAGTATTTTGGGAGTTATAATGAAGTGGACGTCCCGTCAATTTGGAATATCAAAAAGTTAAGCATAATTGTGTTTTATGTTGGGTTTCGGCTGAAAAGTTTTCGATAGATCTTTCGTCAAAATAGTATGAAATTATTATTCTTTTAGTTTTGATGAAAGACATTCGAAAATTCCAAAAGGCTTATTAGAACAATTTCTTTATGCTAACAGCACCTTCATTTTGTTAATTTACTAAGGTTTGTTTTTAAATTTAAGGGTTTTTATATACTTACTTTACTTTACTAATATATTATTGCTGGGAGTCTCTAAATCAATGACGACCGAGCAGATCGAGATACCTGTGAGGTTCAGCAACGTTACCACTCTCAGTCCATAGATAGGTGACCATTTTCGAACATTGTCAAACTCCTCCACGTTAAGCCTTCGGTCCTAACCTCTCTCCGGTCGTGTCGATTTTTTTGTCCCATCGGACAATGAGAGTGAGGTAATAGAGAGTTCACCTGTGTTTGCGCATACACTCGTGCACTTTAATATCTCCTTTATAGTTGGCTAGTCTCTAATGAGATTGGCTGCCGTAGCCTAAGCATTTAGGAGACTAATATTGTTATTGTTTTTTAACTTTCGCGATTTTTATACATATTAGATATATTTCGGGACTTAATCGTGTGAATGATGATTTAAAGGTACGAATCTTTTATTTACCTGACGTTTCGATTGAATTGCACCGATCTTGATCACGGGTCGACTCTACCCTTGACGACTCTACTCTAACAAAAATTTGCTTAAAGTGCAAAAATTTGCACTTTATTTATTTTTTTATTTAAAACTTTATGCACAAAGTTGTACAAAGGTGGACTTAATGCTAAAAGCATTCTCTGCCAGTCTACCTTGGGGTGATGTAGAAATGGAATGTGTAGGTGCAGTAACCTTATTGTTATTGAAAAACTTTATGTTAATCTTACATAATACACAAATAAAAATAGCTAGATAGATAATATTAAATAAATACTGAAATACAATATAACTGTACAATATTAAACATACTTACAAAAATACATACATACATATATACATACAAACACATATATATACATACATTTATATTTGTATATACATAAATAAATACACAGATACAGACAAATATTTAAATTACTAATATTGTGGTCATTCAGCTGATCCACCAAGGAACAAAGTGCGTACCTTCCATTTAAAATTAAGTGTCCCCCCCCCCCTGCCTGCATGTCGGGTATGTGAAAAAATCAGGGTAGTCGAATATATAGTGAAATTTAAAGAAAAACTATCACGGTTAAGTAGGCTTTACAAGTAGTAGATCAAATGAGAAGTAACAACATTTTTGTACAAATGCCATTGAAAAATATTATTAAGTAGATATAACGTTGTAAGTATGAAACAAAAACAACAGATAACCCACTTGCTAAGCCACATTATTCGAATGGTGGGGAGGGGACTACGGAACCCTACATTGTGCGTGGCCCGACATGCACTTGCCCAGTTTTTTTTTCTTTTATGGTATGTTAAGGTATGGAATACTAATAACGTGAATTTTATAATTCACAGATCATATTAAGTATAAGTATTAACACAAAAAAGTCTCGTGATCTTCGCAAAATGTCGGCGTATATTGGATTTAAAATTACTGTTTAATTAGTTCAGCGAAGGTTCTTGTTGTATTTTACAACGTCCCAGGAGAATGCCTCCTTTCATAAGAGAATATTCTGTATCTTGTGTGTACAGGAATGGCGAGGAACGTCGGATTATATTTTCTTTAGAGAAAAAATATATTTGGTTTTAAGAATTATAATATTGTGTGTTTAGGTAGGTACTTGGTTTTTATTGGTAAGGAGAGGAGTGTTTTTTTTCTTTTAAATTTTGACTTGATGGTAATCTAGCCTATTTTTTTTTTTTGTTAGTGTCTTGTACACTTTAACTGCGCATTGAGTCAGTTTTGAAGATTTTAAAAGGTGACACGTTAAACGGGAGCTGTGAAAATGATAACATTAAAATGACTGACTCTGTGGCGCGGTAGTAATGGGTACGACTGCTATGCAAGAGGTTGTGGGTCGAACCCATATGGAACACCGACTTTGTGTGATCCACAAATTGTTGTTCCGAGTCTGGGTGTACTTTGTGTCCATGACTTGTATGTTTGTAAAGTCCCCCGCGACACAGGGCTTGTAACATACTGCGGGAGACGTTTAAAAAAAAATGTTGCCTTTTTTCTATGAGGTTCAAATGTGTTTCATGCTATACATCAAGACTTTTTTACACAAGAAACAAGATGGTAGGACCTTCATAGGTATAGCCAAATATTGCTCTACAAAACTTTGCTACAAAATGAACTTATCATGTAATTCCAAAACATAAACCTGGAACATTGTTTTAAAGCCAAAATCTCAAAGTTTGTAACGATTAGAGTGGGTAATTAACGGCTCAACTGTAATAAAATCCACATAAATGGATTTATACCATTAAAGGTTTTACACCTCAAGGAGAGATTTTGAGAGGCTTTTATTTACCGTAAATTAACCACTAGTTTATAAACCTATTTGCGTCCCTTTCTTTCATACAGGTTATGAGATCTTCTGCCACTTTATTTTAATGTTAAACTACTACTAACTGTTTAGCTTTAGAGTATCTAGTTATTAGTTATTACGTTCGCTTTGTGTTTATCTTCTGTAAGTATGAGCCTATCAAACGGCCGTTTTCAATGTTCTATCTATCGATAGATTTAGCTCATAAGCTCCATACAAAATATTACAAAATTCTATCTTAAGAGCCAAATCCATGGATTGATAATTTATTGAAAACGGCCATAAGTCTTCGACTATAAATCAAAAACATTGGTCTTTATAAAATTATATATACTACGGGTCTATCTACTGTCTTTTTTACCTTGAATTATTCACGCGATTAAGACCCGTAGTATATATCATTTTATAATGTGTACAAATCGCGAAAGTTTATCAGCATAAGTCTTATAGCCCACACTAGAAAATTTGCTAATATCAACCATTTGGAACACAATACACCTATGTACTTCATTTTATGGGTATAAAATTCAACACGGGATTAACGAGCAATTATCCTAGGTTATTATATAATGCTTGTCGTTTTAACTGGGTTGCACCATTGCAATCAGTTTTTGACAACATCGATACACCACACCTACTGTACCTAGTTTGGTCGCATTTATTCCAGTGTCAAATTATATAGTCTCATAATTATTATCCATGGCGAAGGCTTAATCTGATTTTAAGGATCACCAAGCCGTAACCGTCCTAGTAAAGAAGAAAGAGACATTTTCATCAAGTTAAAATACTACCACCAAAAGTAATTAGTATGTACTGCCAGACTTGAGTCAAGATTGAGAGTAGCATACTTTATACAACTTAACTAAATTGTGAATTAGGTGAGAAATTAAACATTTTTATTTATTTAACCAAAATGTTCAAAATATTTTAAATGTTCATGCATTTTAGTAACCAACAGCAGTTTCCAGCCTCCTTCAAAGCTGCGGTTAAACCAATTCACTGTAGACAGACTACATTTTTTGCTCCAGGAAGCATGACACGTCTACAGAGAGCTCAGGCTAAACGTAGCTTTCGGGCTTCCAGCTAATATCAAAAACAAATATTAGTATACACTCAGTTAGGCATAACCTCTATGGAAGATAAACAAATGCGGTATGTATGCCTTCACTTGGCTATTGTTCGGAAAAAGATATGATATATATCTATGATATATATATTTAGCTGGGTTAACTCTTAATAAAACTACATTGTCATATTCTTATTGAGGTGTCAAGTCGTTTGTGTACGTATTCATTTTAATAATTATTTATTTCACAGATATGTGGTTATAGTGGCTCTATAATTATTTGATTTCCCTCTAAGCTAGACCCGTTTGACTAGTTCGTTTATTTTTTTATCTTTTATTCGTTACTAAATTATAATAATTGCCTGGGAATTTCGAAATATAACCATAACAATTTAGTGTTGTCTAAAATCACTCGAATTTCCGATAGGCAACTTGTTTATTCTTTCTTTCATTTCATCGTCTTTAAACTGGGAAAACTATAATAACACTAACCCTTTTATAAGAGTGACCATCTTCTGCCATCAAATACTTGTTTCCTGGTAGTAACAAGCCTTTATGCATGGGTAAAACCACGCACATATTAAACTTATAACAGCACCACAAGCAAATCTTTAACAACGTAAACCATCTTCTACATTAAAGCTGTTTTAAAATTGGCCTTCATCTTGCTTCGGTACTGCCGACTAATTACTTGTGTAAAAGCGTACGAGAAATTTCAGACGAAATATATTTCAACGGTAGCAAATAGTGATGTATTTTATGAAGATCTTAATTTTGTAAGCTAGTTAAGTTATATAAATGTAATCTGGTATTCAAAATAGTCTAGAGATTTTTGAAGGTTAATTGTGTTTTTCTGTGTAGCTTCCAAATTAGTCTACATCTGTAGGTTGGCGATTACATTTTTTTTTTTTTTTCTTAAATAAGATAACTAGCAATGTGGGATAGAGTCCGACATTACTAGCAATCTTGTTAACCCCTCCAGCTAAGCTCAAAGGCTTGTGTTAGAAGTGGGTTCACGTCGGTAGTATAATGGGTAGGATTCGAACTCGCCACCTCACGATTGCGACACCAATGCCTTAGCCATTAGGCTACCGCCGCTTTCAAACATTAGTTTCGACTTGTTTTATTGGCTGTAGGTAAATTACAATTGCAAAAAAATGCGGGTTACATTTTAATTATCATTCAATTTTGGTGATTTAAATTCTGCTTTAACTTACCAGTTAATATTAGGGTCCTTATTCACATTCTTTTATTTTGTTTTTGTGGCAAGCCCGCGCGAACTGTAAAAACCTTGTCATAATGGTAAATAGAAAGCTGCGCTTAAAAACGCATTCACGCGCATGCGTGTGGGACATATTTGAGCGCACCGTGCATGCGTCAAATCGCGCGGTGTTGTCGCGAAAACTTAAAAAATAACGTGAATAAGGACCCAGATTACTACGAAGAGCCATCACCCTTGGTGTAAGTGAAAACGGAATATTACAGTAATTCCAAATTATATACTAATCTTCTTCTTGGTCGCTACACTCTTGGTAGACTGGTCGTCGTAACAGGGTTGGTTATTTTCCTCGCACTGCATTATGTTTTTTTTTATAAATGGCCTTAAGGTACATTACATACCTTGTGTAGCGGGCGACTTTACATATACACAAGTCATGGACACAAAGTACACCGAGACTCAGAACAACAATTTGTGGATCACACAAAGAGTGTGGGAATCGAACTCATGACCCCTGGTTTAGCAGCCAGGGTCACTAACCACTAGTGTAGATAACAAATACAATAATTGCATTTTTGAAAGATAGAAAAATTTGAATCCAGACTCAGGAATCGAACCCGAGACTTCCGTAGCCAAACCTGGGCCAGAAGCGAACCACCTATCTGGACTATGTTACTAGATATCAAATTCTTCTATCTCTTAATGCTTACGGGTTAGGCCCCCGTAGCGACATCTAGTCGCTTATTGTATTTGTAAAGTCTTTGGCAAGAAATGCCTATAAAAAAAATTACTTCAGTGTAGATAACACCCCACAAAATGAAAGTTTAGGCGATAGGTCAACATGCCCTAATCTCATATGTGACTTTATCACAGGATTAGCCCAGCCAAAACCATTAGGATACCACAATACAAATAAACTGTTAACTGTTGATTGAATAAATCTTTCTACAAGTGTATATTATTACGTGAAGCAAAAAGTTGTACCCCTTTTATCGAGAATTGCGCGGCTCGAGGAGTATGAAATTTCGCACACTTATAATTTATATAGAGAAGGAGTGTGGAATGCAAATATTAAAATATATATATCGGAGAATTTTTAAAGCTCTTAATGATTTCCGTTGACCTAGTATCTGTCTTGTTTAAAAAGCAAGTCTATTGATTAATTTAAACTTATATAATATCAATTATGATGGAATTCAGACCACTGAGCGATCACTAGGAAATAATATAGTTTTATCCATTCAATGTTTGTAGGTAAATACCCACACTAGGGTGCAAGCACTGTGATACAAGGCTTCCACCCCAGTGCGGAACTTGTCTGTTTGTAATAAATTGAATAAGTAAGTCTTAATTAATTTGTCTAATGGTCCTGATGGCCTAGACTAAGTCACATTCGAACAGCAATGTCGTTAATTGAAAAGTAGGTACAAAATGTATGTAATTGAATTATGTCAGGTGGTCAATCCAAGTCGATGCGTAAATAAGCTGCACTATTGAGAGTATCTATTTTTTCCTATTCGATTGATCACTAATCTAGCAAACGGTGAGATCATGTAGAAAACAAAATAAAATGTGGGATTATATTTTTAAAGACGTTTGATGTTTGGGGTAGAGACCATAGTCATTATTTTATTTATTTTACGAAGGCTCGTTTGGATATTCGTTCGATTTAGTTAGCAAATTCGCCATAGGACAAATGTACTTTGTCTGAGCCTCCTGACTGCTAAGCCAGAGGTCCTGATGAGCGCCATTGTTTATTTTCTATTTGTTCTTGTCTGTAATATGTATATATTTACAAAATAAGTATGTTTATCAAGTTGTCTGGTTGCCAAAGTACGGCTCTGCCTTGTTTAGTATCTGATATCTTTCTGAACTCACACTTGACGTGAGTTTTCGCAAAAACTTATCTAAATAACCATATCATAATATTAGCAAAACACATCCTCTCAAAAACTTAAGAAGATGTTTGTGGTTGGCACCCAAAGTTTAATAAACATCTGCATACAACATTTGCGTTTAAATTATTGAAATAATAAAGATTTCTGAACATTCCAACATTAAATTTTCATCTCGCCGTTTTAAAATTAGGTTCCCTTGTACACCACAAACTAATTATACGTTGAGTCTCGGCCTCGACAGGAATTTCGCCTTGTTTACCTATTAGTGAGCCAAATTACGTTTGCCAGAGTAAGCAGAGAACTAAAATATACATCGGCTAGAATAATATTTGGAAGCTTTTTAAATGAGTCTGATAAAACGTTATTCTAGCTAAGTGTAGATTCCAAGTAACCTACTTGAAAAATAGTGTCGTATTTCTTTTGAAAATATTTTTTAAACGACTAGTGAATGGTAAATGAAATGATAATAGACTAATAATTAAATAATAGAATCATATCAAAGTGATAGGCAAGAAAAATACTGCATAATTACTTAATGAACCTTGGAAAGTGTATATAATTACTAAAACTTAGTGCGAGGACTAAAAAGAACTAAACTGTTTGAGATTGTATAGTTTTAATGAACAAATAAAAGTGACAGTACTTTAAATTTACACATGAACAAAATGTTTTTATTTTATCATACACTAGAAGTGCAACAGACACTAATCTTAGTTATAAAATCTATACTAATATTATAAAGCTGAAGAGTTTCTTTGTTTGAACGCGGTTATCTCAGGAACTACTGGACCGAATTGATTATTTTTTCTGTTGGGTAGCCCATTTATCGAGGAAGGCTATAGGCTATATAACATCACGCCACGTCCAGTAGGAGTGGAGCAGCAATGAAAAATATTGCAAAACGGGTATAATTTACGAATACGAAGTTGCGCGCGGGTCAGCTCGTTAGTTTATGCGTCTAAAAATAAGTTACAGTTTTTACTGTAACTTATTTTATTTTATTAACTAGCCTTAAATAATTTTTAAATAATTTTTTTAAATAATTGTTTTTATAATAAATAATTGTAAAGAACTCTTTTATTTACGTCTATACTAATATTATGAAGCGAAAGAGTTTGTTTGTTTGTTTGTTTAAACGCGCTAATCTCAGGAACTGCTGGTCTGATTTGAAAAACTCTTTTTTTGTTGGAAAGCCCATTTATCGAGAAAGGCTATAGGCTATATAACATCGCGCTGCGACTAATAGGAGCGGAGTAGCGACGAGAAATGTTGCAAAAACGGGGAAAATTTACGCATACGAAGTTGCGCGGGACAGCTAGTCAAATAATAAAAGAATAACAACTAGTTTTTGCTGGAGGCTTCGCTCGCATTAAGTTGATTTTATTCCTCTAGACCTTTAGAATTCCCGAAATAAAATTATCAGCTGCCCGTTCTCTACAAGTCTACATCTCAAAATCAGCTGTCTAGGTCGTAGGTTTGGGCTGAACTTCCACTTCAACCCTTTCACAATTCCCACACCCTCTCCGTCTACCCTAACCATAGGTCGGCTTTAGATAAAAAAAGAAAAATACAAAAACAGTCGATTGCTGCCTCTGTTAAGCGAGTCTGACTTGCTCTTGGATGGTGTTATTGTTAGCAAGCTTTCACACCTGGACGAATTTTCCGTGAAAGAGAATCCTGTGGTTTTATTAACTTTAAAATAACTGAATAGATTTATACAGCCCATGAGTATTTCCAAGCGCCAAGCGTGGCGATTATGGCAATTACCCCCAGGATCTACATACTAGTAGGTTTTACTGGGGAGACCCGTGCCCAGCAGTGGGCCATCTTATGGGTTGATATGTATGTATGTATGTATGAGTATTTCCAAAACGCTGAAAAACGTGTTTCTTTCTTTTAATTTAAAAAGCCAATTTAAGACATTTTACACATCTAACTTCAAAACTGACGGTATTTCAAACCAAGATTTTTTTAAAATACGTATCTTTAAATTTTTAAAATAAAGGTTGCAACCCTAATTTGCAACTGATAAAATTTCAGGTGGTTAACCCAAGCGGTTAAAGCTCTGCGTTGATGAATCAATCAGTCAGGACAAGTGATCATAAATTATGTATAGATATATGTTTGTATGCATTATTTAAATAGGTATATATATTTATATGTATGTACTAGCTGTGCCCCGCTGTGTTACCCGCGGTTTATTAGCCTATGTGTTAATCCAGGGTGTCAGCTAACTCCATATCAAATTTTATTAAAATCGCTCCAGCCGTTTAGACGTGAAACATACACACTCACATACTCACAAACTTTTACCTGTATAATATTAATATAGTGTGATTTGTCGGGTACGTAAATTATTATTTCATTTTTACATAAAGTTTATTATTATATAGTTTAGCTGCCAACCAGTTTACCTGCTTCCATTTTTATCTCTACATACCCTAAGGTAGACAGTTAGAGAATGCTTTTAGCAATAAGTCCGTCCTCTGTACAATAACTGTGCATAAAATTTTAAAATAAATAAATTTCACTCTACTTTGACCCACTTTACACAAATTCAAAATTTTACTTAAGATGTATCTTAATTTTATGTTTCCTACCATTATTATTTATAAATAAAATATTGAAGTTTTTATTTTAATACCAAAATTATGGTTTTGATTGTCATTGTTATAGCAACTTTGGTTTAGATCTATACGATATTTTTACTGGCTAATTTAAATAACGTAGCTGCATAATTTAACAGAATGCAGGTCAGTCACCTACCGTAAACTTCTAATATAAATTAGAAAGTAATGATGTGTGTCCAGCTATAATTCTGTCATATTTTCACATAAAGATTGAGCCTTAGATTAGCATATTGCAATTTTTATCTCAATAATCGACAGTGACGCGGGCGATGCAAAATTTAGGCAGACTTTATTTCTAGAAATAACCGCTGAATATATCTAGGGTACACAAGTTAAGCTTCAGTAAATTTGGTTAAAACTACTTGACCGTGGTAGCCAGCTAGGCGTGCTGACCTACGCTGTTTACATATTAAGGAACCAAATCATATTTAGAACCTGTTTTAGCATAATTCTGCATTTTACTAAAATAACTTTAGGTAAAGTGGGTATCTAGCTGCTCGGCAGTACTAGTATAGTTTGAAATACAATAGATTTCGTATATAAGACAAAAAAAAACAGATTGCACTCATGGAGTGCCGGCAGAACTGAAAGAAGTTGAACATTAACGTTGTGCATTTTTGAATATTTTGGAATGGATAGGGTTTTTTTGCGGACGGACGAACGGACATTATAAGGGTTCCGTTTTGCCATTTTGGCTATGGAACCCTAAAAATGACAATGTCAACGAAATGACAATTAAATTAAAAATATGAATTATTAAACCACAAATTAAAAAACCAAAAATAAAAAAGGGAAAAGAACAATCATTTGGACTCGAACCGGGGTATTGTGGTTTGTAGACCGCCCGATTTCCCACCTGAGTTATTATAACATTGTAGATTGAGGCGAAATTTATCTTCATATTCTAAGAATCTTACGGTCACGTGATCCTGACGCGAGTTAACATTTTATACCCATACCAAGAACAGTGTACAACTCCTCTAAAATAAGTTTTCACTTAAAAAATGGTTGTCTGTAAAGTCAGTTTACGGAAAATAATTTTCGTGATAAAATCATAAAAAAAAATAAACACACAAATTAAAAGCTGTCATAGGCATGGTGCCTATGACACCTTTTTAACTTTTTTTTTATTTCCAACTGTATTGCATGTCACCACAATCGCCAAAATATTGATGACATTGTCATAAACAACCATACCTGTGACAGCTTTGGTGGACCCGGGTACAATAGTTCAGCATCATCAGCACGCGGAACGTGACATGAGTGGAACATGAGCAGTGACATCACCCTTTTTCGTGAGTGCAGCCGGTCATAGCGTTATCACGTCATAGACATAAAATACGAAAAAAAAACCAAACGGGTTAATCTAATAAATTTACCCGTATTGTTTTTTACAAAGCCGTGTGGTGCCGGCTTAAGAATAGTACCACCCCATCTCTACCCGTGGGTGTCGTCAAGGCGACTAAGGGATTTCACCCCGGAGGACGGGCAGCAGCGTCCTCTGCGTACTTAAAGCCTTACTGCGATCGCCAACCCGCTCGCCAAGCGTGGCGATTATGGCAATTACCCCCAGGATCTACATACTAGTAGGTTCTACTGGGGAGACCCGTGCCCAGCAGTGGGCCGTCTTATGGGTTGTTAAGTAAGTAAGTTTTTTTACAAGTACTAGTAAAAATTGCGAAGGCTAAAACAAATTACTGAGATTTCAGTCGCAGTTGTTATTGTGAGTACTACCTTAGCTTTTCTTAAAGATTATACTAAAAGACTTGACACGACAAATACAAGGTTAAAACGTTAAAGCTCTCAAAACTTTGTGCTCGTGGCCTGTCTGCTCCAAATTGTAACTAGTTTTATATATAAACTTGAGACATCCACGTTTATGCTCCGAAACTAACGTTAATCCAAAGCTTTTTAGTTTTGTATTTAATAGTCCCCAATACGTCCCCCTTTTACAAGGCTTGTATATTAGTACATAAAAATAGAGTACAAGACTTAACTTTTAATTCTAAAAGCTTAAATTATTAATCATGTACCTCGGAATAATTTTATTTTAGACAAGAATATTTTAAATGTCATATCAATGCACTTAATGGTAGGGTTCTGAAATTAAAATTTAATTGCAAAAACAAAACATATGACGAAACAATCCCACATTATAATAATATTTTAGGGAAAACTCACACAACGCCATCTGATCCCAAACTGAGCAGAGCTTGTACTATGAAAACTAGACAACTGATAAAGATACTCATATATTTCTAGACACAAACATATTATAGATAAATAACAGCCAGTTATATTTTAAAAATAAAAAAAAACATAAACATTTTTGAAGTGTAAACTTCTTTAGCGGCATTGTTCCCTTTTTTTAGGATGGATAATGTTACACTCGCGTCAGGACACGTAACCTGATCGAAAATTCGTAAGAAGAAGGAAGAGTAGACCGCCGGCACGGCGTAGGAGAGGAAGTAATATTTATGTAATATAAATTGTCACGTTTGTGTACGATAGCGCAATATATGAATATTGTATTTAACCAAATACATTATAGTAGTTTTATACTGATAAATAAAGCAATTCGTGCGAATTTATTCTCAAACGATTCCAAAATATCTAAAAATGCACAACGTTCATTAATGTTCGAGCTTTCACTTCTGCCGGCACTTCCGGAGTGCAACCCGTTGTTTTTTTTAAAACAACCTAGTATTTTTAAACTTTAATTGTATTTCTCAGATGGCAAACAAAAAACCTAATGATATTATTTTTAGTGACAATTTATTAATTAAATATTAGACTTGAATAATCACAAAAACATATATAACACAATGGACCATTTACATTACATCATTGTTGTGGAAAAAAAGTTCCGAAACTATGTTAAAGTTTTTATTTAAAAGCCATTTAATTATAAATGTTGTTATAGATAAATCTTTAGTTTCACGTGGAATGATGTTGTATACATTTAATAACAGTTTTTTTTTTAATTATGTTGTTTTAGGTACTTTGTCGAAAACTAGTCTTGTACGGTTTCTTATATTTTTGGGAGATAGGCCTGAGGCCTTTTTATGTAAATTAATGTGGATTCTATTTAACAAGCTTACACAAGTCCAGGATTAAATGCAAGGAAGAGTCAGGATACCTAATAGTTTAATAACTGGTTTGCAATATTGATATACTCCAACCATTGCAAGTAAACATTTTTTTAGCCATAATAAGAGCAGCTAAGAGAGATTTTTAATCCGTCATTTTTCTAACCCTGTATAATACATAGACAAATCTGTTAAATTTGTCGCTCACTTTCTTTATGTGTACTTTCCAATTGCAATTTTTATTTAATATAATTACTAAAAAGTGAGTCTGTGACTTTTCATGAATAGTTTTCATTTTATCAATAGCTGACCTGCGCAAGTTTTTGTAACATGTTTTATTGCTGCTCCGCTCCTATTAGTCATAGCGTGATGTTTTTTTTTTTTTTTTTTATTAATGGTTCACAAATCGGACAATACAGTAAACTTATTAAATAAACTACACTTAAACTATACAATACTGTGTGTCCTAAAAATAGTGAACACGACATGCATTTCGGTACAGACATATTACTTATCCCTTAAGATTATAAGTATGTATTTGAATACACAACAACAAAAAAAAATAAAAATAATAATAGTTAAAATTAAGAACAAGGTAACATTGATAGACTTTAGACAAAGGTTTCAAATTTATTCCTAATATATTTCTTAGTAGAAGCTAAGCTGTTACAAAAAATATCAATATGTTGCCTAACTCCGTTATAGCCTGAGAGCATTCTGTAAAAGGGAGCATGTTGCCCGATGTTTGTCCTACAAGAAGGTGTTGCAAAGGTGCGTCTATTACATAATCGACTATTCTGGCGGGGGACGACCAGTTTAATCCTCTCCAGCAAAATGTCACAATCAATGTGACTATGTATGATTTTATATAAATATATTACATCTGAGGATTTTCTTCTGGATGATAAACTAGACATTTTGAAATATTTTAACCTATATTCGTATGATTTCAGATTTTTACATTGGTTATTGACAAAAGACAGTTGGTACAAAAAACGTTTTTGAACTCGCTCTATTTTTTTCTTATAAATTTCGTATGAAGGATTCCAGACCGGACTCCCATACTCTAAAATACTTCTTACAATACTGTTGTAGATCGGTATAGTGACCTGTGGGTCCTTAAAAGTCTTAAGTTGTCTTGATATGAATCCTGAAAGACGTGATGCTTTAAGAGTTATACTTTCTATATGCTGTTTAAAGTTGAATTTACTATCCATTATAACACCCAAGTCGCGAATGGATGTTACTTCCTCTAGTTGGATACTATCAATAGTGTATCTTGCTGCAATTGGATTTATTTTCCTACTAAATTTTATATGCTTACATTTGGTAGCATTCATTATCATTTGGTTGTCTTTGCACCACTTAGATACTAAGTTAATCTGGCTTTGTAGTTTTAAAGCATCATCTGCGCCAGCAACTACATCATATAATTTTAGATCATCTGCATACATGTTAAATTTACATTTTATAATATTAGCTAAGTCGTTAATAAATATTAAAAATAATACAGGTCCCATATGTGAGCCCTGCGGTACTCCCGACGGTATAACATTGATTTGAGACCTAAAACCTTGCACTACAACCATCTGTGACCGTCTCTTTAGGTAAGACTCGTACCACCGTAGCAACGACCCATGTATTCCCATTCCCATTAACTTAGATAGTAATACATATCAACCCATATGATGGCCCACTGCTGGGCACGGGTCTCCCCAGTAGAACCTACTGGTATGTAGATCCTGGGGGTAATTGCCATAATCGCCACGCTTGGCGAGCGGGTTGGCGATCGCAGTAAGGCTTTAAGTACGCAGAGGACGCTGCTGCCCGTCCTCCGGAGTGAAATCCCTTAGTCGCCTTGACGACACCCACGGGAAGAGATGGGGTGGTACTATTCTTAAGCCGGCACCACACGGCCAAGCCGGCACCACACGGCCAGATAGTAATATATCGTGATTAATCAGATCAAAAGCCTTGCTGAAATCGGTATCGCGTGAATCTCCTGTCCAACATCCAACGCATCCGCTATGTCACTAGAAAAGCATAAAAGATTTGATGTTGTAGACTTCTTATCCAGAAAGCCATGTTGTGCGGGGTGAAGCTGCGATTTAATGTGCCACCGGATCCTTTTCACCACGAGCGATTCAAAGACTTTCCCAAAAGACGATAAAATAGAAATAGGGCGATAGTTAGACACCTCTGATATGTCTCCTGATTTATGTATTGGTGAAACGCGCGCAATTTTCCATTTGTATGGAAAAATACCTGAACTCTTGAGTCAATATCCGTGACAGGTATGTGTTGCCATATTTCATCCCAATTGATACAAGCCAACTCTGCATTTACAGCATCAAAGTCGCATTTTGAAAAATTCAGCAAAGGCTTACGTTCTGGTCTTAGACATTTCTGATTTTTTGAAAAGCAAATAATAATTTCTATTGCTGGATGGTGCGAGTCCAACCGAACAAAGGGTTTAGAGACTTTTGATATATTTATGAGTTCAGGGCAGTTTGAAAATATTAAATCTAAAATACGGCTGTTATCATTGATGATGTTATTACTCTGATCCATGCCACAAAAAGAAATTTCATCCAGAAACTTTCCCTCAATTACGTCCCCACTTGGAATTGGTGAACATATCCCCAAAGAGGCATTCCAATCCCAACCGATCCAAGGAAAGTTAAAATCTCCTATGAGTACAGTATTTGACTTATTTTATTTTATTTTATTTTATTTTATTTGGGGAGCTTACAGCTATAGTACAAATAGTTTCATAAAACACATTACTAAATGCCAATAACAAGCTTCCACAGATGGACAGAATACAATCTACTTATATATCAATTATACATTACAAATGTTTATACAGCTAAAT
This sequence comes from Herminia tarsipennalis, assembly GCA_945859575.2. Taxonomy (NCBI): domain Eukaryota; kingdom Metazoa; phylum Arthropoda; class Insecta; order Lepidoptera; family Erebidae; genus Herminia; species Herminia tarsipennalis. Next base: position 4,433,108 of record OX243847.2, on the reverse strand, counting down.
AGAGCCTAATATGGTATTTACAACAGGTTAGGTACTCTGGTGACAAACATTTTGGTCAGTAAAGATCTAGCACATCTAGCAGTTGTGGTAAATAAATCAAAACAACTGTCATTGTTTAAATTATTGAAGTCAGCGAAAACTCTCGGCAGATAGCTATTCCTCCTAAAGTTTGTATGACCGGAAGGGATGTATAGCAAGTCGTTGTTGCGCAGTCTTCTGAATGGTGTTCTTAAATTAATTTCATTAAGAAGATTCGGGCAGTCAATTTTACCTTGAGCAAGGCTGAGCAAGAAAGTTATATCTGCAATATTACGTCGTACATACAGAGGTAAGATATGTAGTTTTACACAGCGTTGCTCATAGGTAAGCTCGGCTAGATGACAAGATTTAAATTTAAATCCCAAATATCAGATAAATTTCTTTTGTATTCCTTCAATGTCATTGCAGTAGCAGGCATAACGCGGATTCCAAATTTGAACGGCATATTCCAAGTGACTCCGTACGTAGGCACAATACAGAACTTTAATGGTTTTCATACTCCTAAAGTCACTGGAACAGCGAATTATAAAACCCAGAGCCCTGAAAGCTTTGCTAACTATATGATGTACATGTTCATTGAATAAAAGTTTACTATCGTGAATTACACCCAGATCTTTGCAAACAGTTTGTTTGTTTAAGAGGTAGCCTTTAATTTTATAATTAAATAATATTTTTTGTCGTTTACGTGTGAAACTCATCGAATAACATTTAGGTGCATTCAAATCTAAGTTGTTCCGATCGCAATACTGATCCAGTCGATCTAAATCGTCCTGCATCAATCTTGCATCAGTAACATCATCAATCCTTCTGAAAATCTTCATATCGTCAGCAAATAGTAGAAACTTGCTGTGCATGAAACAAGAACCGATGTCGTTAATGAAAATAACAAAAAGAAGTGGGCCCAGCAAAGAGCCTTGTGGTACTCCGGACGATATCTTAATCCAAGAAGAAGAGTAACCATTCAATACCACAGCCTGAGACCTGTTCAGAAGATAAGAGGAGAACCAACTATATAATTTACCATGTACACCGACACCCAGAAGCCTAGTCAGCAGAATTTTATGGTCTATACGATCAAAAGCTTTACTGTAGTCAGTATAGACCACGTCAACCTGGTTCCCTCCATCCAAATTGCTGGTTAAATAATCATTAAATTCTAAAAGATTAGATGCGGTCGACCTACCCCTCAAAAAACCATGTTGCTCTTTGATAAATTGTGACTTAATTGAGTTGTATAGTTGTATGAAAACAATACGCTCTAGCACTTTTGCCAATAAGCACAGCTTTGAGATAGGGCGATAGTTGGTAATTGCACTTTTAGAGCCGTTTTTATGAATAGGCGTAACTAGAGCAGATTTCCATATAGACGGCATGATGCCCTCGCTTAGTGACCTCTGAAAGAGTACAGTGATGGGGACAGATAATTCATCAGCACAGGCTATTAAGAAAGAAGCTGGTAATGTGTCTGGACCGGCTGACTTAGAACAATCCAGTCCTTTCAACAATTTACGAACCTGCTCGATATCAACTTCAATCATGGATATATCACAAACCTGGTTGCCACTTGCCGATATATTACTTGATTGACAGGAAGTAATAGTACCAAAATCTAGAAAATTCGTTGAAAAATACTCAGAAAATAGCTCGCTGATGCCTGCTCCGCTATTAGTAGAGCGGTCGCCATAGGTCATTAATGCAGGATACATACTATTTCCTCGCTTACTTTTAATGTATGACCAAAAGAGCTTGGGATTATTTGTAATGGAATTTTCTATAGCCTTTATATAATTATGGTAGCAGGTTTCTTCCATTTTTTTCACTCTGTCGCGCAGTAAATTGAATGTGTGACCATCAGACATGTTATTGTAGGTTTTATATTTCTTGAAGTATTTGAATTTTTCTTTAATACACTTGATAAGAGCAGAAGTGTACCAAGGAGGGTAGTTAGTATTTCTAGCCCGACGCATAGGTATATATTTACTTCTAAGCCGGTATAGAGTCCTATAAAAATGATCTAGAGCGTCATCGATACATCGATACATTGCACCAAGCGCCGTAGACCAATCAATGTCAGATAGCTCCTTGCAGATACTGGCATAGTCCCCGCGCTGATAACAAAATACATCACGAGGACAGTTCTTGAGTAGGTTGGTATTAAGAAACGATGGTTTAATAATTAAGCTTCTATGGTGTGGGTCCTCTTGGACTAGGGGATCCGAACAAACAGAGACAGAAACATGACTGTTACTTAAAACCAAGTCCAAAATTCGCCCCTAATGGTTTTTGTGTGCGTTATACTGTACGAGACCACATTAATTTAATGTAGCAGTAAAGTTGCTGTAATGCATGTTATTCGTAACAGAAGCTTGAAGGCCATCTTCGCACAAAATCCATTGAATATCACCCATATTGTAATCCCCCAAGAGTAAAAAATAATCGGAGGTGTTACTTTCGACAAGAATTTTCAGTGAATTTAGAAAGTGGTTGAGCTGCACAATCAACGAGTTACCTCCATTTTGTTGACACAAGTATAATGCACAGATATGAACTTTAATTGGGCCCATCCGCGGAATATGGATTTTCAGTGTTATCCAGATATCCTCAGCACTTGAACGCCAATCAAGGTTATGCTCAACAGAAAGTTGACGTGTGACGGCAATGAGCACTCCGCCTCCTTTTGATTGCCCTGTAAGAGTATAGTCGCGATCACGACGAAATACCAGGTATCGGTTGTCAAACAACTCATTGTCACTTATAGTATCAACTAACCAGGTCTCAGTCAGCAATATCACGTCATAACTATTTAAACAAAGGTTCCGAAAGAATGATGCTGTCTTAGTACGGAGGCCTCGACAGTTTTGGTAGTAGAAGTTAAGATCAGACATTAATGGCTAATAGTGCAATAGATAAATGGGTGTCTAAGAAAATTAAAGTAAGGGTTTTCTGCAAAGCAAATAACAATAAATGGGAGACAAATAGGGTTGATAAGTTCACAATTATAAGATTAAAAATGTAGAAGACCAGAAGCCAGGAGTAATAGCTAATGTGCCGCTTCCGTTTTACATAATACACAATTATTAGATGAATGTATATGACAGTTATCGGTAAAGTATAGTATAAATTAATTAAACAATGTAGAGGGGATGTAAGGGGGCGCATCACCATCTTTCGCTCCAAGCCAACCTCACCTGCACGCGGTACATCCTGCTGTACAACGAACGAGGCTCTGGCGACCGGCTGGTGGCGGTATAACCATCCCAATTTAAGGCGTAGCTGAAGTAATAGGTCAGTGACGGGCAGCAGCGTCACTGATGCGAGAGCTACGCCCTGCGATCGCCAACCCGCCTGCCCAGCGTGGCGATTATGGGCATTACCCCCATATGCACCAAGCACAAAAGCCACGGCCCCCAGTTCCCGGCAGTCACGCTATTCCTGGACATGGTAGCGTCCACGGTAACGGCGTGGCGGGGGGTGCTAAGAATCTCCGGGCTACGGAAGGCCACCAAAACCGACTGACCCTGGCGACGTATAACGGACGCACGCTACGGCTAGACTCGCATCTGGCACAACTTGAGGTGGAACTTGGGAAGATTAGGTGGCATATCCTCGGGTTAAGTGAAGTCCGAAGAGAAGGAGAGGACACCATAACCCTCGAGTCAGGCCACCTTATGTACTTCCGCGAGGGAGACCAAAAATCTCAAGGTGGTGTTGGGTTTCTGGTAAATAAGTCCCTTTCTGACAACGTTGTGGAAATGTCTAGCGTGTCGAACAGGGTAGCGTACCTCATTATCAAGCTCACCGAGAGGTATAGCCTCAAGGTAGTGCAAGTGTACGCACCGACCTCGGCACATCCAGACGAGGAAGTGGAGGATATGTTCGATGACATATCGAGGGCCCTCCACTCCACCACTAAGACCCACTACAACGTTGTTATGGGGGACTTCAACGCTAAAGTGGGAGTACAAAATTGCAGCGAATTGGTAGTAGGATCCCATGGATTTGGAAGCCGAAATCATAGGGGGCAAATGCTAGTCAACTTCCTCGAACGGGAGGGGCTCTTCTTGATGAACTCCTTTTTCAAGAAACGGCCCCAAAGGAAGTGGACGTGGCAAAGCCCCGACACTATGACGAAAAACGAGATCGACTTCATCATGACGGACAAAAAGCATATATTCAGAGACGTCACCGTGATCAACAGGTTTAATACCGGTAGTGATCACCGACTTGTCCGAGGCTCTCTGAATATCGACTTCAAGGCGGAACGTGCCCGTCTGATGAGGTCCAGGCTCCGACCTACTTTGCTCCAAACCGTGATAGGATCCGAAGCGTTCCAGTCAAACCTGGATAACCGATTTGCTGCCATGGAAACCACAACAGACGTAAGCCAGAAGCTCGTAAATGTGGTTCGGATACTCAGGGAAGAAGGTACGAGATTTTGTGAAATGCAGCGTAAGGGCAAGAAGTCAAAGCTTTCGGAAAAGACTTTAGGGCTAATGAAGGAACGACGTGAAAACCCACCCGTCACTTCGTCGGAAAAGCGCGCTCTAAACCAAGAGATCAACAGGCTTATACGACACGACCTTCGGTGCTCCAACACTCTTTTGATTAAAAGAGCGATCGAGCAGAACCGGGGGTCAAAAGTGTTTGTACAATCTCTTGGAAGAAGCCACCTGACGAAGTTGACCACAGCAAGTGGAGAAGTCGTTTCTTCGAAGCCGGCAGTCCTCTCCGAAGTGGAAGGCTTCTATGGCTGGTTGGCGTTACAACAGAGCTGCTAAAAGCTGTAGGTAAACCCGTACTGAGGGAGCTCCAAAAGCTTTTTAATGCTGTCCTGTTTGAAGGGAGAACTCCGGAGGCGTGGAGTAGAAGTGTAGTCGTCTTGTTCTTTAAAAAAGGAGATAAGACCCGGCTGAAGAACTACCGACCTATTTCTCTTCTAAGCCACGTCTATAAGCTGTTTTCAAGAGTCATCACGAACCGTCTTGCGCGAAGACTTGACGAATTCCAACCACCGGAACAGGCTGGATTTCGGAGCGGATATGGCACCATAGACCACATCCACACAGTGCGGCAGATTATACAAAAGACCCAGGAGAATAATCAGCCCCTGTGTCTAGCATTCGTGGACTATGAGAAGGCCTTTGACTCGATTGAAATCTGGTCCGTTCTGGAGTCTCTGCAGCGATGCCAAGTAGATTGGCGATATATCCAAGTGATGAGATGTCTCTACGAAGCCGCCACCATGTCCGTCCAAGTACAGAATCAGCAAACAAAACCTATACCATTGCATCGAGGAGTGAGGCAAGGGGACGTTATTTCCCCGAAACTGTTCACAAATGCAATGGAGGATATGTTCAAGACGCTGCACTGGAAAGGGCGGGGCATCAACATCAATGGTGAATACATTTCTCACTTGCGATTTGCAGATGACATTGTCATCATGGCGGAAACGCTGCAGGACCTGCAACGGATGCTGAATGACCTGGCTGACTCCTCTGTACGCATCGGCCTACGGATGAACTTGGATAAAACTAAGGTCATGTTCAATGAACATGTACTACCGGAACCGACAGCGGTGCACGGCGCCGTTCTCGAAGTTGTTCAAAAATATGTGTACCTCGGGCAGTCATTGCAGTTAGGTAGAAACAACTTCGAGGACGAGGTGAACAGGAGAATTCGGTTGGGTTGGGCAGCGTTTGGTAAGCTACGTCAAGTCTTCTCATCGTCGATCCCACAATGTCTAAAGACTAAAGTCTTTAATCAGTGCGTCCTACCCGTCATGACATACGGAGCCGAAACGTGGACACTGACGGTACGGCTGGTCCACAAGTTCAAAGTCGCTCAGCGGGCTATGGAACGGGCTATGCTCGGAGTTTCTCTTAGGGACAAAATCAGAAATGAGGTGATCCGGCAGAGAACCAAAGTTATCGACATAGCCCACCGGATTAGCAAGTTGAAGTGGCAGTGGGCTGGCCATATTAGCCGAAGAACCGACAACCGTTGGGGTAAACGAGTTCTTGAGTGGAGACCGCGGCTCGGCAAACGTAGTGTAGGACGCCCTCAAGCCAGGTGGAGTGATGATATACGCAAAACGGCTGGCAGGAGCTGGATGCGAGAAGCCGAAGATAGAATAAAGTGGCGTGCAATTGGAGAGGCCTATGTCCAGCAGTGGACTGCGATAGGCTGATGATGATGAAACAATGTAGTGATTGTTTTATAGACAAAGTATTCCTAACGCAAACAATACAAAAGAGTTTGTGCAAACAATAATAACAATAGTAACAATAATGAACATTACGTCTTATTAATGACAGTAAGTAGACCACAGGCAGAAATATAAATATGGAGAAAATATAAATATAAACTAATGAATTTTGGATAGATCTTTTTCGCTTTTTATAGCAAAAGGTTTTGAGAGCTGATGTTTTCTCGCAAAAATTTTGCAGTTTTTGACCCATATAAATTCGTATTCGTTTTCTTTTGCTAACTTTTTTGCCTTTGTTAATAATTGTTTGTTTTTTACTGTGAGGTGGTCATTTATATAAATATTTCGTTCCCACTAGATTAATGTCAGCTGGGCATAAGGTCTTACAGGCTCGTGCTGCAGCTACAAAGTCTTCTTTAGTATACCTGTTTAGAAAAGACACGATGATAGGTTTTACTCTGGTAGGTTCACTAGTAGGTACCCTCGCAACAAAGTTTATGTTGTGCTTCGTAATAGGATGCTGAATCTTAGAAGCAATTTTGCCGACAATGTCGATATGGTTTTCGTGGTCTTTCATCGGTACACCCTTGATTTCGACGTTATTCAACCGCATCCATTGGTCTTTGTCATTCAAGTTACCTTCAATTTCATCCAAACGTGATTTTATAATAGATACATCGTCCTTCGCCTTTTCAAGTTCCCGTACCCTGTTATCCAAATCCTTAAATTTTACAGAGAAATCGTCTACCGAAGTTTTAAGGTGAATTATATCACTCTTGATGTCATTTATACCAGCTAGAACATCTAACAGTGGGCGAAGTGTTAATTTGATGTTCGAAATCTCCTGCATAATCGAGTCCAGAGATGCCGGTTTCGGGGACCCCATATCGGTATTGGAAGTAGCCGCTGTCAACTTACAACTCGGACATTTCCATGCTACCTGCCTCTCAGCACCAAGTCTGCGGTAGCCAACCTCAGTGACCCCAGAACACGGGTAATCATAAAAGTTCTTGCAGTAGCTACATTGAACTACGTCAGTAGCTTCATTACCGCATCCAGCACATTGAACCATTTTAGTTGATTAGAAAGTTAGTGGAGACAATATGGTTGAGTTGAACGAGTTTTAATTAATTATTCACTTAAAAAACAAAAAAAAACAATAAACGTCCCAAAAGGCTTGAGTTCAGAATTAGCGCTCTTCGTAAACGCAACTTGTTGATGTTTAAGATATTGCAATAGTACAGTGCTGGAACGCGCCAGAATCGGGGACCGCCCCGTCCAATGACAGTTAATGACGATGACAACTGACAACGCACGCAAAAGTGAACTTTACGATCAACACGTAGGGGCTGTGTTTCAGTGTACTTACAATGTTTACTATGATTTAGCACTTTAATAAAACTTAGAGAATCACTTCAATTTATTGTTTATTTTCACTATTGCAGAGTCCACAATGTTAGCACTTATTAATTAAATAGTTTATATCACTAAACGACTTATAACAGGCACAAAAACGTAATCGATTCGGTATAATTAAATTTATTTTAACTGGGGAATTCTTAACAATGGAGTCAGTCAGAATCGCGTTCCAGTTTTTTTTCTTCTTAGTAACTTTGTTAATACATACATTCTTAAAATTAGTTAGAAACTGTTCCATATGTTGAACATTAACGGGGGGTGGAAAATAAATGGAAAATATAATTAAGGTATATGTATTTCTGTTTCTCCCCATTTTAAGTGATATCCATAGATCTTCTGATTTGGATTCCCAAGAACTCATACGTAATACGTTTATAGTTTTCAATACTGCTACTAATACCCCACCACCATCCTTCTTTATAGCATAAGAAGAAGACATACGGTCCCTACGAAATATATTGTACCTATCATCAAGTACTTCATGATCAAATACACTATCATTCAGCCATGACTCTGTTACAATTATTATATCATAACTTTCGTTTAAAGCTGCTGTATAAAAGTCCTGAGTTTTTGTCGTAAGACCTCGTACATTTTGGTAATGGATAGAAAGATCAAATTTACATAAATTTAACAGGTATTATACTAAACTTATCCAAGAGGTTTACAAGGATTTCAAGATTTCGTCGTTAACAACGAATGATTTAGAGCTAATGTCTTTTCGTAACCAGATTCTTCCACCACGGATCCAAACAAAATTATATTGTTTCTCCTTAGCAAGAGTTCTAGCCGCTGCGTGAAGTCTCTTATTCGTTGGCGAAAGATGTTCTGCTACAAAAATAGGACTTTTTTCGCCAGCAATGCCAAGGTCACTAGAGTTAAGTCTATTGTCAGAATGGTCTTTATTATAATTCCTCACTGATGCCAGAATATTGTCACGAACACGAGGATTACTGAGTTTTACAATTATTGAACGTGGACGCTTCGATTCCTTATTTTGCTTAGGAACCCCTGCTCTTGCCAACTGATTAACTATAACCCGTTAATTTTCATTTTTATGATCAGGCACGCTGATTTCTACATTACAGTTGCGGGCATGTTGATCCATATCATCTAGTTTGGAGTTTATTAGGCAAATCTCAGAACGGAGCAGTTCATTTTCGGTTTTTATCGGAGCAATACTATTTCTTTTATCTTTTAAATCCTTATTAATTTGATCGTATTGATCAGATATAAAAGATACCGTGGTTTTCAAATCTTCCATAGTTCCTTTTAAACTTTCAGTTTCCAGATTTATGCTAGTCTTTAAGTCGGTTAGAATATTAGTTGTGGCCTCGTTTATTTTTAGATTAATGTAATCTTTCAGCTCTTGGACAACCGTGTTGCTAATATATGTCGAGAAAACAGAGGGTTCATCCAGGTGTTGTTGTCTAACCGGAGTGATCTGAGCATTACCTTTCTTATTGCTCATAGTAGTCTTGCAGTCAGGGCATTTCCATTGCGACTTAAGCTGCTTTGATTCTTTACCATAGTTTTCACTAGTTATTCCAAGACATTTGTAGTGAAAGTTTTCAGAACAATTGCTGCAACTTTTCATTTCATTGGGTTGGCCAAATCACATATTTTGCACTTCATTTTGGTTTATAAAACTCCTTTCGAAAATATAAGAGCAACTAGTAGCTTATGCTGCGCCTGACAATGTTAAATAGTCCTCGACTCGATCCAGTCAATTCAACAATTTGCACTTATAAAATATTAATTGCAAAGAGGGTAGATTTTTTATTTAATCAAAATAGAATCACTGCACGAATTTGTTATTGTCCATAATATAAAATAATACATTCAAAGAACTTCTTATATTATTTTGCTCGCTCACCAGATACTTCAAGTTTCCAGCACACACTAAAATAAACACTTTGGTTACGTTTGAAACTACAAACAGTAAATATTTGTTACAAACAAAATTAGTACGTCTGAACCAGATGAGAGCGATGACACACCTGATGTGTTATATAGCTTAGACTCCCTAGGTTCAATCATTTTTATCTTCGCAATTATCTCAAACATCTGGAATCACACGCATCCTTATGGAAGTACCATATGCGCTCGCGGTTCGAAAATCGTATTTTGTGATATTCCGCTATGTAAAAATAATCAGAGAAAATTGAAACGACGCGATGGCGTTGCCCAGTGCCAACCTAGATAGTAATTAAGCCAATTTCTGGCAAAGTCAAGAACTACGAGTATTGTTATTGAACACTTTGTACGATTTTTATTTTATAACGTGAAATGTAGCTGACATAACATTACTTTGTAAATTTTTAAATAATATTACAGATTGTCCTGAATTTGACGTTCTCGAGGTTGTCCTAAAGTTGATCCAAATGAAATTGCTAAATCATTTAATGAATTTTTCATCAACCAACCTACTATACCAAACAAAAATAATAATAGAACTAATATTCCAAATAGTAATAAATCAATGTTCATGCAGCCTACTATACCTAGCGATATTAATAGGATCATTCTAAATCTAAAATCTATATTAGTTAGAATTTTAAAGACAGTATCAAGTTTAATATCGTATGTACTCAGTCATATAATAAATGAATGCATACTACATGGTGTTTTTCCTGAAATGCTGAAGAACACTATAATTAAACCCATATTTAAGAAAAATTACATGCATAATATGAATTGCTACCGGCCAATCGCGTTTGTGCCTATCATTTCTAAAATTATAGAGAAAGGAATTTACATGAATATCTACAATTTTTTTGACAGTAACCATTTATTTTCCAATGAACAAGTAGGCTTTAGAAAAAACAAATGTATTAACATAGCTATCTACGATTTCTTGCATACCGTATTATCAAACATAGATAAAGGCAAACAGTCATGCGCGCTCTATATGGATCTAACTAAGGCATTTGACTATGTGGATCACGGAATAATAATGGATAAATTATATTCGACGGAATTCGGGGAAATTTACTGGACCTAATAAAATCTTACCTTGATAATAGAATGCAATGCACGCAAATTAGTAATTACACTTTTATTCATCATTTATATAAATGATTTGCCTAAAGTTTTGTTTTATGTTGTGTAACATAAAACAGTATTATTTGCCGACGATAGTACAATTATAGTTTCTGGTAATGATAATTTCCAAATGCAACAAGAAATAAATAGAACGTTATCCAATGTAATTGAATGGTTGACATGTAATAATTTGAAAATTAATCTTGATAAAACGTATAAAATGACATTTAGAAATATAACTAATAGGCATTCATTATTTTGACCACAAAATTGAAAATGTGGAAACAACTAGATTTTTAGGTATTAATTTAGATTCTAGCTTGAATTGGTCGTTACATGTTGAATTACTATGCATAAGATTCTCATACGCACTCTATGTATTGTCTAAAACGGCAAACATATCAACTATTTTAACTGCATACCATGGTTATGTTACACCAATCTTGGGGTATGGGATTCCATTCTGGGGCAATTGTACAAAGAAGGAAGCAGTACTTATAGCACAAAAAAAATGCGTGAAATTGATCTGTAAGTTAAAGCAGACCGATAGCTGTAGACCCTACTTCATAAAATTAAATCTCCTGACTGTTCCATGCATCTACATACTGGAAGTTGTACTTTTTGCGAGGAAGAATATTAACATGTTTGAGACAAACAAACTTATTTAATAGCAGTATATTTTGTATGATGCCTCGAATATATAACAAGTTACCTACTTCAATACTTGAAACATCGAATATTTACTTATTTAAACAAAAAGTAAAACAACTGTTACTCAATAAAGGATATTACTCTATTATGGAATACCTACTTGATAATATAATATGACTTTAATTGGTGACATTATTTGTTAAAGTACTGTATTTATTTTAGCGGAAATGATTATGAACTTATTAGACATTATATACATACAAATTTAAAATTATAATTTCTACACTTGACATATTCTGAGATCTCGACATGTATACTGTATTTAATTGATTCTCACATTTTATAAAATAATATTAATGAATTTGCATGCTCAAAGCAGTTTATGGTGATTCTTTGTAATACTATTATTGTTACATCATTTGTACCCATATTACGCAAATAAATGGAATTGAATTGAATTGAATTGTTGTTACGTGTACCTTCAGCACACTTGAGGAACCATACGGTGTACGTATCGACAAAATGCATACTTGATCAGGGCTTGCATATCATTTAATTTATTGTGCCAGGAGGTTGATATCGATTTATTCGTTACAAAAATAAATGTAATAAGGGCGAGCATTAATCATCTATACTAATAGTAACTCTGTCTGTCTGTTACGCTTTCACGCTCAAATAGCTAAACCGATTTAGATGAAATTTGGTAAAGTGGAGATCGTCTGAGTCCCGGGAAAGGACAAAGGATAGTTTGTATCGCGATAACCGACATCCACGCGGGCGGAGCCGCGGGCGAAAGCTAGAAAAAAATATAATTTTATTATAAGTCACGCCATAACTCTAAAAGGTGACCGGGTTTAAATAATTGCTATTAATTAAGTTATAAATAATTAATTGAACGTTTGTTTGCGTTCAGCTATGTACAGAAACAAGCTGACGAGGTTTTAATAAAATACTCCAAAAAGGTTTATACCTACTTATTAAAGAAAAGAAATACGAATTATATTTTTATGTTTTTTTATTTTGGTTATTTGAGAACAAAAGAATAAATATTAACTATGGAGCACTCTGGCAACACTACGTTATGAGTGTCTATAGGGTATTTGACAATTGACGTATAGACCTGGATCACGCCGTTTAAATATTGACCGCATAGCGTGAAAGAGGAAAGAAATTCGTGCGGCCCTGTCTCTTTGACACCTGTCAGTGACAGGAACGCACGAATTTCCTTTTTTTAATTTTACTATTAAATTTAATTATCCACAAAGTTATGGCGCAGTCTAGGTGCGCAGTGTCGAATCAGTGTCTCTATAATAATATAACACCGGCTCCACACGTTTGCTTCAACGTCGGTCCGAACGCCACTCGCCCAACGTGAGGATTTAGAAAATAGCCGTCGACTGCCTCTGTGACGCGGTGGGATGAGTCCGACTGCTACACAAGAGGGTTCAATTCCCACACGGGACACCACTTTGTGTGATCTACAAATTGTTGTTTCGAGTCTGGGTGCACTTTGTGTCCGTGACTTGTATGTTTGTAAAGTCCCCCGTGATGTGTCACGGGAGACTTTACAAACATACTGGGCTTGCACCCTACTGCGGAAGTCGTTATAAAAAAAAGGAAAAACAAAACAAAGAGAAAAAATTGAGAAAACATTAACTTGTGGCATGTCATTTGACAGATCTTTTAAAAAAAATAGTCATCATTTAGAAAAAAATGTACAAAGTCCAGGCGTAGGACTGGAAAAACGGACCAATAAAATTGGAAGACAAAGCGACCACATAATAAAGAATCCTGCTGCAGAAAATTTGCTGGTTAGTAATAATTTTTGATACCCTCGTAATTGGTACATGTTTGTAGTTGCGGACGCTTTCGTTAGTCCATCCATTTTGTACGATGAGTTTTTCGTATATATTTTGTAATTACCTAAGGATTGAAGTAAAAAATAGTGGTTATTAATCAACTTTCTACATTCTCCTATTCGACATATTTATTTAACATCAGTTCTTCCCTAAAAAAATGTCGTATACATAAAGTTGAGCATCTCGTCAAGACGAAGCTACTATAACAACTCCAGCTTGGTATCTATCATTTGGAAATTTGTTCTAGGAATTCTGGTCTAGTATGAGTAGAGTAAAAAAACAATGTTTTAACTTTCTTAACTTAGAAATTAGATTTCCAAATAATGAGTTTATATTTAGAGCACTCATTTTAAAACAAACTAAAAATATGAAATAATTTCAACACTTTTGAAATTAGAATTTGTAGCAAAGAAGTTAAATGCACTTTTGCAAAAGCAACGCTCTAGAAGTCCAAGGCAAGCTTCTTCATTCTTTATTTCTTCTTCAAGCTTCATATTCAAGTCTTTAAACATATTACGACTGCCTCTGTGGCGCGGTGGGAGTGTATCCGACTGCTACCCAAGAGGTCGTGGGTTCGATCCCCACCCAGGATTTGTGTGATGAGCACGATGGTTTATTCCGTGTCTGGGCGTTATTTATCTATAATATGTATGTATTTAGAAATATATAAGTATGTTTATCAGTTGTCTGGTTGTCATAGTACAAGCTCTGCTTAGTTTGTGATCAGATAGCGTTGTGTGAGTTGTCTCAAGATATTATTTTTATTATTATTATTATTATATTAATTATATTGTGATCCACAACTGAAATCGACTCATATAAACACAGCCAGACAAAATAGCCGCAAAAATTATCCGGAACACATTAACTTTTCATCTAGACACTCGATGAGATCCGTCAAGTACACGCGTATAGCTTGCGCGAGTCTGGACGCGACGTCCAACTCCACACATCACGCAGATCTGCTCTTGCGTATGCACGCAGATGTGAGCAGACACTCGCGCAGATCTGTGTAGTTCTGGTGTGTCGTGTGACGCTCCATGCGTAGCCTATAAACAAAGTTATCTTACAGATGACGATGAACGGTACGTATTTACTAAATGTCTTCTTATGTATTTGTCTCCAAGTAATTCACATCAATAGACATTAAGAACATATAAAAGTTAAAATAAAAAAAAAGGTTTATTAAAAAACATAATTTTTTTATGCATATTTTTTGTAATCTTCTCACTCGGCCTATATTTGAACCGAATCACAAGAAAAATTATCATAGAATTTGATTTTATTCACATCTGACACCACCAACTACATTGCTTACTGTTTTAAAAACATACCTAACTTATTTTACCCTTCTTAACCTTATTTGCACTCGGGACTTTTACAAACATTAGCTAATTCAATAGTACCAAAGCCTTTTTAAAAAATTCAAGGAAACTTGTAAATAAAGAAAAAATACTTTTACAACTTTAAATTTCAATGAACAATAAACTCAAGTAAAAGACACAACAATACTTTAGCAAAAATATATTTCTAAGAAAGTACTTTCCCTACCAATATACCCGATAACACCTTTACCTAATCCTTTCACTTTTGAGAAGGGACACCGGGTATTCTCTCGTTTGCCATAAATTAATTTGCACTAATATTGTTTGCCATAATCGTCCCCGATCATAATATTTACTTGCACTATTATCATTTATACTAATAACGTTTGCCTTAACAACTCAACAGTAATAACTTTTATTTGCCATAAAATGACTTTCCATAGCAACATATATCATAATAATTAGTTTCCAAAAGTAACACGTCTCATAATCGACTCTTGACATAATCAAAATTTGATATAATTATGAAAATAATACATAATATTGTTAGGTCGAAATTAATTATCTTTAACACCCCGACTCAGAGCAATCCGACTCGGATAGGTTAGGTTAGAAGACTAAGGCGGGAGCGAAGCGAAGCGGAGCTCCCGCCTTAGTCTTCGTGTTAGGTTTTTTTTTTAAACCACCCAAAAGTAGGAGCCCCGCGAAGCGGGGCTCCGTCGAGTTTTGTCTATTATGTCAGACTTATTTTGTTTTACCCTCATTATATAACTTTAACTGTGAATATGTTAATAGCAAAAAATATATTAACTTACTCATTAACATAAAAATTGCAGGCGCTTATACTATATTATCTTTATTTATATTATGGTAAATGAAAGTTATGGAAAATGGTATTATTGAAAACGAAAATTATAGCAAATACATTTATGGATTTAAATTATTATGACACTTGATCGATTATGACCAATGGAATTAGTGAAAGTCATTTTATGTCATTTCACGATTATGGCAACTGAAGCGTTATTTCTAATGAAATTATGGCAAATACCGGTATGGCATGTGAAATTATGGCATTTTAAATTATGACAAACATTAGTAAACCGGGACACCGCGCTATTGTTAAAAAATCCCTGTTACCTGCATTCATTATAAGTATAATACAACTTACTAATAACAAACTGCTAATCGACTCATTACGACCAGATTTATTATTCCCAAGTCATTTGTAAAGTGATTAAGAATAAGTGACAATAAGGGTGTTAAGTACTACCTGCTTTTACCTAAATGTATTTTTATCCCTAATTTGAGGTCTCCAGAGTTTACCATAATGATCTCGTACTAGGAATTGTCAGTTTGAATTCGACTGTTGAATCAGCAAGACCTCTACGTTACAGTTACACCGTCTGTATATATTTCGATATAACAGTGCCGAGACCTTACAGTGAAATAAGTGACTAATCTTCAGGTGAAATGGCCAACGTAGCGCACGATTTCGTACTAATCGCACGACAACTCGCGTCAAACAATAACAATAGAACTGCGTTTGACATGTACTTGTGTGCGGTCGGCCAAGATCACAACATCAGGAACAAAATCAAGAACGAGTTCAGATTTGTTCTCTCCAAAATGAGCGAAGAACTGGGGATGGTCGTAAACAGGGCGGACATCTTCGCTAACTTCGAGAGAGCCATCCGAGTGTTCCCGGGCAGCGTAGATCTGCTCAACGACATCGGCAGATACCTGTACAGGTACGGCTTCTTCTCAGAAGCGCTTTGCCACTTCGAGAAGGCGCTGAACATCGATAGCAGCTACGTCAGCATCGAGAAGAACTTAAACAATGCCAAGACTTGCCTGTTTCCAAGAAGCAAGTTCCGGATTCTTAACGACAAAATACGTAACGACGCCTACAGAGCCGCCATCTTAAGTTCCGTCAAGTGCGACACGGACACCGTGATATACATCAACGCGGGCACCGGCCTGCTCGCACTCTACGCCAACGATTGCCTCCCCATCGCCATCACCGTCTGCGAGTCCTCGCACGCGATGGCGCGACTCACCGAGTGCGTCATGCAAGATAACCGAGCACAAGAAGCGGTGATCGTGAACCAGCCTTCGGTGGCCCTAAGTCGGTTAAACATATACGGCACGAGAACGATCTTGTTGACCGATATGTTCGACGCGGGACTAATCGGCGAAAACATTCTACAGTCCCTCTGCCACGCCTTGCCCTTCAACTCGCCCTGCAGGGAGACTATGATAATACCCGGCAGAGCTGAGTTCTTCGTGGTCGGCGTCAACTGCGACCAACTCAACAGCAAATACAAGCTGAGCCAGCACATTAAGGACATCCTCAACGTGCCGCGACTGCACGTGCACACAACCACGTACGTCGGCGAGACGTACTACTCCGAGGACGTGGAGCTGTACGACGACGTCACCTACATCTGCGAGCCGCACTCGCTCTTCACGATAGACTTTAACAACCAACAAGAGGTCGCTGAAATGTTGGACAGACAGTTGCCCTACTACGCCGAGTTGACGCCCACAGTGAACAGTGAAATGAATATGGTCGTTGGTTGGTTTAATCTGCATTTGACAGACGACATCGTGCTCACGACAGACCCCAGAGCAGAGAACAAGGCGACTGCGTGGCAGCAAGCCGTGTTCTTCGATGTGTTGCCGAAGGAAGTGCGACGAAACGAAACAGTCAAGATTCCTTTTACGGCGTACGACGGAAGACTTTCCACTTTGCAAGACAGCGCATACACAGCGATCTCCAGGATTACACCAGAAACATTAGCTTTCTTGAACGACACAGAATATGTGAACATGATCACAGAGTGTGTCAGTGTTACGTGCGTACATCTCAGGCAAACTGTGAACCTGGAAGAAGTCGACGTTGTGGATTTGAGTCCGTTTCCTATATTCGGAGTGTTGATGATGAAACGCGGCGCTAATTCTCTAATTTGTTACGCAAAAACGAAATACGATATGGCGTTCCTAAACACGGTGTTAGTGGCTAATGGAATACCATCAAGCAAAATTACAATTTTAGTGTCGGGATCCTGGTCTCGTGAAGTGTTCCACGGCAAGAGCTTTCATGTGATATTTAGCAACATAATAGACTTTAACGGAGACTTAGATACAAGAAGAAAGAGACTGGTGCGGCACTTAAAGCAGTCACACCTTGTGCCCGGCGGTATATGTCTACCTGCGTCGGTCACCGTCATGGGGCTGTTGGTGTACAGCAACCACTTGGAGATCAACAACCGCGTGGTGGACGAAAACGTGGAGCATTATCGGTTGGCGAAGCACGTGAACCGGTACCAAACGTCACAGGCGCTGTACTTGGACATCGCGAGGCTGGAGTATGAGCCCATGTCTGAGGAGTTCGAGGTGGCGTTGTGTGAAGGCATGAGGTCGAACTTGTTTAAAGTGGCAATATTGAAGGACGGCGAGTGCAACGCTATCCTGTGCTGGTACAAGGTGCAGCTAGTGGCAGGTTGGCCCGAGCTCTGCACCAACAGACGCAGCAGCTTTGTAATGAGCACGGCGCATATGACCAGCCACGTCGCCACCGTTTTCAAGGACGATGAAGCTAACGTGCTCACTTGCGTCGACCCTGGCGGATCTTTTAAACTTGTACTTGATATGAAACCTTACTAATTTATTTTTATTGTGCATGACTTTGTAAATAGATGTAAAAATGTTTTCACATCTATTTACAAAGTCATGCTCAATACAAATAAATTATTAAGGTACTTATTTATTTGTATTGTGCATGACTTTGTAAATATGTATTTGTTAAAATGTTTTTTGTATTAGAATACCAATAAATATTGTTGTCACCGATTTTGTCTTCTATTATTTAAACCTCTTATTAAATTCAATAAAATTAGTTAATAGTCCAGTTCGTAAATTACAATTTACCTATTTAATATGTATTTGTTAAAATGTTTTTTGTATTAGAATACCAATAAATATTGTTGTCACCGATTTTGTCTTCTATTATTTAAACCTCTTATTAAATTCAATAAAATTAGTTAATAGTCCAGTTCGTAAATTACAATTTACCTATTTTATTTTTAGAATGTAATAGAATCTTTATTTGTCTTAAAGTGTGGTAAATATGCAAGATAATTTTTATTAATTGGCAGAACTTTAAACACTTTGTCTTAATTAAACGTGACAAAAGTTAACAAGAGTAGATAGATAAATATTTACTTATCCTTAAATATAAAATTAATAATTAAAATGATAAATTATTGAATGCCATATGGTAAATTACATAAAATTAGCAAATTATTTTAATATTAGATTTGATTAATCACAAAAACATATAACACAATGGCCATTTACATTACACCATTGTTGTGGACAAAAAGTTCCGTAACTATGATAACGTTATTATTTAAAAGCCATTTCATTATAAATGTTGTTATGGATAAATCTTTTACACACATTTAATAACAGTTTTTTTTTAATTATGTTGTTTTAGGTACTTTGTCGAAAACTAGTCTTGTACGGTTTCTTATATTTTTGGGAGATAGGCCTGAGGCCTTTTTAAGTAAATTAATGTAGATTCTATTTAACAAGCTTACACAAGTCCAGGATTAAATGCAAGGAAGAGTCAGGATACCTAATAGTTTAATAACTGGTTTGCAATATTGATATACTCCAACCATTGCAAGTAAACATTTTTTTAGCCATAATAAGAGCAGCTAAGAGAGATTTTTAATCCGCCATTTTTCTAACCCTGACAAATCTGTTAAATTTGACGCTCACTTTCTTTATGTGTACTTTCCAATTGCAATTTTTATTTAATATAATTACTAAAAAGTTAGTCTGTGACTTTTCATGAATAGTTTCCATTTTCATTATTTATATATCAATAGCTGACCCGCGCAAGTTTTTGTAACATGTTTTATTGCTGCTCCGCTCCTATTAGTCATAGCGTGATGTTATATAGCTTAGACTCCCTAGATTCAATCATTTTTATCTTCGCAATTATCTCAAACATCTGGAATCACACGCATCCTTATGGAAGTACCATATGCGCTTGCGATTCAAAATAATCAGAGAAAATTGAAACGGCGCGATGGCGTTGCCCAGTGCCAACCTAGATAGTAATTAAGCCAATTTCTGGCAAAGTCAAGAACTACGAGTATTGTTATTGAACACTTTGTACGATTTTTATTTTATAACGAATTACGTTAACTGGAGCCGGAGGTTGCAGAGAAAGTCTATACATCTTAAATAAATTTAATTATAAATTACATTAAACTAAAATCTAAAACTAGTGATAAATGGTCGATGTATGTACCAAGAATGAATCGTTCTTTATTAAAATCTAAAACTACAACTATGGAAAGACGGTTGCGAAATCGAAGTGGCGAGATGTGGAAATCACGTAGCGCTGACTCGACGCCTCGTGCCGGTCCGCAACTGCACTGCTTCGATAAATGGTGTCAACGGTCCGCCTCTTACACCAAAGCGTAGATAAATGGTGTCGACGGTCCGTCTATAACACCGACGCGTAACACCTCCCCCCGAAGAACAGCAACTATTTGTCAAGCGGAGTGGCAAATATTGCTGCCAGACCACTGGTGTTCATCTTACTTCTTCTGGTCGGATGTTCCGTCTGGGTTCAATAAGTGTATAGTTGGCCCCTCTGCAGTATCGATGTCTGGATACGCCTCTGGCTTCAGCTTCCGAAGATCCGGATATTCGTTGAAGGTGCTTGGAAACCACCCGGGTGACTCGCGAACGCGGATATCGATTTGAGATATTCCTAATTATCGCGAACCGGCCCGCGAATATCCTACCGACTGCGCCAATTACGTTAACTGTAGCCGGAGGTTGCAGAGAAAGTCTATACATCTTAAATAAATTTAATTATAAATTACATTAAACTAAAATCTAAAACTAGTGATAAATGGTCGATGTATGTACCAAGAATGAATCGTTCTTTATTAAAATCTAAAACTACAACTATGGAAAGACGGTTGCGAAATCGAAGTGGCGAGATGTGGAAATCACGTAGCGCTGACTCGACGCCTCGTGCCGGTCCGCAACTGCACTGCTTCGATAAATGGTGTCAACGGTCCGCCTCTTACACCAAAGCGTAGATAAATGGTGTCGACGGTCCGTCTATAACACCGACGCGTAACAAACGTGAAGTGTAGCTGACATAACATTACTTTGTAATTTTTTAAATAATATTACAGATTGTCCTGAATTTGACGTTCTCGAGTTTGTCCTAAAGTTGATCCAAATGAAATTGCTAAATCATTTAATGAATTTTTCATCAACCAACCTACTATACCAAACAAAAATAATAATAGAACTAATATTCCAAATAGTAATAAATCAATGTTCATGCAGCCTACTATTCCTAGCGATATTAATAGGATCATTCTAAATCTAAAATCTATATTAGTTAGAATTTTAAAGACAGTATCAAGTAAAATATCGTATGTACTCAGTCATATAATAAATGAATGCATATTACATGGTGTTTTTCCTGAAATGCTTCAGCATTTACACTATAATTAAACCCATATTTAATAAAAATGACATGCATAATATGAATTGCTACCGGCCAATCGCGCTTGTGCCTATCATTTCTAAAATTATAGAGAAAGTAATTCGCATGAATATCTACAATTTTTTTGACAGTAACAATTTATTTTCCAATGAACAAGTAGGCTTTAGGCTTTGATAATAGAATGCAATGCATGCAAATTAGTAATTACACTTTTATTCATCATTTATATAAATTATTTGCCTAAAGTTTTGTTTTATGTTGTGTAACATAAAACAGTATGATTTGCCAACGATAGTACAATTATAGTTTCTGGTAATGATAATTTCCAAATGCAACAAGAATTAAATAAAACGTTATCCAATGTAATTGAATGGTTGAGATGTAATAATTTGAAAATTAATCTTGAAAAAACGTATTATATGTTATTTGGAAATAGAACTAATAGGCTAATAAACATGGACATTCATTATTTTGACCACAAAATTGAAAATGTGGAAACAACTAGATTTTTAGGTATTAATTTAGATTCTAGCTTGAATTGGTCGTTACATGTTGAATTACTATGCATAAGACTCTATCAATTCTCATACGCACTCTATGTATTGTCTAAAACGGCAAACATATCAACTATTTTAACTGCATACCATGGTTATGTTACACCAATCTTGGGGTATGGGATTCCATTCTGGGGCAATTGTACAAAGAAGGAAGCAGTACTTATAGCACAAAAAAAATGCGTGAAATTGATCTGTAAGTTAAAGCAGACCGATAGCTGTAGACCCTACTTCATAAAATTAAATCTCCTGACTGTTCCATGCATCTACATACTGGAAGTTGTACTTTTTGCGAGGAAGAATATTAACATGTTTGAGACAAACAAACTTATTTAATAGCAGTATATTTTGTATGATGCCTCGAATATATAACAAGTTACCTACTTCAATACTTGAAACATCGAATATTTACTTATTCAAACAAAAAGTAAAACAACTGTTACTCAATAAAGGATATTACTCTATTATGGAATACCTACTTGATAATATAATATGACTTTAATTGGTGACATTATTTGTTAAAGTACTGTATTTATTTTAGCGGAAATGATTATGAACTTATTAGACATTATATACATACAAATTTAAAATTATAATTTCTACACTTGACATATTCTGAGATCTCGACATGTATACTGTATTTAATTGATTCTCACATTTTATAAAATAATATTAATGAATTTGCATGCTCAAAGCAGTTTATGGTGATTCTTTGTAATACTATTATTGTTACATCATTTGTACCCATATTACGCAAATAAATGGAATTGAATTGAATTGAATTGTTGTTACGTGTACCTTCAGCACACTTGAGGAACCATACGGTGTACGTATCGACAAAATGCATACTTGATCAGGGCTTGCATATCATTTAATTTATTGTGCCAGGAGGTTGATATCGATTTATTCGTTACAAAAATAAATGTAATAAGGGCGAGCATTAATCATCTATACTAATAGTAACTCTGTCTGTCTGTTACGCTTTCACGCTCAAATAGCTAAACCGATTTAGATGAAATTTGGTAAAGTGGAGATCGTTTGAGTCCCGGGAAAGGACAAAGGATAGTTTGTATCGCGATAACCGACATCCACGCGGGCGGAGCCGCGGGCGAAAGCTAGAAAAAAATATAATTTTATTATAAGTCACGCCATAACTCTAAAAGGTGACCGGGTTTAAATAATTGCTATTAATTAAGTTATAAATAATTAATTGAACGTTTGTTTGCGTTCAGCTATGTACAGAAACAAGCTGACGAGGTTTTAATAAAATACTCCAAAAAGGTTTATACCTACTTATTAAAGAAAAGAAATACGAATTATATTTTTATGTTTTTTTATTTTGGTTATTTGAGAACAAAAGAATAAATATTAACTATGGAGCACTCTGGCAACACTACGTTATGAGTGTCTATAGGGTATTTGACAATTGACGTATAGACCTGGATCACGCCGTTTAAATATTGACCGCATAGCGTGAAAGAGGAAAGAAATTCGTGCGGCCCTGTCTCTTTGACACCTGTCAGTGACAGGGCCGCACGAATTTCCTTTTTTTAATTTTAATATTAAATTTAATTATCCACAAAGTTATGGCGCAGTCTAGGTGCGCAGTGTCGAATCAGTGTCTCTATAATAATATAACACCGGCTCCACACGTTTGCTTCAACGTCGGTCCGAACGCCACTCGCCCAACGTGTGGATTTAGAAAATAGCCGTCGACTGCCTCTGTGACGCGGTGGGATGAGTCCGACTGCTACGCAAGAGGGTTCAATTCCCACACGGGACACCACTTTGTGTGATCTACAAATTGTTGTTTCGAGTCTGGGTGCACTTTGTGTCCGTGACTTGTATGTTTGTAAAGTCTCCCGTGATGTGTCACGGGAGACTTTACAAACATACTGGGCTTGCACCCTACTGCGGAAGTCGTTATAAAAAAAAGGAAAAACAAAACAAAGAGAAAAAATTGAGAAAACATTAACTTGTGGCATGTCAATTGACAGATCTTTTAAAAAAAATAGTCATCATTTAGAAAAAAATGTACAAAGTCCAGGCGTAGGACTGGAAAAACGGACCATTAAAATTGGAGGACAAAGCGACCACATAATAAAGAATCCTGCTGCAGAAAATTTGCTGGTTAGTAATAATTTTTGATACCCTCGTAATTGGTACATGTTTGTAGTTGCGAACGCTTTCGTTAGTCCATCCATTTTGTACGATGAGTTTTTCGTATATATTTTGTAATTACCTAAGGATTGAAGTAAAAAATAGTGGTTATTAATCAACTTTCTACATTCTCCTATTCGACATATTTATTTAACATCAGTTCTTCCCTAAAAAAATGTCGTATACATAAAGTTGAGCATCTCGTCAAGACGAAGCTACTATAACAACTCCAGCTTGGTATCTATCATTTGGAAATTTGTTCTAGGAATTCTGGTCTAGTATGAGTAGAGTAAAAAAACAATGTTTTAACTTTCTTAACTTAGAAATTAGACTTCCAAATAATGAGTTTATATTTAGAGCACTCATTTTAAAACAAACTAAAAATATGAAATAATTTCAACACTATTGAAATTAGAATTTGTAGCAAAGAAGTTAAATGCACTTTTGCAAAAGCAACGCTCTAGAAGTCCAAGGCAAGCTTCTTCATTCTTTATTTCTTCTTCAAGCTTCATATTCAAGTCTTTAAACATATTACGACTGCCTCTGTGGCACGGTGGGAGTGTATCCGACTGCTACCCAAGAGGTCGTGGGTTCGATCCCCACCCAGGATTTGTGTGATGAGCACGATGGTTTATTCCGTGTCTGGCCGTTATTTATCTATAATATGTATGTATTTAGAAATATATAAGTATGTTTATCAGTTGTCTGGTTGTCATAGTACAAGCTCTGCTTAGTTTGTGATCAGATAGCGTTGTGTGAGTTGTCTCAAGATATTATTTTTATTATTATTATTATTATATTAATTATATTGTGATCCACAACTGAAATCGACTCATATAAACACAGCCAGACAAAATAGCCGCAAAAATTATCCGGAACACATTAACTTTTCATCTAGACACTCGATGAGATCCGTCAAGTACACGCGTATAGCTTGCGCGAGTCTGGACGCGACGTCCAACTCCACACATCACGCAGATCTGCTCTTGCGTATGCACGCAGATGTGAGCAGACACTCGCGCAGATCTGTGTAGTTCTGGTGTGTCGTGTGACGCTCCATGCGTAGCCTATAAACAAAGTTATCTTACAGATGACGATGAACGGTACGTATTTACTAAATGTCTTCTTATGTATTTGTCTCCAAGTAATTCACATCAATAGACATTAAGAACATATAAAAGTTAAAATAAAAAAAAAGGTTTATTAAAAAACATAATTTTTTTATGCATATTTTTTGTAATCTTCTCACTCGGCCTATATTTGAACCGAATCACAAGAAAAATTATCATAGAATTTGATTTTATTCACATCTGACACCACCAACTACATTGCTTACTGTTTTAAAAACATACCTAACTTATTTTACCCTTCTTAACCTTATTTGCACTCGGGACTTTTACAAACATTAGCTAATTCAATAGTACCAAAGCCTTTTTAAAAAATTCAAGGAAACTTGTAAATAAAGAAAAAATACTTTTACAACTTTAAATTTCAATGAACAATAAACTCAAGTAAAAGACACAACAATACTTTAGCAAAAATATATTTCTAAGAAAGTACTTTCCCTACCAATATACCCGATAACACCTTTACCTAATCCTTTCACTTTTGAGAAGGGACACCGCGCTATTGTTAAAAAATCCCTGTTACCTGCATTCATTATAAGTATAATACAACTTACTAATAACAAACTGCTAATCGACTCATTACGACCAGATTTATTATTCCCAAGTCATTTGTAAAGTGGTTAAGAATAAGTGACAATAAGGGTGTTAAGTACTACCTGCTTTTACCTAAATGTATTTTTATCCCTAATTTGAGGTCTCCAGAGTTTACCATAATGATCTCGTACTAGGAATTGTCAGTTTGAATTCGACTGTTGAATCAGCAAGACCTCTACGTTACAGTTACACCGTCTGTATATATTTCGATATAACAGTGCCGAGACCTTACAGTGAAATAAGTGACTAATCTTCAAGTGAAATGGCCAACGTAGCGCACGATTTCGTACTAATCGCACGACAACTCGCGTCAAACAATAACAATAGAACTGCGTTTGACATGTACTTGTGTGCGGTCGGCCAAGATCACAACATCAGGAACAAAATCAAGAACGAGTTCAGATTTGTTCTCTCCAAAATGAGCGAAGAACTGGGGATGGTCGTAAACAGGGCGGACATCTTCGCTAACTTCGAGAGAGCCATCCGAGTGTTCCCGGGCAGCGTAGATCTGCTCAACGACATCGGCAGATACCTGTACAGGTACGGCTTCTTCTCAGAAGCGCTTTGCCACTTCGAGAAGGCGCTGAACATCGATAGCAGCTACGTCAGCATCGAGAAGAACTTAAACAATGCCAAGACTCTCCTGTTTCCAAGAAGCAAGTTCCGGATACTTAACGACAAAATACGTAACGACGCCTACAGAGCCGCCATCTTAAGTTCCGTCAAGTGCGACACGGACACCGTGATATACATCAACGCGGGCACCGGCCTGCTCGCACTCTACGCCAACGATTGCCTCCCCATCGCCATCACCGTCTGCGAGTCCTCGCACGCGATGGCGCGACTCACCGAGTGCGTCATGCAAGATAACCGAGCACAAGAAGCGGTGATCGTGAACCAGCCTTCGGTGGCCCTAAGTCGGTCAAACATATACGGCACGAGAACGATCTTGTTGACCGATATGTTCGACGCGGGACTAATCGGCGAAAACATTCTACAGTCCCTCTGCCACGCCTTGCCCTTCAACTCGCCCT
Organism: Herminia tarsipennalis; assembly: GCA_945859575.2. Classification (NCBI taxonomy): domain Eukaryota; kingdom Metazoa; phylum Arthropoda; class Insecta; order Lepidoptera; family Erebidae; genus Herminia; species Herminia tarsipennalis. The sequence continues at coordinate 4,406,546 of OX243847.2, read as the reverse complement.
GCAGGGAGACTATGATAATACCCGGCAGAGCTGAGTTCTTCGTGGTCGGCGTCAACTGCGACCAACTCAACAGCAAATACAAGCTGAGCCAGCACATTAAGGACATCCTCAACGTGCCGCGACTGCACGTGCACACAACCACGTACGTCGGCGAGACGTACTACTCCGAGGACGTAGAGCTGTACGACGACGTCACCTACATCTGCGAGCCGCACTCGCTCTTCACGATAGACTTTAACAACCAACAAGAGGTCGCCGAAATGTTGGACAGACAGTTGCCCTACTACGCCGAGTTGACGCCCACAGTGAACAGTGAAATGAATATGGTCGTTGGTTGGTTTAATCTGCATTTGACAGACGACATCGTGCTCACGACAGACCCCAGAGCAGAGAACAAGGCGACTGCGTGGCAGCAAGCCGTGTTCTTCGATGTGTTGCCGAAGGAAGTGCGACGAAACGAAACAGTCAAGATTCCTTTTACGGCGTACGACGGAAGACTTTCCACTTTGCAAGACAGCGCATACACAGCGATCTCCAGGATTACACCAGAAACATTAGCTTTCTTGAACGACACAGAATATGTGAACATGATCACAGAGTGTGTCAGTGTTACGTGCGTACATCTCAGGCAAACTGTGAACCTGGAAGAAGTCGACGTTGTGGATTTGAGTCCGTTTCCTATATTCGGAGTGTTGATGATGAAACGCGGCGCTAATTCTCTAATTTGTTACGCAAAAACGAAATACGATATGGCGTTCCTAAACACGGTGTTAGTGGCTAATGGAATACCATCAAGCAAAATTACAATTTTAGTGTCGGGATCCTGGTCTCGTGAAGTGTTCCACGGCAAGAGCTTTCATGTGATATTTAGCAACATAATAGACTTTAACGGAGACTTAGATACAAGAAGAAAGAGACTGGTGCGGCACTTAAAGCAGTCACACCTTGTGCCCGGCGGTATATGTCTACCTGCGTCGGTCACCGTCATGGGGCTGTTGGTGTACAGCAACCACTTGGAGATCAACAACCGCGTGGTGGACGAAAACGTGGAGCATTATCGGTTGGCGAAGCACGTGAACCGGTACCAAACGTCACAGGCGCTGTACTTGGACATCGCGAGGCTGGAGTATGAGCCCATGTCTGAGGAGTTCGAGGTGGCGTTGTGTGAAGGCATGAGGTCGAACTTGTTTAAAGTGGCAATATTGAAGGACGGCGAGTGCAACGCTATCCTGTGCTGGTACAAGGTGCAGCTAGTGGCAGGTTGGCCCGAGCTCTGCACCAACAGACGCAGCAGCTTTGTAATGAGCACGGCGCATATGACCAGCCACGTCGCCACCGTTTTCAAGGACGATGAAGCTAACGTGCTCACTTGCGTCGACCCTGGCGGATCTTTTAAACTTGTACTTGATATGAAACCTTACTAATTTATTTTTATTGTGCATGACTTTGTAAATAGATGTAAAAATGTTTTCACATCTATTTACAAAGTCATGCTCAATACAAATAAATTATTAAGGTACTTATTTATTTGTATTGTGCATGACTTTGTAAATATGTATTTGTTAAAATGTTTTTTGTATTAGAATACCAATAAATATTGTTGTCACCGATTTTGTCTTCTATTATTTAAACCTCTTATTAAATTCAATAAAATTAGTTAATAGTCCAGTTCGTAAATTACAATTTACCTATTTAATATGTATTTGTTAAAATGTTTTTTGTATTAGAATACCAATAAATATTGTTGTCACCGATTTTGTCTTCTATTATTTAAACCTCTTATTAAATTCAATAAAATTAGTTAATAGTCCAGTTCGTAAATTACAATTTACCTATTTTATTTTTAGAATGTAATAGAATCTTTATTTGTCTTAAAGTGTGGTAAATATGCAAGATAATTTTTATTAATTGGCAGAACTTTAAACACTTTGTCTTAATTAAACGTGACAAAAGTTAACAAGAGTAGATAGATAAATATTTACTTATCCTTAAATATAAAATTAATAATTAAAATGATAAATTATTGAATGCCATATGGTAAATTACATAAAATTAGCAAATTATTTTAATATTAGATTTGATTAATCACAAAAACATATAACACAATGGCCATTTACATTACACCATTGTTGTGGACAAAAAGTTCCGTAACTATGATAACGTTATTATTTAAAAGCCATTTCATTATAAATGTTGTTATGGATAAATCTTTTACACACATTTAATAACAGTTTTTTTTTAATTATGTTGTTTTAGGTACTTTGTCGAAAACTAGTCTTGTACGGTTTCTTATATTTTTGGGAGATAGGCCTGAGGCCTTTTTAAGTAAATTAATGTAGATTCTATTTAACAAGCTTACACAAGTCCAGGATTAAATGCAAGGAAGAGTCAGGATACCTAATAGTTTAATAACTGGTTTGCAATATTGATATACTCCAACCATTGCAAGTAAACATTTTTTTAGCCATAATAAGAGCAGCTAAGAGAGATTTTTAATCCGCCATTTTTCTAACCCTGACAAATCTGTTAAATTTGACGCTCACTTTCTTTATGTGTACTTTCCAATTGCAATTTTTATTTAATATAATTACTAAAAAGTTAGTCTGTGACTTTTCATGAATAGTTTCCATTTTCATTATTTATATATCAATAGCTGACCCGCGCAAGTTTTTGTAACATGTTTTATTGCTGCTCCGCTCCTATTAGTCATAGCGTGATGTTATATAGCTTAGACTCCCTAGATTCAATCATTTTTATCTTCGCAATTATCTCAAACATCTGGAATCACACGCATCCTTATGGAAGTACCATATGCGCTTGCGATTCAAAATAATCAGAGAAAATTGAAACGGCGCGATGGCGTTGCCCAGTGCCAACCTAGATAGTAATTAAGCCAATTTCTGGCAAAGTCAAGAACTACGAGTATTGTTATTGAACACTTTGTACGATTTTTATTTTATAACGTGAAGTGTAGCTGACATAACATTACTTTGTAATTTTTTAAATAATATTACAGATTGTCCTGAATTTGACGTTCTCGAGTTTGTCCTAAAGTTGATCCAAATGAAATTGCTAAATCATTTAATGAATTTTTCATCAACCAACCTACTATACCAAACAAAAATAATAATAGAACTAATATTCCAAATAGTAATAAATCAATGTTCATGCAGCCTACTATTCCTAGCGATATTAATAGGATCATTCTAAATCTAAAATCTATATTAGTTAGAATTTTAAAGACAGTATCAAGTAAAATATCGTATGTACTCAGTCATATAATAAATGAATGCATATTACATGGTGTTTTTCCTGAAATGCTTCAGCATTTACACTATAATTAAACCCATATTTAATAAAAATGACATGCATAATATGAATTGCTACCGGCCAATCGCGCTTGTGCCTATCATTTCTAAAATTATAGAGAAAGTAATTCGCATGAATATCTACAATTTTTTTGACAGTAACAATTTATTTTCCAATGAACAAGTAGGCTTTAGGCTTTGATAATAGAATGCAATGCATGCAAATTAGTAATTACACTTTTATTCATCATTTATATAAATTATTTGCCTAAAGTTTTGTTTTATGTTGTGTAACATAAAACAGTATGATTTGCCAACGATAGTACAATTATAGTTTCTGGTAATGATAATTTCCAAATGCAACAAGAATTAAATAAAACGTTATCCAATGTAATTGAATGGTTGAGATGTAATAATTTGAAAATTAATCTTGAAAAAACGTATTATATGTTATTTGGAAATAGAACTAATAGGCTAATAAACATGGACATTCATTATTTTGACCACAAAATTGAAAATGTGGAAACAACTAGATTTTTAGGTATTAATTTAGATTCTAGCTTGAATTGGTCGTTACATGTTGAATTACTATGCATAAGACTCTATCAATTCTCATACGCACTCTATGTATTGTCTAAAACGGCAAACATATCAACTATTTTAACTGCATACCATGGTTATGTTACACCAATCTTGGGGTATGGGATTCCATTCTGGGGCAATTGTACAAAGAAGGAAGCAGTACTTATAGCACAAAAAAAATGCGTGAAATTGATCTGTAAGTTAAAGCAGACCGATAGCTGTAGACCCTACTTCATAAAATTAAATCTCCTGACTGTTCCATGCATCTACATACTGGAAGTTGTACTTTTTGCGAGGAAGAATATTAACATGTTTGAGACAAACAAACTTATTTAATAGCAGTATATTTTGTATGATGCCTCGAATATATAACAAGTTACCTACTTCAATACTTGAAACATCGAATATTTACTTATTCAAACAAAAAGTAAAACAACTGTTACTCAATAAAGGATATTACTCTATTATGGAATACCTACTTGATAATATAATATGACTTTAATTGGTGACATTATTTGTTAAAGTACTGTATTTATTTTAGCGGAAATGATTATGAACTTATTAGACATTATATACATACAAATTTAAAATTATAATTTCTACACTTGACATATTCTGAGATCTCGACATGTATACTGTATTTAATTGATTCTCACATTTTATAAAATAATATTAATGAATTTGCATGCTCAAAGCAGTTTATGGTGATTCTTTGTAATACTATTATTGTTACATCATTTGTACCCATATTACGCAAATAAATGGAATTGAATTGAATTGAATTGTTGTTACGTGTACCTTCAGCACACTTGAGGAACCATACGGTGTACGTATCGACAAAATGCATACTTGATCAGGGCTTGCATATCATTTAATTTATTGTGCCAGGAGGTTGATATCGATTTATTCGTTACAAAAATAAATGTAATAAGGGCGAGCATTAATCATCTATACTAATAGTAACTCTGTCTGTCTGTTACGCTTTCACGCTCAAATAGCTAAACCGATTTAGATGAAATTTGGTAAAGTGGAGATCGTTTGAGTCCCGGGAAAGGACAAAGGATAGTTTGTATCGCGATAACCGACATCCACGCGGGCGGAGCCGCGGGCGAAAGCTAGAAAAAAATATAATTTTATTATAAGTCACGCCATAACTCTAAAAGGTGACCGGGTTTAAATAATTGCTATTAATTAAGTTATAATTAATTGAACGTTTGTTTGCGTTCAGCTATGTACAGAAACAAGCTGACGAGGTTTTAATAAAATACTCCAAAAAGGTTTATACCTACTTATTAAAGAAAAGAAATACGAATTATATTTTTATGTTTTTTTATTTTGGTTATTTGAGAACAAAAGAATAAATATTAACTATGGAGCACTCTGGCAACACTACGTTATGAGTGTCTATAGGGTATTTGACAATTGACGTATAGACCTGGATCACGCCGTTTAAATATTGACCGCATAGCGTGAAAGAGGAAAGAAATTCGTGCGGCCCTGTCTCTTTGACACCTGTCAGTGACAGGGCCGCACGAATTTCCTTTTTTTAATTTTAATATTAAATTTAATTATCCACAAAGTTATGGCGCAGTCTAGGTGCGCAGTGTCGAATCAGTGTCTCTATAATAATATAACACCGGCTCCACACGTTTGCTTCAACGTCGGTCCGAACGCCACTCGCCCAACGTGTGGATTTAGAAAATAGCCGTCGACTGCCTCTGTGACGCGGTGGGATGAGTCCGACTGCTACGCAAGAGGGTTCAATTCCCACACGGGACACCACTTTGTGTGATCTACAAATTGTTGTTTCGAGTCTGGGTGCACTTTGTGTCCGTGACTTGTATGTTTGTAAAGTCTCCCGTGATGTGTCACGGGAGACTTTACAAACATACTGGGCTTGCACCCTACTGCGGAAGTCGTTATAAAAAAAAGGAAAAACAAAACAAAGAGAAAAAATTGAGAAAACATTAACTTGTGGCATGTCAATTGACAGATCTTTTAAAAAAAATAGTCATCATTTAGAAAAAAATGTACAAAGTCCAGGCGTAGGACTGGAAAAACGGACCATTAAAATTGGAGGACAAAGCGACCACATAATAAAGAATCCTGCTGCAGAAAATTTGCTGGTTAGTAATAATTTTTGATACCCTCGTAATTGGTACATGTTTGTAGTTGCGGACGCTTTCGTTAGTCCATCCATTTTGTACGATGAGTTTTTCGTATATATTTTGTAATTACCTAAGGATTGAAGTAAAAAATAGTGGTTATTAATCAACTTTCTACATTCTCCTATTCGACATATTTATTTAACATCAGTTCTTCCCTAAAAAAATGTCGTATACATAAAGTTGAGCATCTCGTCAAGACGAAGCTACTATAACAACTCCAGCTTGGTATCTATCATTTGGAAATTTGTTCTAGGAATTCTGGTCTAGTATGAGTAGAGTAAAAAAACAATGTTTTAACTTTCTTAACTTAGAAATTAGATTTCCAAATAATGAGTTTATATTTAGAGCACTCATTTTAAAACAAACTAAAAATATGAAATAATTTCAACACTATTGAAATTAGAATTTGTAGCAAAGAAGTTAAATGCACTTTTGCAAAAGCAACGCTCTAGAAGTCCAAGGCAAGCTTCTTCATTCTTTATTTCTTCTTCAAGCTTCATATTCAAGTCTTTAAACATATTACGACTGCCTCTGTGGCGCGGTGGGAGTGTATCCGACTGCTACCCAAGAGGTTCGATCCCCACCCAGGATTTGTGTGATGAGCACGATGGTTTATTCCGTGTCTGGGCGTTATTTATCTATAATATGTATGTATTTAGAAATATATAAGTATGTTTATCAGTTGTCTGGTTGTCATAGTACAAGCTCTGCTTAGTTTGTGATCAGATAGCGTTGTGTGAGTTGTCTCAAGATATTATTTTTATTATTATTATTATTATATTAATTATATTGTGATCCACAACTGAAATCGACTCATATAAACACAGCCAGACAAAATAGCCGCAAAAATTATAAGTAACACATTAACTTTTCATCTAGACACTCGATGAGATCCGTCAAGTACACGCGTATAGCTTGCGCGAGTCTGGACGCGACGTCCAACTCCACACATCACGCAGATCTGCTCTTGCGTATGCACGCAGATGTGAGCAGACACTCGCGCAGATCTGTGTAGTTCTGGTGTGTCGTGTGACGCTCCATGCGTAGCCTATAAACAAAGTTATCTTACAGATGACGATGAACGGTACGTATTTACTAAATGTCTTCTTATGTATTTGTCTCCAAGTAATTCACATCAATAGACATTAAGAACATATAAAAGTTAAAATAAAAAAAAGGTTTATTAAAAAACATAATTTTTTTATGCATATTTTTTGTAATCTTCTCACTCGGCCTATATTTGAACCGAATCACAAGAAAAATTATCATAGAATTTGATTTTATTCACATCTGACACCACCAACTACATTGCTTACTGTTTTAAAAACATACCTAACTTATTTTACCCTTCTTAACCTTATTTGCACTCGGGACTTTTACAAACATTAGCTAATTCAATAGTACCAAAGCCTTTTTAAAAAATTCAAGGAAACTTGTAAATAAAGAAAAAATACTTTTACAACTTTAAATTTCAATGAACAATAAACTCAAGTAAAAGACACAACAATACTTTAGCAAAAATATATTCGACTGCCTCTGTGGCGCGGTGGGAGTGCATCCGACTGCTACGCAAGAGGTCGTGGGTTCGATCCCCACCCAGGATAAAACTTTGTGTGATGAGCACGATGGTTTATTCTGTGTCTGGGTGTTATTTATCTATAATATGTATGTATTTAGAAATATATAAGTATGTTCATCAGTTGTCTGGTTTCCATAGTACAAGCTCTGCTTAGTTTGGGATCAGATAACGTTGTGTGAGTTGTCCCAAGATATTATTATTATTATTATTATTATTATATTTCTAAGAAAGTACTTTCCCTACCAATATACCCGATAACACCTTTACCTAATCCTTTCACTTTTGAGAAGGGACACCGCGCTATTGTTAAAAAATCCCTGTTACCTGCATTCAATAAAAGTATAATACAACTTACTAATAACAAACTGCTAATCGACTCATTACGACCAGATTTATTATTCCCAAGTCATTTGTAAAGTGATTAAGAATAAGTGACAATAAGGGTGTTAAGTACTACCTGCTTTTACCTAAATGTATTTTTATCCCTAATTTGAGGTCTCCAGAGTTTACCATAATGATCTCGTACTAGGAATTGTCAGTTTGAATTCGACTGTTGAATCAGCAAGACCTCTACGTTACAGTTACACCGTCTGTATATATTTCGATATAACAGTGCCGAGACCTTACAGTGAAATAAGTGACTAATCTTCAAGTGAAATGGCCAACGTAGCGCACGATTTCGTACTAATCGCACGACAACTCGCGTCAAACAATAACAATAGAACTGCGTTTGACATGTACTTGTGTGCGGTCGGCCAAGATCACAACATCAGGAACAAAATCAAGAACGAGTTCAGATTTGTTCTCTCCAAAATGAGCGAAGAACTGGGGATGGTCGTAAACAGGGCGGACATCTTCGCTAACTTCGAGAGAGCCATCCAAGTGTTCCCGGGCAGCGTAGATCTGCTCAACGACATCGGCAGATACCTGTACAGGTACGGCTTCTTCTCAGAAGCGCTTTGCCACTTCGAGAAGGCGCTGAACATCGATAGCAGCTACGTCAGCATCGAGAAGAACTTAAACAATGCCAAGACTCTCCTGTTTCCAAGAAGCAAGTTCCGGATACTTAACGACAAAATACGTAACGACGCCTACAGAGCCGCCATCTTAAGTTCCGTCAAGTGCGACACGGACACCGTGATATACATCAACGCGGGCACCGGCCTGCTCGCACTCTACGCCAACGATTGCCTCCCCATCGCCATCACCGTCTGCGAGTCCTCGCACGCGATGGCGCGACTCACCGAGTGCGTCATGCAAGATAACCGAGCACAAGAAGCGGTGATCGTGAACCAGCCTTCGGTGGCCCTAAGTCGGTCAAACATATACGGCACGAGAACGATCTTGTTGACCGATATGTTCGACGCGGGACTAATCGGCGAAAACATTCTACAGTCCCTCTGCCACGCCTTGCCCTTCAACTCGCCCTGCAGGGAGACTATGATAATACCCGGCAGAGCTGAGTTCTTCGTGGTCGGCGTCAACTGCGACCAACTCAACAGCAAATACAAGCTGAGCCAGCACATTAAGGACATCCTCAACGTGCCGCGACTGCACGTGCACACAACCACGTACGTCGGCGAGACGTACTACTCCGAGGACGTGGAGCTGTACGACGACGTCACCTACATCTGCGAGCCGCACTCGCTCTTCACGATAGACTTTAACAACCAACAAGAGGTCGCCGAAATGTTGGACAGACAGTTGCCCTACTACGCCGAGTTGACGCCCACAGTGAACAGTGAAATGAATATGGTCGTTGGTTGGTTTAATCTGCATTTGACAGACGACATCGTGCTCACGACAGACCCCAGAGCAGAGAACAAGGCGACTGCGTGGCAGCAAGCCGTGTTCTTCGATGTGTTGCCGAAGGAAGTGCGACGAAACGAAACAGTCAAGATTCCTTTTACGGCGTACGACGGAAGACTTTCCACTTTGCAAGACAGCGCATACACAGCGATCTCCAGGATTACACCAGAAACATTAGCTTTCTTGAACGACACAGAATATGTGAACATGATCACAGAGTGTGTCAGTGTTACGTGCGTACATCTCAGGCAAACTGTGAACCTGGAAGAAGTCGACGTTGTGGATTTGAGTCCGTTTCCTATATTCGGAGTGTTGATGATGAAACGCGGCGCTAATTCTCTAATTTGTTACGCAAAAACGAAATACGATATGGCGTTCCTAAACACGGTGTTAGTGGCTAATGGAATACCATCAAGCAAAATTACAATTTTAGTGTCGGGATCCTGGTCTCGTGAAGTGTTCCACGGCAAGAGCTTTTACGTGATATTTAGCAACATAATAGACTTTAACGGAGACTTAGATACAAGAAGAAAGAGACTGGTGCGGCGCTTAAAGCAGTCACACCTTGTGCCCGGCGGTATATGTCTACCTGCGTCGGTCACCGTCATGGGGCAGTTGGTGTACAGCAACCACTTGGAGATCAACAACCGCGTGGTGGACGAAAACGTGGAGCATTATCGGTTGGCGAAGCACGTGAACCGGTACCAAACGTCACAGGCGCTGTACTTGGACATCGCGAGGCTGGAGTATGAGCCCATGTCTGAGGAGTTCGAGGTGGCGTTGTGTGAAGGCATGAGGTCGAACTTGTTTAAAGTGGCAATATTGAAGGACGGCGAGTGCAACGCTATCCTGTGCTGGTACAAGGTGCAGCTAGTGGCAGGTTGGCCCGAGCTCTGCACTAACAGACGCAGCAGCTTCGTAATGAGCACGGCGCATATGACCAGCCGCGTCGCCACCGTTTTCAAGGACGATGAAGCTAACGTGCTCACTTGCGTCGACCCTGGCGGATCTTTTAAACTTGTACTTGATATGAAACCTTACTAATTTATTTTTATTATGCATGACTTTGTAAATAGATGTAAAAATGTTTTCACATCTATTTACAAAGTCATGCTCAATACAAATAAATTATTAAGGTACTTATTTATTTGTATTGTGCATGAATTTGTAAATATGTATTTGTTAAAATGTTTTTTGTATTAGAATACCAATAAATATTGTTGTCACCGATTTTGTCTTCTATTATTTAAACCTCTTATTAAATTCAATAAAGTTAGTTAATAGTCCAGTTCGTAAATTACAATTTACCTATTTTATTATAGAATGGAATAGAATCTTTATTTGTCTTAAAGTGTGGTAAATATGCAAGATAATTTTTATTAATTGTCAGAACTTTAAACACTTAGTCTTAATTAAACGTGACAAAAGTTAACAAGAGTAGATAGATAAATATTTATCCTTAAATATAAAATTAATAATTAAAATGATATATTATTGAATGCCATATGGTAAATTACATAAAATAAGCAAATTATTTTAATATTAGATTTGAATAATCACAAAAACATATAACACAATGGCCATTTACATTACACCATTGTTGTGGACAAAAAGTTCCGTAACTATGATAACGTTATTATTTAAAAGCCATTTCATTATCAATGTTGTTATGGATAAATCTTTTACACACATTTAATAACAGTTTTTTTTTAATTATGTTGTTTTAGGTACTTTGTCGAAAACTAGTCTTGTACGGTTTCTTATATTTTTGGGAGATAGGCCTGAGGCCTTTTTAAGTAAATTAATGTGGATTCTATTTAACAAGCTTACACAAGTCCAGGATTAAATGCAAGGAAGAGTCAGGATACCTAATAGTTTAATAACTGGTTTGCAATATTGAGAGCAGCTAAGAGAGATTTTTAATCCGCCATTTTTCTAACCCTGACAAATCTGTTAAATTTGACGCTCACTTTCTTTATGTGTACTTTCCAATTGCAATTTTTATTTAATATAATTACTAAAAAGTTAGTCTGTGACTTTTCATGAATAGTTTCCATTTTCATAATTTATATATCAATAGCTGACCCGCGCAAGTTTTTGTAACATGTTTTATTGCTGCTCCGCTCCTATTAGTCATAGCGTGATGTTATATAGCTTAGACTCCCTAGATTCAATCATTTTTATCTTCGCAATTATCTCAAACATCTGGAATCACACGCATCCTTATGGAAGTACCATATGCGCTTGCGATTCAAAATAATCGGAGAAAATTGAAACGGCGCGATGGCGTTGCCCAGTGCCAACCTAGATAGTAATTAAGCCAATTTCTGGAAAAGTCAAGAACTACGAGTATTGTTATTGAACAATTTGTACGATTTTTATTTTATAACGTGAAATGTAGCTGACATAACAATACTTTGTAAATTTTTAAATAATATTACAGATTGTCCTGAATTTGACGTTCTCGAGGTTGTCCTAAAGTTGATCCAAATGAAATTGCTAAATCATTTAATGAATTTTTCATCAACCAACCTACTATACCAAACAAAAATAATAATAGAACTAATATTCCAAATAGTAATAAATCAATGTTCATGCAGCCTACTATTCCTAGCGATATTAATAGGATCATTCTAAATCTAAAATCTATATTAGTTAGAATTTTAAAGACAGTATCAAGTAAAATATCGTATGTACCCAGTCATATAATAAATGAATGCATACTACATGGTGTTTTTTCTGAAATGCTGAAGTACACTATAATTAAACCCATATACACTGACGGACTTATAAACTGCATCAAAGTAATAGACGACTTTGAAATAAATATTTTAACCAAGTATGCAAACTTTCTATACAGATTTAAATTGAAACCTCTAGATTGGTTCGTGAACTTTAAAACAGCGTAGGATCATATCTTTAAGTTTAAGTTTATGTACTGGAAAGGACCTTAAGACCTTTTTTGAAGAAAAAACAGAAGTTTAAGGAAAAATTGTTTAATTAAAAAATTGGTTTTAACAATAGACACAAACTTTATGCAAGGGTTTATTTGTGTTTTAATAAGGTGTATTACCCCCACGTGCCCTTATTACGGATTCTAATCGGTTCCGCATAGATTTTATAAGGGTTTTTAAAAGATCTTGCGGAATATTGTCCCATTCTTCTGAAAGTGCTGTTCTTAGTGCTGCCACTGTCGTAGGCGAAGGGTTTCTCGCATATACAGCTCTTTTTAAATTGTCCCAAACATGCTCGATGGGATTAAGATCCGGGCTGCGTGCTGGCCAATTCATTGTACGTATCCCAACCTCTTCGCAATAATGTTGAACTTGTGCAGCTGCATGCGGCCGGGCATTATCCTGCATTAAAGTAAAATTTTCGCCTATGAATCCCATGTAAGGCACCACGTGATCTTTTAATATCTCTGTTATGTAGCGATGTGCTGTCAAACCCCCTCTATTACCGTTTTGACGGACCATGTCTATGAACACAAGTTCTGTTCGCCCGTTCATCGATATGCCACCCCAGACCATACATGAACCGCCTCCAAAAGGAACACGCTCCTCAATGCAACTTTGAGCATATCGCTCCCCACGTCGACGATAGACTCTTCTGCGACCATCTGCACCATATAAACATGTCCTACACTCGTCCGTGAACAATACAGAGGCCCACTGCTCTTCTGTCCAATTCAGGTGATGACGCGCAAATCTTAAGCGAGCTTGTCTGTGAGCTGCAGACAACTTTGGACCATTTGCTGGTCTAAAAGGGGTGATAGCCGCTTCCTTTAACCTTCTTCTTATTGTTAGTGCACACACGTTTTTTCCACGCACTTCATTAAGCTCGGTTTTGATGTTAACTGACGTGAGGAAACGATTTCGCAGGGAAGTTGTAACAATAAATCGGTCATCACGACCTGTGGTTGCTCGAGTTCTGCCTGTACCACGTCTCCTCCTGTAAGAACCTGTCTCTACAAACCTTCTGTATATTCTACAAACCGTAGACTGGTTTAAATTTAAATTTCTACCAATCGTTCGTTGATCCAAGCCCTCCCGCACCAATGCTACAATTTGTGCCGCTTGTTCGGACGAAGTATCCATATTATGGTTCAAAAACTCTCGATGTGTTAAAAAACTAACCCAACAATTATGCTGGTAACAATAATTCAATTGACCAAACAAAAAAAATCAATGAGAATTAATTTAAAACTTTGCTATAAATAACACGCAAATCTGATACTACGAGTAAATTTTCTTTTCCCGGCTATATTCATTTGTTTTACCGCAGTTCTATTTTTAAATTTAATTTTTTTTTAAGATTAAGAGCCAGTCTTTCCATATTTATATAATTTAATCTAAAAAGTTTGCATACTTATTATAAAAAAATCCTTTTAGAGTAAACCTGAACTTTGATGCAGTTTATGAGTCCGTCAGTGTATAATGCATAATTTAATAAAAATGACATGCATAATATGAATTGCTACCGGCCAATCGCGCTTGTGCCTATCATTTCTAAAATTATAGAGAAAGTAATTCGCATGAATATCTACAATTTTTTTGTTTCCAATGAACAAGTAGGCTTTAGGCTTTGATAATAGAAAGCAATGCATGCAAATTTGTAATTACACTTTTATTCATCATTTATATAAATGATTTGCCTAAAGTTTTGTTTTATGTTGTGTAACATAAAACAGTATTATTTGCCGACGATAGTACAATTATAGTTTCTGGTAATGATAATTTCCAAATGCAACAAGAATTAAATAAAACGTTATCCAATGTAATTGAATGGTTGAGATGTAATAATTTGAAAATTAATCTTGAAAAAACGTATTATATGACATTTGGAAATAGAACTAATAGGCTAATAAACATGGACATTCATTATTTTGACCACAAAATTGAAAATGTGGAAACAACTAGATTTTTAGGTATTAATTCAGATTCTAGCTTGAATTGGTCGTTACAAGTTGAATTACTATGCATAAGACTCTATCAATTCTCATACGCACTCTATATTTTGTCTAAAACGGCAAACATATCAACTATTTTAACTGCATACCATGGTTATGTTACACCAATCTTGGGGTATGGGATTCCATTCTGGGGCAATTGTACAAAGAAGGAAGCAGTACTTATAGCACAAAAAAAATGCGTGAAATTGATCTGTAAGTTAAAGCAGACCGATAGCTGTAGACCCTACTTCATAAAATTAAATCTACATACTGGAAGTTGTACTTTTTGCGAGGAAGAATATTAACATGTTTGAGACATATGGTAGTCGAAGACATAATTTCAAAATAAAGCTTCCGTCTTATAGAACAAACTTATTTAATAGCAGTATATTTTGTATGATGCCTCGAATATATAACAAGTTACCTACTTCAATACTTGAAACATCGAATATTTACTTATTTAAACAAAAAGTAAAACAACTGTTACTCAATAAAGGATATTACTCTTTTATGGAATACCTACTAGATAATATAATATGACTTTAATTGGTGACATTATTTGTTAAAGTACTGTATTTACCTATATACTTACAAATTTAAAATTATAATTTCTACACTTGACATATTCTGAGATCTCGACATGTATACTGTATTTAATTGATTCTCACATTTTATAAAATAATATTAATGAATTTGCATGCTCAAAGCAGTTTATGGTGATTCTTTGTAATACTATTATTGTTACATCATTTGTACCCATATTACGCAAATAAATGGAATTGAATTGAATTGAATTGAATTGTTGTTACGTGTACCTTCAGCACACTTGAGGAACCATACGGTGTACGTATCGACAAAATGCATACTTGATCAGGGCTTGCATATCATTTAATTTATTGTGCCAGGAGGTTGATATCGATTTATTCGTTACAAAAATAAATGTAATAAGGGCGAGCATTAATCATCTATACTAATAGTAACTCTGTCTGTCTGTTACGCTTTCACGCTCAAATAGCTAAACCGATTTAGATGAAATTTGGTAAAGTGGAGATCGTTTGAGTCCCGGGAAAGGACAAAGGATAGTTTGTATCGCGATAACCGACATCCACGCGGGCGGAGCCGCGGGCGAAAGCTAGAAAAAAATATAATTTTATTATAAGTCACGCCATAACTCTAAAAGGTGACCGGGTTTAAATAATTGCTATTAATTAAGTTATAAATAATTAATTGAACGTTTGTTTGCGTTCAGCTATGTACAGAAACAAGCTGACGAGGTTTTAATAAAATACTCCAAAAAGGTTTATACCTACTTATTAAAGAAAAGAAATACGAATTATATTTTTATGTTTTTTTATTTTGGTTATTTGAGAACAAAAGAATAAATATTAACTATGGAGCACTCTGGCAACACTACGTTATGAGTGTCTATAGGGTATTTGACAATTGACGTATAGACCTGGATCACGCCGTTTAAATATTGACCGCATATCGTGAAAGAGGAAAGAAATTCGTGCGGCCCTGTCTCTTTGACACCTGTCAGTGACAGGGCCGCACGAATTTCCTTTTTTTAATTTTAATATTAAATTTAATTATCCACAAAGTTATGGCGCAGTCTAGGTGCGCAGTGTCGAATCAGTGTCTCTATAATAATATAACACCGGCTCCACACGTTTGCTTCAACGTCGGTCCGAACGCCACTCGCCCAACGTGTGGATTTAGAAAATAGCCGTCGACTGCCTCTGTGACGCGGTGGGATGAGTCCGACTGCTACGCAAGAGGGTTCAATTCCCACACGGGACACCACTTTGTGTGATCTACAAATTGTTGTTTCGAGTCTGGGTGCACCTTGTGTCCGTGACTTGTATGTTTGTAAAGTCTCCCGTGATGTGTCACGGGAGACTTTACAAACATACTGGGCTTGCACCCTACTGCGGAAGTCGTTATAAAAAAAAGGAAAACAAAACAAAGAGAAAAAATTGAGAAAACATTAACTTGTGGCATGTCATTTGACAGATCTTTTAAAAAAAATATTGGGCAGATGCCCAATATTTCAGCCCGATGGCCAAATAGTCATCATTTAGAAAAAAATGTACAAAGTCCAGGTGTAGGACTGGAAAAACGGACCATTAAAATTGGAGGACAAAGCGACCACATAATAAAGAATCCTGCTGCAGAAAATTTGCTGGTTAGTAATAATTTTTGATACCCTCGTAATTGGTACATGTTTGTAGTTGCGGACGCTTTCGTTAGTCCATCCATTTTGTACGATGAGTTTTTCGTATATATTTTGTAATTACCTAAGGATTGAAGTAA
This sequence comes from Herminia tarsipennalis, assembly GCA_945859575.2. NCBI lineage: Eukaryota > Metazoa > Arthropoda > Insecta > Lepidoptera > Erebidae > Herminia > Herminia tarsipennalis. The sequence goes on along the minus strand of OX243847.2, from coordinate 4,389,836 downwards.
AAAATAGTGGTTATTAATCAACTTTCTACATTCTCCCATTCGACATATTTATTTAACATCAGTTCTCCCCTAAAAAAATGACGTATACATAAAGTTGAGCATCTCGTCAAGACGAAGCTACTATAACAACTCCAGCTTGGTATCTATCATTTGGAAATTTGTTCTAGGAATTCTGGTCTAGTATGAGTAGAGTAAAAAAACAATGTTTTAACTTTCTTAACTTAGAAATTAGATTTCCAAATAATTAGTTTATATTTAGAGCACTCATTTTAAAACAAACTAAAAATATGAAATAATTTCAACACTATTGAAATTAGAATTTGTAGCAAAGAAGTTAAATGCACTTTTGCAAAAGCAACGCTCTGGAAGTCCAAGGCAAGCTTCTTCATTCTTTATTTCTTCTTCAAGCTTCATATTCAAGTCTTTAAACATATTACGACTGCCTCTGTGGCGCGGTGGGAGTGTATCCGACTGCTACCCAAGAGGTCGTGGGTTCGATCCCCACCCAGGATTTGTGTGATGAGCACGATGGTTTATTCTGTGTCTGGGCGTTATTTATCTATAATATGTATGTATTTAGAAATATATAAGTATGTTTATCAGTTGTCTGGTTGTCATAGTACAAGCTCTGCTTAGTTTGTGATCAGATAGCGTTGTGTGAGTTGTCTCAAGATATTATTTTTATTATTATTATTATATTAATTATATTGTGATCCACAACTGAAATCGACTCATATAAACACAGCCAGACAAAATAGCCGCAAAAATTATCAGTAACACATTAACTTTTCATCTAGACACTCGATGAGATCCGTCAAGTACACGCGTATAGCTTGCGCGAGTCTGGACGCGACGTCCAACTCCACACATCACGCAGATCTGCTCTTGCGTATGCACGCAGATGTGAGCAGACACTCGCGCAGATCTGTGTAGTTCTGGTGTGTCGTGTGACGCTCCATGCGTAGCCTATAAACAAAGTTATCTTACAGATGACGATGAACTGTACGTATTTACTAAATGTCTTCTTATGTATTTGTCTCCAAGTAATTCACCTCAATAGACATTAAGAACATATAAAAGTTAAAAAAAAAAAAAAAACACTAAATACTGTCCAAATACAAGAACATTACAATAAAATATAGACAACTGCCCAAGTAAATGATACAATTCCAAAAAGGTTTATTAAAAAACATAATTTTTTTATGCATATTTTTTGTAATCTTCTCACTCGGCCTATATTTGAACCGAATCACAAGAAAAATTATCATAGAATTTGATTTTATTCACATCTGACACCACCAACTACATTGCTTACTGTTTTAAAAACATACCTAACTTATTTTACCCTTCTTAACCTTATTTGCACTCGGGACTTTTACAAACATTAGCTAATTCAATAGTACCAAAGCCTTTTTCAAAAATTCAAGGAAACTTGTAAATAAAGAAAAAATACTTTTACAACTTTAAATTTCAATGAACAATAAACTCAAGTAAAAGACACAACAATACTTTAGCAAAAATATATTTCTAAGAAAGTACTTTCCCTACCAATATACCCGATAACACCTTTACCTAATCCTTTCACTTTTGAGAAGGGACACCGCGCTATTGTTAAAAAATCCCTGTTACCTGCATTCATTATAAGTATAATACAACTTACTAATAACAAACTGCTAATCGACTCATTACGACCAGATTTATTATTCCCAAGTCATTTGTAAAGTGATTAAGAATAAGTGACAATAAGGGTGTTAAGTACTACCTGCTTTTACCTAAATGTATTTTTATCCCTAATTTGAGGTCTCCAGAGTTTACCATAATGATCTCGTACTAGGAATTGTCAGTTTGAATTCGACTGTTGAATCAGCAAGACCTCTACGTTACAGTTACACCGTCTGTATATATTTCGATATAACAGTGCCGAGACCTTACAGTGAAATAAGTGACTAATCTTCAGGTGAAATGGCCAACGTAGCGCACGATTTCGTACTAATCGCACGACAACTCGCGTCAAACAACAACAATAGAACTGCGTTTGACATGTACTTGTGTGCGGTCGGCCAAGATCACAACATCAGGAACAAAATCAAGAACGAGTTCAGATTTGTTCTCTCCAAAATGAGCGAAGAACTGGGGATGGTCGTAAACAGGGCGGACATCTTCGCTAACTTCGAGAGAGCCATCCGAGTGTTCCCGGGCAGCGTAGATCTGCTCAACGACATCGGCAGATACCTGTACAGGTACGGCTTCTTCTCAGAAGCGCTTTGCCACTTCGAGAAGGCGCTGAACATCGATAGCAGCTACGTCAGCATCGAGAAGAACTTAAACAATGCCAAGACTCTCCTGTTTCCAAGAAGCAAGTTCCGGATACTTAACGACAAAATACGTAACGACGCCTACAGAGCCGCCATCTTAAGTTCCGTCAAGTGCGACACGGACACCGTGATATACATCAACGCGGGCACCGGCCTGCTCGCACTCTACGCCAACGATTGCCTCCCCATCGCCATCACCGTCTGCGAGTCCTCGCACGCGATGGCGCGACTCACCGAGTGCGTCATGCAAGATAACCGAGCACAAGAAGCGGTGATCGTGAACCAGCCTTCGGTGGCCCTAAGTCGGTCAAACATATACGGCACGAGAACGATCTTGTTGACCGATATGTTCGACGCGGGACTAATCGGCGAAAACATTCTACAGTCCCTCTGCCACGCCTTGCCCTTCAACGCGCCCTGCAGGGAGACTATGATAATACCCGGCAGAGCTGAGTTCTTCGTGGTCGGCGTCAACTGCGACCAACTCAACAGCAAATACAAGCTGAGCCAGCACATTAAGGACATCCTCAACGTGCCGCGACTGCACGTGCACACAACCACGTACGTCGGCGAGACGTACTACTCCGAGGACGTGGAGCTGTACGACGACGTCACCTACATCTGCGAGCCGCACTCGCTCTTCACGATAGACTTTAACAACCAACAAGAGGTCGCCGAAATGTTGGACAGACAGTTGCCCTACTACGCCGAGTTGACGCCCACAGTGAACAGTGAAATGAATATGGTCGTTGGTTGGTTTAATCTGCATTTGACAGACGACATCGTGCTCACGACAGACCCCAGAGCAGAGAACAAGGCGACTGCGTGGCAGCAAGCCGTGTTCTTCGATGTGTTGCCGAAGGAAGTGCGACGAAACGAAACAGTCAAGATTCCTTTTACGGCGTACGACGGAAGACTTTCCACTTTGCAAGACAGCGCATACACAGCGATCTCCAGGATTACACCAGAAACATTAGCTTTCTTGAACGACACAGAATATGTGAACATGATCACAGAGTGTGTCAGTGTTACGTGCGTACATCTCAGGCAAACTGTGAACCTGGAAGAAGTCGACGTTGTGGATTTGAGTCCGTTTCCTATATTCGGAGTGTTGATGATGAAACGCGGCGCTAATTCTCTAATTTGTTACGCAAAAACGAAATACGATATGGCGTTCCTAAACACGGTGTTAGTGGCTAATGGAATACCATCAAGCAAAATTACAATTTTAGTGTCGGGATCCTGGTCTCGTGAAGTGTTCCACGGCAAGAGCTTTCACGTGATATTTAGCAACATAATAGACTTCAACGGAGACTTAGATACAAGAAGAAAGAGACTGGTGCGGCGCTTAAAGCAGTCACACCTTGTGCCCGGCGGTATATGTCTACCTGCGTCGGTCACCGTCATGGGGCAGTTGGTGTACAGCAACCACTTGGAGATCAACAACCGCGTGGTGGACGAAAACGTGGAGCATTATCGGTTGGCGAAGCACGTGAACCGGTATCAAACGTCACAGGCGCTGTACTTGGACATCGCGAGGCTGGAGTATGAGCCCATGTCTGAGGAGTTCGAGGTGGCGTTGTGTGAAGGCATGAGGTCGAACTTGTTTAAAGTGGCAATATTGAAGGACGGCGAGTGCAACGCTATCCTGTGCTGGTACAAGGTGCAGCTAGTGGCAGGTTGGCCCGAGCTCTGCACTAACAGACGCAGCAGCTTCGTAATGAGCACGGCGCATATGACCAGTCGCGTCGCCACCGTTTTCAAGGACGATGAAGCTAACGTGCTCACTTGCGTCGACCCTGGCGGATCTTTTAAACTTGTACTTGATATGAAACCTTACTAATTTATTTTTATTGTGCATGACTTTGTAAATAGATGTAAAAATGTTTTCACATCTATTTACAAAGTCATGCTCAATACAAATAAATTATTAAGGTACTTATTTATTTGTATTGTGCATGACTTTGTAAATATGTATTTGTTAAAATGTTTTTTGTATTAGAATACCAATAAATATTGTTGTCACCGATTTTGTCTTCTATTATTTAAACCTCTTATTAAATTCAATAAAGTTAGTTAATAGTCCAGTTCGTAAGTTACAATTTACCTATTTTATTATAGAATGGAATAGAATCTTTATTTGTCTTAAAGTGTGGTAAATATGCAAGATAATTGTTATTAATTGGCAGAACTTTAAACACTTTGTCTTAATTAAACGTGACAAAAGTTAACAAGAGTAGATAGATAAATATTTATCCTTAAATATAAAATTAATAATTAAAATGATATATTATTGAATGCCATATGGTAAATTACATAAAATAAGCAAATTATTTTAATATTAGATTTGAATAATCACAAAAACATATAACACAATGGCCATTTACATTACACCATTGTTGTGGACAAAAAGTTCCGTAACTATGATAACGTTGAAGTAATTTTTATAGGCATTTCCTGCCAAATACTTTACAAATACAATAATTGCATTTTCGAAAGATTTCTATCTTTAAAAAAATTTTTGTATCTTTCAAAAATGCAATTATTGTATTTGTAAAGTATTTGGCAAGAAATGCCTATAAAAATTACTTCAATATTCGGCCTGCGTCATCATAATTTGTTAAAATGCTCTCTGTAACGAAGCAATAACAAAAGCCGTGTTAGTTCTTTAACTTCCGACTAGATGGCGCTACGGGGGCCTAACCTGTAAAAGCATTAAGAGATAGAAGAATTTGATATCTAGTAACATAGTCCAGATAGGTGGTTCGCTTCTGGCCCCGGTTTGGCTACGGAAGTCTCGGGTTCGATTCCTGAGTCTGGATTCAAATTTTTCTATCTTTCAAAAATGCAATTATTGTATTTGTAAAGTATTTGGCAAGAAATGCCTATAAAAATTACTTCAATATTCGGCCTGCGTCATCATAATTTGTTAAAATGCTCTCTGTAACGAAGCAATAACAAAAGCCGTGATAGTTCTTTAACTTCCGACTAGATGGCGCTACGGGGGCTTAACCCGTAAAAGCATTAAGAGATAGAAGAATTTGATATCTAGTAACATAGTCCAGATAGGTGGTTCGCTTCTGGCCCCGGTTTGGCTACGGAAGTCTCGGGTTCGATTCCTGAGTCTGGATTCAAGTTTTTCTATCTTTCAAAAATGCAATTATTGTATATGATAACGTTATTATTTAAAAGCCATTTCATTATCAATGTTGTTATGGATAAATCTTTTACACACATTTAATAACAGTTTTTTTTTAATTATGTTGTTTTAGGTACTTTGTCGAAAACTAGTCTTGTACGGTTTCTTATATTTTTGGGAGATAGGCCTGAGGCCTTTTTAAGTAAATTAATGTGGATTCTATTTAACAAGCTTACACAAGTCCAGGATTAAATGCAAGGAAGAGTCAGGATACCTAATAGTTTAATAACTGGTTTGCAATATTGAGAGCAGCTAAGAGAGATTTTTAATCCGCCATTTTTCTAACCCTGACAAATCTGTTAAATTTGACGCTCACTTTCTTTATGTGTACTTTCCAATTGCAATTTTTATTTAATATAATTACTAAAAAGTTAGTCTGTGACTTTTCATGAATAGTTTCCTTTTTTATAATTTAAGAAGAAGAGAAGTTTTGTTTTATGTTGTGTAACATAAAACAGTATTATTTGCCGACGATAGTACAATTATAGTTTCTGGTAATGATAATTTCCAAATGCAACAAGAATTAAATAAAACGTTATCCAATGTAATTGAATGGTTGAGATGTAATAATTTGAAAATTAATCTTGAAAAAACGTATTATATGACATTTGGAAATAGAACTAATAGGCTAATAAACATGGACATTCATTATTTTGACCACAAAATTAAAAATGTGGAAACAACTAGATTTTTAGGTATTAATTCAGATTCTAGCTTGAATTGGTCGTTACAAGTTGAATTACTATGCATAAGACTCTATCAATTCTCATACGCACTCTATATTTTGTCTAAAACGGCAAACATATCAACTATTTTAACTGCATACCATGGTTATGTTACACCAATCTTGGGGTATGGGATTCCATTCTGGGGCAATTGTACAAAGAAGGAAGCAGTACTTATAGCACAAAAAAAATGCGTGAAATTGATCTGTAAGTTAAAGCAGACCGATAGCTGTAGACCCTACTTCATAAAATTAAATCTACATACTGGAAGTTGTACTTTTTGCGAGGAAGAATATTAACATGTTTGAGACATATGGTAGTCGAAGACATAATTTCAAAATAAAGCTTCCGTCTTATAGAACAAACTTATTTAATAGCAGTATATTTTGTATGATGCCTCGAATATATAACAAGTTACCTACTTCAATACTTAAAACATCGAATATTTACTTATTTAAACAAAAAGTAAAACAACTGTTACCTACTCAATAAAGGATATTACTCTTTTATGGAATACCTACTTGATAATATAATATGACTTTAATTGGTGACATTATTTGTTAAAGTACTGTATTTATTTTAGTGGAAATGATTATGAACTTATTAGACATTATATACTTACAAATTTAAAATTATAATTTCTACACTTGACATATTCTGAGATCTCGACATGTATACTGTATTTAATTGATTCTCACATTTTATAAAATAATATTAATGAATTTGCATGCTCAAAGCAGTTTATGGTGATTCTTTGTAATACTATTATTGTTACATCATTTGTACCCATATTACGCAAATAAATGGAATTGAATTGAATTGAATTGAATTGTTGTTACGTGTACCTTCAGCACACTTGAGGAACCATACGGTGTACGTATCGACAAAATGCATACTTGATCATTTAATTTATTGTGCCAGGAGGTTGATATCGATTTATTCGTTACAAAAATAAATGTAATAAGGGCGAGCATTAATCATCTATACTAATAGTAACTCTGTCTGTCTGTTACGCTTTCACGCTCAAATAGCTAAACCGATTTAGATGAAATTTGGTAAAGTGGAGATCGTTTGAGTCCCGGGAAAGGACAAAGGATAGTTTGTATCGCGATAACCGACATCCACGCGGGCGGAGCCGCGGGCGAAGCCGCGAGCGAAAGCTAGAAAAAAATATAATTTTATTATAAGTCACGCCATAACTCTAAAAGGTGACCGGGTTTAAATAATTGCTATTAATTAAGTTATAATTAATTGAACGTTTGTTTGCGTTCAGCTATGTACAGAAACAAGCTGACGAGTAATAAAATACTCCAAAAAGGTTTATACCTACTTATTAAAGAAAAGAAATACGAATTATATTTTTATGTTTTTTTATTTTGGTTATTTGAGAACAAAAGAATAAATATTAACTATGGAGCACTCTGGCAACACTACGTTATGAGTGTCTATAGGGTATTTGACAATTGACGTATAGACCTGGATCACGCCGTTTAAATATTGACCGCATATCGTGAAAGAGGAAAGAAATTCGTGCGGCCCTGTCTCTTTGACACCTGTCAGTGACAGGGCCGCACGAATTTCCTTTTTTTAATTTTAATATTAAATTTAATTATCCACAAAGTTATGGCGCAGTCTAGGTGCGCAGTGTCGAATCAGTGTCTCTATAATAATATAACACCGGCTCCACACGTTTGCTTCAACGTCGGTCCGAACGCCACTCGCCCAACGTGTGGATTTAGAAAATAGCCGTCGACTGCCTCTGTGACGCGGTGGGATGAGTCCGACTGCTACGCAAGAGGGTTCAATTCCCACACGGGACACCACTTTGTGTGATCTACAAATTGTTGTTTCGAGTCTGGGTGCACTTTGTGTCCGTGACTTGTATGTTTGTAAAGTCTCCCGTGATGTGTCACGGGAGACTTTACAAACATACTGGGCTTGCACCCTACTGCGGAAGTCGTTATAAAAAAAAGGAAAAACAAAACAAAGAGAAAAAATTGAGAAAACATTAACTTGTGGCATGTCATTTGACAGATCTTTTAAAAAAAATATTGGGCAGATGCCCAATATTTCAGCCCGATGGCCTAATAGTCATCATTTAGAAAAAAATGTACAAAGTCCAGGCGTAGGACTGGAAAAACGGACCATTAAAATTGGAGGACAAAGCGACCACATAATAAAGAATCCTGCTGCAGAAAATTTGCTGGTTAGTAATAATTTTTGATACCCTCGTAATTGGTACATGTTTGTAGTTGCGGACGCTTTCGTTAGTCCATCCATTTTGTACGATGAGTTTTTCGTATATATTTTGTAATTACCTAAGGATTGAAGTAAAAAATAGTGGTTATTAATCAACTTTCTACATTCTCCCATTCGACATATTTATTTAACATCAGTTCTCCCCTAAAAAAATGTCGTATACATAAAGTTGAGCATCTCGTCAAGACGAAGCTACTATAACAACTCCAGCTTGGTATCTATCATTTGGAAATTTGTTCTAGGAATTCTGGTCTAGTATGAGTAGAGTAAAAAAACAATGTTTTAACTTTCTTAACTTAGAAATTAGATTTCCAAATAATTAGTTTATATTTAGAGCACTCATTTTAAAACAAACTAAAAATATGAAATAATTTCAACACTATTGAAATTAGAATTTGTAGCAAAGAAGTTAAATGCACTTTTGCAAAAGCAACGCTCTAGAAGTCCAAGGCAAGCTTCTTCATTCTTTATTTCTTCTTCAAGCTTCATATTCAAGTCTTTAAACATATTACGACTGCCTCTGTGGCGCGGTGAGAGTGTATCCGACTGCTACCCAAGAGGTCGTGGGTTCGATCCCCACCCAGGATTTGTGTGATGAGCACGATGGTTTATTCTGTGTCTGGGCGTTATTTATCTATAATATGTATGTATTTAGAAATATATAAGTATGTTTATCAGTTGTCTGGTTGTCATAGTACAAGCTCTTGATTACGCAGCGCGTGAGGTCAGGCGAGATCGATATCACCGGACTGCTAGGACCAACTCAACGCAATGGCTAGCCCACCCAAGCCATTGCGAATAGTCCATTGGAACGCCCAGTCGCTCAAAGGGAAGATAGGCCTTCTTCGCATCTTTGTCAAAGAGCAGCAGATTGACGTCATGCTTATTAGCGAAACCCACCTGAGCTCCCAAGCCAAATGTACAGTCCCCGGCTATTACACCTACCGGCAGGACGAGGTTTCGCCGCAAGGCACACCCTACCGCGGCCTTGCAATATTGGTGCGAAGAAATGTTGTGCACCAGCTCGTGGAACCGACAGGACTAAACTCCCTCTACGCCCTGGGAGTGGACGTCCACACCGGAGACCGCGAGCTGAGACTGTTCGCAGCCTATCGCCCACCTGGAAGTGCTGTGCCGTTCCAACCCAAGGAAGTGAGAGAGTTACTCCATCCTCAGACGCCAACCATTATCGCAGGCGATCTAAATGCTAAACACCCGGCCTGGAACTGCCCCCGCAGTGACCGTGTAGGGGAGCTCCTCTACCAGGATGCCCTGTCCCACCAATACGAAGTCGCTGGCCCGATTGAAGCTACAAGGATTGATCCTACCAGCAGAGGCAGCGACAACGTATTGGACATCACCATCTATAAGGGACTCAGAACGCCCCCTACACAGGAAGTTTTACTGGATCTACCATCAGATCACAGGCCGGTGCTGCTTATAGTAAAGGAACTACCGTCAACGATTTCACCTCCAAGGCCACGCACTAGGACAGACTGGGAGGCCTACACCCAAACCATCCGGAGCTACACTCGCCCTCAAATCATCCGCACGCCAGAAGAAGTAGATGCCGCCGCGACAGATCTTACCCGAGCCATTCAAGCTGCGCTTGCATCGTCATCAGTGGAGAGACCGGTTACGGAAAGGGCTGAGCCCCTACCTACCCGGTTACGCAAGCTGCGTGACGAGAAACGCGCGGCAAAGAGAGCCTGGATAAGGACGAGACACCCTAGCGACAAGACTCGCTACAATCAGCTGACCAACCAACTCAAGGCAGCCATCTGGGAACACCGAGGAGAGGAATGGGAGGACCATCTACTCACTGTGGAGGACCAACTACCATCTATCCACCGGCTCTGCAGACAGCTGTCAGCAGAGCCTAACCCCATTCGTCCTCTATTTGGGAAAGATGGGTTGCTCCGATATAAAGCTGAAGACCGCGTGAACATCTTGGCGGACAGCCTTGAGGAGCAATTCACACCCTTCGAAAGCCGAGACGTGGAATTCACTCGCGAGGTAGAGAACTCAGTGAAGACCTACCTGCAAACTCCCCTCGAACAGCAGAAGGACGAAGAGCTGCTTCTCGCACCTAAGGATGTCACTGCGATCATCCGGAAAACCAACCCCAGAAAGGCGCCTGGAGACGACTGCATCCCCAACGCTGCACTCAGACACTTGCCTAAACCGGCAGTGGTAGCAGTGACTCAGCTATTTAATGGGATCCTGAGAACCTCCCACTTCCCAGAGTCTTGGAAGAGAGGCCGGGTTATTACCATCCCTAAACCCGGCAAGGACCTCAGGAGACCAGAGAGCTACCGGCCTATCACCCTGCTGCCGACCGTGTCCAAGATATTCGAGAGGTTACTCTTGGTAAAGATCCGCCCACACCTCAAGCCAAGGCCCGAACAGTTCGGCTTTAGAGAGAGCCACTCCACAACATTACAGCTGACAAGAGTGCTCCACGAGATGGCGAGGAGCCTTAACACCCGCAGCTTCACCGTGGCCGTGATGCTGGACATGGAGAAGGCGTTTGATAGGGTGTGGCACGACGGACTCGTCCACAAACTATCAACGTCTTCCCTCCCATGGAGAGTAGTTGCGACCATAGCGTCGTTTCTGCGGGGGAGAAGCTTCATTGTTGCGCTGGATGGAGCCACTTCAGACACCCGAAGGATTGCTGCCGGAGTACCACAGGGAAGCTGCCTCTCGCCGACGCTTTACGCCCACTACACAAACGACATCCCGTTAGTGGGCGACGTCAAACTGGCACTGTTTGCTGACGATGCCGCATACACCAGCAGCTCCATGAACGCAAGACACGCAGCCCGCAAGTTAGCCCCAACACTTGAAGCGCTCCCGGGCTGGTTAAACAAGTGGAGGTTGCGATGCAACGTGTCAAAGACACAAGCCTTCATCACAGGCTGCTGCCGCTACCCACCGCCAGTGAAATTGATGGGAGAGGAGGTGCCTTGGTCCCCGACCGTCAAATATCTCGGCGTCTCCATAGACCGCCAACTCTCTATGACCCCGCATGTGACGTCAACCGTCGCGAAGGTCAAAGCCGCCAAAGCGAGGTTAAGACCTCTGCTGCAATCCAGACTGCCGCTGCAGACGAAAATTAACATCTACAAGTGCTACGTCAGGTCACGCCTCACCTATGCGGCGCCGGCGTGGTACAACTTTGCAGCAGAGACGACGCGACGGCGGCTTCAAGCCCAGGAAAATATCTGCCTCCGCTGGATGGTTGACGCCATACGCTATATGCGCAACAGCACGATACATCGGGATCTCCGTTGGCAGAACGTCGAGAGCTTCGTAAAGGATCTCACCGGGAGGATGTTCGAGCGAGCGGACCGCTCGTCCGAGGCCCACTTAGTGGGTATAGCTCCCCTCCCACCTGAAGATTGCACGCTAACCCGCAGAGCAAGACTCAAACGCCCCGCTCGGGAGTTGATGCCGGCTCCCTCGAGCAAAGCACCCACCGGACTGGACAACGCGCCGCCGTCCTCTCGTAGGCGGCTAACTGGGCCTCTCCCCACGGAGACTCACCCGGTTGGCCTGCCTCGAGGACGGCCGCCACCCGATGACAATACCTGACCCAACGCTCGGGGACTGTCTTCACAGCCCCCTTGAAGCGAAGGTCACCCGGACAAGACAACCCGCCGCGCCCTCTTGTAGGCGGCTAGCCGGGCCTCTCCCCAAGGAGACTCACCTGGCTGGCCGACTCGAGGGTTGCGGCCCATATCCAAGGACCGGCTCGTGGTAACGAGCCGCGAAGATATCAACCATAGGGAGCACGCTCCAAATGGTTACCCCGCCCGCCCATTGGGAGTTGGGCGTGAGATTACTACGATTAGTACAAGCTCTGCTTAGTTTGTGATCAGATAGCGTTGTGTGAGTTGTCTCAAGATATTATTTTTATTATTATTATTATATTAATTATATTGTGATCCACAACTGAAATCGACTCATATAAACACAGCCAGACAAAATAGCCGCAAAAATTATCAGTAACACATTAACTTTTCATCTAGACACTCGATGAGATCCGTCAAGTACACGCGTATAGCTTGCGCGAGTCTGTACGCGACGTCCAACTCCACACATCACGCAGATCTGCTCTTGCGTATGCACGCAGATGTGAGCAGACACTCGCGCAGATCTGTGTAGTTCTGGTGTGTCGTGTGACGCTCCATGCGTAGCCTATAAACAAAGTTATCTTACAGATGACGATGAACGGTACGTATTTACTAAATGTCTTCTTATGTATTTGTCTCCAAGTAATTCACATCAATAGACATTAAGAACATATAAAAGTTAAAATAAAAAAAAAGGTTTATTAAAAAACATAATTTTTTTATGCATATTTTTTGTAATCTTCTCACTCGGCCTATATTTGAACCGAATCACAAGAAAAATTATCATAGAATTTGATTTTATTCACATCTGACACCACCAACTACATTGCTTACTGTTTTAAAAACATACCTAACTTATTTTACCCTTCTTAACCTTATTTGCACTCGGGACTTTTACAAACATTAGCTAATTCAATAGTACCAAAGCCTTTTTAAAAAATTCAAGGAAACTTGTAAATAAAGAAAAAATACTTTTACAACTTTAAATTTCAATGAACAATAAACTCAAGTAAAAGACACAACAATACTTTAGCAAAAATATATTTCTAAGAAAGTACTTTCCCTACCAATATACCCGATAACACCTTTACCTAATCCTTTCACTTTTGAGAAGGGACACCGCGCTATTGTTAAAAAATCCCTGTTACCTGCATTCATTACAAGTACATGTCAAACGCAGTTCTATTGTTGTTGTTTGACGCGAGTTGTCGTGCGATTAGTACGAAATCGTGCGCTACGTTGGCCATTTCACTTGAAGATTAGTCACTTATTTCACTGTAAGGTCTCGGCACTGTTATATCGGAATATATACAGACGGTGTAACTGTAACGTAGAGGTCTTGCTGATTCAACAGTCGAATTCAAACTGACAATTCCTAGTACGAGATCATTATGGTAAACTCTGGAGACCTCAAATTAGGGATAAAAATACATTTAGGTAAAAGCAGGTAGTACTTAACACCCTTATTGTCACTTATTCTTAATCACTTTACAAATGACTTGGGAATAATAAATCTGGTCGTAATGAGTCGATTAGCAGTTTGTTATTAGTAAGTTGTATTATAATACAACTTACTAATATTTCGATATAACAGTGCCGAGACCTTACAGTGAAATAAGTGACTAATCTTCAAGTGAAATGGCCAACGTAGCGCACGATTTCGTACTAATCGCACGACAACTCGCGTCAAACAACAACAATAGAACTGCGTTTGACATGTACTTGTGTGCGGTCGGCCAAGATCACAACATCAGGAACAAAATCAAGAACGAGTTCAGATTTGTTCTCTCCAAAATGAGCGAAGAACTGGGGATGGTCGTAAACAGGGCGGACATCTTCGCTAACTTCGAGAGAGCCATCCGAGTGTTCCCGGGCAGCGTAGATCTGCTCAACGACATCGGCAGATACCTGTACAGGTACGGCTTCTTCTCAGAAGCGCTTTGCCACTTCGAGAAGGCGCTGAACATCGATAGCAGCTACGTCAGCATCGAGAAGAACTTAAACAATGCCAAGACTCTCCTGTTTCCAAGAAGCAAGTTCCGGATACTTAACGACAAAATACGTAACGACGCCTACAGAGCCGCCATCTTAAGTTCCGTCAAGTGCGACACGGACACCGTGATATACATCAACGCGGGCACCGGCCTGCTCGCACTCTACGCCAACGATTGCCTCCCCATCGCCATCACCGTCTGCGAGTCCTCGCACGCGATGGCGCGACTCACCGAGTGCGTCATGCAAGATAACCGAGCACAAGAAGCGGTGATCGTGAACCAGCCTTCGGTGGCCCTAAGTCGGTCAAACATATACGGCACGAGAACGATCTTGTTGACCGATATGTTCGACGCGGGACTAATCGGCGAAAACATTCTACAGTCCCTCTGCCACGCCTTGCCCTTCAACGCGCCCTGCAGGGAGACTATGATAATACCCGGCAGAGCTGAGTTCTTCGTGGTCGGCGTCAACTGCGACCAACTCAACAGCAAATACAAGCTGAGCCAGCACATTAAGGACATCCTCAACGTGCCGCGACTGCACGTGCACACAACCACGTACGTCGGCGAGACGTACTACTCCGAGGACGTGGAGCTGTACGACGACGTCACCTACATCTGCGAGCCGCACTCGCTCTTCACGATAGACTTTAACAACCAACAAGAGGTCGCCGAAATGTTGGACAGACAGTTGCCCTACTACGCCGAGTTGACGCCCACAGTGAACAGTGAAATGAATATGGTCGTTGGTTGGTTTAATCTGCATTTGACAGACGACATCGTGCTCACGACAGACCCCAGAGCAGAGAACAAGGCGACTGCGTGGCAGCAAGCCGTGTTCTTCGATGTGTTGCCGAAGGAAGTGCGACGAAACGAAACAGTCAAGATTCCTTTTACGGCGTACGACGGAAGACTTTCCACTTTGCAAGACAGCGCATACACAGCGATCTCCAGGATTACACCAGAAACATTAGCTTTCTTGAACGACACAGAATATGTGAACATGATCACAGAGTGTGTCAGTGTTACGTGCGTGCATCTCAGGCAAACTGTGAACCTGGAAGAAGTCGACGTTGTGGATTTGAGTCCGTTTCCTATATTCGGAGTGTTGATGATGAAACGCGGCGCTAATTCTCTAATTTGTTACGCAAAAACGAAATACGATATGGCGTTCCTAAACACGGTGTTAGTGGCTAATGGAATACCATCAAGCAAAATTACAATTTTAGTGTCGGGATCCTGGTCTCGTGAAGTGTTCCACGGCAAGAGCTTTCACGTGATATTTAGCAACATAATAGACTTTAACGGAGACTTAGATACAAGAAGAAAGAGACTGGTGCGGCGCTTAAAGCAGTCACACCTTGTGCCCGGCGGTATATGTCTACCTGCGTCGGTCACCGTCATGGGGCAGTTGGTGTACAGCAACCACTTGGAGATCAACAACCGCGTGGTGGACGAAAACGTGGAGCATTATCGGTTGGCGAAGCACGTGAACCGGTACCAAACGTCACAGGCGCTGTACTTGGACATCGCGAGGCTGGAGTATGAGCCCATGTCTGAGGAGTTCGAGGTGGCGTTGTGTGAAGGCATGAGGTCGAACTTGTTTAAAGTGGCAATATTGAAGGACGGCGAGTGCAACGCTATCCTGTGCTGGTACAAGGTGCAGCTAGTGGCAGGTTGGCCCGAGCTCTGCACTAACAGACGCAGCAGCTTCGTAATGAGCACGGCGCATATGACCAGCCGCGTCGCCACCGTTTTCAAGGACGATGAAGCTAACGTGCTCACTTGCGTCGACCCTGGCGGATCTTTTAAACTTGTACTTGATATGAAACCTTACTAATTTATTTTTATTATGCATGACTTTGTAAATAGATGTAAAAATGTTTTCACATTTTTTAAGGTACTTATTTATTTGTATTGTGCATGAATTTGTAAATATGTATTTGTTAAAATGTTTTTTGTATTAGAATACCAATAAATATTGTTGTCACTGATTTTGTCTTCTATTATTTAAACCTCTTATTAAATTCAATAAAGTTAGTTAATAGTCCAGTTCGTAAATTACAATTTACCTATTTTATTATAGAATGGAATAGAATCTTTATTTGTCTTAAAGTGTGGTAAATATGCAAGATATTTTTTATTAATTGGCAGAACTTTAAACACTTTGTCTTAATTAAACGTGACAAAAGTTAACAAGAGTAGATAGATAAATATTTATCCTTAAATATAAAATTAATAATTAAAATGATATATTATTGAATGCCATATGGTAAATTACATAAAATAAGCAAATTATTTTAATATAAGATTTGAATAATCACAAAAACATATAACACAATGGCCATTTACATTACACCATTGTTGTGGACAAAAAGTTCCGTAACTATGATAACGTTATTATTTAAAAGCCATTTCATTATCAATGTTGTTATGGATAAATCTTTTACACACATTTAATAACAGTTTTTTTTTAATTATGTTATTTTAGGTACTTTGTCGAAAACTAGTCTTGTACGGTTTCTTATATTTTTGGGAGATAGGCCTGAGGCCTTTTTAAGTAAATTAATGTGGATTCTATTTAACAAGCTTACACAAGTCCAGGATTAAATGCAAGGAAGAGTCAGGATACCTAATAGTTTAATAACTGGTTTGCAATATTGAGAGCAGCTAAGAGAGATTTTTAATCCGCCATTTTTCTAACCCTGACAAATCTGTTAAATTTGACGCTCACTTTCTTTATGTGTACTTTCCAATTGCAATTTTTATTTAATATAATTACTAAAAAGTTAGTCTGTGACTTTTAATGAATAGTTTCCATTTTCATAATTTATATATCAATAGCTGACCCGCGCAAGTTTTTGTAACATGTTTTATTGCTGCTCCGCTCCTATTAGTCATAGCGTGATGTTATATAGCTTAGACTCCCTAGATTCAATCATTTTTATCTTCGCAATTATCTCAAACATCTGGAATCACACGCATCCTTATGGAAGTACCATATGCGCTTGCGATTCAAAATAATCAGAGAAAATTGAAACGGCGCGATGGCGTTGCCCAGTGCCAACCTAGATAGTAATTAAGCCAATTTCTGGAAAAGTCAAGAACTACGAGTATTGTTATTGAACACTTTGTACGATTTTTATTTTATAACGTGAAATGTAGCTGACATAACATTACTTTGTAAATTTTTAAATAATATTACAGATTGTCCTGAATTTGACGTTCTCGAGGTTGTCCTAAAGTTGATCCAAATGAAATTGCTAAATCATTTAATGAATTTTTCATCAACCAACCTACTATACCAAACAAAAATAATAATAGAACTAATATTCCAAATAGTAATAAATCAATGTTCATGCAGCCATTCCTAGCGATATTAATAGGATCATTCTAAATCTAAAATCTATATTAGTTAGAATTTTAAAGACAGTATCAAGTAAAATATCGTATGTACCCAGTCATATAATAAATGAATGCATACTACATGGTGTTTTTTCTGAAATGCTGAAGTACACTATAATTAAACCCATATATAATGCATAATTTAATAAAAATGACATGCATAATATGAATTGCTACCGGCCAATCGCGCTTGTGCCTATCATTTCTAAAATTATAGAGAAAGTAATTCGCATGAATATCTACAATTTTTTTGTTTCCAATGAACAAGTAGGCTTTAGGCTTTGATAATAGAAAGCAATGCATGCAAATTTGTAATTACACTTTTATTCATCATTTATATAAATGATTTGCCTAAAGTTTTGTTTTATGTTGTGTAACATAAAACAGTATTATTTGCCGACGATAGTACAATTATAGTTTCTGGTAATGATAATTTCCAAATGCAACAAGAATTAAATAAAACGTTATCCAATGTAATTGAATGGTTGAGATGTAATAATTTAAAAATTAATCTTGAAAAAACGTATTATATGACATTTGGAAATAGAACTAATAGGCTAATAAACATGGACATTCATTATTTTGACCACAAAATTGAAAATGTGGAAACAACTAGATTTTTAGGTATTAATTCAGATTCTAGCTTGAATTGATCGTTACATGTTGAATTACTATGCATAAGACTCTATCAATTCTCATACGCACCCTATGTTTTGTCTAAAACGGCAAACATATCAACTATTTTAACTGCATACCATGGTAATGTTACACCAATCTTGGGGTATGGGATTCCATTCTGGGGCAATTGTACAAAGAAGGAAGCAGTACTTATAGCACAAAAAAATGCGTGAAATTGATCTGTAAGTTAAAGCAGACCGATAGCTGTAGACCCTACTTCATAAAATTAAATCTACATACTGGAAGTTGTACTTTTTGCGAGGAAGAATATTAACATGTTTGAGACATATGGTAGTCGAAGACATAATTTCAAAATAAAGCTTCCGTCTTATAGAACAAACTTATTTAATAGCAGTATATTTTGTATGATGCCTCGAATATATAACAAGTTACCTACTTCAATACTTAAAACATCGAATATTTACTTATTTAAACAAAAAGTAAAACAACTGTTACCTACTCAATAAAGGATATTACTCTTTTATGGAATACCTACTTGATAATATAATATGACTTTAATTGGTGACATTATTTGTTAAAGTACTGTATTTATTTTAGTGGAAATGATTATGAACTTATTAGACATTATACATATACTTACAAATTTAAAATTATAATTTCTACACTTGACATATTCTGAGATCTCGACATGTATACTGTATTTAATTGATTCTCACATTTTATAAAATAATATTAATGAATTTGCATGCTCAAAGCAGTTTATGGTGATTCTTTGTAATACTATTATTGTTACATCATTTGTACCCATATTACGCAAATAAATGGAATTGAATTGAATTGAATTGAATTGTTGTTACGTGTACCTTCAGCACACTTGAGGAACCATACGGTGTACGTATCGACAAAATGCATACTTGATCAGGGCTTGCATATCATTTAATTTATTGTGCCAGGAGGTTGATATCGATTTATTCGTTACAAAAATAAATGTAATAAGGGCGAGCATTAATCATCTATACTAATAGTAACTCTGTCTGTCTGTTACGCTTTCACGCTCAAATAGCTAAACCGATTTAGATGAAATTTGGTAAAGTGGAGATCGTTTGAGTCCCGGGAAAGGACAAAGGATAGTTTGTATCGCGATAACCGACATCCACGCGGGCGGAGCCGCGGGCGAAGCCGCGGGTGAAAGCTAGAAAAAAATATAATTTTATTATAAGTCACGCCATAACTCTAAAAGGTGACCGGGTTTAAATAATTGCTATTAATTAAGTTATAATTAATTGAACGTTTGTTTGCGTTCAGCTATGTACAGAAACAAGCTGACGAGGTTTTAATAAAATACTCCAAAAAGGTTTATACCTACTTATTAAAGAAAAGAAATACGAATTATATTTTTATGTTTTTTTATTTTGGTTATTTGAGAACAAAAGAATAAATATTAACTATGGAGCACTCTGGCAACACTACGTTATGAGTGTCTATAGGGTATTTGACAATTGACGTATAGACCTGGATCACGCCGTTTAAATATTGACCGCATATCGTGAAAGAGGAAAGAAATTCGTGCGGCCCTGTCTCTTTGACACCTGTCAGTGACAGGGCCGCACGAATTTCCTTTTTTTAATTTTAATATTAAATTTAATTATCCACAAAGTTATGGCGCAGTCTAGGTGCGCAGTGTCGAATCAGTGTCTCTATAATAATATAACACCGGCTCCACACGTTTGCTTCAACGTCGGTCCGAACGCCACTCGCCCAACGTGTGGATTTAGAAAATAGCCGTCGACTGCCTCTGTGACGCGGTGGGATGAGTCCGACTGCTACGCAAGAGGGTTCAATTCCCACACGGGACACCACTTTGTGTGATCTACAAATTGTTGTTTCGAGTCTGGGTGCACTTTGTGTCCGTGACTTGTATGTTTGTAAAGTCTCCCGTGATGTGTCACGGGAGACTTTACAAACATACTGGGCTTGCACCCTACTGCGGAAGTCGTTATAAAAAAAAGGAAAAACAAAACAAAGAGAAAAAATTGAGAAAACATTAACTTGTGGCATGTCGTTTGACAGATCTTTTAAAAAAAATATTGGGCAGATGCCCAATATTTCAGCCCGATGGCCAAATAGTCATCATTTAGAAAAAAATGTACAAAGTCCAGGCGTAGGACTGGAAAAACGGACCATTAAAATTGGAGGACAAAGCGACCACATAATAAAGAATCCTGCTGCAGAAAATTTGCTGGTTAGTAATAATTTTTGATACCCTCGTAATTGGTACATGTTTGTAGTTGCGGACGTTTTCGTTAGTCCATCCATTTTGTACGATGAGTTTTTCGTATATATTTTGTAATTACCTAAGGATTGAAGTAAAAAATAGTGGTTATTAATCAACTTTCTACATTCTCCCATTCGACATATTTATTTAACATCAGTTCTCCCCTAAAAAAATGACGTATACATAAAGTTGAGCATCTCGTCAAGACGAAGCTACTATAACAACTCCAGCTTGGTATCTATCATTTGGAAATTTGTTCTAGGAATTCTGGTCTAGTATGAGTTGAGTAAAAAAACAATGTTTTAACTTTCTTAACTTAGAAATTAGATTTCCAAATAATTAGTTTATATTTAGAGCACTCATTTTAAAACAAACTAAAAATATGAAATAATTTCAACACTATTGAAATTAGAATTTGTAGCAAAGAAGTTAAATGCACTTTTGCAAAAGCAACGCTCTAGAAGTCCAAGGCAAGCTTCTTCATTCTTTATTTCTTCTTCAAGCTTCATATTCAAGTCTTTAAACATATTACGACTGCCTCTGTGGCGCGGTGAGAGTGTATCCGACTGCTACCCAAGAGGTCGTGGGTTCGATCCCCACCCAGGATTTGTGTGATGAGCACGATGGTTTATTCTGTGTCTGGGCGTTATTTATCTATAATATGTATGTATTTAGAAATATATAAGTATGTTTATCAGTTGTCTGGTTGTCATAGTACAAGCTCTGCTTAGTTTGTGATCAGATAGCGTTGTGTGAGTTGTCTCAAGATATTATTTTTATTATTATTATTATATTAATTATATTGTGATCCACAACTGAAATCGACTCATATAAACACAGCCAGACAAAATAGCCGCAAAAATTATCAGTAACACATTAACTTTTCATCTAGACACTCGATGAGATCCGTCAAGTACACGCGTATAGCTTGCGCGAGTCTGGACGCGACGTCCAACTCCACACATCACGCAGATCTGCTCTTGCGTATGCACGCAGATGTGAGCAGACACTCGCGCAGATCTGTGTAGTTCTGGTGTGTCGTGTGACGCTCCATGCGTAGCCTATAAACAAAGTTATCTTACAGATGACGATGAACGGTACGTATTTACTAAATGTCTTCTTATGTATTTGTCTCCAAGTAATTCACCTCAATAGACATTAAGAACATATAAAAGTTAAAAAAAAAAAAAACACTAAATACTGTCCAAATACAAGAACATTACAATAAAATATAGACAACTGCCCAAGTAAATGATACAATTCCAAAAAGGTTTAATAAAATTTGATTTTATTCACATCTGACACCACCAACTACATTGCTTACTGTTTTAAAAACATACCTAACTTATTTTACCCTTCTTAACCTTATTTGCACTCGGGACTTTTACAAACATTAGCTAATTCAATAGTACCAAAGCCTTTTTAAAAAATTCAAGGAAACTTGTAAATAAAGAAAAAATACTTTTACAACTTTAAATTTCAATGAACAATAAACTCAAGTAAAAGACACAACAATACTTTAGCAAAAATATATTTCTAAGAAAGTACTTTCCCTACCAATATACCCGATAACACCTTTACCTAATCCTTTCACTTTTGAGAAGGGACACCGCGCTATTGTTAAAAAATCCCTGTTACCTGCATTCATTATAAGTATAATACAACTTACTAATAACAAACTGCTAATCGACTCATTACGACCAGATTTATTATTCCCAAGTCATTTGTAAAGTGATTAAGAATAAGTGACAATAAGGGTGTTAAGTACTACCTGCTTTTACCTAAATGTATTTTTATCCCTAATTTGAGGTCTCCAGAGTTTACCATAATGATCTCGTACTAGGAATTGTCAGTTTGAATTCGACTGTTGAATCAGCAAGACCTCTACGTTACAGTTACACCGTCTGTATATATTTCGATATAACAGTGCCGAGACCTTACAGTGAAATAAGTGACTAATCTTCAGGTGAAATGGCCAACGTAGCGCACGATTTCGTACTAATCGCACGACAACTCGCGTCAAACAACAACAATATAACTGCGTTTGACATGTACTTGTGTGCGGTCGGCCAAGATCACAACATCAGGAACAAAATCAAGAACGAGTTCAGATTTGTTCTCTCCAAAATGAGCGAAGAACTGGGGATGGTCGTAAACAGGGCGGACATCTTCGCTAACTTCGAGAGAGCCATCCGAGTGTTCCCGGGCAGCGTAGATCTGCTCAACGACATCGGCAGATACCTGTACAGGTACGGCTTCTTCTCAGAAGCGCTTTGCCACTTCGAGAAGGCGCTGAACATCGATAGCAGCTACGTCAGCATCGAGAAGAACTTAAACAATGCCAAGACTCTCCTGTTTCCAAGAAGCAAGTTCCGGATACTTAACGACAAAATACGTAACGACGCCTACAGAGCCGCCATCTTAAGTTCCGTCAAGTGCGACACGGACACCGTGATATACATCAACGCGGGCACCGGCCTGCTCGCACTCTACGCCAACGATTGCCTCCCCATCGCCATCACCGTCTGCGAGTCCTCGCACGCGATGGCGCGACTCACCGAGTGCGTCATGCAAGATAACCGAGCACAAGAAGCGGTGATCGTGAACCAGCCTTCGGTGGCCCTAAGTCGGTCAAACATATACGGCACGAGAACGATCTTGTTGACCGATATGTTCGACGCGGGACTAATCGGCGAAAACATTCTACAGTCCCTCTGCCACGCCTTGCCCTTCAACGCGCCCTGCAGGGAGACTATGATAATACCCGGCAGAGCTGAGTTCTTCGTGGTCGGCGTCAACTGCGACCAACTCAACAGCAAATACAAGCTGAGCCAGCACATTAAGGACATCCTCAACGTGCCGCGACTGCACGTGCACACAACCACGTACGTCGGCGAGACGTACTACTCCGAGGACGTGGAGCTGTACGACGACGTCACCTACATCTGCGAGCCGCACTCGCTCTTCACGATAGACTTTAACAACCAACAAGAGGTCGCCGAAATGTTGGACAGACAGTTGCCCTACTACGCCGAGTTGACGCCCACAGTGAACAGTGAAATGAATATGGTCGTTGGTTGGTTTAATCTGCATTTGACAGACGACATCGTGCTCACGACAGACCCCAGAGCAGAGAACAAGGCGACTGCGTGGCAGCAAGCCGTGTTCTTCGATGTGTTGCCGAAGGAAGTGCGACGAAACGAAACAGTCAAGATTCCTTTTACGGCGTACGACGGAAGACTTTCCACTTTGCAAGACAGCGCATACACAGCGATCTCCAGGATTACACCAGAAACATTAGCTTTCTTGAACGACACAGAATATGTGAACATGATCACAGAGTGTGTCAGTGTTACGTGCGTACATCTCAGGCAAACTGTGAACCTGGAAGAAGTCGACGTTGTGGATTTGAGTCCGTTTCCTATATTCGGAGTGTTGATGATGAAACGCGGCGCTAATTCTCTAATTTGTTACGCAAAAACGAAATACGATATGGCGTTCCTAAACACGGTGTTAGTGGCTAATGGAATACCATCAAGCAAAATTACAATTTTAGTGTCGGGATCCTGGTCTCGTGAAGTGTTCCACGGCAAGAGCTTTCACGTGATATTTAGCAACATAATAGACTTTAACGGAGACTTAGATACAAGAAGAAAGAGACTGGTGCGGCGCTTAAAGCAGTCACACCTTGTGCCCGGCGGTATATGTCTACCTGCGTCGGTCACCGTCATGGGGCAGTTGGTGTACAGCAACCACTTGGAGATCAACAACCGCGTGGTGGACGATAACGTGGAGCATTATCGGTTGGCGAAGCACGTGAACCGGTACCAAACGTCACAGGCGCTGTACTTGGACATCGCGAGGCTGGAGTATGAGCCCATGTCTGAGGAGTTCGAGGTGGCGTTGTGTGAAGGCATGAGGTCGAACTTGTTTAAAGTGGCAATATTGAAGGACGGCGAGTGCAACGCTATCCTGTGCTGGTACAAGGTGCAGCTAGTGGCAGGTTGGCCCGAGCTCTGCACCAACAGACGCAGCAGCTTCGTAATGAGCACGGCGCATATGACCAGCCGCGTCGCCACCGTTTTCAAGGACGATGAAACTAACGTGCTCACTTGCGTCGACCCTGGCGGATCTTTTAAACTTGTACTTGATATGAAACCTAACTAATTTATTTTTATTGTGCATGACTTTGTAAATAGATGTAAAAATGTTTTCACATCTATTTACAAAGTCATGCTCAATACAAATATATTATTAAGGTACTTATTTATTTGTATTGTGCATGACTTTGTAAATATGTATTTGTTAAAATGTTTTTTGTATTAGAATACCAATAAATATTGTTGTCACCGATTTTGTCTTCTATTATTTAAACCTCTTATTAAATTCAATAAAGTTAGTTAATAGTCCAGTTCGTAAATTACAATTTACCTATTTTATTATAGAATGGAATAGAATCTTTATTTGTCTTAAAGTGTGGTAAATATGCAAGATAATTTTTATTAATTGGCAGAACTTTAAACACTTTGTCTTAATTAAACGTGACAAAAGTTAACAAGAGTAGATAGATAAATATTTATCCTTAAATATAAAATTAATAATTAAAATGATATATTATTGAATGCCATATGGTAAATTACATAAAATAAGCAAATTATTTTAATATTAGATTTGAATAATCACAAAAACATATAACATAATGGCCATTTACATTACACCATTGTTGTGGACAAAAAGTTCCGTAACTATGATAACGTTATTATTTAAAAGCCATTTCATTATCAATGTTGTTATGGATAAATCTTTTACACACATTTAATAACAGTTTTTTTTTAATTATGTTGTTTTAGGTACTTTGTCGAAAACTAGTCTTGTACGGTTTCTTATATTTTTGGGAGATAGGCCTGAGGCCTTTTTAAGTAAATTAATGTGGATTCTATTTAACAAGCTTACACAAGTCCAGGATTAAATGCAAGGAAGAGTCAGGATACCTAATAGTTTAATAACTGGTTTGCAATATTGAGAGCAGCTAAGAGAGATTTTTAATCCGCCATTTTTCTAACCCTGACAAATCTGTTAAATTTGACGCTCACTTTCTTTATGTGTACTTTCCAATTGCAATTTTTATTTAATATAATTACTAAAATTTAGTCTGTGACTTTTCATGAATAGTTTCCATTTTCATAATTTATATATCAATAGCTGACCCGCGCAAGTTTTTGTAACATGTTTTATTGCTGCTCCGCTCCTATTAGTCATAGCGTGATGTTATATAGCTTAGACTCCCTAGATTCAATTATTTTTATCTTCGCAATTATCTCAAACATCTGGAATCACACGCATCCTTATGGAAGTACCATATGCGCTTGCGATTCAAAATAATCAGAGAAAATTGAAACGGCGCGATGGCGTTGCCCAGTGCCAACCTAGATAGTAATTAAGCCAATTTCTGGAAAAGTCAAGAACTACGAGTATTGTTATTGAACACTTTGTACGATTTTTATTTTATAACGTGAAATGTAGCTGACATAACATTACTTTGTAAATTTTTAAATAATATTACAGATTGTCCTGAATTTGACGTTCTCGAGGTTGTCCTAAAGTTGATCCAAATGAAATTGCTAAATCATTTAATGAATTTTTCATCAACCAACCTACTATACCAAACAAAAATAATAATAGAACTAATATTCCAAATAGTAATAAATCAATGTTCATGCAGCCTACTATTCCTAGCGATATTAAAAGGATAATTCTAAATCTAAAATCTATATTAGTTAGAATTTTAAAGACAGTATCAAGTAAAATATCGTATGTACTCAGTCATATAATAAATAAATGCATACTACATGGTGTTTTTCCTGAAATGCTGATGTACACTATAATTAAACCCATATTTAATAAAAATGACATGCATAATATGAATTGCTACCGGCCAATCGCGCTTGTGCCTATCATTTCTAAAATTATAGAGAAAGTAATTCGCATGAATATCTACAATTTTTTTGACAGTAACAATTTATTTTCCAATGAACAAGTAGGCTTTAGAAAAAACAAATGTAATAACATAGCTACCTATCAACGATTTCTTGCATACCGTATTATCATACATAGATAAAGGCAAACAGTCATGCGCGCTCTATATGGATCTAACTAAGGCATTTGACTATGTGGATCACGGAATATTATTGGATAAATTATATTCGTACGGAATTCAGGGAAATTTACTGGACCTAATAAAATCTTACCTTGATAATAGAATGCAATGCATGCTAATTAGTAATTACACTTTTATTCATCATTTATATAAATGATTTGCCTAAAGTTTTGTTTTATGTTGTGTAACATAAAACAATATTATTTGCCGACGATAGTACAATTATAGTTTCTGGTAATGATAATTTCCAAATGCAACAAGAATGAAATAAAACGTTATCCAATGTAATTGAATGGTTGACATGTAATAATCTTGATAAAACGTATTATATGACATTTAGAAATAGAACTAATAGGCTAATAAACATGGAAATTCATTATTTTGACCACAAAATTGAAAATGTGGAAACAACTAGATTTTTAGGTATTAATTTAGATTCTAGCTTGAATTGGTCGTTACATGTTGAATTACTATGCATAAGACTCTATCAATTCTCATACGCACTCTATGTATTGTCTAAAACGGCAAACATATCAACTATTTTAACTGCATACCATGGTTATGTTACACCAATCTTGAGGTATGGGATTCCATTCTGGGGCAATTGTACAAAGAAGGAAGCAGTACTTATAGCACAAAAAAAATGCGTGAAATTGATCTGTAAGTTAAAGCAGACCGATAGCTGTAGACCCTACTTCATAAAATTAAATCTCCTGACTGTTCCATGCATCTACATACTGGAAGTTGTACTTTTTGCGAGGAAGAATATTAACATGTTTGAGACAAACAAACTTATTTAATAGCAGTATATTTTGTATGATGCCTCGAATATATAACAAGTTACCTACTTCAATACTTGAAACATCGAATATTTACTTATTTAAACAAAAAGTAAAACAACTGTTACTCAATAAAGGATATTACTCTATTATGGAATACCTACTTGATAATATAATATGACTTTAATTGGTGACATTATTTGTTAAAGTACTGTATTTATTTTAGTGGAAATGATTATGAACTTATTAGACATTATACATATACTTACAAATTTGAAATTATAATTTCTACACTTGACATATTCTGTGATCTCGACATGTATACTGTATTTAATTGATTCTCACATTTTATAAAATAATATTAATGAATTTGCATGCTCAAAGCAGTTTATGGTGAATCTTTGTAATACTATTATTGTTACATCATTTGTACCCATATTACGCAAATAAATGGAATTGAATTGAATTGAATTGAATTGTTGTTACGTGTACCTTCAGCACACTTGAGGAACCATACGGTGTACGTATCGACAAAATGCATACTTGATCAGGGCTTGCATATCATTTAATTTATTGTGCCAGGAGGTTGATATCGATTTATTCGTTACAAAAATAAATGTAATAAGGGCGAGCATTAATCATCTATACTAATAGTAACTCTGTCTGTCTGTTACGCTTTCACGCTCAAATAGCTAAACCGATTTAGATGAAATTTGGTAAAGTGGAGATCGTTTGAGTCCCGGGAAAGGACAAAGGATAGTTTGTATCGCGATAACCGACATCCACGCGGGCGGAGCCGCGGGCGAAAGCTAGAAAAAAATATAATTTTATTATAAGTCACGCCATAACTCTAAAAGGTGACCGGGTTTAAATAATTGCTATTAATTAAGTTATAATTAATTGAACGTTTGTTTGCGTTCAGCTATGTACAGAAACAAGCTGACGAGGTTTTAATAAAATACTCCAAAAAGGTTTATACCTACTTATTAAAGAAAAGAAATACGAATTATATTTTTATGTTTTTTTATTTTGGTTATTTGAGAATAAAAGAATAAATATTAACTATGGAGCACTCTGGCAACACTACGTTATGAGTGTCTATAGGGTATTTGACAATTGACGTATAGACCTGGATCACGCCGTTTAAATATTGACCGCATATCGTGAAAGAGGAAAGAAATTCGTGCGGCCCTGTCTCTTTGACACCTGTCAGTGACAGGGCCGCACGAATTTCCTTTTTTTAATTTTAATATTAAATTTAATTATCCACAAAGTTATGGCGCAGTTTAGGTGCGCAGTGTCGAATCAGTGTCTCTATAATAATATAACACCGGCTCCACACGTTTGCTTCAACGTCGGTCCGAACGCCACTCGCCCAACGTGTGGATTTAGAAAATAGCCGTCGACTGCCTCTGTGACGCGGTGGGATGAGTCCGACTGCTACGCAAGAGGGTTCAATTCCCACACGGGACACCACTTTGTGTGATCTACAAATTGTTGTTTCGAGTCTGGGTGCACTTTGTGTCCGTGACTTGTATGTTTGTAAAGTCTCCCGTAATGTGTCACGGGAGACTTTACAAACATACTGGGCTTGCACCCTACTGCGGAAGTCCAGAAAGTCCAAAACAAAGAGAAAAAAATGAGAAAACATTAACTTGTGGCATGTCATTTGACAGATCTTTTAAAAAAAATATTAGGCAGATGCCCAATATTTCAGCCCGATGGCCTAATAGTCATCATTTAGAAAAAAATGTACAAAGTCCAGGCGTAGGACTGGAAAAACGGACCATTAAAATTGGAGGACAAAGCGACCACATAATAATAAATCCTGCTGCAGAAAATTTGCTGGTTAGTAATAATTTTTGATACCCTCGTAATTGGTACATGTTTGTAGTTGCGGACGCTTTCGTTAGTCCATCCATTTTGTACGATGAGTTTTTCGTATATATTTTGTAATTACCTAAGGATTGAAGTAAAAAATAGTGGTTATTAATCAACTTTCTACATTCTCCCATTCGACATATTTATTTAACATCAGTTCTCCCCTAAAAAAATGTCGTATACATAAAGTTGAGCATCTCGTCAAGACGAAGCTACTATAACAACTCCAGCTTGGTATCTATCATTTGGAAATTTGTTCTAGGAATTCTGGTCTAGTATGAGTAGAGTAAAAAAACAATGTTTTAACTTTCTTAACTTAGAAATTTGATTTCCAAATAATGAGTTTATATTTAGAGCACTCATTTTAAAACAAACTAAAAATATGAAATAATTTCAACACTATTAAAATTAGAATTTGTAGCAAAGAAGTTAAATGCACTTTTGCAAAAGCAACGCTCTAGAAGTCCAAGACAAGCTTCTTCATTCTTTATTTCTTCTTCAAGCTTCATATTCAAGTCTTTAAACATATTACGACTGCCTCTGTGGCGCGGTGGGAGTGTATCCGACTGCTACCCAAGAGGTCGTGGGTTCGATCCCCACCCAGGATTTGTGTAATGAGCACGATGGTTTATTCTGTGTCTGGGCGTTATTTATCTATAATATGTATGTATTTAGAAATATATAAGTATGTTTATCAGTTGTCTGGTTGTCATAATACAAGCTCTGCTTAGTTTGTGATCAGATAGCGTTGTGTGAGTTGTCTCAAGATATTATTTTTATTATTATTATTATATTAATTATATTGTGATCCACAACTGAAATCGACTCATATAAACACAGCCAGACAAAATAGCCGCAAAAATTATCAGTGATGAGATGAGATCCGTCAAGTACACGCGTATAGCTTGCGCGAGTCTGGACGCGACGTCCAACTCCACACATCACGCAGATCTGCTCTTGCGTATGCACGCAGATGTGAGCAGACACTCGCGCAGATCTGTGTAGTTCTGGTGTGTCGTGTGACGCTCCATGCGTAGCCTATAAACAAAGTTATCTTACAGATGACGATGAACGGTACGTATTTACTAAATGTCTTCTTATGTATTTGTCTCCAAGTAATTCACCTCAATAGACATTAAGAACATATAAAAGTTAAAAAAAAAAAAACACTAAATACTGTCCAAGTACAAGAACATTACAATAAAATATAGACAACTGCCCAAGTAAATGATACAATTCCAAAAAGGTTTATTAAAAAACATAATTTTTTTATGCATATTTTTTGTAATCTTCTCACTCGGCCTATATTTGAACCGAATCACAAGAAAAATTATCATAGAATTTGATTTTATTCACATCTGACACCACCAACTACATTGCTTACTGTTTTAAAAACATACCTAACTTATTTTACCCTTCTTAACCTTATTTGCACTCGGGACTTTTACAAACATTAGCTAATTCAATAGTACCAAAGCCTTTTTAAAAAATTCAAGGAAACTTGTAAATAAAGAAAAAATACTTTTACAACTTTAAATTTCAATGAACAATAAACTCAAGTAAAAGACACAACAATACTTTAGCAAAAATATATTTCTAAGAAAGTACTTTCCCTACCAATATACCCGATAACACCTTTACCTAATCCTTTCACTTTTGAGAAGGGACACCGCGCTATTGTTAAAAAATCCCTGTTACCTGCATTCATTATAAGTATAATACAACTTACTAATAACAAACTGCTAATCGACTCATTACGACCAGATTTATTATTCCCAAGTCATTTGTAAAGTGATTAAGAATAAGTGACAATAAGGGTGTTAAGTACTACCTGCTTTTACCTAAATGTATTTTTATCCCTAATTTGAGGTCTCCAGAGTTTACCATAATGATCTCGTACTAGGAATTGTCAGTTTGAATTCGACTGTTGAATCAGCAAGACCTCTACGTTACAGTTACACCGTCTGTACAGGTAAATTAGCTTGAAGAAATTTTTGCGTTTGTAGTAGTGTATGGTCAGCAAATAAAAAAAACAACATTTTATTTTTAGTTTTTATTGTTTTAAAGGTAATATACGTTTGTGGCTGGAGCACACCAAATGCGTGCACGTCTACGCATACGCACTACGTACTAATACGGTCGTGAAAATGTGTATCCACCGCATTGTAATCTATGGAACTGTATGAGGCAGACAAGCCAGTTCCAAACATTACAAGCATTGAATGCCGGTTTTCACTTCAGTGAAGACGTGTATGAATTAGGTGTTCTCCGGCCATAAATGTTTTATTCTAATAATTCATCAACCCCAGGCATATCACAATCATCCCCATCCTCGCTTTCATCAGATGAATTATTTAAATTAATTATGATTCGTTCTGATATTGTGTCTAAAGCTGCGTCTCTACCCTGATATTTGCTTTCCTCCTCAATAGCATGCAAACAAACTTTTCTCCATTCCTCTTCAGTTATGGCGTTCATTTTTTCTTCAGCTAATGACATTATAACCTTCATATTCATTGCGACATTCTTTTTTGCGACATATGTTTTCACTATCCCCCATATATTTTCTATAGGATTAAACTCCGGATGGTATGGTGGTAAACGCAGCACAGTATGACCGTGCTGTCGTAATATTTCGTCTATCTTGTACTCTATAAATCTCGCCTTGTTTTGCAGAATCAGTTCATATAATTGAGGCTTAAGCAACGTGGATGAATGCTCAATGTTTCGAAATGTCAGCCAGTCTATCATTTGCTGTTTTCTAGAATTACTATTCGGTGCAGGATTTTGTATTGAGTTATGATATGGTGCGTTGTCAACAACAACAACACTATTTGGTTGTAAGTTGGGTATTAATTGAGTTTGAATCCACCTTGAATAGTTGTCATAGTTCATATTGTTGTGGTAATCTCCACTTTTTTGGTCGGCTTTAAACATAAGCAATGCATTTGGTATAAAGCCATCGATACCA
Organism: Herminia tarsipennalis; assembly: GCA_945859575.2. Lineage (NCBI taxonomy): Eukaryota > Metazoa > Arthropoda > Insecta > Lepidoptera > Erebidae > Herminia > Herminia tarsipennalis. The sequence goes on along the minus strand of OX243847.2, from coordinate 4,357,599 downwards.
CCGGCATGAACAATGATTAAGCGGTTGCCTTTCGATATATGTTGCTTCAAACCTGAAGTGCTTCCATCTGACCAAGATTTCGAGAGGGTATGTGATGTATGTATATATGTTTCGTCGGTGTAAACAATTGGTCGGCGTTGTTCACGATATTCAGCAATTTTCATCAAATAATTAATTCGCAAGTATCTAATTTCGTGTTTTTCCATAAGAAGTTTCCGGTTATCTTCTGTTTGCTTCCAATTAAAACCTAATGACATGACGTGTTTTCGTAACGTGCTGACACAACCTTTATAATCGATATCTTCTTTCAATTTTGAGTGCAAAGTTTTTAAAGTGGGAACTTCTTTATTTGTGATGTGGAAGTCATGAATTGTTCTTCTGATAACTTGCTGATCAAAGTTATCGATTACTATTGTAGGTTTACGATTCGGTTTCTTTTTAGGAGATTTAAATGTTACTTCCTGATCTGAAGGACGACATTTGCTTTCTGATACTACCTTTCTGACGGATGCTATTGAAATTCCTGTTGATTTAGCAACTAATTGAGTGGGGGTCATAATACTGCTCGGGTTGTTATTACACTCATTTTCGAAATATTTGTACAAACAGTACAAAACTTCCTTAGTTTGAGAAGTCAAAGGCTTGCCTCGACCATGTTTTAACACTGGAGCCATTTTGAATTATCAATATAAAGTTACAACACTTACACACTTGAAATTAAACACTTCAACAAATATTTTAACAATAATAACAAACAATAACAACAATCAACAAATACAAAATTTCACAATGAAACTACTACGTATCTAATAATTATAATTTTTTAATGAAATGCGTGCTTTATGTTCTAACGGTATCAAGCGACTGACGTCAGACTGCACGTGGCACCTGCGGACAGAGTAAACTGGTTTATTCTGGTTTTGTGCGTGTTTCCACTTTCCACTATCAAGTGACGATTTATTTATTTGTTTTGTTTCGTAATTATTATGGTCAAAACTTTTTACCTATAGCTAAACTACTATCATCTAAAGAACGACACGATATTTTATTGTTTCACGGTAGTCGCCTTGTCGTTTGCTCAAGGACGTGAAATTGAATGTAATATTTTTTTTAATAAAGTCAAAACCTTTTTCTTTAAAATAAAAACTTGTTTTTATTGAAAACAAAAATCAGAGTGTTGCTAGGGATAAGTATTAAATTAAATAGTAATGTTAGGATATTGAAACATTTTTGTAAGGGCCAGAACGATATAGTGGAAACGCGCTCTAATATCTAAGTAACATACACACAACTACATATGCAAAAATTTCTCGAGACTAATTTCACTGTATATATTTCGATATAACAGTGCCGAGACCTTACAGTGAAATAAGTGACTAATCTTCAGGTGAAATGGCCAACGTAGCGCACGATTTCGTACTAATCGCACGACAACTCGCGTCAAACAACAACAATAGAACTGCGTTTGACATGTACTTGTGTGCGGTCGGCCAAGATCACAACATCAGGAACAAAATCAAGAACGAGTTCAGATTTGTTCTCTCCAAAATGAGCGAAGAACTGGGGATGGTCGTAAACAGGGCGGACATCTTCGCTAACTTCGAGAGAGCCATCCGAGTGTTCCCGGGCAGCGTAGATCTGCTCAACGACATCGGCAGATACCTGTACAGGTACGGCTTCTTCTCAGAAGCGCTTTGCCACTTCGAGAAGGCGCTGAACATCGATAGCAGCTACGTCAGCATCGAGAAGAACTTAAACAATGCCAAGACTCTCCTGTTTCCAAGAAGCAAGTTCCGGATACTTAACGACAAAATACGTAACGACGCCTACAGAGCCGCCATCTTAAGTTCCGTCAAGTGCGACACGGACACCGTGATATACATCAACGCGGGCACCGGCCTGCTCGCACTCTACGCCAACGATTGCCTCCCCATCGCCATCACCGTCTGCGAGTCCTCGCACGCGATGGCGCGACTCACCGAGTGCGTCATGCAAGATAACCGAGCACAAGAAGCGGTGATCGTAAACCAGCCTTCGGTGGCCCTAAGTCGGTCAAACATATACGGCACGAGAACGATCTTGTTGACCGATATGTTCGACGCGGGACTAATCGGCGAAAACATTCTACAGTCCCTCTGCCACGCCTTGCCCTTCAACGCGCCCTGCAGGGAGACTATGATAATACCCGGCAGAGCTGAGTTCTTCGTGGTCGGCGTCAACTGCGACCAACTCAACAGCAAATACAAGCTGAGCCAGCACATTAAGGACATCCTCAACGTGCCGCGACTGCACGTGCACACAACCACGTACGTCGGCGAGACGTACTACTCCGAGGACGTGGAGCTGTACGACGACGTCACCTACATCTGCGAGCCGCACTCGCTCTTCACGATAGACTTTAACAACCAACAAGAGGTCGCCGAAATGTTGGACAGACAGTTGCCCTACTACGCCGAGTTGACGCCCACAGTGAACAGTGAAATGAATATGGTCGTTGGTTGGTTTAATCTGCATTTGACAGACGACATCGTGCTCACGACAGACCCCAGAGCAGAGAACAAGGCGACTGCGTGGCAGCAAGCCGTGTTCTTCGATGTGTTGCCGAAGGAAGTGCGACGAAACGAAACAGTCAAGATTCCTTTTACGGCGTACGACGGAAGACTTTCCACTTTGCAAGACAGCGCATACACAGCGATCTCCAGGATTACACCAGAAACATTAGCTTTCTTGAACGACACAGAATATGTGAACATGATCACAGAGTGTGTCAGTGTTACGTGCGTACATCTCAGGTAAACTGTGAACCTGGAAGAAGTCGACGTTGTGGATTTGAGTCCGTTTCCTATATTCGGAGTGTTGATGATGAAACGCGGCGCTAATTCTCTAATTTGTTACGCAAAAACAAAATACGATATGGCGTTCCTAAACACGGTGTTAGTGGCTAATGGAATACCATCAAGCAAAATTACAATTTTAGTGTCGGGATCCTGGTCTCGTGAAGTGTTCCACGGCAAGAGCTTTCACGTGATATTTAGCAACATAATAGACTTTAACGGAGACTTAGATACAAGAAGAAAGAGACTGGTGCGGCACTTAAAGCAGTCACACCTTGTGCCCGGCGGTATATGTCTACCTGCGTCGGTCACCGTCATGGGGCAGTTGGTGTACAGCAACCACTTGGAGATCAACAACCGCGTGGTGGACGATAACGTGGAGCATTATCGGTTGGCGAAGCACGTGAACCGGTACCAAACGTCACAGGCGCTGTACTTGGACATCGCGAGGCTGGAGTATGAGCCCATGTCTGAGGAGTTCGAGGTGGCGTTGTGTGAAGGCATGAGGTCGAACTTGTTTAAAGTGGCAATATTGAAGGACGGCGAGTGCAACGCTATCCTGTGCTGGTACAAGGTGCAGCTAGTGGCAGGTTGGCCCGAGCTCTGCACCAACAGACGCAGCAGCTTCGTAATGAGCACGGCGCATATGACCAGCCGCGTCGCCACCGTTTTCAAGGACGATGAAGCTAACGTGCTCACTTGCGTCGACCCTGGCGGATCTTTTAAACTTGTACTTGATATGAAACCTTACTAATTTATTTTTATTATGCATGACTTTGTAAATAGATGTAAAAATGTTTTCACATCTATTTACAAAGTCATGCTCAATACAAATAAATTATTAAGGTACTTATTTATTTGTATTGTGCATGACTTTGTAAATATGTATTTGTTAAAATGTTTTTTGTATTAGAATACCAATAAATATTGTTGTCACCGATTTTGTCTTCTATTATTTAAACCTCTTATTAAATTCAATAAAGTTAGTTAATAGTCCAGTTCGTAAATTACAATTTACCTATTTTATTATAGAATGTAATAGAATCTTTATTTGTCTTAAAGTGTGGTAAATATGCAAGATAATTTTTATTAATTGGCAGAACTTTAAACACTTTGTCTTAATTAAACGTGACAAAAGTTAACAAGAGTAGATAGATAAATATTTATCCTTAAATATAAAATTAATAATTAAAATGATATATTATTGAATGCCATATGGTAAATTACATAAAATTAGCAAATTATTTTAATATTAGATTTGAATAATCACAAAAACATATAACACAATGGCCATTTACATTACACCATTGTTGTGGACAAAAAGTTCCGTAACTATGATAACGTTATTATTTAAAAGCCATTTCATTATAAATGTTGTTATGGATAAATCTTTTACACACATTTAATAACAGTTTTTTTTTAATTATGTTGTTTTAGGTACTTTGTCGAAAACTAGTCTTGTACGGTTTCTTATATTTTTGGGAGATAGGCCTGAGGCCTTTTTAAGTAAATTAATGTGGATTCTATTTAACAAGCTTACACAAGTCCAGGAGTAAATGCAAGGAAGAGTCAGGATACCTAATAGTTTAATAACTGGTTTGCAATATTGATATACTCCAACCATTGCAAGTAAACATTTTTTTAGCCATAATAAGAGCAGCTAAGAGAGATTTTTAATCCGCCATTTTTCTAACCCTGACAAATCTGTTAAATTTGACGCTCACTTTCTTTATGTGTACTTTCAAATTGCAAATTTTTATTTAATATAATTACTAAAAAGTTAGTCTGTGACTTTTCATGAATAGTTTCCATTTTCATAATTTATATATCAATAGCTGACCCGCGCAAGTTTTTGTAACATGTTTTATTGCTGCTCCGCTCCTATTAGTCATAGCGTGATGTTATATAGCTTAGACTCCCTAGATTCAATCATTTTTATCTTCGCAATTATCTCAAACATCTGGAATCACACGCATCCTTATGGAAGTACCATATGCGCTTGCGATTCAAAATAATCAGAGAAAATTGAAACGGCGCGATGGCGTTGCCCAGTGCCAACCTAGATAGTAATTAAGCCAATTTCTGGCAAAGTCAAGAACTACGAGTATTATTATTGAACACTTTGTACGATTTTTATTTTATAACGTGATATGTAGCTGACATAACATTACTTTGTAAATTTTTAAATAATATTACAGATTGTCCTGAATTTGACGTTCTCGAGGTTGTCCTAAAGTTGATCCAAATGAAATTGCTAAATCATTTAATGAATTTTTCATCAACCAACCTACTATACCAAACAAAAATAATAATAGAACTAATATTCCAAATAGTAATAAATCAATGTTCATGCAGCCTACTATTCCTAGCGATATTAAAAGGATCATTCTAAATCTAAAATCTATATTAGTTAGAATTTTAAAGACAGTATCAAGTAAAATATCGTATGTACTCAGTCATATAATAAATGAATGCATACTACATGGTGTTTTTCCTGAAATGCTGAAGTACACTATAATTAAACCCATATTTAATAAAAATGACATGCATAATATGAATTGCTACCGGCCAATCGCGCTTGTGCCTATCATTTCTAAAATTATAGAGAAAGTAATTCGCATGAATATCTACAATTTTTTTGACAGTAACAATTTATTTTCCAATGAACAAGTAGGCTTTAGGCTTTGATAATAGAATGCAATGCATGCAAATTAGTAATTACACTTTTATTCATCATTTATATAAATGATTTGCCTAAAGTTTTGTTTTATGTTGTGTAACATAAAACAGTATTATTTGCCGACGATAGTACAATTATAGTTTCTGGTAATGATAATTTCCAAATGCAACAAGAATGAAATAAAACGTTATCCAATGTAATTGAATGGTTGAGATGTAATAATTTGAAAATTAATCTTGAAAAAAAGTATTATATGACATTTAGAAATAGAACTAATAGGCTAATAAACATGGACATTCATTATTTTGACCACAAAATTGAAAATGTGGAAACAACTAGATTTTTAGGTATTAATTTAGATTCTAGCTTGAATTGGTCGTTACATGTTGAATTACTATGCATAAGACTCTATCAATTCTCATACGCACCCTATGTATTGTCTAAAACGGCAAACATATCAACTATTTTAACTGCATACCATGGTTATGTTACACCAATCTTGGGTATGGGATTCCATTCTGGGGCAATTGTACAAAGAAGGAAGCAGTACTTATAGCACAAAAAAAATGCGTGAAATTGATCTGTAAGTTAAAGCAGACCGATAGCTGTAGACCCTACTTCATAAAATTAAATCTCCTGACTGTTCCATGCATCTACATACTGGAAGTTGTACTTTTTGCGAGGAAGAATATTAACATGTTTGAGACAAACAAACTTATTTAATAGCAGTATATTTTGTATGATGCCTCGAATATATAACAAGTTACCTACTTCAATACTTGAAACATCGAATATTTACTTATTTAAACAAAAAGTAAAACAACTGTTACTCAATAAAGGATATTACTCTATTATGGAATACCTACTTGATAATATAATATGACTTTAATTGGTGACATTATTTGTTAAAGTACTGTATTTATTTTAGTGGAAATGATTATGAACTTATTAGACATTATATACTTACAAATTTGAAATTATAATTTCTACACTTGACATATTCTGTGATCTCGACATGTATACTGTATTTATTTGATTCTCACATTTTATAAAATAATATTAATGAATTTGCATGCTCAAAGCAGTTTATGGTGATTCTTTGTAATACTAGGTATTATTGTTACATCATTTGTACCCATATTACGCAAATAAATGGAATTGAATTGAATTGAATTGAATTGTTGTTACGTGTACCTTCAGCACACTTGAGGAACCATACGGTGTACGTATCGACAAAATGCATACTTGATCAGGGCTTGCATATCATTTAATTTATTGTGCCAGGAGGTTGATATCGATTTATTCGTTACAAAAATAAATGTAATAAGGGCGAGCATTAATCATCTATACTAATAGTAACTCTGTCTGTCTGTTACGCTTTCACGCTCAAATAGCTAAACCGATTTAGATGAAATTTGGTAAAGTGGAGATCGTTTGAGTCCCGCGAAAGGACAAAGGATAGTTTGTATCGCGATAACCGACATCCACGCGGGCGGAGCCGCGGGCGAAAGCTAGAAAAAAATATAATTTTATTATAAGTCACGCCATAACTCTAAAAGGTGACCGGGTTTAAATAATTGCTATTAATTAAGTTATAATTAATTGAACGTTTGTTTGCGTTCAGCTATGTACAGAAACAAGCTGACGAGGTTTTAATAAAATACTCCAAAAAGGTTTATACCTACTTATTAAAGAAAATAAATACGAATTATATTTTTATGTTTTTTTATTTTGGTTATTTGAGAATAAAAGAATAAATATTAACTATGGAGCACTCTGGCAACACTACGTTATGAGTGTCTATAGGGTATTTGACAATTGACGTATAGACCTGGATCACGCCGTTTAAATATTGACCGCATATCGTGAAAGAGGAAAGAAATTCGTGCGGCCCTGTCTCTTTGACACCTGTCAGTGACAGGGCCGCACGAATTTCCTTTTTTTAATTTTAATATTAAATTTAATTATCCACAAAGTTATGGCGCAGTTTAGGTGCGCAGTGTCGAATCAGTGTCTCTATAATAATATAACACCGGCTCCACACGTTTGCTTCAACGTCGGTCCGAACGCCACTCGCCCAACGTGTGGATTTAGAAAATAGCCGTCGACTGCCTCTGTGACGCGGTGGGATGAGTCCGACTGCTACGCAAGAGGGTTCAATTCCCACACGGGACACCACTTTGTGTGATCTACAAATTGTTGTTTCGAGTCTGGGTGCACTTTGTGTCCGTGACTTGTATGTTTGTAAAGTCTCCCGTAATGTGTCACGGGAGACTTTACAAACATACTGGGCTTGCACCCTACTGCGGAAGTCCAGAAAGTCCAAAACAAAGAGAAAAAAATGAGAAAACATTAACTTGTGGCATGTCATTTGACAGATCTTTTAAAAAAAATATTAGGCAGATGCCCAATATTTCAGCCCGATGGCCTAATAGTCATCATTTAGAAAAAAATGTACAAAGTCCAGGCGTAGGACTGGAAAAACGGACCATTAAAATTGGAGGACAAAGCGACCACATAATAATAAATCCTGCTGCAGAAAATTTGCTGGTTAGTAATAATTTTTGATACCCTCGTAATTGGTACATGTTTGTAGTTGCGGACGCTTTCGTTAGTCCATCCATTTTGTACGATGAGTTTTTCGTATATATTTTGTAATTACCTAAGGATTGAAGTAAAAAATAGTGGTTATTAATCAACTTTCTACATTCTCCCATTCGACATATTTATTTAACATCAGTTCTCCCCTAAAAAAATGTCGTATACATAAAGTTGAGCATCTCGTCAAGACGAAGCTACTATAACAACTCCAGCTTGGTATATATCAAATTTGTTCTAGGAATTCTGGTCTAGTATGAGTAGAGTAAAAAAACAATGTTTTAACTTTCTTAACTTAGAAATTTGATTTCCAAATAATGAGTTTATATTTAGAGCACTCATTTTAAAACAAACTAAAAATATGAAATAATTTCAACACTATTGAAATTAGAATTTGTAGCAAAGAAGTTAAATGCACTTTTGCAAAAGCAACGCTCTAGAAGTCCAAGGCAAGCTTCTTCATTCTTTATTTCTTCTTCAAGCTTCATATTCAAGTCTTTAAACATATTACGACTGCCTCTGTGGCGCGGTGGGAGTGTATCCGACTGCTACCCAAGAGGTCGTGGGTTCGATCCCCACCCAGGATTTGTGTGATGAGCACGATGGTTTATTCTGTGTCTGGGCGTTATTTATCTATAATATGTATGTATTTAGAAATATATAAGTATGTTTATCAGTTGTCTGGTTGTCATAGTACAAGCTCTGCTTAGTTTGTGATCAGATAGCGTTGTGTGAGTTGTCTCAAGATATTATTTTTATTATTATTATTATATTAATTATATTGTGATCCACAACTGAAATCGACTCATATAAACACAGCCAGACAAAATAGCCGCAAAAATTATCAGTAACACATTAACTTTTCATCTAGACACTCGATGAGATCCGTCAAGTACACGCGTATAGCTTGCGCGAGTCTGGACGCGACGTCCAACTCCACACATCACGCAGATCTGCTCTTGCGTATGCACGCAGATGTGAGCAGACACTCGCGCAGATCTGTGTAGTTCTGGTGTGTCGTGTGACGCTCCATGCGTAGCCTATAAACAAAGTTATCTTACAGATGACGATGAACTGTACGTATTTACTAAATGTCTTCTTATGTATTTGTCTCCAAGTAATTCACCTCAATAGACATTAAGAACATATAAAAGTTAAAAAAAAAAAAAACACTAAATACTGTCCAAATACAAGAACATTACAATAAAATATAGACAACTGCCCAAGTAAATGATACAATTCCAAAAAGGTTTATTAAAAAACATAATTTTTTTATGCATATTTTTTGTAATCTTCTCACTCGGCCTATATTTGAACCGAATCACAAGAAAAATTATCATAGAATTTGATTTTATTCACATCTGACACCACCAACTACATTGCTTACTGTTTTAAAAACATACCTAACTTATTTTACCCTTCTTAACCTTATTTGCACTCGGGACTTTTACAAACATTAGCTAATTCAATAGTACCAAAGCCTTTTTAAAAAATTCAAGGAAACTTGTAAATAAAGAAAAAATACTTTTACAACTTTAAATTTCAATGAACAATAAACTCAAGTAAAAGACACAACAATACTTTAGCAAAAATATATTTCTAAGAAAGTACTTTCCCTACCAATATACCCGATAACACCTTTACCTAATCCTTTCACTTTTGAGAAGGGACACCGCGCTATTGTTAAAAAATCCCTGTTACCTGCATTCATTATAAGTATAATACAACTTACTAATAACAAACTGCTAATCGACTCATTACGACCAGATTTATTATTCCCAAGTCATTTGTAAAGTGATTAAGAATAAGTGACAATAAGGGTGTTAAGTACTACCTGCTTTTACCTAAATGTATTTTTATCCCTAATTTGAGGTCTCCAGAGTTTACCATAATGATCTCGTACTAGGAATTGTCAGTTTGAATTCGACTGTTGAATCAGCAAGACCTCTACGTTACAGTTACACCGTCTGTATATATTTCGATATAACAGTGCCGAGACCTTACAGTGAAATAAGTGACTAATCTTCAGGTGAAATGGCCAACGTAGCGCACGATTTCGTACTAATCGCACGACAACTCGCGTCAAACAACAACAATAGAACTGCGTTTGACATGTACTTGTGTGCGGTCGGCCAAGATCACAACATCAGGAACAAAATCAAGAACGAGTTCAGATTTGTTCTCTCCAAAATGAGCGAAGAACTGGGGATGGTCGTAAACAGGGCGGACATCTTCGCTAACTTCGAGAGAGCCATCCGAGTGTTCCCGGGCAGCGTAGATCTGCTCAACGACATCGGCAGATACCTGTACAGGTACGGCTTCTTCTCAGAAGCGCTTTGCCACTTCGAGAAGGCGCTGAACATCGATAGCAGCTACGTCAGCATCGAGAAGAACTTAAACAATGCCAAGACTCTCCTGTTTCCAAGAAGCAAGTTCCGGATACTTAACGACAAAATACGTAACGACGCCTACAGAGCCGCCATCTTAAGTTCCGTCAAGTGCGACACGGACACCGTGATATACATCAACGCGGGCACCGGCCTGCTCGCACTCTACGCCAACGATTGCCTCCCCATCGCCATCACCGTCTGCGAGTCCTCGCACGCGATGGCGCGACTCACCGAGTGCGTCATGCAAGATAACCGAGCACAAGAAGCGGTGATCGTGAACCAGCCTTCGGTGGCCCTAAGTCGGTCAAACATATACGGCACGAGAACGATCTTGTTGACCGATATGTTCGACGCGGGACTAATCGGCGAAAACATTCTACAGTCCCTCTGCCACGCCTTGCCCTTCAACGCGCCCTGCAGGGAGACTATGATAATACCCGGCAGAGCTGAGTTCTTCGTGGTCGGCGTCAACTGCGACCAACTCAACAGCAAATACAAGCTGAGCCAGCACATTAAGGACATCCTCAACGTGCCGCGACTGCACGTGCACACAACCACGTACGTCGGCGAGACGTACTACTCCGAGGACGTGGAGCTGTACGACGACGTCACCTACATCTGCGAGCCGCACTCGCTCTTCACGATAGACTTTAACAACCAACAAGAGGTCGCCGAAATGTTGGACAGACAGTTGCCCTACTACGCCGAGTTGACGCCCACAGTGAACAGTGAAATGAATATGGTCGTTGGTTGGTTTAATCTGCATTTGACAGACGACATCGTGCTCACGACAGACCCCAGAGCAGAGAACAAGGCGACTGCGTGGCAGCAAGCCGTGTTCTTCGATGTGTTGCCGAAGGAAGTGCGACGAAACGAAACAGTCAAGATTCCTTTTACGGCGTACGACGGAAGACTTTCCACTTTGCAAGACAGCGCATACACAGCGATCTCCAGGATTACACCAGAAACATTAGCTTTCTTGAACGACACAGAATATGTGAACATGATCACAGAGTGTGTCGGTGTTACGTGCGTACATCTCAGGCAAACTGTGAACCTGGAAGAAGTCGACGTTGTGGATTTGAGTCCGTTTCCTATATTCGGAGTGTTGATGATGAAACGCGGCGCTAATTCTCTAATTTGTTACGCAAAAACGAAATATGATATGGCGTTCCTAAACACGGTGTTAGTGGCTAATGGAATACCATCAAGCAAAATTACAATTTTAGTGTCGGGATCCTGGTCTCGTGAAGTGTTCCACGGCAAGAGCTTTCACGTGATATTTAGCAACATAATAGACTTTAACGGAGACTTAGATACAAGAAGAAAGAGACTGGTGCGGCACTTAAAGCAGTCACACCTTGTGCCCGGCGGTATATGTCTACCTGCGTCGGTCACCGTCATGGGGCAGTTGGTGTACAGCAACCACTTGGAGATCAACAACCGCGTGGTGGACGAAAACGTGGAGCATTATCGGTTGGCGAAGCACGTGAACCGGTACCAAACGTCACAGGCGCTGTACTTGGACATCGCGAGGCTGGAGTATGAGCCCATGTCTGAGGAGTTCGAGGTGGCGTTGTGTGAAGGCATGAGGTCGAACTTGTTTAAAGTGGCAATATTGAAGGACGGCGAGTGCAACGCTATCCTGTGCTGGTACAAGGTGCAGCTAGTGGCAGGTTGGCCCGAGCTCTGCACCAACAGACGCAGCAGCTTCGTAATGAGCACGGCGCATATGACCAGCCGCGTCGCCACCGTTTTCAAGGACGATGAAACTAACGTGCTCACTTGCGTCGACCCTGGCGGATCTTTTAAACTTGTACTTGATATGAAACCTTACTAATTTATTTTTATTATGCATGACTTTGTAAATAGATGTAAAAATGTTTTCACATCTATTTACAAAGTCATGCTCAATACAAATAAATTATTAAGGTACTTATTTATTTGTATTGTGCATGACTTTGTAAATATGTATTTGTTAAAATGTTTTTTGTATTAGAATACCAATAAATATTGTTGTCACCGATTTTGTCTTCTATTATTTAAACCTCTTATTAAATTCAATAAAGTTAGTTAATAGTCCTGTTCGTAAATTACAATTTACCTATTTTATTATAGAATGGAATAGAATCTTTATTTGTCTTAAAGTGTGGTAAATATGCAAGATAATTTTTATTAATTGGCAGAACTTTAAACACTTTGTCTTAATTAAACGTGACAAAAGTTAACAAGAGTAGATAGATAAATATTTATCCTTAAATATAAAATTATAAAATTAATAATTAAAATGATATATTATTGAATGCCTTAAGGTAAATTACATAAAATTTGCAAATTATTATTCTTCTATATCCTAACACAAGTATTGTTTACTTAAAAGTAGTGCTCTAATCGTTACTTATAAATTAGCATCTAGGACATGGAAAATAAACCATTTTTATTTTATTTTATTAAGGCCACTGAGTTGACCAAAGAGCACGTGCTAACTTTAACCGTTGAAAACCGGGCATGTGCATATCGGGCCACGCACAATGTAGGGTTACGTAGCCCCCCCCCCCCCCCCCATCCGAATAATGGAGCTTAAGAAATGGGTTTTCTGTTGTTTATGTTTTATACTTACAATGTTATATCTACTTTACTGGCTCTGTGGCGCGGTGGGGGTGTATCCTACTGCTACGCAAGAGGTCGTGGGTTTGATCCCCATCCAGGATACAATTTTGTGTGATGAGCACGATGGTTTATTCTGTACCTGGATGTTGTTTATCTTCATTAGAAAAAAATAGAAATATATAAGTATGTTTATCAGTTGTCTGGTTTCCATAGTACAAGCTCTGCTTAGTTTGGGATCAGATAGCGTTGTGTGAGTTGTCCCAAGATATTATTATTTTTATTATTACTTAATAATATTTTTCAATTGAATTTTCTACTCATTTGATCAGCTGTTACTCGTAAACTTGTAAATCCTACTTAGCTGTGATAGTTTTCTTTTTAATTTCACTATATTTATACTAAGTTCTACAGTGAATTTTTTCACATATCCAGCTTTAACCAATTAGCTGGCAGGGGGGACACACTTGACTCTTACATATGGATTAACACATAGCACCGCGGGGCACAGCTAGTAATATAATAAAAATATTTTTTTTCAACATTTTATTCTTTTACTTTGTCGGCGTATGCAATATGTGTATCCATGCAAAACTATAGCTTTCTAGCACTAACAGTCTCTGAGCAAAGGTTTACATGGATTGCTCATTATTACTTGCACATATATGAAATGTAATAGCACTCGCCCGCGGCATAGCCGGCGTGGATGACTTTACCCCGCAAAATGCTGAAACACGTGTAGTTAGTTATTTACAACAACAAACCAAATACAAATTTTCGCAGATCTATCTTTAAAACTGACGAAGTTTCTAACAAACTTGCAACCCTTTTTACCCCCTTAGAGGTTGATTTTCTAAAAACGCTGAAATACGTGTTACATTATTTTAAACCAAAAAGCCAAATATTAAATTTCACACACATAACTTTCAAACTGACGGAGTATATAATAAACTTGCAACCCCTATTTTACCCCTTTAAAAATTTCAAGTCTTTATTATCAGCGGTTTAGGCTGTGCGTTGCTCCATCAGTCACATACACAATTTTACACGAGAAAAAACGCTGTAAACTAGGTAAAGTAACCGTCCACCGACCACGGTCGGTGTAACGTCAAACATAAATTCAACATTGTAGCCCAGAAGGAAAATACTTTACCTAGTTTAAACGCGTTTATTCCCGTGTCAAATTGTGTATTATTGTGTATTTAGTTAAAAGTTATAATCTATCAGACAGTCAGTCAGGACGAAGAATTTTACATTAAACACAGATTGTTCGCATGTTGTTTTATTTTCCCATATTATCGACACAAAGCCACTCAATACAAATAATAGTATTATTAAATCCAGCTCATGTACAGCTACATAAATACCGTATAAAGTCAAAACTGTCCTGTCCTATCTCACAAGGGAACTTAATTAGATCAAAGTGAAAACAAACTTTATTATTTTTGGTTTTCAACAAACAAAATACGAAATGATATAAATTCACGGCCCAACTGGGAATATGCACAAACAACTCGAATATTTAATTCATACGGCTATAATTTATTTAGTGTTAAAAGACCATGCATTATGGAATGAAATATTGATTTAGCCATTATCTGCTTGGACAGTGGATTGGAAATATTATTATGGTCGTTTAATCAGGTTGATTTTCTTTTATGGTAAGTATGTCGTCTACTAATGATGTCTGAGTAGTGGAACCAACAGACTGATAGTTTGCTGAGGTTAAGTAACGTTGACGCTGTTAGGGTATACGCATATTTTTATAAGACCGCTGGTACTGGATACGGCTATTGGAGATCCGGAAGATCGGGTATGGTGCTGTAAATTGGTAGATGTCCTTAATACATTAAACCGATAGCATCTGAGGATGATTTTATAATATGTCCTTAAATATGTTTCCGGTCATATCGGATAGCCCTCGCAGTGGGCTATGAGAGCGGAAATAAAAAAAATTGGGCATGCACACTTATGACTGGCCTGTTGGTCTAGTGGTTAGTGACACTGACTGCTAAGACGGAGGTCGTGGGTTCTATTTCCACCCAGGATAACACTGTGTGATAAGCACGATGGTTTATTCTGTGTCTGGGTGTAATATCTATAATATGTATTTAGAAATAATTATTTAAGTATGTTTATCAGTTGTATGGTTGCCATAGGAGCTGTGCTTAGTTTGGGATCAGATGGCATTGTGTGAGTTGTAACAAGATATTATTATTATTTTTGCACTATAACATATGATAGGCCACCAAGGGCGGAAGTCTCCTATGTTCGAGGTCCGAGTTGAATTATTCTTTACTTATACTATTATACTAATTTTATAATATAAAAAGGTAAAGTTTGTGAGTTTGTGTGTAGGGGTAATATCTGAATCTACAAGACCGACTTTCAAAATTATTTTACCAATAGAAAGCCACGTTATTTGTGAGTGTCATAGGCTATATAGAATCACGCTACGGCCAATAGGAGCGGAGCATCAATGAAAAATGTTGCAAACATGGGAAAAAATTACGCAAATGAAATGCGCGGGTCAGCTAGTACAATTTTAAACCTGTATAAACTGCTCAAAATCACAAAAATAAATAGAACACGTACCTTTAATATGAGGAAAGGGAAAAGAGAGATAACTTGCGTTAACTTAACTTGCGACCACCGATGTTTTCTTTTAATTTGGATGTCAGTAAAAGGTTCACTATTTTGCTCTATAATGTTAGTCTTTTGAGACTGGCCATCGTAACCAAAAACGTCCTAAAATATGTTAATAATTTATTTCCATATTAACAATTGCCTTTACATGTTGCCCTAAACGACATTGCATTTAAACAATTTTAAAATATTTAAATTTTGTAACATTGGGTGAACAATGTTACCCTAGTGAACTCATTTAATGTACAGACATGAATACGTCCGTTTACAAGCTATGACGTTGAGAGTACGAAGCCTGCGCGTTAATGGTGCCTCATTCAACAAGTTTGTGCGCGCACGCAGCACCGCCAGTCACATTACCGTCAGGAACATATAATAATTTGCCTGAAAACGTCAGCATTGTGTAATTTCCCTCTGAAGACTTCAAAAATATATTATGTTAGTACTAGTTCCCTTTTTACCCTGAGTTGGTTATACCCAACCATTTCCAACACAAATAAAGTGGGATTCATTATTGGGTAAAAAAGTATACCCCGTAATACCATATGTTCAAAAATCGGATGAATTTGCTCTGCATCCGCTCCAACATGACCCTACATTTTGTTCAATATGGAGCCCAGATGACCGCGTTACATTCAAGTTGGGTCCTAACTAACGACTTGTATAATGCTATTATCGCTTTAATATTAGTGAAGTCAAGCACCATACGTAATGTAAAACCAAAGTTTCTGAATACTTCTTACAGCACTTGACAATGTGATCACGAAACGTCAACCCTGAGCTATAAACTCCTAAACCTTTGACGTCTGTGATCCTAGTTATTGATGTCCCATCCACCTTGTAGTCATGGTGAAAAGTTGTGTATGATCTAGAGAAGGTAATTGCCATGTAATAATGTATTTTACAATACAAAAAATCATTGTACCACTAAAGAAAAATCGCTCTCTCAATTAATTCACAATTCATAACAGCAACGGTTCACAAAAGGCACTTGATTGAACTCAAATATGAACCTTTATATTTAAACTTTCGATATACGGCGCATATACGCTTTACACTATGTTAACCCGTTAATAGACTGGTATTGTTCTGTGGGCCTGCAAGCCCCACGAGGGCTGGCGAATGACAGCTTAATAACACTAAATCAAGTATCGGCCAGATGTTTTCATTCGAGGGTTAATAACGTGAGAAATATAAGTTTATTGTATACCGCCGGCGGTTACGGGTTGTGACATTTGATTAATGAATGGAGTTTTTATTAATTGGAAATGTGGAAAACTGGTTACTGAAGGGTTACTTTTTGCCTTTTGTGTATTGGTGGTTCTTGAAGAGGTCAAGTTGGTGTTCAGGGCGCGATGCCACCAATTTTGTGGTCCATTCCTTACAAGAACTACATGGTTTAAGCTTACTGTATTTCCACGGTTGAAGAGCCACGTCGTATTCGCAGTATATATTTCTCACATCGCCAAGTCGCCTTGCTTCGCTATATTTTTCCCGCCAGGACTGAACCAAGCGGGGATAGAAAGAGAAAGTAGTATCTTCTCATATTCTTCTTGTCTACAATACAACGACGTTAACCACCATGCTCTACCGCTATCAAAAATCCACCAAGAAAACAATGGTCGCTAATATCATAAGCTTTAAGGTGTCTAAAAAAAGTCACGTTATTGATTGGTTGCTAAGAAACAGCGAATGGTGATTGCAGCGACATGACACTGAACTAACGTTATTGATTGGTTGCTAAGCACCGCGAATGGCAATATGTCATCAATGTTTTCTTACGACGTTATCACGTAAAATTGTCATTCGTAAAATATCGTAATTTCATTAAAATTTGTTCCATAATTTCAGAAATGATTCATGTCAAACAAAAACATTTTCTCTTCTTTTAATTCTGATGATTAAATAACTCTCGTGGTTAATCAAGTTTCATAATCTAGAACCTTAAAGATAAGAAGTTAAGTCTCGTGAAGAAAAATTCTTTAGTCTCCTGCAGTGTGAACTTTGAAAATAAGTGAAGTAGTTAGTTAACGTAGAACTATTAAGATAAATTTGCAATAAAAACCTAACTTCGTTACCAGTTTGACCTATTTTTCTCGAGGGAGAATTTAATCGAAGGTATTTAAACTTTTATAGTAGAAAATTATTTATATCAGTTATATGTATTTCAACGAACATTACTTGAAAATCTCGGAAACGATTCCGATTCTGATCAAATTTTGTAAACAGATTGTTCTGCTTTGTAAGTTTTTCTACATTTTTAAAACGTACAACTTAAGTTAATAAAATAAATAGTTGTTTTAAGTTTTGTTTTAAGCTATACCTATATTAAATAATATATATATATATATATATATATATATATATATATATATATATATATATATATATATATATATATATATATATATATATATTATTTTTAAAAAATGCCTAAAAGCAAAATTGTATCAAAACATTCCGAATTATAAAAGAGGGGACACCCGGATTTGAACCGGGGACCTATCGATCTGCAGTCGATTGCTCTGCCACTGAGCTATATCCCCTATACGTGTAAACGCTATAAAATGTTATTAGAATTGTCAATTTGGTTTCGTCTGTTGCACACAAAACTTCTGAAAGAAAAAGATAGCTAAAACCATTGATACCCAGTGCCGTAACTAGGGCAGTGCCGGTGGTGCCTAGGCACAGGGCGAATTGACCATCAGGACCTATTGGTCCTGATGGTCAATTCTGCGCCTTAAGTTATGTAAGCTCGCACCGGGCGCATAAAATACTAGTTATGGAACAATTTGACACCGGAATTTCGTAAATAAGGTGCTTCCACATATGAGTTGAAAAATTCAGTAAACATTAGTTTGTTAGTGAACATTTTAACACCAGACAAAACATTATATAACAACGTTTTTAAATAATTTTCTTGTTATTAAATGATAAAAAACAATTTTGACAAAAAGTAACAAGTGGTGATACAAAAGCTTGGAAAACATCCAGCACCAAGAGAAACACCAGTAGAACCTACTTTTTGTAGATTCTGGGGGTAATTGCCATAATCGCCAAGCTTGGCGAGCGGGTTGGTGATCGCAGTAAGGCTTAAAGTACGCAGAGAACACTGCTGCCCATCCTCAGGTATGACATCCTTTAGTCGCCTTGACGACATCCACTGGAAGAGCAACACGGCCCATTAAAAATATTTTCATGCAAAATAAATCCCTATTTCCCTGGATCATGGGATAACTAAATAACGACTTTACCGATTTCAATTAGTTTTTTTTTTGTTTTGTTCGGCTTCATTCCGATAATTTTAAACCTAAAGAAATTGCTAAAAAATTTAAAAATCGACATTGGTAATTTTGTATGGGAATAAAATGTTCAAGACTTCAACATCGGACATGTTCTTTTTATTAAAAGATTTGCATTTTTTAAAATAGATGGATCCAAACGATTTAAATTCGAGATATAGTTTGGTTACCGAGAAAATGTTGGTTTCATAGACTATGTACCGGGAAGCAGTCGGTCAGACTAAACTAGCACTACTTTATGAAGTGCTGACGAAAACGCAGCGTAGATAGTGGGCACTACGGGAGACACTTTCGTGCCCATTCAAAAATAAATTAACCATACTATTTAAATGTGAAAGTAACTCTGTCTGTCTGTTACCTTTTCACGCTTAAGCCACTGAAGCAATTTCGATGAAATTTGTTATGGAGTTTAAGAACCGGGAAAGGACACAAGGATAGTTTTTATTGTGATAAGGGAGCTTCCATAAATTACGTGATTTTAATTTTGAACTCCCTCCCTCCCTCTGGTGAGAAATCTTGAGATTTGGCTACAACCAATAGGAGCGGAGCATCAAAGAAAAATGTTGCAAAAACGGCGAAAATTGTGATTCAAAATAAAGTGCTAAGAGACATTGTAAAAGCAAGGCGCTTGCAAGGTGGTATATCCGCAATAACGATCTTCACCGGGACCAACAAGTGGAATTCATAGAGCAATTGGTTCGAAAATTCGCAAAGGTCATCACAAAAGACTTCATCAGCACGTTAATATTAATAATAATAATAATAATAATAATATATTTATTTCTCAGTATATGGTACATTGAGGTCATACATTGTAAATTGGTTCACATATACTACCAGATTTTGGTGCAGAAATATTTGATTTTACATTTCATAAATTTTAAGGAAATATTTAATGATGCAAATTATTTATCAATTAGTTACAATGTCAAGATATATAATTTAATAATAAGTGTTAATGTCAAATAATATAATTAGAAATAATGTAGTTATTCAGATATAATGTCAATATTCAGTTACCAATTGAAATTAAGATGATTACGGTCTAATAAGTAATACCCAATATTATTATAATGTCAAAATGTACAATTATCAATTAGTTACAATGTCAAGATATATAATTTAATAATAAGTGTTAATGTCAAATGATATAATTAGAAATAATGTAGGTATTCAGGTATAATGTCAATATTCAGTTACTACTTGAAATTAAGATGATTATGGTCAAAATAAGTAATACCCAATATTATAATAATGTCAAAATGTACAATTTAGAAATTCATTCACTGAATAAAAACATTTATCCAGAAGCCAACAAAACATCACATTTCTAAATTTATTCAAAGGTAATATTCTAATTGTATTTGGTAACTTATTATAAACTTTTACTGCCATAAAATTAACGTTTCTATCACATAATTGGAGCCGTTGAAGTGGAATACGCAGTTTCCCAATATTATTTTTAGCCAGTCTTGCAGAGACCTGTTCATTCAATGGAAACAGTTTAGGATATTTCTTCACAAATAAACAGAGTTCAAAAATGTACAAGCATGGAAGTGGGAGTATTTTCAGTTCTTTGAATAACGGCGTACAGTGGTCGGAATATTCTGCAGCACTTACAGCCCTTATACATTTTTTTTGTGCTTTGAATGCTCTCTCTACATCTATAGAATTACCCCATATCACTAAACCGTAACGTAACACAGATGAAACATAGCCATGATACGCGTTTAGGGCAGTTTTTACATTTGTTACTCGCCTAAGTTTACGAAGGGCGTATATAAACTTATCAATCTTATTACATACTCTATCGATGTGCTGCTTCCAATCTAATTTACTGTCTATTACTATACCTAAAAACAATGCTGATTGTTTTGGCTCTAATATTGAATTATTATATTGAATTATAGTTGGTGATAATGTCAAGTTATGTGTCTGAAACCTAATTAAATTTGTTTTATTGATATTGACCTGGAGATTATTGTCCTGTAACCATTTTATTGCGTTAGACAGTTCATTGTTTGTATCAATTTCAAGATGATTTTTTTTTAAGCATCTTATTGTTAATGTAGTGTCGTCCGCAAATTGAACACATTCATGTTTAAGACATTTATGAAGGTCATTTATGTAAAGTATAAATAGCAGGGGTCCTAGTACACTCCCCTGTGGGACGCCTGAATTATTGATTTTACGTTCCGAAGTAAACGTGGTCCTTTTATTATTTTCTATTTTACTAATAATAGTTCTTTGTTGGCGATCAGACAAATAACTTGTCATCCAATCATTTGCTTTTCCTCGTATGCCATATTTATCAAGCTTATGTAGTAGGCGTTTATGTGAAACAAAATCAAACGCCTTACTCATGTCTAGAAATAGCGACAAAACAGACATTTTATTATTTAAGCCTTCAGTAATTAACTTTACTAACGAGAAACACGCCAAAGTCGTTGAGCTGTGTTTTCTAAAACCAAACTGCCTCTCATTAACTAAATTATGTTTGTTTATAAAGCTGCTTATTCTTTCATGTACTGCCTTTTCAAAAATTTTTGCAAAGATTGGGACAAGTGTAATGGGTCTATAATTATTCATGTTCGTTGGATCACCCTTTTTAAACAACGGCTTTATGATGGATTCCTTAAGTCTTGTTGGATATACACCTTCTTGAAATGAGATATTAATAAGGTAGCTAAGTGGTGGTGCTATGATTTTAGAACTGAGTTTAATAATTCGTGTGGATATTTCATCATAGCCAGTAGAATTTGTATTATTTAGAGAATTTATCAATTTTATAATGTCAGTTTCGCTTATCGGAGTCAGGAATATAGAATTTAAATTGGAATTTATGTCAGTATTAATATGTAAATCATTTTTATTATTCGAATTATTATTATTGGTAAGTTCTATAAAGTAATTATTAAATTGATTACATATGTCACTGGGATTTTTGATTAAAATGTCACGAACTTTAAGCTCAACAATATCATTTTTAAGGTTGTAATAATCTAAGTTATTTTTTATTATTGACCAAGTCGCTTTGCACTTATTTTTAGAATTACAGAAATATTTATTGTTATTTATTTGTTGTGATTTCGATATACATTTTTTTTAAATTTTAGTGTATTGTAGGTATTTTCCCTTATGGTATTCTTTGTTATTGGGATTCTGTACAAATTTATAATATAATGTCCTTTTTTTAATGCATGCAATTTTCAAACCTTTACTGAGCCATTTATTTTTTATTGATTTGTTATATTTTTTAATTTGTATTTCAGGAAAACACAATTTATAGAAAAGCGTAAATAAATCGTGGAAAATATTAAAAGCCTTATTGCATTCAGTTTCGTCATATATTTCACTGAAACTTATAGCACCTAAGCATCGAAGAAATTTTTTTACATTATCAATGCTATAATCCCTTTTTGTTTCATACCAATACTTTATAGGTTTTGGTGTACTATTTTTTTTATGAACATGAAATATTAGTGACTGGCCCGTATCATGATCAGAAAGAGCCAAATTGTGAGTATTGCTTTTGACATCTTCTTTTGGAATATTACTTGCTATTTGGTCAATGCTTGTATTTTTTCTGGTAGGCATTTTTATATGTGGTATTAAGTTCGAATTATTGAGAATTGATATTAGCTCTCTAGAATTTTTATTGTCTTTTAATATATCTATATTCCAATCACCACATATAATAATATTTTTAACATTTTTACTCATAAGATTCCTCAGCAGTGATTCCAGTTTTGTATAGAATACTGTAACGTCTGAATCTGGAATCCGATACACGCATATTATAATGAGATTATGACTCAATACTTCGATGCCACAGCACTCGAAATCAAAATTGACACCATATTCATTTGATAATGGTAATGGATTAAATGATATGCCTTTTTTGACTAAAATACATGTACCACCCCGTTTTTGATTGCGTCGTGTGTAGGTAGCAGCTAAACTATAGTTGGTGAGTACCAAATTACTTTCATGTCCGGATCTTATAAACGTTTCACTCAAACATATAAAGTGTATATCTCCAATCTCATTTATTAAATCATTAATTGTTAATTCAAATATATCTGTTTTATTTAAAATTCCGGCAATGTTTTGGTGCAAAAGTATTAATTTTTCTTTTTTATTTATTTTGGTATTTTCACAGTGTTTATTAGGTAATGGAGCGAAAAAAAATTTTTTGTAAACAATTAGTGGTTGTATTTATTGAACCGCAAATAAAATCTGACTCAATAGGATAGGTTTTAATATCAACAAGTAAGCGCTGAAAAATACCTTCGAAAATACGTATTAAGCCTAGTTTGTTAATTTTACCGGTTCTATATGAAAATGTCTCGCTGGATAACTCATAGTTACTATCGACAAAATAAGCATACTTATGATTTTCAATATCCATGCTGAGTAAACTATTAAACATTTCTACTTTATAGTTATGTATCATGGCTCCTTTTATATATGTAGGGCTGCAAATAATAATATTCGTGTGAACAATTTTTTTTAGTGTTTCCCTAATAAACCTAACTGTTTCCATTGCTTCTTCAGTATTACTATAAATATTCTCACCAATATTAATGATGCAATAGTCATCCATAGTAAATTGGTGTACTTTGTTAATGACATTTAAAATGATTTCTCTTAAATTACTGTTACGGGACAGATAATGACAGTATTCAAAATGCTGCCCATAAATACGGTCTATTATATTAAGTGTACCGTTGCGATTACAATTGCTCAGTATGCATAATTTCCTTTTTCTTATGCTATCTTGAAATTTCTCCGTGGGTAAATCTTGATACTGCTTACTGCGATTGTTCCTACGGTTTTTTGTTGACGTTTTCCGAGAAGATTCATTGGCTAGTATATCATTCTTAGTTTCAAAATTACTATTTATTTCACAACTACTAGATTCCTCTTGCAGTTTTGAGGCCGACGTAACCTCACGACATCCCGTGATTTGGCAGTTTCTGGGTGTACTTCGAAATTCGCAATTATTCTTCATTTTAGGAGTTACAATATTAATTTTGTCGCTTCCCTTTATTTTTAATATAGGACTCGTTGGAGAGTTAGGTGCAGTTACAATTTTTCGTTGTTGTCTAACGGGAGTTGAAGTGTGGCTGCGTATTTTTAGCTGTCTCTTAGTCTTCAGATTAGGTGTAGTACATTCTGTTGTTCCAATTTTAATTTTCTTATATAACTTTATAACCTTTTGACATTGTTCAAGTTCCGATTTTAATTCAGTATTTTCCAAAATTAAATTGTCGATTTCTTTATTGGCACTTAGCAGTTCATTATTCAATTTTATATTTTTTTCTAAGAGTTCCTTCACTCGCTCATCGTCTAACGATTCATTTGGCATACTTCTCATCGTTACTTCAAACAAAGAAGAGTCTGATAATGTCGTCAACATTTTTGTATTTTTTTTCCGTTCTGTTACATATTCGTCTCCCATTTTAAATTTTTCTACCAATTAGAAATTATATTATTGATATGGTATCATTCACTATGGGGTAATTATTTTTCACTAGTTGCAACACCAGAGTTTATGTCAACACAAATCTTGCTACTTGATAATAGATGGCGCTAGTTTCTACAGAACAATATTTTTCATCTTTTGCAACACCAAAGATAATGTCAATTGCTGTCAGATTTTTTGTTTGCTACTTATTAACAGATGGCGTTACCAGTTTTGAATTCCTAAGAAAACTGATAATAAAGTTTATTTTGAAATTGACACTTTTTAAAACCGTTCTTCAAAACAATATTTTATGATTATTCACTGTAAAATTATTTTTTTTGGTGGCAGTAATGTTAGAATATTATCACGTATGTTTATAATTACTTATTTTATTGTCCACTTGTAACAATGTTGTTTATTTTGCAACTTTTTATCACAATAATAGTTTGATATAATTATTGCTATAATATTATATTATAAGTAGTTTAACATCTCACTAACACTTTCACTTATTTATAGACATATGATCTTTAGTTTTCACCACAATGAGCACTATTTACAACAATAATTTATTTATTTTTGTTTTATTATTACGGAGCTGATGTGTATAGACCAAATGTTGCCAGCCTTTTTTTTGACGCTATTCAACTGAGCCATATAAGTTAGTGCTATGTTAAGTGAGGAAAAAAGTGACAGTGACATTGCTTCAGATTTAAAACAAAAGAACAAAGCGATATCAATTTATCAGACACTAAGGAGAATCAATGGATAATTTCTAAGTTATCTAAAAAATTATGCATTATTTCTTCTTAGTGTCATTTTAGCAGTTTAAGTCAATATAAAGTTACTTATTAACTCTCAAGTTAGATTGTAATATCATAAAGAGCAAATCATTACTCTTTATAAAAA
Source organism: Herminia tarsipennalis (assembly GCA_945859575.2). NCBI lineage: Eukaryota > Metazoa > Arthropoda > Insecta > Lepidoptera > Erebidae > Herminia > Herminia tarsipennalis. The sequence goes on along the minus strand of OX243847.2, from coordinate 4,332,163 downwards.
TAAACGTATCCAACAATAACCATTAATCTGGCAGGAGGGAGGGGGGGGACATACTTGACTAAACTTACAAAAATGACCACTTTTAAGCTTAATATTTCACAAAAAGATCCCTAAATCGAAAAACTATATGTTGTTAGTTAAATATTTTTGAAATACTTAATAAACAACACCCCTATACGATAAGGTAGACGAGTAAAAAAAACACATCCCCATTTTACATGTAGAAGAGGTACCCAAGAAAAATATTATATTTTACCACTTTGTCAGCGTAACTAATATGTATAACCATTTCAAATTACAGCTTTCTAGTACTAATGGTCTCTGAGCAAACGGACAGACGGACAGACGGATATAGGGAAACTATAAGGGTTTCTTGTTTACTACGAAACCCAAAAACCAACATTAAAAATGTTATACTAACATTTAAACTTTCGCGTTGCATGATTATAACTATTTATTATACGGGAATCAGTCCGCTTGTGACCACGGCCGGTGCAATCTGGTCGAAACGTCAAGCAAATTTAAGGTAAACAATGCGCGTTAATTCCCGTGTAATAAATAGTTATTAAAAATATTATCGTTTTCTGTTTCTATTTTTTATTATTTTGCGTAAAATTTATATGAGTGAACAAGTTACCTAAGATTTTTTTAATAACAATAAAAAATGTTTGTCTTTCTGTGGCAGCTTGATAAGACTGTGTACAAACGGACGATTTTTAATCTGTTTACTTTGAATAAACAACTGACGAGACCTCCAGAAGCTGCTTTACATTTTAAGAACAATAAAGCTAAAAACTTATTTGTCAAACATATACATTTATTCGTAGTCTATAATACATAAGTACTTGGATGACCGAGCTTTACTCGGTATTTTTTTTAACGACGTTTTCTAAAAATGAAACCTAGCTAGATAATTTTATAGCCTCCGAAAGCCCCCGCATACTAAATTTCATTAAAATCGTTGAAGCCGTTGCCGAGATAGGTACATACAAGAATTTCTCGGTTATAGGTATTAGATAATCCAGTATAATCATAAAATCGTTTAAGTGTCAAAGAATTCGAAATTGGTAACGTTCCCAAAATACTGGCAGCATTGCCACGTTGAATAGCAATGCTAATTATTTGTGCAAAGAAGAGACCAGCTTTCTGATCACGGGAAGCACAGATGAGACGTCGGGAGATTTCTTTAAATAGTAGGCAATTTCTCTAAAGAACAATTATTAAGATATTCGTGTTGTATTTTTATAAATACATCTATACTATCATTTTTATTTTAGTTGTAGTATCTGTGCATTGAAAATTATTTAAAAAAATAATCTAGATTAAATAGATAAGAATGATAATGAACCCTTAATAGGGTTCACAAAACCAAAATGATAGGTATTAGATTATTATTTTTGATATTGTAGTTTTAAATATAATATATATACATTCATTATTTATTGTTATTGAGTCTGAATTTGTATTTCAATCAAATGTTTATTGCTGATGCGTGTGCTTTGCACCAAATAAATGTATTTTCTTTCTTTTCTTCTGTCTTTCTAATTTACCTAAATACACACTGTTACCATCCAAAGTATTTTTTTTTTAAAGATAACTAGCAATGTGGGATTTACGTCCCACGTGTTAGGAGTGGGTTCACGTCGGTAGTATAATGGGTAGGATTCGAACCCGCGACCTCACTATTGCGAGACCGATGCCTTAGCCATTAGGCTACCGCCGCTTTTTGTTTAAAGTCAAATAAAATAAAATAAAATAAATGTAAAAAAGTCAAATATTTGCTTTAAATGGGTTTCATAGTGTGGACTCAAATATTTTTATGTATAAACCCCATCAAAATTCGTCTCGCTGATCCAAATAAAATCAACATTCAATCATAAGGCCTATGTACTATTCACATCATCCGTATGGCAGGCTTAAGAGTGACTGTAAATGCGGGAGTGACAGTAACGTCTGAATAAAAGACACCTGAACTGAGAGTTTGATGGCGGAGTTGGTGAAGTGCCTCTTGTAATCCTGTGTCTCTTTTCCCGTTTATCAGCTAAAGTCTGGAAGCAGTACCTATCATTAGTTTTGCATCCTTCAGGCAGAGGCTATTTCCATTCATTACGGTCGTCAGCTAGGCCCATTTAGTGGGGTTAATTTCATAAGACACCATGTCGCGTTTTGTTCAGTACTTGAAACGCAAAATGGGTAGTAGGCACCTAAAATACACAGACACAGTATGAACATATTCATTCGAAAATATTTCATACAGCACTTCACTTCAGCACACTACTACTTTAAAATTCAAGACAATGTCTTAACCATTTTGAAACGTAAGGGTAGAAGAATTATGCGAACAGATAGCATCGGGAAACATCTTGAATAATATCAAAAAATGCAGTTTACTTTGTTGCATGCGATGATATTGTAGTAGGCGAACTGAATGCTAATGATATTTGTGTTTATTATTCAAAAGAGGACATTGTTTGCACGTGTTTTGATATTTTTCACCTCTGTGCCTTTGAATTGCAATTGTTGGCAATTTTTTTTTTATTCTGTGATTATAGTATCAAGCTAGTTACCACTGACCTCTTTTTTATTAGTAGATACGCTGAATAACAACCTGACTTACATTTGATTTTGACATATTGGTACGCTCAGTCTATATATTGATAGTACAACGACTTTTATACCTTTATCTACCATTTACACCACGGGCATAAAATACGGTAAAACCGTACAACATTAGCACACACAGCCTTCCGTTTGAGATCTGGACACATGCCATTAAAGTAGTTTGCAAAAGGCAGATTCCTCAAATTGCGACCTATGCGGTATAGTGGATGACGTACATCACCTACTGATGGAGTGTGTCCGGTATCAAGCAGACAGAGAGTGTCTGATGAGGACTCTTAGCTTGAACAGACTAGATATAGGAATGTTTCACTCATTATTGTCAGCACCCCTATCCGAAGCGTCGAAACATCTGTTTATAGCCTTTAGTCCTCGTCAGTAGCAACTCTCTTGGTACTAGGTATTTAAGTTAAGTTAGCTAACATTAATTTTGTTTAAATAGCTTATATGAAGTTATAATGGAATTGGCATATATTCAATGTATAAAAGTTCCTTTAAATAAAAGAAAAAAAAAACCATAAAACATAATTTATCGGTGAAATAATTTTCTTTTAGGTAATATTAATGCCTCAAATTATGAGGGGCGCGAATCAGAGACATTCAGATCTTTGCCAAATAATGATTTGGGTGGCACTGATACTGTAATAGGCTAGTGTGGCGTCTTTTTATTCACCTAGTGGTATCAAAAATACATTTATTCTTTTAATTCCCATTTTGTACTTAACAATATATCATTGAAAATTAGGAAGTAGAATAAAACGTAACAGGTATGAGTCTGTAAAACTAAATCAAAGTAGATATAAGTAATTTTAAAAATGCCTTCCTTGTCGGGACAGTCGTGTGCTATTCGGATATAATAAATAGTATAATAAACAAGATTAACGATGCATAAGGAGGCACGTTTCGCGGACAGTGATGTAAGTGCACATGGACCGGATTTCGGATGAAATTGCACCGACCCGAATGTTGCAACTGCAGTTTTGTGAAGTAACTATAGGATTCTGTATTAAGATTTGGCATTCGCACCGTTTTATCATTTCAGCGTTTGTACAGGTTTCAGTATTTCAGGAAAGTTGCCATACGACATACATGTTTTTGATTGGTTATCGACCATGACTGCTAAGCCAGAGGTCGTGGGTTCGATTCCAATACGGTACACCATTTTGTATAAACCACACAAAATGTTGTTCCAAGCCTGGTACACCCAGGCTGTACTTTGTGTCCGTGAATTGAATGTTTGTAGGTAAAATCATCCAAGACACAGAGCTTGAACCCTAGTGCGGGGGTTGACTTTTATAAAAAAATACTCCATCACGATCTGCTGGTTGACTATAGGCCACACTTTAGTATCCTTTGATCAACCACGAATATGATCACTTAATATTCGTATAACAAATAAAATATTTACACGATTATGACTCTTAGCTTATAAAATTCTATAATTTATGCAAATACTTTTATTTTCTGCTAGCTTAGTCTTACCCAAATTTTATAGTGAGCAAATTAGAATGAAATCGAAAAGCATCTAGGTATTGTTATTCACAGTTGATTGAAAGAGTCGTCCATAGACACACAGGTTACAATAAGTAGTCAATAATACCAAATGTAATATAACGAAACAGAAACTATAAGTTTCAACCTTTTCTCCTGAGGTTACACCAAACACACGAAAGTTGGTGTCAAGTCCATTTCCTTCTCACATGGGCGTTCTCTCTCAGATTGCCTACTTAAATATACATGCATCTCGCTCCTCATCAATTTAATAGATATTCTGTTTATTTCCTACTCTTCCTCTTTTGTTATTTTCTTATATACTATTGTAGCCAGCGTTCCATTACGTTACGTTTTGCTCGCTGGGGACTTTACCTTTTGTTGCAAGAGACTAAAGGTTTTAGTCTTGAAAATTCTAAGCATTGATGATATTACTGTGGTGTGTTTGGAAAGTAACATAAAAATAAATTATACTTGAAACAATGTAGTTTCAAATTGAAAGAAAATTATAATAATCATGATAAAATATTCAATCATTTTATTAATCTAGACAAGGACAAGACCTCTGTCGAACGTATTTAGTTATTAAATTGCTGTTTTTAACCCTTAAAGGCTACAATGAATTTGTATAGTATGACGACAGGTTTATTAAATGAAATTATAAAATTATGGTGTATTAAAAAAAAATGATGCATTCTTTGTTTAGACCTTTTTTTAAAAGTAAAAGAAGCATTATCATAATTTCTTTTGCATAATTATAAATCATCTTCACAATCGCATAGATTTTTTATCCTAAACAAAAAAACGTTTAATTTTATTTTTAACATTGACAGACTTTTTTTCTTTCCTTTTTTAGGGTTCCGCTCCCTTATATTTTGACACACTTATAGTCTGTCTGTCCGTATGTCACAGGCAAATACTACTTAATGAATATTTATGAAATTTGGTGAAAAGGTGTCTTATAGTAGCCGCTACTTAGTTTGATATATAATAAATCTCCATACATGTAACAGAAGCTGCTTTTTTTTCGGCAATCATTAACGTGTGGCAATCATCAACATCATTCGGCAGGTATTTTTTAAAACTGTTTAAGGTTTCTAATAAAGTTTTTTGAATAAGTGAATATTTTTGGAAATAATCGCTTTGAAATTGCATTAATTGTGCCCCCCCACCCCTTAACTTTTAAACCGTGTGACCAAAAAATATGAAAAAAATTAGAAAGGTAGCGCTTAATAAAATCTTTAAACTAAAATTATTTCGGACATCATCGAATATACCGCTTATTAAATACACCCGGTATTATTTCCGAACCTGCGGTCTTCCCATAACTTTCTACGTATTTGAGAGCTGCTGCCGACTTTTAAAATCAATTTACACTACATTAACAACAACAACAAACTCTAGGCTAAAAATGAAGTGACTCGGGTGAAAAACACCGGTCTATTTAGTATTTAACCTATTTAAGAGAGCTTTGCTTTCTTTGAACTCCTTTTCTGTGAAGTCCCTAGAGTTCACAGAAAAGCTATGAATTCTAAAAATCCAACTATACTATGGAGTGACGACGTGGTAAGATGTGGCGCTACAGAATATTATACCACATTTGAAGTGCTATGTTGAACAGCGAGAATGACAAAAACACTGAAACAACTTAGTCACACCGTGCTTCGTCGCTCTAGTTGCGCTTAGAGTAGTTAAACCTTTTAGAAGTCCCAGATCATTGACACGTAGTCCTTGCAATAGCACACATAAACAAATGCATTATATTTACTCGCAAATATTATCAAAAACAAAATATTTTCCAACGATTTTCTGATTCATTAATTTTTGATTTTAATTCGCCTTGGCGTAAACGAAGCTTGAAGTTAGCAGTCGTTAGAGAGTTCATAGACTTGTTAATTAAAATTAATTAAATATTAATCGAGCGCGTCGGCTTCGGTGTAATAGAGGATCGCGTGAAATCCGCATAGCGCATGCTCAATGTGCACTCGGCTCAACTTCAAATATTTATACCAGCGTTGGTTGCTTTTAGGCAATAAAATTTACATTTTTACAAACACTCCTACTACCTCCTGTCGCGTCGGCGTTATTACATACAAGTGTTTTTTGGCAGATAGTCACATAAATGGTTTATTTTAACGATTATTTTGGGAAATACTGCTTGTGTAAAGGGCCAAAGTTTTTCTGAGTGGATTTTAAGAGCTATTCACACAGAACGATTACATTATTTTTATATATTTTAGTTCTTTTTCAAGGTAGGTATGTTTACATTGAAATTCTATTGCAATTCCACTTTTAAAATATAATCTAACTAGTAGAATAACTTAACTATTGGAAGCGCGGTGGAAGTGTATCCGACTGCTACGCAAGAGGTCGTGGGTTCGATCCCCACCCAGGATAACACTTCGTGTGATGAGCACGACGCCGACGGTTTATTCTGTGTCTGGGTGTTATATAGGTATATGTATGTATTTAGAAATATATAAGTATGTTTATCAGTTGTCTGGTTTCCATAGTACAAGTTCTGCTTAGTTTGGGATCAGATACCGTTGTGTGAGTTGTCCCAAGATATTATTATTATATTATTATCAAACAACGACAATTTAAGTAATGTGAGGATGTTATTGGTTGATTTTTGCTATCATTTAATAAATTAATATCAAAAATAATTATTTAATAATAAAATAAAATGAAATAATTGATGCATTAGTCTTAATGATAATTTCAATAGCCGGTTTGCCATTATTAAATTATACTATAGTTTTGATAATTTTAGTTGTGTCTCATTAAACATTTTGTTCAGCTATTCATAATAAATAACTGATTTGATGATTCAAGATAATTTATCATCAAAACTTATTTACGAATAAAAACGCTAAATAATACTGTACAAATATTTTACATCACACATCGTATAACTTGATCCCTAAGGGTTCGACAACTTAGGGAACAAGTTGCACAATCACAAAGTTATTGGACAACCATTAGTGATTACTGGTACACGGAACGTAGCTGTCTGATATAACGTAGGCCACTCACATCATTCTGTCTCTAGGGAAATGCAAGATATTCGTGGAGGCGAGACCTGTCTGACTGTCCGATAAATTTTCGACTGCATCTTTATATTACGGAAAATTGTTTATACATATCAAGATTATGAGTGCTTTGTTTTGTAGTTTTATTTTTAAATGTTTTGTTATTAAGGGTGCCAAGTTAACCAGTACCAATAAACCATTCTGGTTATACTATAACTTTATTAGTACTTGACTGCCTCTGTGACGCGGTGGGAGTGTATCCGACTGCTACGCAAGAGGTTGTGGGTTCGATCCCCACCCAGGATAAAACTTTGTGTGATGAGCACGATGGTTTATTCTGTGTCTGGATGTTATTTATCTATAATATGTATGTATTTAGAAATATATAAGTATGTTAATCAGTTGTCTTGTTTCCATAGTACAAGCTCTGCTTAGTTTGGGGTCAGATAGCGTTGTGTGAAAGATATTATTATAGTAGGGGTCATCTAGGGGTCCAAATTCGGCCGTAGGTTACTAATTTGGGAAGCATTTTTTACTACATCTAATATTGTTTTTTAGAAAACTGACTAGTTATCCAAAGATAACGATTAAAGAAAATGATAGGGGATAACTTAACTGTTTGACAACGGACTATTTCAGTACTTAACTACCACTAAACAAGATGCAAACAAGCTCCATTGGGTTTTTTATTATGAAAAACTATTTTTATATTTAATACTTTTTATAGTTGTAGGATGTAACTGATATCACAACTAACTTTTATCACAGCTATTGCCAAGTATTGAAAATTGATAAAAAAAATATTGCTAACGGCCTTTTAGGATTACAGTCATAATCATGTTATACTTTTTTGAAATGCTTACAATGAGCCCTTTAATTTGATACCCATATTGCGATATTAGTAAAAACTTTTTAATTCACACCTCTCATCTCATAGCCGCCATGTTTGTTTTTTTCAAATGCCACTTATTTAAAAACACTAGGGCAGTTAAACCAAATCTAACGACGTCTTCAACTCGACGTTTAAATTTATCGTATAGTTTGAATGAGGGCCCAACTCGCGAGCATGAAAGTTTAGAGAAATTTGAGGTCTAACATAGTCCAGATAGGTGGTTTGATTCCAGCCCCGGTTTGGCTTACGGAAGTCTCGGGTTCCATTCCTGGGTCTGGACTTCAAATTTTTCTATCTTTCAAAAATGCAATTATTGTATTTATATAGTTTGAATTATATGAGGTAATAAAGAATATTAACTCACGTACATATATATACATACAAGATTCGCGCGAAAAACATAAGATAACCCTTCCTTGCAGTCGGGTAAAAACAAACAAGCAACAACAAAATTAAGCATAACCCTAATATCTGTTCTACCTTTTGTTGAAAACATTTACCTTTAAGCTATTTCGGAACAACTCATTCAAAGAACATTCGAGAAACACGAAAAGACTTCCATTGTTTCCGATATTTATTCGCTGAAACGGATTGAAACAACGTCACGGGTATTCCTTTACATATTTTAATACCGGATCTATACAAAACCAGGGTTTAGGCCATTGTTACTCTCTTTAATATTACATTGAACAATTCTTGATTTCGTGAGTGTTCTTGCAAATTGTGTATTGCAAAAAGGTGTACGCGTTTCGAATGGGTTTTGTCAATGTATGTGTTCATGTAAACGATTATTGTGTGTGTTTGTATGTTTGGGAGTGTGTAAACGATTATTGTGTATGTATGTGTGTGTAAACGATTATTGTATTGTGCGCATGTTTGCCTATGCCGCCTGTTTCGTGATAGGATTAGGATTTTTCGTTTGTTTTTCTTTGAAATAATATTCAACAATGATTGTTGTGGAGTAATCAGTTTTATTTGAATTTTACTCGTGGTTATAATAGAGTATTGAGAAAATACGCAACCATATGAGTCAGTAGGTACTTATATAAAACTTCTTGTTGCCTTATGGGTTATCGAAAGTTTGTTTACAGAAATGATAACAGGTGATTTGTTTTACTCATTCTTGCACAATGTGGAAGGAAGCATTACATTAAATATCGGTCCTTTGTCTAATTTATCTCTCTCTCATTTAATGTTTATCTTTTATTTAGGACAGGAATTCAACAGGAACAAAGACGGATCTAGATTACGAGTGTCAATGAATAGAGATTACACTGGTGTTTCCGTGTGGAAAGTTTCTAGACTAGATAGACATACCTATCACTTCATTTTAGTTTGACTAGCCTGTTGGTCTAGTTGTTAGTCACAATGACTGCTAAACTCGAGGTCCTGATTCCCACCTAGTGATAAAAATGATCATACTACAATTCTTTATCTAGATTTTTTTTGAGACCCGCAGTAGGGTACAAGCCCTGTGACGTGAGAAACTTTACAACCATACAAGTCACGGACACAAATTACACCCAGACTCGCAACAACAATTTATGGATGAGACCCGCAGTAGGGTACAAGCCCTGTGACGTGAGAAACTTTACAACCATACAAGTCACGGACACAAATTACACCCAGACTCGCAACAACAATTTGTGGATCATACAAAGTGGTATCCCATGTGGGAATCAAACCCACTAACCTCTTGCGTAGCAATCGGATACACTGGCACCACACCACCGATACAGTTACAGTTTAATAGTAAATCTCTACCAAATAGCTTAAACCACTTGTACTGCATAGTCTCACAGCTTCAGAAAAACCATCTATGTAGGTAAATACAGCATGCCAGTGAAGCTATGAATAACATTACAAATACATACTATCATCTACAACAAGCCATAGAGGATATCCGTAGCACAATATTGTCCTACATATGATTTAAAGCAAGGGGAATTCGGCGAAAACTATAAACTAGTAAAATTTCATATTTATCGCTCTCTGCTTTCATTTTTGTCTCTTAAAAGGCCGTAGGTGTTTATTTATGTGGCTGTATTTCTTGTTACAGTGCAGGATTAAAGCAATTTTGTTTCGTGTGAAGTTATGAATTCTCAGCTTAAGTTTAATGTTTTGTGTATACACTTGAGTATTTACTAGTAACAGAACAAAGAGTATTCGCTGTTGTTGAATTTACTTGAACCACACTTGACGCTGGTTATTTTGGTACAACTAGATTTTAAAAAGCAACGTTTGGTGCAACGTTTTATTGAGCAAAGCTACGAGTGCGGGTGACGGCAGTGTATAGAAAAAAAGAAAAGAAAGAAAAAGCATTTATTCCCGTATTACCCGAATGTTTTACACAGTACATTAAGGCAAATTTTATAAAAAAATGTCACATGTGTTTAAAAAATTTGGATATAGTATATATATAGTATTGCTACTGGAGTCAGCGCTGGTTTTCAGTGAAATCTAATATGTTTGACATAATTCATATTTAAAATATATATATCATTATAAATTTTTAATTTAATTTAATAACATAACAACATACACATTTCAAAAGAAGAAATAATAATCCGTACCCTACATACATTTATACTAATAATAAAAAGCTGAAGAGTATGTTTATTTGTTTGTTTGTTTGTTTGAACGCGGTAATCTCAGGAACTACTAATCTGAATTGAAAAATTATTTCACTGTTGGATAGCCCATTTATCGAGGAAGGCTAAAGGTTATACAACATCACGCTATGACCAATAGGAGCGGAGCAGCAATGAAAAATGTTACAAAAACGGAGAAAAATTACGCAGACGAAATTGCGCGGGTCAGCTAGTACTCGTACAATATGATACACAAAAAGGAAACTGAGCTTGTGCCTGTATTGTACCATTCGTTGGAATGTTACATTACATTTTAAGGAGTAAGTATACATTTGAGCATTTGTTTGAGCATTAGCTCAAACAAATGCTCAAATGTATACCCACCCCATAAAGTGTACTTACCTTTAAATTCTGACGTAAGACCAGAGTTTAAGATGGTCCTAATTGTATTTCTGTAGCTGTTATTCAGTATAATATTCTAATATTATACTACTTACATTTCTTATTACTTTGATATTTAGTAACATTATTATTTTGATATTTAGTAACATGTAAACTAGCATGTTTACTATTGTAACATGTTGCAAAGCGAAGATAAAACATGTGGTTTAATATCTCCTAACATAATTAAACCACCACTTGTGAATATTTGTTACTTACAAATTGTTTTGTTCACAACTATTGTTAAAAATGTTTTATTATGTACAAAAAAATATAATTAGCTAACAAATGTTATACGTAACATTTTTTTAACCACTGTAAGATAGGACCATTTCAGTGACAGCAAAATATTTTACCGACGTGTTATTATACAAAGTGTTAAGAAATAAACTGCAAGAATTTCGTGTACGTGATGGGTATCGAATAACTATTAAATTACAAAAAAAAAGTGTTTTTTGAGCGCTTTTTTTTTCCCCTAAAAAATACAATTGAGCTGAAAACTTTTATGTGGATCTTTGATTTGTACAAATTGTCAGTCCAAGTTTAAGAAATGTGGTAGGAAAATTAGAATCAGCTTTTATAAATGCGCGCGGCCAGTGACCTACGCGGACAGTACAGTGCGCATATACTTATATGAGAATTAATAATATGAGAGTAAAGAAAAAAGCTCATAACTTTAACACGAATTATTTAACACTTTAGTTTTGTAAAAAAAAATTAAATAGCACTTGGCACCGATTAAAATTCTTGCAGTTAATTTTTTAACACCTTAAATAACCATGAAGAAGTCCTACCTAAAGTCCACACCATAGATATCAACCTCGTAGCCAACATATTTAAGTCATTGATGTTCCGCTCATATTGGTCATAGCGTGATGTTCTATTGCCTATGACACTCACAAATAACAAGGCTTTCTATAAAAGAATTTTCAAAATCGGTTCACTAAATCATCTAGAGATTACCCCCTACAACCTCACAAACTAGTTCACCACAAATTAGTAACTGTCAATCTCATCTAGACTGATGTTCAAGAGTTCCACTTTCACTTTCGAAATCCTGAAACCCGTTGGCCAAATTTCACTTTTCTTGCTTCTATAGTTTAAGCTCTGTGATGATGAAACAATTTGCCATTCAAAACAGATTACTGGCGGCCTGCTCCTGCTATGACTTTTTCCATTATCTATACTCATATTATGCATAAATAGTACGGGTTCCCTGAACCACTATATAAAGTTGTCGTATATATAGAGTTGGGCGTCTCGTCAAAATGAAGCTACCATGGCAATTCCAGCTTGATATGTATCATTTTAAAATTTGATCTAAGGAACCTGTACTAATACGAATATTATACCTATAAAGCATTCGAAAGATTTATACGAATGATAATTAAAACTACATCAGAATCCGTTGCGTACTTTAGAGGATCTAAGCGTATATATGGACAGACAGAAGGAAGCGACTTTGGTCCTGATACTATGTGAAGATGGTAGATACTTTAATGAGTTTCTTAATTCCAGGGTCCTTATTCACTATCTTTTTTTTTCGTTGTCGCGGCAAAGTCCGCGCTTTTAACTGTCAAAATCTTGGCATAATGTTCAATAGAGAGCTGCGCTTAGAAATGCATCGCGCATGCGTGCAGACATCTTTGCGCCAATCCGCGCGGGCTTGCTGCGAAAACGAAAAAAAAAACACCGTGAGAGCAGTTCAATGACTTCACGTATCAAGTATGAAATTAATTAAATCTCTATTACGTTTCGTATTCGTAATAAACATTATGGTAACTCATACACATTACTAAGTATTTCAGATTGATCGAATGTTAATTGTGTAGGTACATATCATTCGATTATTCGATTCGTAATATTTGATTCCCTGGAGCGTTAATGTTGTCACGCGTCCACTTACTTGATGATTGGCAAACTGTCAAAGTTCTATAGCAGGAGGACATAGTCAACGTAAGTTATTTTAAAACAGTACACAGAGTCCTAGTTTCTATGCCATTGCTAGTACTGTTGTCGTATCAAAGCAGCTTCAAAAAAGGTTATCTGTTTGTTCATATGTATGTTCGCGATTTGCTCAAATATTACTCATACGATTTGATTGGGTTTTGCATTATTCGACTGGATATTTTTCAGGTAGGTTTTAATGTATAAATAAAAGACACTTGAGCTAAATACTAAAACATATGAACAAAACGGTGAAAATTATCAAAGATCTGCCTATTTATTGTCTAAAAAAACCCGCCTGTACAAAAAAGATGGAAACAAGATCCCCTACATGTATAATTTTTATTGAATCTCGATGAACTTAGTGAAGTGCCTCCGACTGCATGAAATTATATAATTATATAGGGGATTTTGTTTCCATATTTTTTGTACAGGCGGGTTTTTTTATTTTTATAATTTATTTTTTATTTTATACTTTTTAGTAATTGTAGGATGTAACCGACGTAACAACTAACATTTATCACAAGTATTGTTGTATTGAAAATTGAAAAAAGAATGGTTGCTAACTAACTTTTTTTGTATTAAAGTCATATTATGTTATACCTTTTTGAAATAGTTAAGATGAGCCCTTTAATTTGATACCCATATTCCAGTATTCAAAACAACTTATTTTTCCACACCTCTATATTTTGACATCTCACATCCGCCATGTTTGTTTTTTTTAAACGTCACATGTCTAAGAACACTTGGACAATCAAGACGAATCTAACGACGTCTTAATTGTATGTTCAGTGGATTGTGAGATATCAGGTAATAAAGATTACATACATACATACATACATTCAAGATACACGCGAAAAACATTCTATACAGTCGGGTAAAAAGATTTTTTTTAAAGATAACTAGCAATGCGGGTTTAGACCCCATTACTAGCAATCTTGTTAACCCCTCCAGCTCAAAGAGTCCCCTCCAGACAAGACCTCCCTCAAAGACTTGTGTTAGGAGTGGGTTCACGTCGGTAGTATAATGGGTAGGATTCGAACCCGCGACCTCACGATTGCGAGTTCGATGCCTTAGCCATTAGACTACCGCCGCTTATTATTAAGAAATCTATTGTTTTTATTTGCCAGCTACTGAAGTAAGTATAAGGAGCTATAATCGTCCATAAAGTCAGTGACGCACTGTACTCCGAAAATTATAGCTGAACTGTGAACTGTGCCAGCTGTCCCTAAAATTATATAAATTTTCGGATTTTTTGGCGGTTTAAGTTGGCAAGACAATATAATCATTTATTTACGGAAGTGAAGAAAAATCATTAACGTTCACTGTACTAACTTAACCATATTTTAATGTTTTAATTACCTATAAATTAGAGACGTTTCAAAAATACAATTTATTATTTAAGCTAACTTGATTTGACTGCATGATCATTTATATGTTTGTATGTGCATTGAGGAATGTTTTATTAGAGTAATAATATAGTAGATCATACCGTTACCAGCTCTTATCACTTCTCAATTTGACATCAAACATTCTGGTACACATAAATGAACTAGTCATTTCACTCGAACAGAAACAATAATATAGACATTGGAACAGCCCGTAGTACTAAGAACAGTCTCCTAATATTGCACCAGATCGCATCGAATTTGAATACTTAATGTTATCTACCAATATTCTCCAATAGACTAATACATATTTATGAGATGTTTCTCTGACGTCTACTGGATTGAAATTGCTATCTGCATTTATATGTATTTAAACAAGATTGAGAAAAACGTGAGTATTTGATGTACAATTTAAACTATAATAAAATCTGAACACTTTATATTTTAACATCCATTGTAAAGCTTTATACCAGAAGCTAAAATTTAAGAAATTTCTGAGGCAACTCAATACAAAATATATTATGCTGAATACATTTTATGATGTGATAACGTCTTATAAAACGACGACATACTGCACTCCCAAAAAAGTGTCTAAAAAAGTCACATTATTGATTGGTTGCTAAGCAACAGCGACTGGCAATTGCAGCGACATGACGCGACATGCGATAAAATTAAAAGTAACGTTATTGATTGTTTTTTTTTTCTGGCGATATTAATATTTCCGCCAATGACCAATCGAGACTAGGTAGACTTGTAGAGATCAGGGTTCTGTAGATGTACATGAGAAAGGGCTGTTTATATTTCAATTAATTTAAATGAAACGTTTATATTGGGAACAATGCAAGAGATAACAATTGAGCAGGAATGCAAAATTTTGAATTTTGAGGACAGTCACAAAATCAGAAAGTGATTAGTGGAATTAATTTATAAGCATAAATATTATTGATTGTTTGGTAACCAATGCGAATGGCGTTATGTCATCAATGTTTTCTTATGACGTTATCATGTTAAATTATCGTCCGTAAACTGACTATAGAGACAGCCATTTTTTTAGTACCTGTTTTATTATGTAACTAGAATTCAAAGGGAAGCCGAAAACAGTGGTGTTCTGAGGACCAATAGAATAAAAGATAAATAATCTGAGGGTAAAAGGAAACCATGACTGTGTGATACATAAACGCACAACTCACAGTCATACCACTGAATATAAAATGAAATGTTTGGCACACAGACAATTATTATGACGTAGGCATCCAACAAAAAAGGTTTTTTCGAAATGCGCACAAATGCCAGAGAAAACGGGGGTTATAAAATAAACGCGGGCAAACTCACGAGTATCACATCCTTGTCGATCCAAGATGGTGTACAAAAAACTAAGTTATACTTACAAAACAAATTCTTTGATAATTATCCATTTATAATATTTGCTTCGTCTCTAATTTAGGAAAGAAGGGCTAAGTTTGTATACAACAAACAAGTGAACAAATAACAAAGTTCATTATAAGGGTGTGTGCCCTCTGAGACGAAGCTTTAAGATGTTACGGAATGCTCTAAAATTTCATTTTACATACGAAGTTGCAAAGAACACATTGAAATTAATCTCGCGAAATTGTTCTTGATGTCTGTTTGGGCCTCTTCCTCTTTGTTGTGCTTAATTTAATATATAGGATATAATATTTTTTAGTTGAATAGATCATGAAAAAGCGTTTGTAAGAAAGTACCTAATAAAAAAAAATATTGAGAATTTAAACGTTAAAGTTTTCTGTTTTTAACCTCTGAGGCAAGCTAAGAAGTGCTTTAATGTGACTATATTTATTTTAAAGAAAATGAATAAAAAACCATTTTTTTTATATGATTTCTGTTTATAAACCCCGAGGGGTGGCAAAATTTCAGTGTTTGTATCTATGTGTATGACTATTGCAATGTTACAATCAAAATGGCGATAGGCTGGTCATGTAGCACGATTCTGCGACAAGCTATGATCAGTTGAAGTGACGAGGTGAAAAGGGCCTAGTGGAAAAAGACGAAAAAGACGACCTATGAAGCGATGGAACGATGATATCTTAGTTATAACTGAAAAATAATGGATTAAATGAGCTAAAGACAGAGAAAACTGGATGAAACTGGAAGAGGTCTATACCCAAGCAGCGATTCCTATTTAAGAAAAAAAAATATATATATATATATATATATATATTAATAATAATAATATTTATTGACATAAACTTCATACAAAAATTGTGAATTCTCTGGGCCCTGAACTAGTGTGAATTGTATTTCAGAAACAAACAAAGGATATAATATCTGTCTTATAGTTACTAGACATTTGTGTTTTGTGTGTGTGTGTGTTTATTAAATGTGTCTTGAATTTAAACCGTATACAAAATAGGGGCTATGGTATTATAGTGTGACGTTGGGAGTATACATGTAATTGTTAGGTAATAAGAAATAAAATGATTTATTATTATTATTATTAAGTGGATAAAACATTTCTTAAATAGTAGGTACTATTTTAAGCTTGTAATGTTTTTAGTCCGCCGCTGACTACGCGTTTCATTTGCCTTAAAATATTCATGCTATTGGGATCAGTAGTTATATATCTTTATAACATATAGTAGTCATCTCGAGCTTAAAATAGCACGGCTTAGTAGCTTATTGTTGTATCTCAGATCGTATCTTATATAGTAAGCACTCGTACATACTTGAAACACGAATATTCAAACAATATTCTACCTTTAATATTCTGCCGTTTACAAATCTAATATCCTAAAATATAGTAGTTCACAAGCACCTGCTTCAGTAAACATCAGTATCTTATCAATGTCGCACGTGATAAAAAAACAGCCAAGTTCGAATCTAACTCGCATACTAAGCGTTCCGTACATACATCCTGATTCAAAATGTCTACTTAATGCTATTAGGTTACCACTGAAGCGGGACGCGGTGGAATGGAGCAGAGCTGACCGTCAATTGACCAATCACGGTGCTGAAAATCTTTGCCCCTCATCAGTGATCAACGAAGAAAATATATACTTTACAATAGAGAAATACAAATAAAACATGCTTTCATAGCCAAGTTCTACATCTTCCTCGGAACGCTTCTTCATAATAGGCTAAATATGATTGAAAATATTTATTCCATGATCCTAGAAAATTGTTAGAAGAATCATATGGAAGTCTACGAAGATATAGGGGAACCGTTAATTATACTAAAGTAAATACAGTTTTTATTTTATTATTAATTAATTAAACTAAGGAATTAATTATTTGCAGCTATTGTTTCATTGATTTATATAGTGTTGTCCAATGTTATATTTTTATTTTATTTAACTAACTAAAGTGAGTTAAATAATTACAAAAGTAATTATTATCCAAGAGATTGAATTTGACTGATCGAAACAAGGCTTTATGCAGCTCCGGTCTGCCACTCTGATCCACTCGGCTCATTTCAACTCTTCGCTACGCTGTTTTAACTGGAACTTGGTGGCTTACCACGCTCTAGTGAAAACACTTGCCACTTTCCACTGCTATGCTGTACTTGCACTTGCCACCCCACTCCGCTGCGCATCAAATAGAAATGCACCCTAAAATCTAGGAAAAAACGCCGAAAAAATAAGTTTCTTGTGTCATTTAATTTTTTAACGCTAGACACAAGAAGCCCCTCTACTATAATAAGCTGTATATTTGTATATCTGTGTTTGGTATCGTACTGCCTAAGCAGATGATAAATTTAGATGCAGCTATTTTTATTAGAAAGGTAATGAAGTTGATGTTTACTAATTTTGCTTGATGATAATCCGGTCAAGTGTTTAGAAAATAATCACCAATAATATACGTATTTAAAGAGTCTATATCAATCATCAATCAACCTATATAATATCCCACTGCTGAGCACTGGTCTCCTCTGTAGAAACCACTTAGTAAAGATCTTAGGTTTAATTGAAACAATCGTCACGCTTAGTGAGCGGGCTGGCGATCGTAGTAAGGCTTTAAAATACGCAGAGGACGCTACTGCCCGTACTCCAGCGTCCGTATATTATGTATTTATTATAAACTTGGCGTAATGGTATTACGTGCGCTCGCAGTCCATTAACTCATAGCCTTTAACACTGTGCTATAACAATAATAATATAATAATAATAATATCTTGGGACAACTCACACAACGCCATCTGATTCCAAACTAAGCAGAGCTTGTACTATGGAAACCAGACAACTGATAAACATACTTATATATTTCTAAATACATACATATTATAGATAAATAACACCCAGACACAGAATAAACCATCATGCTCATCACACAAAGTTTTATCCTGGGTGGGGATCGAACCCACGACCTCTTGCGTAGCAGTCGGATACACTCCCACCGCGCCACAGAGGCAGTCAAAGATGCAGCGCGGAGAGTAAGGACCAACCATAGTGATTTGGTTTCCTTAGCACCCTTAGAATACGGAACCCTAAAATGGCAGAAGTCACGCAACAAAAATAATCCGTCAACCCCAGATATTGGCAGGTGTGACATATCGACTGATATACTACAGTAAATGTACATTTTCTATGAATATAAAACATGAATATCAATACAATACACTGTTTGTGTAGTGTAGTTCCTGACGGAATGTATTCCGTTTCACAATGTAGTGATAGTGTTTGAGATTCTTCTTATGTTGTTTTATCTATTTGTCTTAGTAGCTACTCAAAATGAAAATGTTATTTATTTTAAATTAAAGGCACCACTCACTCTTGATCTTTCAATCCTAACGATTGTATAGCCTTAAGCAACCGGCCTAATTAGCAGACTACCGACTAGTCCTGTCAAGTTAGTTCGAAAACCAAAGCCTGTTGGTCTAGTGGTTTGTGATCCTGAGTGAAACTTTGTGTGATGAGCACGACGGTCTATTCTGTATCTGGGTGTTATTTATCTATACTATGTACGTATTTAGAAATATTTAAGTATGTTTATCAGTCGTCTGGTTTCCATGGTTTATATTATGGAACCAAAGGCAGTGGCTTGGGTGCGTCCTTGATATTCCTGTAATCTATGAGCGGTGGTTACCGCTTACCATCAGGTGGGCCGCTGGCTCGTCTACCAACCATAGGCAATAAAAAAAATAAAAAAGAGCTTGTCTCTGCTTAGTTTGGGATCAGATAGCGTTCTGTAACTTGTCCCAAGATATCTCTATCTCTCTGTCTTATTATTATTATTAATAATATAGGGGTAAACTTACGTAAAATTGTATAGAGCTGAAAATTTGAACCAGACCATTATAAATGAAATGTGATAAGTCCCCATCAATCTAAAGTCGTCAAAATTGATTCCCGGTCTTACAAGCGTGGTCAAACATTTTTATAAGCTTAAAAAATAACTACTTTGCCCGGACTTCTCCTATTTAAACAACCGTTTAAATATGAGAAACAGTTGGATATAAAATCCAAGCAATCCATTTACGGCCACAACTCAAATTCTCGACTGACACACTTACCCATTCATAACAGTTTTACGAAAAAGGAATTCAACACTAAACTGCACTCGCTTTCAACAATTGGAATAAGAAGTGGGCATTCAACGGTTACTCCTTTACAACTTACCCACTTTTGTTAAAACTCTTTGTAAGTACAATACTAGGGAATATTTTTTAGCTTCAGTGCTTCAAAAGAACAAGTTTAAGTTGGCTGCCGCTAAGAAAGAAATGAAATAGCGGGCAATAGTTTAACATTCTGTATTTGCTTTTAATCTTGGGGTTAGCAGTAGTTTCAAAGACGGGATTAAACATATTTCTTATTTTCATTCCATTTTCGCGATTTAATGATTATTGACATATTTAATCTATTAGAGGAAGTCGTGAAAACAGAATAGTAAAAAAGAAGATTTATAAAAAAATATTCTTTAAATTGTTGTGTAGAAATTTATGAGACGTTAAATTAGAAGATTTAAAACTAGAGTCCTAATTATAATAGAGTCTCTCAGCTAATGTTGTATTAAAAATATTTATATTACTCGTATTATTTTGTTTTAAAAAATATTATTTATTATAATTATTTTTAAAACGAATAGATACACCCTATGTTAACATAATTAGGGACTAATGTCATCATACATGATTACATTCCAAATTATTTAAAGTGTTATTTTTTTTTTTCAATTTAATCCTCACTTCGCTCGATTGCCAATCAAAAATATTCCAACGTTATCCAACAAATAGTAACATCAAAAGACGTTTCAAACCTTAATTCTAGATATTTCCAAATAATTTAGCTATACAAGTCTTTGTAGAAAAGAAATCTTTCGAAAGAGAACCCCTGAGCATTCTCAATGAAGTAGCATGAAAGAAATAATTTCGTCTAGAGAATATCCCTGTGATATATTATTACTTACATACCATACTTGAGTACTATAATATTTATCATTATTCTCTGTGCTTTATTAGATTTTATCTTTTCTGAAGTCTAGTCTAGTTTTATCCGTTTGTAAGATATGAAAAAGGTAACTGAAGTATGCTATCAGGTAAATAGTCTTCTCATTTCCACATGATTGTTTGCCGTCAGATGTCTGTTTATGTTTAAATAACCGATTTCAATGTTGCTACACTTTTGTTCCAATCTATATTAATATTATAAAGCTGAAGAGTTGGTTTGTTTGTATGTTTGATCGCGACTTTCTTGGGAACTACTGGTCCGAATTGAAAAAATATTTGTCTGTTGGGTAGCCCATTTATTGAGGAAGGCTAAAGGCTCTATAACATCACGCTACGACCTATAGGAGCGGTAATAAAAAACTTTGCAAAAACGGGGAAAATGTACGCATACAAAATTGCGCGGGACAGCTAGTTAGAAATAAAATCATAGAAAACTCTTTCTTGTCTGTTGTATAGTCCTAGTTTTCGAAATATCGGGTTTTGCTTTTTAACTTTTTGAAGGAATTTGTGAATTAGTAGTGTAATAGTGAGGGTACGCTACATATTGTCAGTGGTACTGTAAGCAATTTGTAAAATGTCACCTAGGAACATGTTGAATATTCACCTAGTTTGCGACAGCATCATTTTGTATTAAAAAACTCTTTCGCTTGCATTCCAAGCTCTGAATCATGTCTGTTTTTTTTTCTCATTTTTAAAGTGGGATCTGTTTAAAATCCCTATCTAATAAATATCTAATTAACCCCCATCACACGAGAAAAACGATATGAGACGAGTCTCGTCCCTTATAAATACGCACCACAACACTTTTCCAAGAAGGCATCCATCGGCAGCCTCTCAACAAAAGCCTTAAGAAAAGCTATCATCTAAGTGTAATATGTGGTGTTAAAGGGCATTTAGTCAGACATAGTGTTTACTCGTCAGAGTTCATTTATTGAATGCCTCAATATGATAGTTACAATATGGAATATTGTAATATAATAAAATACTTACTCTTTTTAATGTAGGTATCTATTGTCTTATTGTCATATAGTATATGGATATTTTATCCCTGCCTGATTAAGTATACCTATGTATTATAATATTTATTTTTATAATATTTTATTATTGTATTACTGTAATACTATATTAACAATAACATACTCCTCTACAATTCAAAGGTTTGCTGGGAGAAAACAATTTTGAGTTAAGCTCGCCTTTGTACATTTAATTCTTTGTATAAGTTATACTATTGTTTTTTTTTCGTGTGTACAATAAATAATTTGAATTTTAATATAATCTTATACTATTGCAACATGACCTAGCGTGCTTCCGTATGTCATTGTAGGTGAATAGGTAGGTATACTACCAGGTATACTGCACTAATTATTTCAAAGCTGTTGAGTATCTAATTAAGCTCATTAAATTCCAAAGATATTAGGTCGATTAGACAAAATTTGGCATAAAGATAAATATTGAAGAACAAGACGATTTAACCATGAACATAATATATTCAAAACGAATGAGTTCTTCACAGGGAAATGGCCTCTGAAGAACTCATAAATACATAAAACAAGCAGTAATTTATAACTCGTAAAGTATAAAGGTGTCCCTCGTACAACCATTAACAATATAGTCAGTATTGCAGGTACCCTCGTCAACGAAACTAATTAACGACCGACCGACGATACTACGACACGGTACCGCAAATTATTAGCGGTTAGCTTACCTACCTACGTAGTGGAGGGAAATATATAATGTAGAACAACCTTTGACCCTTGGACGGATAGATCATAGAAGCTTTGAATATTTTGAACATGTTTATGGTTGCATTGTAGTGGTCTTGAAGGGTTGTGGCTATTGGTATCCACTCATACAGAATAATTAGTCTGGTTAGGCTCTGGTATGTTGAAAAGATTTAATTATTAATTGTGGAGTAAGATGACTCAAAATATACTCGTTTTTATGGCCATCTTCTATATTAGAAGTAGGACTGTGCCGACCAAAATCTTGGACTTGTCGGCTTATTACCTTTTAATGCTTATACGTACTAGAATAGTGTTTTTAACTGTTGCTTTATATAAAGGAGTAAAGTGGTCAACACTTTGCACTTGTGAAGAAGGTTGATGCCGGTCGAAACGTTATACAATCCATAAGATTCAAACTGTCCTGGATTTGCTAGCAAGAATTAAACGGAATGAAAACGGAATAGTTTTGAAGATTCTCCTTTTCATAGTCATATATATTTTTTTAAATCGAAATCTCTGACCTTATTTGGGAATAATATCTGACGCAGGAGACCTCACAAACATACCTTAAAGAAAAATAATATTGTGAATCACGTAAAATAGCACCCCGTGCAGAAATTGATATATATAGTAGTCGTAGATACTTTAACATGTTTGTGTCTGACAAGTATATATAAAGTGCAGGCTACACCGCCAGCTAGCGAACTGGCGGGCGAAGCGAGTTGATGGAACTATACAAACTAAGCGAAGTTTTGGCGAGCTAAACTATGTGTGTTCACACAGAAAACGAGTGGACTGACGAGCGAGTAGGAGAGTGACTTTGGTTCACACGGCAAAGTACAGAGCTAAGCTACGCTAACGAGGTAGACAAATAGCTTCACTGAAATCGTCTGATATGTCGTTTGAATCGCTGACGTGGCTTATCTCTGTTGTTCATGGTGTGAACAGAAATATGAAAAGACGTGAGGCGATGCTCGCCCAGCTTGCTCGCTCGTCAGCTGGTGGTGTAGCCTACGCTTAATGCGATAAGGTTAAATATCAATTTTCTACAGTCAGTTTTCAACAATTGTAAATGACAGGTTTTTTTTTTAATAAAACAAATTGAACCTATTCACTTTGTTTCATACATACCTAATATATAATCTTATTTTATATTCTGTTATTGCAACGCAATGAAACAAAAGAACACCTGAAGTAAACCTATTATACGATCTTATTTTATATTCTGTTTTTGATATATTTTTCCAGGATTTATCCGGATGCAATGCAATAAAACAAAAGCGACCGAACGGCTAAAATTGTGAAATTCACAAAGCTTATTTACACTGGTTTTAAATAACATGACTAAAACATTTGCTGAAATTTCCAATATTATTCTTTTGTTGGTTGAAAGCGCTCAACACACAATAGTTTACCACAAACAGCTATGAAAGATTGAATATAAAGATTGATTGATTGATTGATTGATTGATTAATATAACACCCAAAAAGCGATTCGATTCGATTTTTTTGTTGCTTTTTATATTGAGTTATCATTATTTTGTAAACCACTCCAATAATAAGGCAAACAAAACATTTCGATTTTTTGCAAGACTTAAACGTCTTACAGACGGTTGGAAACAAGCAAGGTCGCTTTGGTTTGTACGTTTGTTTCCAACCGTCTGGAAGAGGCTTTATGAACAACAATTGATTTTTATATTATGGATTGTCAAAAGTGATACAACGAAAAAAAATGTTAGTTGTATCGTAACTGTAACTGGCTAAATTTAATTAGTACTCCTAAGTTAACTCTATATCATCTAATCCAGGCTCAATTGTATCCACCTAATTATAAAGACATACTAGAAACCCTACTAAAAATAACATCAATTTAAACCTGTACCTGTATGGCACTGTGTACCTACTCTACTACCCACCTGTAATTAGACGGGCATACTAGAATCCCTACCACCAATTAGTACCTAATCTAAGCTAGAAATAAACTAAAAAGCTTCTGTTCAAATTTAGCTAAACATAATGTATATTAAACACAAGGTAGATAAAGTCATATACCGAAGGTAGGTGAAATCACATAACACACCCGTTGAATTTCCTCAAAGGACGGTCCAACAGTAAATCATACCCACGACAAAATTACGTTTAGGTCACGCTGTGATTCCGCTGACGTAAAAGTTTGCGTTATAAATGCTTTGTCATGTAGTTTGGATGTTAACTTAAGCGTTTGTTGGACCTCAATTCGCTTACGGACTAGCGTCACAGCGAGTTTGCATATGAGAATTTCTCTTTGAATAAACTCTGTCAGCAGCTTTTAGGGTGTTCCACTTGTTATTAAAGTTAATATTCTAGTTTATGCAACAGAATTGTTCGAATACAAATGAGATTTGCACTCATGAATACATCTGTAGATGCGCAATTACTATAGCGTATCAACAGCGTCTTCTTTCTTGTCTTGAAGAGCGGTAAGCAAATTATAGCAACATGTATTTAATAAAATAATTGCATTTTTGAAATATAAAAAAAAATTAAATGCAGTCCTAGGAATCGAACCCGAGACTTCCATACATTTTTTTTTCTATCTATCAAAGATGCAATTATTGTATTAATAAAGTAATTGGCATAAAATGCCTATAAAAATTACTATGATATTCGGCCTGCAACATCATAATTTGTTAAAATGCTCACTGTAACGAAGCAATAACAAAGGCCGATGCGAGATGGCGCATGCGAGGGCCCAACTCGCGTGCATAAAAGAATAGAAAAATTTGAGGTCTAGTAACATAGTCTAGATCGGTCGTTTTATTCCGGCCCCGGTTTGGCATACGGAAGTCTCGGGTTCGATTCCTGGGTCTGGACTTCAAACTTTTCTGTCTTTCAAAAATGCAATTATAGTATTAATAAAGTAAATAAAATTACTATTATATGTACTTATTTTTAATGTATTTTTAACAAGAATCTGTCCCACCAACAACGATGAGCGAGAAGCGAGTAGCGATACTCGCTTCTCGCTCATCGTTGTTGGTGGGACAGATGCCTAAACCTATGCACACCTAACAAAGCTTTAGTGGTCGGTACAACAGTGTCAACTATTTTTTCTTGTGTACCCACTTACAAAAAATAAACTATCTCCCTGACTACATTCCATTCTCTTATCGGTCGCTAGAGTCACTACTCACACACTGAACACAGCATGCAGATAATTGTTGTATGAGTGTGTGCCGACAGAGTAATAAGTAATCTAATCTGTTGAGTTCTTTCTTTCTGCTTTCTTACAATATATTATAATAATATAATATTCTTTTTCAAACATAGGAGGAAACGAACTAAATAAATTAAAGTTTTAGCTACGATCTTACTTGCTCGTCCAATGTGTTTTTTTTGTTTACCTACCTACATAATTTAAGAAAATACTGTTAAGGTTTGTTAATCAGTACCTAGTACTATACTTACCTTGTTTGTGAATGCTTCGTCACAAAAGACTTTAATATAATAATAATAATATCTTGGGATAACTCATACAGCGTCATATGATCCTAAACTAAGCAGAGCTTGTATAAAGGAACCAGATAACTGATAAACATACTTATATATTTCTAAATACATACATATTATAGATAAATTATACTCAGACACAGAATAAACCACTGTGCTCATCCCCCAACCCCACTCAGCCGTCAGGGTCACTAACCACTAGACAGCATAATATATTTATTGTTTGAAGTGAAAACTTCTTTAGTGGCGTTGTGTACTTTTTCTGGTATGGGTAAAAAAATTTAAACTGGCGTCAGGACACCTGACCCTGATCAAAAATTCGTAAGACGGAGGGAGAACAATGAAAAACTTCTACAATACCAGAAGAATACGATGGTAAATTTCGTCACTATCTACAATGTTATTATAGCTCAGGTGGTTATAGTACGGTTCAAAAGTCGGAGATTAAAGCTAAATTTTCTTCAGCAAAAGTCTTACTTCATATCAACCTATATCAAGTCCTACTGCTGGGCACGAGTCTCTTCAGTAGAACCTACTAATTCTAGATCCTGGGGGGAAATTTCCGTAAATGCCACACTTGAACAGCGAATTGGCGATCGCAGTAAGGCTTCAAAGTACGCCCCGTCCTCCGATGTGTTAAAGTTTTACTAAAACTATTAAAACAATGAAAACTCACTCTTTTTTCATTTGGCGGAAATCATTCCTGACGAACAACCCCACCATCTGGGGAAGACGAAGGAGGTAGTGTCTGCCTGAACTTGTCATACCGTCGGCGGCCCGCCAAGTGATAATGCCTGGACGCGATGTTGTTGCGCTCCGGTTATTTCACACCTACTCGGTTCCTAGAAACACACAGGGCGCCGCGCGTCTACAGAAGGCCGCGGATGGGGAGGATCACCACGCACGCCCGCCCGCAGACCTATGGCACACATTAGGTTCACCGACGACGGAGCGGATCCACCAGAGAGCTCTCTACCCTGATGCGCTCTACTACCTCCTTCTGCCAGATGACGTCCTCACAGAAGGATGCAACTGCATTTTACGACCCCTCTCTTCGGACCATAGACAGAACTACGGCCGGCAACGAGAGGTCTCCCAAGCTGGACAATGCTGGATGGTGTGCTGCACTGAGTCCTCACCGTAGTCGCAGTGGCTATTTAGCTGAGTGGGTTGACAGGATTGCTAGTAATGTGGGACACAATCCCACAATGCTAGTTATCTTTAAAACAAAATTACCTAACATATTTAAGAATGTTAAAAAACAAATAGGGTACTTTCATGCTTGCCGTATGCGTCATCGGGCTGTAACGACAAAGGCTCGGGCTAAAACGGACATATTTTAAATATGGGGGAAGTTTTTATGTTCAATATTTTTATTAATTTTTTAATTTCTTCTTTATTTGGCCAAAAGCAAGGTCGTAACCTTGCTTTTGGCCAAATTACGTGATTCTTGGTCAACGGGTAAATAGGTATTTGACCCAAAACCTACAGAGAATTCTTAATTGTGGTTAAAAGCAAGGTCTTACAGCTCAAGTAAAGGGAAAATTCCGAAAAATAAAACTAGTTTAAAATTAAGGTGTTTTTGGTACTTACAAGTTTTCGCGAAGATCAATATTTTTCCATATCTTTTTATCGCATTGACCCAAGACCTTGATTTTTATACAACTAATAGGGATTATAGACCTCAGTATTTGGTATAAATTTCATTTCAGACAATTTCATAGGTCTATCTGTTCGATGATGACACACGAACAGACAGACAGACAGACGGACAAGGGTGTAATCTTATAAGGGTTCCTTTTTTACTTTTAGAGGTGTTCCGTACCTCAAAAAGTAAAAAAGCAACCCTTAAAAGAACACTTTTTGGTTACGCTGCAGTCGGCTATAAATATCAGCGCTATCGAAACCACAATAGTAGATACCTACTCGTATTAATATTTATGTACGAATAATACAACTTTCAGAGTAGATGTATAAGAGAAAAGGTAAGTATTTTAACAACATCCAATACTAGGTTTGACTACGTATATAAGGTATCACACACAAAGCTAACTTTTAATGATAGTAGTCAGTAGTTCGCCGCTATTATAGTAAAAATAATGTGATCACAAAACAAAGGATAGCAATCATATAATGTCGTGGCTCGTACTGCAATGTGAGGTAAGTGAATATTGTTCATTCGAAGAGATGGCCAAAGACTTCTGCATTAGGGTATAAGCCGTGTGTCGCGGGTGACTTTACAAACATACGAGTCACGGGCACAATGTACACCGAGATTCAGAACAACGATTTGTGAATCACACAAAGTGCTGTCTCGTGTGGGAATTGAACCCCCCTCTTGCGTAGCAGTCGGACACACTCACACCGCGCCACAGAGACAGTCAACAGCTTTTACTACATGTATAATAACTATCAAAAGGTTTTTACCCATTTATTTAGATAAATATATTTAAAATTGTGCGAATATATCAAAACATAGCCATGTTTTTCAAAAAGTTAATAATAATAGCAGTTTTGTTATCACTTACAGTATAGCTAAACTATTTTTGTTTGAACCCATTCCAAACAAAGAAGACAGTGGCTGCGATTCGAATCTGCGACCTCCCAATCGCGATATCGGGTTCGCGATTAGGAGGTTGCGAACCGGCCATGATCACTTAGGCTACAGCCGCTTTAAATATAAGAGCTATTATAATAACTATTGGATTATGTAAAAATACTTGTTTGGCAGAGAATACTTTTAGCATTAAGTCCGTCTCTGTGCAATTCTGTGCAAAAAGTTTAAATTAATAAAGTGGTTAAAGTATAAAAAAACCTACTTTCACTATACATACTACTACCGTGATTTTTTTACATACCAAACATCAACCATTTAGCCGGCAGGGGGGACTTTAAAGCTTAATATTTTACAAACGGATCCCTAAATCTAAAAAATCGCTTTAAAAAGCTAAAGTTTATAAAATACCCATCTAATGATACCCCACACGATGGGGTAGGTGAAAAAAAAATCACACGCGCACCTTACGTATAGGGGAGGTACCACAAAAAAAAAAAGATTTTATTCTTTCACTTTGTCGGCATAAATAATATATAGCCTCCTAGCACTAACAGTCTCTGAGTAAAGGTAGACGGACGGATGGACCGACATGGCGAAACTATAAGGGTTCCGTTTTGCCATTTTGGCTACGGAACCCTAATGAAGTTATAAATCACAACGCAATAATTATAATCAGCCTGTAAATATCCGCGCTGTTAGTGTTTACAAAGAGAATTACCTACAATTAATTAAAAAAATAAATAAAATAAAAAGAGAACTTGAAGGTGTCAAAGAGAAGGAAAGCTACTGGGAATGGTAAAACATTAATGCAGTACTGAAATGGAATATATAATCCGAAGGGTTTGGTCTATACCCTTTTTTTATACGTGTGAAAATTCCCATGGATGCCACCTCGCCGTAGGGAGAACAAGGAGGGTATGATTGACTCGTATCGGCTAAAAAGCCACATGGTGTCCCGTTACACTTTGACTGCGTAAATGATAATAATTATTTATTTATTTAAATTATTTATAAAATACAGCTGTAGGTACCTAAAACTATAACAAGACTGTTTAGATTGAACAATGTTATAAACTAGCTGACCCGCGCAACTTTATATGCGTCAATTTTCCCCGTTTTTGCAACATATTTCATTGCTGCTCCTCTCGTTTTAGTCGTAGCGTGATGGTATATAGCCTGTAGCCTTTCTTGATAAATGGGCTACCCAAAAGAAAAATAATTTTTCAATTCGGACCAGTAGTGAGATTACCGCGTTCAAACAAACAAACAAACTCTTCAGCTTTATAATAACAGTATAGATAAACAAAAAGGTTTACATAAAGCGCTGTTTACAAAAGTGTGATGTAATTAAACTAGCAAACATTGTACGGATAAAATTAAATTATCTAATTTAAAGCAGATCAATACAGTTTGTTGACTTGCATCGCATTATGCATTGACTGAATACCATTATTTTGTGGGTTTAGTTCCAACACATACTAGAAACTTCACGCTACCTTTTTTACTAAGACGTACACACAAGAGTTCAAGCCCTGTGTCGCAGGGAACTTAACAAACATACAAATCATGGTCAAGAAGTACACTCATACTCGGAACAACAGTTTGCGGATTATGCTCAGCGATGTTTCGTGTGGGAAACGAACTCACAGCCTTGGCTTAGCAGTCAGAGTTACTAACAAACAAGCTAGTCAAATTGGCGCAGCATCTTCGTAAAGAATGACATGAATCTCAATGAACTTAGTAATTTGCCTCCGACTGCATGAAATTATATAATTATGTAGGGGATCTTGTTTCCATCTTTTTGTGCGGGCGGGTTTTCTATTGTTTTCAATTATTTTTTTTATTTAATACTTTTTAGTTATTGTAGAATGTAACCAATGTAACAACTTACTTTTTTTACAGCTATTGTAAAGTATTGAAAATTTTAAAAAGAATGATTGCTAACTAACTTTATTAGTATTACAGTCATAACCATTTTATACCTTTTTGAAATGCTTAATTAGATACCCATATTGCAGTATTCAAAACAATTTTTTTTCACATCTCTTTATTTTGACATCTCACAGCCGCCATGTTTGTTTTTTTTAAACGTCACATATCTAAGAACACTCGGGCAATCAAGACGAATCTAACGACGTTTTAATTGGATAAATCCGTTTAGTGCATTGTGATATATCAGGTAATAAAGAATATTACATACATACATACAAGATACGCGCGAAAAACATAACCCTTCCTTACAGTCCGGTAAAAAAAAATGATTTATAAGAAAGTTACATATCCAATACCCGTCGGATATCAGATATTAGTACCTTTACCGGAGGCAGTGGTCAACACGTCTTATAAATCTATACAAAGCAATAGGATACTAAATCCAATACGGTCGCCGGTAGTCAGCCCGGTCGTCGGTCGCCGGCTGACATCGCCTTTGAATCAACAATATCCGACGGTTATAAGCTGCAAACTAACGCCCGTTAAACTTTTCAATAACATTACGCGCTTTGCTTTTATTTCAATTTCACGTTTGATGTATTCACATACGTTACGTTGCAACCTAGATCAGATTAAAAAACTTTGTATTTTAGTTATAATTGTAATGTATTTTGTGTGTCAAATTTTTTTCATTTTTTTTTTTATTTTTAATATGATTAAACATTTGCTCCCTTATTTATAAATCGCTTTCCCCGCCACCCTGCCCGTATGGAATTTGTTTCTCCATATTAAATTTGGACCCCGTTTCATTCGCATCATCATCATCCCCTTTTATTTTCATTTATTTCTTCGTTTAGTAAGTGAATTTTGGAAAATTCATTCTTAGCAGATGCCTACATTAAAATTACTATCTGCTTGCTAAAATTCAGCGCAATCAGCAAAAATCAATGGTTCGAGTTGTGAGTTGGTAAATCAGTCAGTCAGTAACGGTTGTCTTTGGTCAACATATTTTCAAAGCAGCTTTTTTTTTCAACCGTGGATTGTGTGAAAACAAAAGATTTGACACTTAAAAAATTACATTATGAATTCTAATGTTGGGAATATAACAATGTTTGCCCGTTTACGGCTAAAAACAAAAAATACATCAGGGACCAAAACGACATCTGGGAACACTTAGGCAAAATATCGGATCTAATCTCTCGAATCTTGAATGGCGAATAATTACTATTATAATGTTCTCACTGCTTGAAATCAGGTATTTCCCAGTGGGATTACAGATTGACCTAGGTCATTATTGAAACACAGCCGCTTTTATCGAAGCTTGGTTTACAATAATCAAAAATAATTATATTTTAGAAAATGGCTGAAGGTGATATATTTGCTAATTAATAGATGCCACATAACTTTTTATTTTTCTCGTCATTTCTATGTCTTGTCAGAACTCTGAAAAAAATCCCTTGAATAGCCACTACCAACATATATAGATACCTCAGCAAAATACGTACGATAATAAAGCCATCAATATTAAATTGCACCAGAGCAATCGCGAGACCAAGACAAAATAATAAACAATATACCGATATCAGTTACGCCCCAATGCGGAATACTCCACAATAGTTGAAAACAAAGTTCGCTGGACCAGCTTATGAGCCCGGTCCGTTTTATGACACTAATAAATTTGACAACAAAAGAACAGTTGAATGCAGGAAGTAATAAACTGTATGCTGTAAACTTAGTAGAAAATATGATGTACTGGCAATACACTTGTATATAAAGCCAAACAGATTATCTTTTACATGACTATAGAGCTTTGAAAACTAACAAGGTAAGGGTGTAATTCTGTGCACGGTACAAACATGACAATACTATTAGGGTTCTGTTTTTCCCCAATTTTTTTAGTTTGTTCTGCAACAAGAAGTTACAGTTACGAGTAATAGGCTTAAGCCATAGGTCTTCTTGGTCGGTACCACAACAGTGTCAATTATTCTTCCGTGAAATAGTAATGTTAACGCATCACTGTGTTTCGGTTGAAGGGCACTGTAGCAAGTGTACCTAATTAGATACTTAGCAAATGAGTCTCAAATGAGGAGCGTGGTGTAATGACATTCAGATCAATTATAATATCTTGGGACAACTTGCTATCTGATACCAAACTAAGCAGAACTTGTACTCAATAAGGAACTACGTTTAAAAAAAAAGAGTTATTTTTTTAAAGCGTGGACCGATTTTAGAAATTATATCGATTAGTATACAACGAGTAAATATGATTTTGTTTCAAATACTGAGGTATACATACTAGCTAAGAATTCAAGATACCATTAGATTGACTCCAACCAAGGAAACTATAAATTTAAATAGACTTGCCAAAGTAGACGATTGATGATCGACCTGAAAGCTACGAGAACTACGAGCGCTACAAGTGCTACGAGTGGCTACGGCTGCTACGATTCAAGGCAAGTAAATACAACGAAGCATATTGTAAAACTTTTAGTAATAAATTCAATGTAAATGGAGAAATATCGAGAGTATCGATATTTATGCGAACTTTCCAATAATGAATATATGTTATCGCATATTGTTTGTCTTTATTAGAATTGTTATAGTGTTGAAATGTATGAAAATGTAATATTACTGGAAACAGTCTGATAAAACAAAAACGATTAATCTAAATAATAATAATATAATATCTTGGGACAACTCACACATCGTCATATGATCCCAAACTAAGCCGAGCTTTTACATGGCAACCAGACACCTGATACACATACTTATATATTTCTAAATACATATATATTTTTGGCAACACCCAGACACAGAAAAAACCATCGTGCTTATCACATAAAGTTTTATCCTGAGTAGGGATCGAACCCACGACCTTCAGCTCAGGAGTCAGGGTCACTAACCGCTAGACCAACAGGCCAGTCACAAATAAGGAAGTGCCTTCACCCAGGTTTTTAACTTGGTCGCTAATTTTATCAAACAAGTCCGAATAATGTCAACCTATTACATTACTAGACTAGCATTGCCCGCGACCTCTTCCGCGTTAAGTTGCAGTGCTGCTCACTCCCTATAAACGTTAGCGTGATGATAAAAGTAACCTAAACTACCTCCTTACATCATCAGCTGTCTGACAATGAAAGTACTGTCAAAATCCGTCCAGCTGTTTCCGAGATTAGCCGGAACAGACAGACAGACAAAACAATTTAAAACCATGGTTTTGTATACTTTCATACGCATTTAGTAGAAAACTGTTATGTTAAATAGAGATTTAAATTTTATTTATATATGTAAGTGGAGTCCACGGTTACATTAGCGTAAGAATTAAAAACAATAATCATGCTTGATTATTTTTTTAAATTTCGCTGACTAACTCCTATGTTTTAGTCTATATCTCTGGTGTTTTATATGTAGGACAACGTTTTAAAACACTAAAACCTTTCCAGAAAAAAATAGCTATCAAAAAGTGAAAATTCTATTGAAATAGGAACACCAGCTTTCGAGAAAAATCGCAAACATACAAGTATATACATAAGGGTCAAACAGAGCACACACGGCGCTATTTCCTTTGTAATACGCTCACAAAGTGAGATGTATGCTCAAACTACTAATTTTGACTGCCTCTGTCCCACTGCCCAGCAAGAGATCGTGGGTTCGATACCCAGACGGGATACCACTTTGTGTGATTCACAAATTGTTGTTCCAAGTCTGGATGTTCTTTGTGTCTGTGACTTGTATGTTTGTAAAGTCCCCGCAACGTAGGGCTAGTAGCCAACTTCTTTTTTTTATGTTTTAAAATTTTTATCCCATATTACTAGCAATCATGTTAACCCCTCCAGCTAAGCTCAATAGCTTGTGTTAGGAGTGGGTTCGGGTCGGTAGTGTAATGAGTAGGATTCGGACCCCCGACCTCACGATTGTGAGACCGATGCCTTAGCCATTAGGCTACCGCCGCAACTGCGGGAGATGACCTTAAAAAAAATTGGATTATGCCAATACATTTAAATGTAAAATAAATGGCAAACGAGATATAAGGTAAGACTAAGATGGTACGTGTACTACACCAGCGCTGTACCCGCGAGAGCCTTAGTATACCAGTTCCCGTCAGAAACATTTATTATTTTTAATTTCACTTACCGTTTTAACCAGCATTCTTTTATGAATTAAAAATATTTCGCGGGTTAATTTATACAGAAAAAAAAACAAATGTTGTTAAATATTACACTATTTTTATCTCCATTAAAATTTTAACTGGCGAATATCAGCACATAAAAGGGGCATAATTTAATACAAGGGCCCTATATAACAGCAGTAAAATCCAAAATATGTTTGTACACGAATCACACAAAAACTATAGCATGATGCGGTTTTTACAGACATAATACTGTCTAACTTAAAATGTCGTATCTGTTTTATTTCGATACAAAATAGGGAAGACGCAAATCTATACTAATATTATAAAGCGGAAGAGTTTGTTTGTTTGTTTGTTTAAACGCGCTAATCTCAAGAACTACAGGTCCGATTTGAAAAGATAT
This sequence comes from Herminia tarsipennalis, assembly GCA_945859575.2. Taxonomy (NCBI): domain Eukaryota; kingdom Metazoa; phylum Arthropoda; class Insecta; order Lepidoptera; family Erebidae; genus Herminia; species Herminia tarsipennalis. The sequence continues at coordinate 4,297,110 of OX243847.2, read as the reverse complement.
TTTTTTGTTGGATAGCCCATTTATCAAGGAAGGCTATAGGCTATATAACATCGCGCTACGCTAATAGGAGCGGAGCAGCGACGAGAAATGTTGCAAAAACGGGGAAAATTTACGCATACGAAGTTGCGCGCGACAGCTAGTATTTTATATACGAATATTTTATGTTATGAGAATATATATATTACGTGTCTTAATCGAGTCGTTCTCTAATTAGAAAATACAAATAAGATGAGAATAAGAAGACGTCTGATTAATTTACCCAATTTAATATCGTAAACAAGTTTTACAAGTAGGTAGGTAACTATCTAAACTTAATGTTTATTTTGCGTACATGTTTATCTATACTAATATTATAAAGCTGAAGAGTTTGTTTGTTTGTATGTTTCTTTGTTTGTTTAATAATAATAATATCAGGAACTACTGGCTCGAATTGAAAAAGTCTTTTTTTATTAGATAGCCCATTTATCGAGGAAGGCTATGGGCTATATAACATCACGCTACGATCAATAGGAACGGAGCAGTAATGAAAAATGTTGCACAAACGAAAAAAATTACGCAGCCGAAGTTGGGTGGGTCAGCTAGTCTCAAGTAAGCGTAGCTACGCGTAGTATGCTTGTTGATAGCTATCAACAAGCATACTTAGGTAACAAAATAAATCCGAGCTACAGTCTTCGAAGAATAATGTCGAAATCTACTTTCGCAGCTCGACACCACATTTCTTTTAAAATTGGGTCAAAGGGTCCAGTTAAAACGAATTTATTAAGAAATCTTGTTGAACTAGATGGACACATTGTCGCAAAACAAAACTAAATACGGCTTTTTCTTTTACTATTAGTGGTATTTTCGTCACTACCTGATGGTGATGGATAGTCCGTCAGTTTTAAATCGTATAAAGTTTCAAAATTACAAAAAATATTTAAAAAGTTAAAATTACTGCAAAATAAGTACCTAGACTACTGACTGATCTGAGTGACAGGCAGGACTCAACTACATTTGTGACGTCATTAACTGACGGTCCTTTTTCGCCTGTGTCGCGGGGGACTTTACAAACATACAAGTCACGGACACAGTACACCCAGACCCGGAACAATAATTTGTGGATCACACAAAGTGGTGTCGCTTGGGAAGCGAACCCACGACCTCTTGTGTAGCAGTAGGACACACTTCCACCGTGCCACAGAGGCAGTCGTTTAAAATAAAAGCAACATTAAAAATATTGCATCTTCCCTATTAGACATTGTTTCAAAGTTCTCGCATTTTAGAGATCCATACCGACGAATCGCAAGGAAAATCTAGTTGTACAATAATATGAACCGAAGACATTCTCTAAGCCTTGGGGATTCTCTTTCATTGGATTATGTACAAAGGTAACGTATGTATGCACCTATGTATATTTAGTCTCGGCACTGTAAACAATACCCAGTTTGGTTTGTGACATGTGACCTACCCCTACTACTTGCATGGGTGCCTCTGTGATATATTACTAGGCCTGTTTCTACATGATAAATGTGTACGTAGGCTCACCCAATTTGTGGAGTCAGAGGATAATATTATGTATATATTTCTTATTTTCTCGGTTTAAATAAGATGTTTTTTTTGGGTAATTAATATATTTTTTTTAATAACTTCATATTAGATTGATAAAATGATAATCCACAAATGTTATTTCGTTTACCCTACATGTGTCAATCATGTGGAATTTTAAGATTTTGAAAGTCCATAACTCGATGATGCCAGATTAAAACAAACTGACAATAATAAAAATATCTTGGAACAACTCACACAACGCCATCTGATCCCAAACTAAGCAGAACTTGTACTATGGAAACCAAACAACTGATAAACATACTTAAATATTTCTAAATACATACACTTTATAGATAAATAACACCCAGACACAGAATAAACCATCATACTCATCACACAAAGTTTTATCCTGGGTGGGGATTGAATTCACAAACTCCGGCTTAGCAGTCATGGTCACTAACCACCAGGCCAGTAGTGATCGAACTGTTTTAATAAAACGTCATATGCTGGAAAACCATCTTTAATAGATAAATGAGGAAGGAATAATTTCCCTCCTAATTTATTTGTGGTAGGTACTCCACCTTAAACTCCACTAACTCCAATGACTAATATTATCAGTGAATATCCTGAAAACAACAATATAAATAGATTAACAGACCTCGAACACCTAGTTGAAAAAGAGAGACCTCCAAGAAAGGAAATTAGAGACAGGTACTCTCACCAACTCGAGTGGCAGGGACTCTAGATCCTTGATAAGCAATATTCCACTTCCACAAAGTAAAACTTCGACATGTGTTAAAAATTTGAATTCATTAATATATGCGTGGTTAAAAATATTACAAAATTTTAGGTTATTAGGTGCAAGCACCTAGTATAAAGAAGCAAGGAGTAGTGTGTGTTGAGATGCAAATTTGCAGAGGCCTACATCCAGCACTGGTAAACAAAACAATCCTCCAATTTAAACATAAAATATTATTACATTATAAAGAAATCACGTTACATCCTCTCCCAATTATCTAGCACAGCAGCAATTCTAAACAATTTTCAACTTTATATACTTGGCTTTCCTTACCTTGTATACGAGACACAATTCACTTTTAGAACACAAAGATAATTTACAAATCTACTAAATTTATTACTTCCCTTTTCCCGAGCGAGACAATTTTCCCCGTGACGTAACGTGAGAACCCTTACAGTGTATTTTTGGATGGAGAAATATCTTGGACATGACACTGTGTTTAATAGAATGTCATTTCGCGACATGAATAGGGTACGAGTCATGCCGGTAGTTTCTCACTCAAAGATGATAGTTTTATCGTACTTATTAGATAGATCAAATTATTTTTTCATAGATTGTTGTTCTTGTTATATCGCAGTTTAGGTCGTTTTTATTTTGTCGTGTTTTATCGTCAGGATTTAACTGCATTCATCTTAAGAAATTAACGCGATGAATACCTAATTTCCAATTCAGAGGTCACTTAGTTTTGAGCTACTTAGTAGCGACAGATATATTAATTTTGAGCACGACTCAAAGTTATTATCGTTTGAGTATTCGAAATAGATGTGTGGGATTGTTATGTTATTTATTTTAAACCTCTAGTTTATAAGCTACTTATAATCTTAATCACCCGGTAATCAATCAGTTTTATTAAAGAAACCGAACACAACACACAGGATACAAGCTCTGTGTCGCGGGGCACTTTACAAACATACAAGTCACGGACAAAAAGTACACCCAGACTCGGAACAACAATTTATGAATCGCACAAAGTGGTGTCCCGTGTGGGAATTGAACCCGACGACCTCTTGCGTAACAGTCGGACCCACTCCCACCGCACCACAGAGGCAGAGAGAATGAAATAACAACAAAAACATTTTAAAGTTGTTTAAAAAAAAACCTCATCACGCTGTCACTCTTTGTCTCTTAGCTAAATAACTATCCATTTGAAAAAATAATCCACTGCTACTTGAAAGACAAATATCTACAAATACTACTTCTAATTTAACATTTTATCAATATACTATAACATGTCACATACAAAATCTTATAGAAACATACAATGGCCCAAAAAAACAAGTCACAGACTGATAATACCCATAAAATATCAGCACGTTATTCACTCACCAAATATTGTCAACACTTGAAATAGGTCTGATAATGTCATTCTCGAACGTTTGGAAACTTCGAGTACCTGCAGTAGCACGCCCCCACTGACAATGAGAAGGGTACCTCGACACAGCGACATATGTCTACGATACCTATGCCACCCTTAATTAAAGGTTGTCTCATTTCGTCTGAGGTCGCGACGAGGGACGTTCCCTCACCAATTGCTTTTTAATTAGCAACAAATATGGAAGGTGTATTTTGTTGTAATTGTCCTACGCCCTTCCCTCTGGGAAAAAAGGAGTTTTAGCTGAACCAGATTGTTGGTACTTAACTTTAAGAACTCGAAGGGTTGTGTTTCGAGTGAAAAGGGGTCTATAATTGATTTTAAAGTGATTATTTTTGAGAATTATGGGAGAGCAAATTCAAACTGTAAGGGGCCGTCTCCAAGGGTGAGAGAACCGTCGCGATTCCACTCTACTACTGCTGAACGTTGGATTATACCGACAGTGTATCGTCGCGACTCGTAAAGTCACGGACAAGTGACGATTCGGAACGCTCGCTGCAAGAGCGCGGCGATACGTTGATGTTTTTCACTCGTTGCAACGGAGCGATATAATCGCCATGTGAAGACACGTAATGTATTGAAATAGGTAGGGCAACGATAACATCGCCGCGATATTTCGTCCGAGGAGACGGTCCTTAAGAAAGATAAAGTCAGTGTATCTGAAACGGGGCAGTAAGCTAAGGTACCACTTTACAGAAATATGCTCATTATTTAGGAATTTTACAACAGTGAGTATTGCCTATTATAGATATATAACGCTATTGTATAAGGTCGGGGCAAAAATATTTTCGTATTTATTCAATTTCCAGACTTGAAACGCTTGAACCACATTTGTGCTACTCGTATCAATACCGCTTAGGTTCATAAATTGCACAAATTTTATTCGCGGCGTTCGTCCCATTTTTACCTTTTTTGTAATAAAACTTTAAAATGTTCCGCAATTTTCGTCACATAATTTCATTTTGCTTGCTCGAAAAACCATTAAGAAATGTCAGGAAATAGTTTTTTTTTATTTATCGTATCTTTGAAATGTCAACATTTATTGGTATTAAAACCAGCCAGTTACATTCAGTACCACCAAAGAGGTTTAACAATACATTCAAAATACGAAAATACTGTTGCCCCTACCTATTATATTACCCTATGATATTGCATATTCAGTGTGGCCAAATCCAGTTTCATTAATATAATATAAATACATTTTATTTTAAATCGAAATGTCAGTACCTACTAATATTTAAACAAATAGAACAGCATACGACTAAAACTCTCATGTAATTTTTGGAAAATTATATTTTAATATTGTCGAGTAATAAACACTAATTTTTTTATGACCCTTGAATTAGAACTACACCGTTCTGTTTTATTTTGGGCATTTTTCAAAGAAGTTGATAAAAATAAATCAGGTTACACATAGAAAGTTTTTTTGGAACTTATAACATAACTTTGCTTACCAAACTGAAAATTACTCTATATGGTACACAGTCAGCTTTTGCACTTGCTCATGAATCTAACTTGAACTATGTAACAAATACATATATTTTATACAGTTTACACTATTCTATGTATATTAAAAAATAATTACATATAACATTGTACTACGATGAGGCAAAGACATTGGTTCCCGGATAAAGTTTTTGTTTATGTAGTTTTGTGTATAATATATGTTCTTTCAAACGACTCCCGCGGTAGGGTACAACAAACATACAAGTCACGGACACAAATTACACCCAGACTCGGAACAACAATTAGTGGATCACACAAATCGGTGTCTCGTGTGGGAATCGAACCCCCTTGCATAGCAGTCGGATACACTCCCACCACGCCACCGAGGCAGTCAAAATATATATAGTTATTTATTACCTCTTTTTATTTTTCGACTAGTTACATATTTTTATTATTATTATTTTTTCTTTATCTAGATTTCCACAATCTGTACCTACATATTCTAATCTTTGCATCACCTAAAGGTAGACTGGCAGATAATGCTTTTAGCGTTAGTCCGCCTATGTGCACTATTTGTACGTTAAATGTTTAATAAATAAATAAAAAGTTGTCTCCATTCGTAATCTTAATTCATAACTTTTATATGAACTACATGTCAATAAACACTTATTATTTAGAATTTCTTCCAGAACTTCTATAGGTAAAAAATGTGCATATCTATACTAATATTATAAAGCTGAAGAGTTTATTTGTTTGTTTGAACGCGGTAATCTCAGGAACTACTTGTCCGAATTAATAAATTCTTACTTTGTTGGATAGCCCATTTATCGAGGTAGCCTATAGGCTATATAACATCATGTTACGACCAATAGGTGCGGAGCCGCAATAAGAAATGTTGCAAAAACTGGAAAAAAATATGAAAGGAGAAAGAAAACCTATATGAATCCACCATATTTAGTTTTATATAAAAGAAAACGTGACTAAACCAAAAGATGGCGAAACAAAAGTATTTCCTGTATGTCAAGGAATCCGGTTCAATTTCTTTGTAATTCTGCTTCATTATTTCAAAGGTTTTTGGGGTTGGCTGTAAGAATATATTGCTGATAGCTCTCGTAATGAGACTCGTATCTTCGACGGAATTATTAAATGAGAACTCATATTCCCTTGTTTGATGATAAAAAAGAACTGATATACTTAATTAAGAAGACAGAAATATTACGCTATATTATATAAATTATGTTTAAGGGAGTTCTTTTTCAAGGAGATTAAAACAAAAGCTTGCAAGAAAAACCTTTAACTTAAAGCTTCAGCCTACTTCCTTGTCGATTTTCTTGCGAATTAGCGAAGTATTTTCGGAGATTGGCTGCGTTTAAATAAACAAGTTAATCGGCTTTATTGCACTTAAAATTATAATGGTGCAGACGCTTCGTAAGCAGACCTGTAAGCAGCTCAACACGGGCCGGCAGTACAAAAAATGATTCACAATCAGCCGAGCAGCACATTCAACCCCATTCACACGCTTACACTTGTGTTCGTGCCCGTTGAATGTAGCTTTAAACGCTAGCGTGTAAACCCACCATAAAAGTATAGATAACAACAATGAGAAAAGTGTCAATGGACAAATTCTGACAATGAAATATTGAACTTAGCAGATTAAGATATAACTAAATTACTTATTAGTCTTAAGACTAGATCGTAATTTTAAAGAAGGAGCCCAATGAAGCCACAAGAAAAAAAAATTAACAATGTATATACATATCTGACATCACACATAATAAAGTTTAAATTGTGGGTTTTGCATTTTATACCACTATCGATGTAAAATGTCCGTTAAGACATGAAGCCATGGTAATGAAGAAATTTACTTTTAACAGTAACATTATTTATATAAATAATTATTATTAGGAAGTATAAACGTACGTGTGCTAGCTAAGCAAGTCTAAGACCCCACTATTTGTATTGTATATCCTTTGTTATAATAATTATAACAATGGATTAATAAATTTAATATAATATTTGCTATTATATACTAAATTATTAAGTATATAAGTCCAGTGAGCCAATAAACAGTCATATACTAACATAAGATCTCGTTTGTTATTTAACTCACATTAATATAGCGTCTCGCTATATCCGTGTAATTGTTGTTTTAAAATATGAATCTATTTTAATAATATCTTGGGACAACTCACACAACGTATTTGATCCCAAACTAAGCAGAGCTTGTACAATTGAAACCAGTCAACTGGTAAACGTACTTATATATTTCTAATTAAATACATGTTATAGATAAATAACATCCAGACACAGAATAAACCATCGTGCTCATCACACTAGGTTTTATCCTATTTTTTAATCGAAAGTATATTTCCTTTCCATGTTTTCTAAATACGTTTCATCAAAATTAGTGCAACCGTGTAATGATCATCAGCTTTTTTAATTAACGTGTCAGGTCAATGACGGATGTACTAAGGTGAGCATAGAATTACAATTCTACTTGAATATCACTTCTTACAATAGAGTCTTTTGCAGTACTTATTCATAGCGTTTCTTTTCTTAAGTTACCGGCCCCTCTTTTATTTTGTCTTTGTTCATCAGCTTTGTTAAGGAAGGAAGTGGATGTTTGCTTTCTTCTACTTCGCCTATTTCTCCTGATTAACTTCGTTGTGAATTCTTAAACAATTTTATGTCTTCACACAACTTGGTAAGGGCAATGGATAACTATTGCAAGTACTTCTTAACCTACATTGAAAATAGAGGTATCATATTCGGGTAGTTGACTGTCAAGTGAAATTAGTAGTTTTTTAATCTTTCTCAAAATTCACGCACCTGTATAAAATAACTTAGGTAGGTACAACATACAACGTCAGTAACGTGCTACTTGCTATCGTCAAATCGTTTACTTTTTAATTATGCATGTCAAACTTCCAAATTAATAATTCATGCGATTGAGTCCCGAAATATATCTAATATCGCTTTTCTAAGTACTAAACCATTCTATTTTAGTTCATTTGTATAATAATAATAATATCTTGGAACAACTCACACAACGCTATCTGATCCCAAACTAAGCAGAGCTTGTACTATGAAAACCAGACAACTGATAAACATACTTATAAAATGTATATATGTATAGTATTTTATTCACATATAGTTTTTACCCTTGTTGTAAGGCTGATTTTATTTCATCATCATCAGTCTTCTAACATGGTGTACAGGCAGCACCTTACCTCCATATCAAGTTTTATAAACATTCAAACATTGTAAAATATATCGATTTGAAAAGAGTGGCCACGAGTTTTTATGGCCACGTTCATTTCTCCGGCTTTACCTATTGTTTGCGAACTTGGCATTACATTAGAATCCCGACACCGACCGTATCACAAGAGTTGTTTTGCATCCTAAGTGAATAAAAAAAATTATAACTTACTACTGTGCGAATACGCAGTCTTTTTGATAAACTATCTTGTTTGTAGTTATGGCTGGGAAAACTATATTTCACCCATAAACTAGTATATCCTAAGTCTATGATTTCACCCAAAAAAATGTTTTTTTTTTTTTTCTTAAAATAGAATTAATGTGGAGTGAAGAAAGAATGTGGGATTGAGTCCAACATTACTAGCAATCTTGTTAACCCCTCTAGCTAAGCTCAATGGCTTGTATTAGGAGTGGGTTCACGTCGGTAGTATAATGGGTAGGATTCGGACCCGCGACCTCACGATTGCGAAACCAATGCCTTAGCTATTAGGCTACCTCCGCTTCATTATTACGTAACTTTCGTCCCATCGGGTTTATGAGAGTGAGAGTATAGAGAGTGCACTTGTGTCTGCATACACACTTGAGTACTATAATATCCCCTGCGTAGTTGGCTTGTCTCTGATGAGATTGGCAGCCGTAACCGAAATCGGTTAGGAGACATTAATCCTCGAAATTTTAAAGTACTTTTATAAGGACTATGGCAATTGCCATAGAATAAGTTTATAGCAAATAAGAAACTCAGAAAAGTGATGTATTATACTTCCTGATTAGTTGAAGTAATTTTTATAGGCATTTCTTGCCAAATACAATAATACCTACGGAAGTCTCGGGTTCGATTCCTGGGTCTGGATTTCAAATTTTTCTATCTTTCAAAAATTCCTGATTAGTTATTATATTATTTTAAATATTGCAAAATTAACAAACACCCAAACACGTACATGTAAGAATTGTTAAATTAACAGATTACCCCTACTTATTATTTTAAATTTATTTACAATGTATGTTCGTAAACTTTCGCGATTTGTAACAATTATAGAATTTTATAAGCTAGTGGTCCGTATTGCAACGGCCGTGGTCACGTACTCTACCCGTGACCGCGGCCATTGCAATACGGTAAAATAAAATATTTACGCGATTAAGACCCGTAGTTTATAAAATTCTATAATAAATTTATCTGTTTAGAATTTAGTATAAATAGTTTAGTTTTAACCAAAATAAACTAGTCAATACCTAACATAAGATGTCGTCTCACATTACATAGCATCTCGCTATAAGAAAAAACAGAGTAGCTTACTTAAAGAGACGTTTAAAAAATAAAAGGCGGAATACACAACGCCATAGTCTTATACAAGGTACGCGTTATCCGAGCTCCGAGGATACTCTCTAAATCCCAATCCAATCTAGATTAGCTTAAGCCGCCAATCCAAGGCGCGATGTATGTTGTAACACCTGAAATTGGCTGCTTGTGTACTCTTTGTAGTAGTCATATTATTGTTGTTATAACCGAAGTGCAAGATAGCGTGGATGACGTAATGGCGATAGATTGCATATAGGAAAGAGCAGTTTTCAAAAAGCACATTTTTACGTTTTGTTGATAGTGAATTCGTTATATGTAGATTAATAGGTCAAAGACTTTTTGGAAATTTATTAATAAAATATAATAATATCTTGGGATAACTCAAACACCGTCATCTGATGCCAAATTAAGCAGAGCTTGTACTATTGTAATCAGACAACTGATAAATATACTTATATATTTCTAAATACATACATATTATAGATAAAACACCCAGACACAATAAAACATCGTGCTCATAACACAAAGTTTTATTCTGGGTGGGAATCGAACCCACGACCTCTTGCGTAGCAGTCGGACACACTCCCACCGCGCCACAGAGGCTTTATAAATATTCTGTTTTTGTTACAATAAAGAAAAAATAGAGTGTCTGACTTTTGTAACGCATCTATTATGTTGCCAATTAATCCAATTGTATTATTACACCACAGCTAAGGTTTTCTACAAGTGAAATTCCAGCAACAAAAAGTATAAGGCTTTGGCATCTCCTATGGTACTAAATGATAGATAAACATAGAGCTTGTTATTTGTAATAAAATAACTGTATAATATTCATGAATAAAAGAATAATTAAACATAATATCCTAAAATATTTAGGTTGCTTAGATTTTGATAAAGTATTAATACGACGCTTAAATTTGATCACAGTTTTCTGTTTTATTTTGTAGACATTTACGATTTCTGGACTGCCATATTGGTCTAGTGGTTAGTGACTTTTACTACTTAACCGAAGGTCGGTTCGATTCCCACCCAGGATAAAACTTTGTGTAATGAGCACGATGGTTTATTCTTTGTCTGGGTGTAGTTTATCTATAACATATATGTATTTAGAAATATATTAAAATGTTTATCGGTTGCCTGGTTGCTATAGTACAAGCTCTGCTTCGTTTGGGATCGGAGAAGTTGAGTGAGTTGTCCCAAGAAATCCATCACATTCATCCCTTTATCAAATCACATATACCAAACTATCAACACGTCGCTTTTACATCAAAATTAATTTAAAAGCATTATAGTACATCACCTAATAATCCTGAACCTTTATAACTTTATTTCGTACAGGTACGTATTTTTACCTGCCCTCATCGTATTCGTCAAATGAAGAGCTTTGATGTTACGCAGGAAATTAATTTTCCATTCATGAATATGACAGTATTTCATAAAATTAATTAAATACATAACATAACACTACGCCTGTAGCTCCGGGAAGGGTTGGCCTTAATCAAAAATGGGTGCGTTTGTAAAATATGCATAGATTTTGATGTTTAGTTGGTTGGTTATATGGATGTGTATTATTCAGTGGTACTGGATCGGCTGATTGGATTTCATACAAAATGTGATACTTATAAAGTCTTTTTAATTTGGGATTATATAGTCGTGTACTCTCTGTAGTTGCTTATGGTATTTGTAATACTATACAGACATATATTTGTAATACTAGACAGCCGTGTACTAGTTGCTTAAGATATTTGTAATGCTATATATTACACTTATCTTAGGCAACTTGAACGCGGTTGTGTGATCTCAAATTGAGAAGACCCTGTAACCAGACAATTGATTTAAAATCGATGTATACTTTATTCACTTAGTTTAAAAATACAAAGTTTACGAACGTCAGACAAAATTTGAAATTGAATGATTCTACGTTTAATGCCAAGTTCACAAGAGTAAAGCTGTGAGAAAAGAACTTGGTAATAAAAACTTTTGGCTACTTTTTTAAATGCCAACTTTTTCAACATATTTGTATATATACAGTTATGCCAGTAAGGTGTTGCAACCACTACACCGTGAAACTCACGCAAGCACAGTACGTAAAGCGTTAGTCTATAATGTTTAGGGCATTAGTCATCGTCATCGTCATATTACCGACGTGAACCCGATCCTAATACAGGCAATTTAGCTTAGTTGGGGAGGCTAAAAATGTTGCTAGTAAAGTGGGACCCATAATTCAACTAAAAAATTTGCACTTAAAAGCTTAATATTTCAGAAACGGATCTCTAAGTCGAAAAATGATCTTTGAGAGTTTTTAATAGACTGATCTTATGATACCCATACGATGGGGTAGGCGAGAAACACAAATCCCATCTCTACTTTACATATAGGGGAGTTAGACTAAAAAAAAAAGTTATGTGTGTTCATGTAAAGTTACAGTCTTCTAGCACTAGCAGTCTCTAAGCTAAGCTGTGGGCGGCGGACGGACATGGTGAAACTATAATGGATCCGTTTTGCCATTTTGGCTACGAAATCCTAAAAAAGGAGACTTGAAATTCAATATATCAAAATCACTGGGTCAAAAAGTAGCATATACTTATCCTAGATAGGAATCGAACCCACAATCTCTAGCATAGCAGTCAGGGTCACTAACCACTAGACCAACGGGCCAGATTTACCACATTATTTTCATACTATAGACTTTCTTTCAAAACTGTAGACTCATTAATTTCAAATAGGGGGGGGGGGGGGGGAGCATTTTCAAAACTTTGTAAAATAATTTCAAAAAATACATATTTGAGACCTACAATAAGCCTTTCATTTGTTTTCATGTTAAAGTATACAGTTTTCATTACGGTTTTCAATTTATTGTTGTACCCCTAAAATGGCCCTCATGTTCAAAAGTTCAGCTTCTAATATGTATACCTATAATCTATAGATTAAAGCCTATGTATATAATGTATTTTTTCCAAAATATTACGCTAAGTAGCTTCGGAAATAAGTGGTCTATTTTCATGTTTTTTTAAATAACGTTAAAAATAACAATAATAAAAATATTAAAAAAAAAATAGTATACTTATGATAAGCCCTTTCATTTGATATGTTACACGATAAACCTAATTGTTTGTTAAAGTTAAAAAAAAAGAATTTGGAACTTGAGAGTCATTGCTTTTGACTGCCTCTGTGGTGTGGTGAGAGTGTATCCGACTGCTAAGCAAGAGGTCGTGGGTTCGATCCCCACCCAGGATAAAACTTTGTGTGATGAACACGAAGGTTTATTCTGTGTCTGGGTGTTATTTATCTATAATATGTATGTTTTTAGGTGTTTTTAGGAATATATAAGTATGTTTATCGGTTGTCTGGTTTCCATAGTACAAGCTTTGCTTAGTTTGGGATCAGATAACTTTGTGTGAGTTGTCCCACGATATTATTACGATATTATTATTATTATTGCTCTTCAAATTTTTCTAATTACGTTATGCGTCCGCGTTTAGGTACCAGAAATACATAAATATGTGTAGTAAGTTCGGTGCAAATTGGCTGTGACAGACGGACAGACAGAAACACGAGTGATCATTTAAGGGTTCTATATATAAATTACTCTCAGACACGGAAATAACGATATTGCTTTTAGAAAAAAAACATCTTGGGTGGATATCGAATCCACGATCTTTGGCTTAGCAGTCCGTGTCAGCAACCGCTAAGCCAATCAATATTGCCTTAACCTCTCAATTGGGGACTAATTTTCATGACATAATGACAGATACAGACCGAATACGTTACGCACTAGAACTAAAAATATCCTTAGCCTTCATCTAAAAACCACAATTTGTTTGAAAATCAATTCAACATACACCTTGAAAACTCAAACTTCTGAAATAAAATATCGTACCTTCTACCGTTCGTTTATTTTTTATCTTCCGAGCTAAATCGAATGAAGAACATTAATTGTTCTTAAGTGTTTTTTGCTCCTAACTTTTAAATAGAATCAGAGACATTAATTGTCTGTAAGTATCCCTTGGCGGTTAGTTTGCAGCTTCGGTTTAAACGTATGTGTTTTTCAGTGATATCAACACCTGGGTGCTAAAGTGCTTTTTAATTTTACTATTATTTGTATCGTGTCATTTATCTTAATATAATACTAGGGGTTTAATCTTTGATTATGTCTAGATTCCTAATCCAGCATCTAAAATTGAAGCAAAGAACTGTCAAAAAGTACTGTCAAATGGACGTACTTTGTGAGAGGTAAGAAGACAGATGCTTTAGCCATAGTTATTCTAGCGCGCCATTTTTAACGAGTGTCAAACGTCAAAAATAGTAGCTTAATTTTTTTTATAGGCTTACTGAGGCAATTGCTATTTTAAGCTACTTACCACTTTTAATTGAAATTAAACCTTCATGGTGTAAAATTTTTGAGTGAAACTTTTTACACAAAAACATTCTAATTTAAAAAAGTCGACATTTGATATATGACTTTCAATTGTTTATAAATTCAGCTTTTAAAGTGATAATGAGGTGGCACTAACGCAGCAGAAACTGAATGTCAATCCCGTATTTAGACAGGATACGGCTAACAAACGCACCGTGCGTTTTCTGGTTTAACCGCTTTCGTAGTGGAAACTTCGACATGAACCACGACGAAGGCCGGCTATTTTAACCGGACTCAATTAGCGATTCTAACAATGCCTTAATAATCTAAATCCGTTCAGACTTTTACAACTTATGTAGAAAAATTGAAACTCACAGCCATACTTATATACATAGTTCAAACAACCGTTACAGACTCTCAACTCTATAAGTTTATTACGGGGCTTATATGGTCATGTGACCCAACTGCCCCTAAATAAAACAAAGATTATTAAAAACATCCTTTTTTTTTAATAATAATTTTTATTTGTACAGACAAGGTTACAGTGTCTCAGTAGATTTTAATTAGGTACACTGGAAATTAGTTTGTGAGGTCATACTACCGACTCCTAAACTAGATGGGAACCTGTATCTTAGGAGTCATTGTAATTCCTCCGTCTTAATAGTAATTACTATAGGTATACAAAGTCCTTATAATCTAGATAGCGAACATAACAATGATAATATTATAGCGTACGAATTTACCCCAGGCATATAAACATACTCGTAGCTCTAAACAAGTATAGATTTTAACTTAACTGAACCCTAAAAATGTACACTGCTTTTTTGAGGGTCAACTTTCTAAAAAGGCCTAGTACTAAAAATCTGATCAAAAGTTAAATTCCACTACAACAGCTTAACGGCATTTTTGGCACAAACAGATGCACAGACACTATAAGCTTATAACACACTCCTATTTACAATGACAGTGATATATACGTTAACCTGTCAGATTCTAGATATTCGTTATAAAAAGGTTACCTGACCTTTAAAAGGCCTAGTCTTAAATAAAAATATTCTCATGAAAAAACCTTTCAAAATTCACGTCACACCTAAGCTCCTAAAATATTCATAGCATTTTCAAGAGTTGTTATGATAAGCAGCCGTTGAAATTACATCTGTAAATATTGTAAAGAAATCAAAAAGTTGTTTGTTGAACGTTAAAAATTATGAGGTATTTTACGAAGTAATACTTAAGTCATTACTAAGAATTGTCAAGGGACCGGAAAGTTTGCACATTATTTATGTAAAAAATACCTATATTTCCTTGGCGACTTGGGACGGGAGTGAATAATAGGCCGTATCGTTTTATGTTCGTCATTTTTGATCACGACACGACTGAGAAACGTGCTAACGGCTAATAATAATTAATTTCGTGCAAATTATATAGCTTAAGATATGATAGAACATGAATCAGTAGAGTAAAGACAGGAAAAAACGGCAAATGATAGCGAGAGTACCAAACTGGAATAATGTGATTTAATTTGGTAAATTGGTGTTATTACTCAGGTGATGTTTGTATTTATTCACCCCTTGTATTTATTCATAACATGTCGGTTTTCTGCTTATATTAGATTGATTTTGTAACCAACATTTAAGGAACCTTGGTCTAAATTAAAATATTATTTTAAGATTTACCTCAGTGTGTGTTGAGTACATATTGTACCGCAGATTGATGTGGGTACTATATGTGTGTAAAAAAAATCATAGAACCTTTTTAAAATGGGGAAACCATATTGGTTTATTAATAAAATTGCACACACAACGTCTATTTTTGGAATAAGGTATAATACACTTGTGTCACACAAGATTTTAAAATTTAAAATGCGTCTTTTCGTGTCTCGAGTTGTTCGTTCCAAGACACGATATTTTTTAGGTGATGTTTAGAGACGTAGCACAAATCGCCGAATGACTTTTTTTCACCTGGGCGATTCGTTTCGCAGTCTGTAATACCGAAGAACTTTTTTAAATGTCGATTAATACCACTATAAAAAAATCTACAGCTAATGATTTCAAATGGTTTTGTAAAAAATACAGGCTGTTTCTTTTTTCAAATTTTGTGGGTTCGATTCCTGGTCCAGACAGGCATTTAGAAAAAAAATAAGTCTTATTTTAGTAAAATGTTCTATTTACATTAAATATGGTACTTTCGCTTCGTGTGGCATAGTTTTGGGTTCTTGGGTTGACCAGTTTATTAGAAGGCGTTCCGAAATTCCCTATTAGTGAGTGATATGTATGTGTTTGTACGTCGAACCCACATTTTATATAGGTTACAAAGTCAAGAATCCGGAGGTGCCTACCACTCGAGTTGGTAAGAGGACCTGTCACTATTATACTTTGTTGCATGTCTTTTTTGTAATAGTAATAATACAATTTGTCTTTTTCATCACAAATGAGAGAAACATACAACATGAAAAATCAAGTACACATATTAAAGCGTAATAAAAAGTATTTTAATTACTAGGCATTTAGTGTAGTATATGACATCATAGTGTTCATATTTGTTGTGACCGATACATTTGCTAAGTTGTTAAAACAACTTGTATTATAGGCCCCATTCCTGGAAGGTGCAGTTTAACAAATTTAACTTATACAATAGTCAATTTAGTTAGTTCAATAATATGGAAGGAAATGAAATAAAATGTGTTATGTTTATGAAGAAAGGAATATGCTAATAAAAATAAAAATGCTTTTGTGAATATTTAAACAGTGTTTTATGAGTATCATAGGAAATGAAAGAATGTGATTGTGGTTGTGTTACGCGCGCGCACTTTGTATTGTGACTGATGTATTTGATATTCGGGTATTCGATCTGCAAATCTATATCGATGGAAGTATTAAATGCATCATTTTACTATTGCAATTGTTGTGATTCACACATCGAGAGTGAGTAGTGGATTTCAACCTTAGTAAATCAAATTCATTTGTTTTTTTTTTATATTTTGTCGTATTAGTCCCGTTGAATTGTTGCAGAATAATAATCAGTGACGAAAAAAATTTGTATATTTTCTATACGAAACCTATTAATTTTCACTTCAGATGAGAGAACAGAAATTGTTTCATAAAGGAACAAATTCGATCACAAAGATAATGGGATTTTCGCGCAAAAATCCAGTCAAAGAACATATTAGACGGTACATAAAGAAAATATTACAAAAACAAACTGAAAGATTCCTTTGAACTTTATAACTCCCACAGATGTACTTGTAAGTACAGACGATGCCAAAATTATTACATTTACATTTCAATTTGTTCATGGGCAATTTATTTTATGTTTACATATTGGTACCTATAAGCTGTGTTTTGATTTTTGAGAACAATATTTTTGGATATGCAAATTATATATTGCATTGACTACAAATAATAGGCATAAAGAACAGAAAGGTGATGATTTGTGTATGAATTATAGCAAGTCTAATTTTGGGGAAATTAGACTTTCGATTTAATATTTCAGAATTGGCCGTGTGGTACCGGCTTAAGAATAGTACCACCCCATCACTTCCCGTGGGTGTCGTCAAGGCGACTAAGGGATTTACCACCGGAGGGCGGGCAGCAGCGTCCTCTGTGTATTTTAAAGCCTTACTGCGATCGCCAACCCGCTCGCCAAGCGTGGCGATTATGGCAATTACCCCCAGGGTATTGGGGAGACCCGTGCCCAGCAGTGGGACATCATATGGGTTGATATGTATATGTATGTATTTCAGAATAAGATAAGGATTTGAGTGATGTTGATGCTGCTATAGACTGGCGTCATGCTTACCAAGCTCGCGACCTGTTTGTGTTTTTAACCTGTTAGATTTTAAAAAATCGGGCAGGGTTCAGGGTAGGGTTCCAGAGCCGTTGCCGTATGAAAAAATCCGATTTGAATAACTACACCAGCAGACGAGCGTATGTTCACTTACGGCTTTTTTTAAGAAACGCAGTTTTTCGACAATAACTCAGTGACGGTATATAACCGATCAAGTCCATAAATAATTTTAGTTTAAAGTATTTATCAAGCGCTACTTTTGTATTTTTTTATATTTTTAGGTCACACGATTCAAAAGATTAGTAGGGACACAATTTATGTTCCTTTCGGAATAGTTCCAAAAATAATCTTTTAATAAAAGATAAAAAATGTTTTTAAAAGACCTATTGAATTTAATAACAATTAAAGTATGTAGCGGCTACTACAAGTCGCTTTTTCACCAAATTTCATCAATATTTATTGAGTAGTCTTTGAGTAAAATGCCGGAGGGACAGACAGAGGGACTGACATGACGAAACTATAGCGGTCCGTTTTTGCCATTTTGGCTACGGAACCCTTAAACAAATGTTATAGCTAGAATAGAACCCATATAACCAGGAACAAAAATGTCCACAAATAGAGACAAATCACAATATGTACCTACGGGTTTATATCAGTCGCCAGCTTTTTAACAATGCATGTTTGACCAAGGCATAATTCCGGACGAAAAACCACTTTGTTTGTATTTCGAGATTATATCCTTTATATAAGTGATATGTGTGTTTAAAAAGTCGCTACACATGGATTATTCCGTAGTGGAGTAGTTATTTTTTCCGTAAATATCTAGTAATACACAAAGTTGCTGTTGACCTCTTTTTTTTTTTAAGATAACTAGCAATGTGGGATTGCGGTCCTGTTAACCCCTCCAGCTAAGCTCTATGGCTTGTGTTAGGAATGGGTTCACGTCAGTAGTATAATGGCCATGATTCGTACCCACGACCTCACGACACGATTTCGAGACCGATGCCTTAGCCATTAGGCTACCGCCGCTTCGCTTGCTTTTCCGCTTACTTCTTCTAATCCATGCAACGGAGAATCGATAATTTAGATATTTCATTTCGGAAATTTCATATCTATGTTTACAACATGAATTGCAAAAAGAAAAAATGCGTCATCCACTGACAGGCAGCTTGAAATAACCTCGTCAAAATGGATATCTGAAATTTCATTCTTCAAGAGAATAGATTATATAACCTCTACGCGGACAAGATTGCAACTGAAACTTAGGTGTTTTCCAAAAAACAAAACAATATTTAACATAACAATACTCCTCCATTCACCAAGTGTTAACTCCTTCTTTAAAATACAGGATTAAGATAAACTCGCATTTAGTTAAAGCCAAGAGTTCGCAAAGCGACCATTCTTAGAACAATAAGTATAAAACGATTCTATCCCAGTTGCTGAGCATAGAATGAACAATTTAATATCGTCTATGATACATACTTCTGTACAACGTACAAGCCATTTGCTGTAAGTGAAGCGGACACATTGTGGGTAAGAAAATTTAAATTAAAAAAAAAAAGATATGGGGTGAATAGGTACCTAAATAACAAAGTGGAAGTCATAACAAAATATTAAAGAAAATAATAAGAACAACGTTTCATTTTACACCCATCCACTGGGCGCTTGGTAATTGGCAAAATTTAAAATTTGCTTGTAAAACTGCTTAACGTTAAACTCGTAGGTATTTTTAAATATGAATAGGTAATATGAATTGTTTTTCAATTATTTTGATACCCATATTAATCCAACAGAAAGATAAAATAAACGTTTGACTTTAATCACGATTATTGGCAGCCTATCGCTTTTAAAAAAAAATCTTGTCTAAATTACCGGGTCTCGGTATCGATTCTAACAATAGAATACCCAATGATGGCTATCGCGTATGAATTCGCTAGAGGCGCTAGTGTAGAGACAGGTCTACAAAATGACAAATTTCATAGTTTGTGAAGGGGTTACGCAGGTTTGTTTCTAATAAGACTATTGTTGTAAATGTATTGCAATACCTAAGATAAATTATGGCAAGTATGAGTTACGGATCAATGAATATTAGTACCTACTTTAAAAGTACAGCTTGAGCATATTTAAAAAATTGTCTCTGTTTTAACTTTCGGTAACTTACGTCCTCATTTTGTCCCGAGTGAAACAGGACTACGCAATATTATGGCATGTTCGATATAAATACGGCACGGATATAAGGTATAATTTCAATATAATATGATTTAAATATAACTTAAACTTTGACAGCCAGACCTGTCTTAACAGTGGCGCCAACTATATTAATAATAATATCTTGGGACAACTCACGCAACGCTATTTGATCTCAAACTAAGCAGAGCTTGTGCTATGGAAATCAGACAACTGATAAACATACCTATATATTTCTAAATACATACATATTATAGATAAATAACACACTGACACAGAATAAACTATTGTGCTCATCACCGAAAGTTTTATCCTGGGTGGGGATCGAACCTCTATAAATACCTCTTGCGTAGCAGTCGAACACACACCCACCACGCCACAGAGGCAGTCAAACAAAACGGTAGCCCTAAGTATCTAAAATTCGTTAAGGCATTTTTGGATATATATAAAACTGATTTAACGTAAATCCTTTTTATAGCAGAGCTAATACAACATAAAAAAGATACAAATCCGCGCCGCTTATATCTTAGCTTGTAACCTAACAAACTACAAGTGTACCGTAGTCTGTAGATGGAACTCCGCAGACATGACTGAGCTATTTTAAACATCCAATGTACTGAACTAAGTATTTTCGAGACGATTGTACATGCACTGCACTGTTCAACTTCGTGCCTCCATTCGTCGACATCTGGCGATGTATGCTTAAATAAATTATGTTTATTTAAGAGCCAAAGTTCGTTACATGGCAATCTTGAAGGTAAATTGCGTGTGAAGTAGTCTAAAGTCATGTATTCTCTGAGTAACGCAATGTAGATGGAACAAGAACGTTAAGATAGGTCTTTGGAACATTTTATCGTAACAGGGCTTCCTGAGAAATACGCGTATCAGTACCGATAGTATATGTCATTTGTCACACAATTCATTGTTGCAACTTATATTTGCCTCGATTGTGCGGTGAAAGTGTATACGACTGCGGCACAAGAGACAGCATTTTGTGTGATCCACAAATTGTTGTTCCGAGTCTAGAAGTACTTTGTGTCCGTGAATTGAATGTTTTGTAAAGTCCCCCGTGTTGTTTTAAAAAATATACTCTACTGTCTAAGTTCTGATGATTGTGATCCTAAGGGCAAAAAAACGGCCGAATATGGAGTTGGGTGAATGAACATTATGCAGCATGTCAAGTAACAAGCGTGGAAACTGATCTCTATTTAGTGACCATAGAAACGATGACGCAGATAATAATGCGCGTTTGCAGGAAACGTCCATGTTTGGATTTTATGCGTTCAAGTAGGCCTGTTTGTTCTACGTTGCAGTCACAGGGCTGAAAGCTAGAATTGTGACGACATTTGATTCATTACATGAACATAATTTGATGATAGTATTAAGTATTTTGTGCTCAATACTCTTGGTATGTTGTATTTTTTTAAAGACTACTGCCGCATTAGGCTACTACCACAAATACAAGTCACGGACACAAATTACACTCAGACTCGGAACAACAATGTGTGGATTATAAAAAGTGGTGTCTCGTGTGAGAATCGAACCCAAAACAAGAGGTCTTGGGTTCGATTCTTAGCAGTCAGGGCCACTAACTACTAGACCAATAGGCCAGTCAATGGTTCGAGACTACATCAGCGACGGACACCGTCCACATTTGGCATAACAAGTCCGATGCAATGTTGCTTAAACAGAGTGCTGAATATTGAAATTAAATTTTTGAACTCCCTTCTTTTTTAAATTTAATTTAACTTTTTTTAAACTTTAAAAGATGCATTTAGCATGATCGAAAAAAGGTATTTATCTCAAAGCCATTTCAATACCAGTAAACTGTCGTGGAGCGATTAATCTACTTTGGTAGCGTTATGTGTACACACGCCCACTGCGCTACTAAGGTATTCAACATTTATATGATAATAAAGATACGTTTTTTTTTCAAATATCGGTATTATAGTCTGATCAACCCCCTGCAAGGTTTCAACTGACTAAATCGGCACCTTGTATGTGTCTTTCACTATTTAAATAAGAGTTAAGGTCTGGTTTATATGCTAATTTATATTGATTCAAACAATCAACATCCAAACTGTCATATTTAAAGACATAACAGATTTTTTATAAAAACTATTTACAGTAAAGAAAACCTGAAAATAGTCATATATTATTCCACTTTTACATAAGAAAACACCACCAAATACCTACAAACTACAACACAGGTTAATAATTCTGCTTTGGTGTATTAGGAAAAGGGTAATACAGATTTCTAAGATAAGAGATATTCACGTACGAACCAATACCTTTTGCAGAAAAACGGAGGTATACTAATGTTTTACGATAGGCGATATCGTAAACAAAATACCTATATTAATACTTGTAATTTTTGGACTGCACTGTAACAAACAGTGCCTTTATGTAGCACCTATAATGTGTATTACTATATGTGTTTAAAGTTGGTGTTTTTGCAATATATGTTCGTAAACTTTCGCGATTTGTACACATTGTAGAATGTTATAAGCTACGGGTCTTAATCGCGTAAATATCTTATTTTAAGGCTTTGTTTATTGTCCGACGTTTCGACCGTATTGCAACGGCCGTGGTCACGGGTAGACTAACGTATAAAGTTGGTGTTTTTATTCATGTTAAAACCTCCCACTTTTTTTCTACCTACTATCTATTTTTGTCACACAACCTATCTCAAATCTATCACACATCTGTGAGACCCCGAAGTAAAATCGATGTCTTTTTTGTCAGGTTTTAGGGCCTAAATCTCACAATAATCATTGATTTTACTCCAATCAAATTGTCAGTAGGCGGTAAGGATCATAACCCCATAAACAAGTGTTAGGTGATTAAGGGTTAATATATTAAATATTTTCCAAAACTGATATTAAAAAGTTATTTAGTGTTACGTAAAGAAGCCACAACCGGGATTTTGTTCTCCCATACACACAGGTAATATTGTTCTCCAACGCCATATTCAAGTGCGTTGTTTATTAAAAAGTATACTTCAAGGTAGTTGTGAGTCTCGGTAGTTTTACTATCGAAAATTAGTCAACTCATTAGGTGTCTTCCTTAACTGAGATGATTTAATCGCTATTAAGGGTAGATTACGCGAAACAGGGTTCGGCTCTCTCAAAAATTTATATAGAAAACCTAAATATTAGGACACGAAAAAAATTGTGTCACTAGTCAAAGAGTTTTTCTAGTAGATGAAATAAAAAAAATTAAGGATATTTCTTCATATGATCCCGCAAATAAGTTACAGAAAAATGCAAAAACGAGCATTTTCGTATTGTCATAGTCATAGCGTTTGTAATCTAACATATGTACAAACGAATATTTTACTTTATTTTGACCTGCGCTCCTGCACACTGTGAAGTAATGGTTGTGTGCGGAAGAGCGAGGCCGGCGATTGTGTCGCTATGTACGTAGCGCTAAATAAATAATTCTCTCAGTGTAATGCCCCCTTAATTGACTAGGTACTTATTATTAACATACTCCTGATTTGTTTATGCTTTGAAACTCAATGGTTTTGACATGATTATAACAATGAGTTAGTGTAAAAATTGTAATGACACAATTTATACCGTGTTATTCAAATGATAAAAATCGTAAAATAAGATCTCGACGGCGACGTCCCGATCCGTTGACTGATATTTCGTTTTAAAATTAGAATAGCTCCCTCGGGTACATACCCTCGTTAAGCCAAACTCCAAACGACCAAAATTTTTTCCCAATACCTCATCGAACCTCAATTTATTTTAGACATGTGAATATGTGTATTATGCATTATGGCTTCACCCTCTGGCAATTACTGCGCTATATTCCTTCGGGAGCTTTGTGAAATTTTAGTATTAAAAATAGAAGAATGTTTTTTTTTGTTATGTGCCTCCGATGACGTAGCGGAGATTGTTTTTACATTTTGTCTGTGATTTTGAATATATCTATAGTATCCCATGGTACAGGGATCCAAATGTATGTGTTATGCTTTAAAATATACATTAATTTATAAAGAAACGATTTATAGAAGAAGGTAGTACCTTCTTTTACAAATGAAGATCGTTGGCAGGATCGAGTAGCTATTTCGTTTGAAATGAATCAGGTGCTTTATGCAAATTAAAGTTCTTTTGTGTGACGATTAGGGCCTTTTTATGCTCTGGAAACACGCTAGAATAGATATTGCGAATCTTAACCTATTACCTAATAACAATGTACAATATACATTGCAGTATGAAACTTTAAAAATCCCGAAAAAACCAAATGCCAAGTATCAATACCGAGTAATAACCGAATACTCGGCGTATCTCTAGTGCCTAGGTATATATAATGTATACATAAACGAGATTCCTACATATGAAGTCCCACAGAAACGGAGCAATAGTCAAGTCAACATGAGGTCTATCGCGTTATTATTACTGGCGTATATTTTGTGTCATATTTCTATGAATGAAATACATTGAATAACAGTAGCATCCCTCCCGCGTCGATCGGACTCGAATCACCGAATTAACGTGTACGGCGTTGAATATTTCACACTAATGTTTCGGATTGAAGCATGAAGGGTGTTCGGCAGCTTATTGATGGTGTTGCTACAGAATTTATTGCACAGAACATGAAGGAATTAGAACATGTGTTACGTGAACATATTAGATAGTGTCGTTAAAACCTGCCAATAGGCTAATCAGATTGGTTACTTAGAAAAGAGGGTGAAAGAGCAATTTTAAAATATTGATTTCACGTTTAAATTGAGGGATTTTCTTTTTTGGAGATGGGTAACCCTGGGAGAAGAGTTTTGCTAAAGCCTGGCTTATATTTGCTGTCGCTATGTGTTCTATTTTTTGTTTGATATTTTGCAATAATTCAGTCTATCGCACTGTTTCAGTCATGACGTCGGGTTTACCAATTTTGGGGATGAGTATCTAACTTTGGGCGAGCAATTAAAGACCTAGAGGTTTAATCTCGGTTGGTTAATAAAAAAAATGTGTGGCTCTCGGGAACTTCCGCGGTAAAGCTATTGCGTAGCATTTTTTATCAACTTATGCAATTAAATAAAAAAAATAAAAAAAATATTTTTCCATTACATTTCGGAGCAGTTCGTCTCGATCCGTGCGAGCTTCGTATAGTCGTACCATATACATATACCTACGTTATGCGAACGCTCGGCCGAGCTACAAAATACAATATGGATACAATAGCTTAAAAATTAATATGATTACAATAAAATACAATTTGTTAGGTTCATATTTAGGACATGTTGTAAGATGTACCAACTGAGAAAGCTGACATAGTTTGTATGCCGTGCCACTTGCTATATCTACCTTCAGAGGCCGGTAATCTCATATCCTGAAAATTGATATATGTATCAGTTCCAGCACCTGTGCTTGGATACGTTTTGGAAATAAAAATTGGCAACAACCTCTATATGTATGTAGACGGGTTTTGTATAAAGTATCGATGTTTGCCCCTGCAGTTATTATTTATATCTCTGAAAATTTAATAGGAATGAAAAGTACAACGCGCTATCTTGATTTCCAAAAATGACAACCTTAGAAAATCGTATATCACTTTCATTCCAAACCACACTTATATTGAGAAGCTACTAGATTTAACATCAAACGGTTTTGACTTTTAAATAGCACGACACACAAGGTCTAAATTTGCTTGCAACTCATCCAGAAAAGCTGGAAATTTATCGCTGAAACTGCATTAGGCGTATGGCTGCCAATTGGTATCTGGCATTGAAAAATTTCGCCAAGCCCGTGTCTGGAGGATTGCACCGAATTGAAATACTGTCAGATGCAGATGTTTTATCCGATATATGTATTATTATCCTATCATCCTATCTGCCTTGGGTTAGAGATGAGGTTGTAACATAAATGAGACCATTTTTATTTGGGCGCGTTAAATTAAACGTACCTATACAAGGTCACAGAGTGATGAAAGTATTATAGTGGTTGTGGGATCTATTGCCGCAGGGGCAACTAAATTTGTGAAAAAAAAAAACAACTCCCACAGTCCACCTAGTATCGCGGGGGACTTTACAAACATACAATTCACGGATACATATAATTTGTGGATCACACAAAGACAGGTCGTGAGCAGTCTTACACTCTTCCACTGCGCCATCGAGGCACTCTGTTATCCACAAATTCTTATTTAGTCTGGGAAAACTATGAGTTTATTATTTGTATGTTGGTTAAGACCTTCCTGCTAAAATATTTATAGGTATGTATCCCTCGAAGTGAAGACCAGCAGAGCTGTACCAATACAATCAATAGAATCGTATAAAATCCATTTTTCTTCAGAGGACAGGAAATTACAAATTAGAGAGTACGGAAGCGTACCAGGGGGCCAAGACAAAGTCAAATTCGAATGGCGATGTCGTTAATGGAAAAGTAGGTACAAAATCTATGGAATTGAATTATGTCACGTGCGTGGTCTATCTAAGTCGATAACCTGCACTATTGACAGTATCTTCGCTTTTTTTTTACCATTCGATTGATCACTAATCTAGCAAACGGTGAGACCATGTAGAAACCAAATAAAATGGCGGATTTTATTATATAAGGATTTGAAGTTTGCGGTGGAGACTAAAGAGATTTTTTTTTTTTTGCAAACGATCATTTGGAGTCGACCTCTTATAGCTACGCGTTAACGAATTCGCCACGGAGCGAATGTACCATGTCTAAGCCCTCAGGAAAGCAACAACGTGGCTGTTGTTCGCTCGGCGGTTTCAAGCCGTCAAAGCGTCAGTTGACCGAAAGATTCTATCACTACTCGTAGACAGGCAGCCTTATAGGACACTAGCTGACCTACGCAACGTCATCTGCGTATTTTTTTACCGTTTTTGCATCATTTTTAATTGCGGCTCCGCTCCTACTGGTCGTAGCGTGATTTTATAAAACCAATAGCCTTTCTCGATAAATGGGCTATCCAACAGCAAAATAATCTTTCAATTCAGACTAGTAGTTCCTGAGATCATTGCGTTCAAACAAACTAACTCTTCAGCTTTATAATATTAGTATAGATATGAAACTACATTAAGATTCACATAGGCATCCACTTGCCTAATTGTGTTGACAAAACGTTATGAAATTAAACACAGTTAACAATTACCTCAGAACGGAACATGTAAATACAGCAAGAAATTACGAAACAGTAAAATTACAAGCAAATACAGCGCCGAAGCCAAAACTCCGTAGAGGCTTAAAACTTCAGCTAGTCTTACATAATAAGTGGAAAATACCTTTCTACTTAAAAGAACCTTTAAAAACCGACTTGCTAATAAATTATTATTTTAACTTACCATTTCCCGTTCTCATATCAGAATTTCGCTTTTGAGATCTTACGTACGTTCTATGTAACTTGCTGTGGGAATCGGGACCGGTTCTCTCTTTGAAATTATAATATCAAAGACTTGACTAAAAAGTACTTGGTACGAGGATGCTGCAGTCAGAAAGTGCGAGCAGAGTTTCTCTAAAGTTTCCGGCTGCAGCGGTTTTCTTGACAAAGTGTGGTGAAATATATTTGAATGTGTAGGATTCAAATATTATGAATCTTAAAAGCTTTGCAAATAAGCTTACGGTTTAGCATGAACTTGCTGACTCGCGCAACTTTTCTTCTATATATTTCCCGTTTTTTCAACCTTTTTAATTGCTGCTAAGCTCTTATTGGTCGTAGCGCGATGTTATATAGCCTTCCTCTACAAATGGGCTAGCGAGGTAAAATATTTTTTTCAATTTAGACCAGCAGTTCATGAGATTATCGTGTTCAAACAAACAATCACTTCAGCCTTGTAATATTAAGTATGAAAAATAATGATTAAAATAATATTGTTGTTGGGATCTCGAGTATTAATACTTACTCTATTTCACGGTTTCATTTAGAGTTTCTTGATTTATCTTCCGACTTCTAATATGTGTTGCTATACATAATACTAAGATAAGACATCATCATTATTATTAATAATAATGATCATAATTAATAACTATAAAAAAAATGATAATATCGTAGATAGTAGCTACCAATTTATTAATTTTAATGTTTAGATTTCTTATTGATACTGTTTGATTGCCATTATGCAATAAATAAAGTAAATAGTTGTTGTTATGCCCAGCGTTGGCTTTAATGACTAATGGCCGGTTTCATTAATCTAACTATCGATGGATTTGGTTTGATATAAGCTCCATATAAAACATGTCAAATATATACCTCTAGTAGCCAAATCCATCGATAGGTAGATTAATGAGACCGGCCGTTAATCGTTAAAATTAATAACCGTTAAACAGAAGCCTTCTATATCTCTCTTCTTCTTTTTAATATTTCATAGGTAAAAACTTGCTATGTTATAAAATATACCAAGTTTTTAGATTGATATCCCTAACATTGGAGTAGGGTACTAGTCCTTTTTGATTCGGTACTTTCGTTCTAATAATTACATTGTACTAGCTTTTGTCGACGGGGCCACATCGATAACATATATATCATGTAAAAAAACTAGCCTCTCTTCAATGATAAGGTCTCATCTCTACGGTTGGTTTAACATTTTAGTCAGGGATACTTAAAATGTTGTCAGACTTTGTTTTAGATCACATAGCATACAGGTTGAATACTTTTTGTTGAGAATCTATCTACATACAGGTTTCAAAAATGATTTGTCCTGACTGAGGGATCAACGCACAGCCTAAACCACTGATCAGGGATGCGTTAGATTCCGAGGACTTAATGTAGACATACGATAAAAAGAGATTTTAGGAAGTTCATCCTCTAAGGGGGTAAAACAGTGATTGTAAGTTTTTATGAAACTCCGTCAGTTTTGAAGTTAGATTTGTGAAATGTCGTATTTGCCTATTTGGTTTTTAAAATGAAACACGTGTTTCAGCGTTTTAGTAAAACCAACATTTAGGGGGTAAAATAGAGGTTGTAATATGGTATGTAACTTTGTTAGGTTTTTAGCTTTTTTCCTTCATTTGTGTTTTACGTCATTATGCTTTTCGGAAAATGTCATGATTCTTGATCAGTAACAAGTATTATTTAGGTTTTATTTCACCTTATTGGCAAGTTATTAAGATAGGCAACCCATTTGTGATTTATCTTCTTTGTTAGGATCAAATAACAGATGATATATATTTTTTACACCGGATCTCGTACTACGGTGACTTATAAAACCTAGAATATTCACAAAAACTCTTATCTCCTTTACTAGAACAACGTGTAGAATATACATAATTTAAGAACACAAAGATGGAACGATATCTGTTTAGTACATATCCAAGTCACGGAAGCGCTGATACGTAATGCTTTTGTTAGCAAATCTTATATAAAAGAGATCACAGAAGAGGTTAGGTGAATGTTCATTTCTGTTGATACCGATGACATACATGGCTTGTTTGATAATATCTAGTAAGAAGGGTGAAGGTTTAATTTGAGATGTGGCGAAGAGTATCTACATTGAGTAACGAATTGATAAAAGAGCGTAGTCCCTACCCATTCGCTGAAAGTGGTGTTTGGAGGGCAATCATTTTGATGTAATACCTAAAATAGGTATGGGCTGGTACCTATGTATGTAGATGTATTTATAAGGGTATATACGTTTCCATACAAATTCGACTTACTAAATCTGCAACCAATACCGATTTAGTTATTGCCTCTGTGGCGCGGTGGGAGTATGTCCGACTGTTACGCAAGAGGTCGTGGGTTCGATTCCCACACGGGACACCACTTTGTGTGATCCACAAATTGTTGTTCCGAGTCTGGGTGTACTTTGTGTCCGTGACCTGTATGTTTGTAAAGTACCCCACAACACAGGGCTTGTACCCTACTGCGGGAGTCGTCTTTTCAAACAAAAAAAAAAAAAGTTATTCCAATTCCCGAGGGGGGTCAGAGCAGAATACTCTACCGAATACAATAAAACATTAGACCCTTTTTCACAAAATTGATAAGATTCGAATCCAAAGACAATGCGAGGAGTCAATGCGTCCTATTGTACTATTAATAGAATTAAAAAAAAAATAAGAATCATGATATGATACCGCAGGGATTCGACTGACAAAATTTGCATACAGCATAAACGCGAAAATACCTAACTCTGTTTGCGTTGATGTCTTTGGCGTATTCTCAATTTTCGTTAAGAGAAAACCTCCAGAATCCAGGAATATCCAGGGTTTCGTTTTGAGGAAGAGGAGCTTAACTGCTGAGGCTGAGGATACTCTTTATCAAAGTTAACACAATGAAGCTCACTTTGGTATCTTGGGACAACTCACACAACGTAATCTGATCACTGTCTGAATAATTACAAACATACTTATATATTTCACTAGCTGTCCCGCGCAACTTCGTATGCGTATATTTTCCCCGTTTTTGCAACATTTTTCATTGCTGCTTCGCTCCTATTGGTCGTAGGGTGATGTTATATAGCCTATAGCCTTCCTCGATAAATGAGCTATCCAACAGATTTTTTTTTTCAATTCGGTCTTAGTAGTTCCTGAGGTTGCCGCGTTCAAACAAACAAACTCTTCAGCCTTTTTTTTTAATAAAAGATAACTAGCAATGTGAGATTGTGTCTCACATTACTAGCAATCTTGTTAATCCCTCCAGCTAAGCTCAAAGGCTTGTGTTAGGAGTGGGTTCGCGTCGGTAGTATAATAGGTAGGATTCGAACCCGCGATTGCGAGACCCATGCCTTAGCCATTAGGCAACCGCCGCTTTATAATATTAGTATAGATAATATATACATGTTATAGATAAAATACATCTAGATACCGAATCAATCATCGTGCTCATCACACAAAGTTTAATACCGAATGGTTGGTTACCCTGACCTCCTCAGTCTCCCAGTCAGGGTAACCAACCACTAAACCAACAGGCCAGTCACTTGCATGGGTATACTTAGATACCCCTGGAAGGGGTGTGAGCCGCTAACACCCTCCCTCCCCCACTCCGCTACGTTTTTATGCCTAAGTTTGATAAATCTTGACTGGCTCCAATAATATTTTATGTAGAGGTAGGTTGAAGCCTAAGGCATGATAATCGATATTCACACAAAGTAAAAGCCAAATAAAAGTCGGTTGTCACGATAAACCATAACAACGCCTGCCTCTGTGGCGCGGTGGGAGCGCTTCCGACTGCTACGCAAGAGGTCATGGGTTCGATCCCCACCCAGGATAAAACTTTGTGTGATGAGCACGATGGTTTATTCTGTGTCTGGGTGTTTTTTATCTATAATATGTATGTATTTAGAAATATATATGTATGTTTATCAGTTGTCTGGTTGCCATAGTACAATCTCTGCTTAGTTTTGGATCAGATAGTGTTGAGTTGTCCCAAGATATCATTACTATTATTATTAAATAAAACACTGAGGTAAGTGAAATGAATATAAAATTTGATCAAAATCCGTTTAGTAGTTAACATGGAAGAATAACAAGCAACCCTACATTCATCTTCCCAAACTATTACATTTATAACATTAGTAAAATTACAACGGTTCGCAAACGTACATTCATAAACATAACTATACGTTTCATTCGAATCTGAATATTTTCCAAATACACGACCCAGCACAATCGAGTCACAAAAATATTACGAAAATCTCCGCAAAAAGCAGACGACCCATTCATTTCTGAATACTGACCCTATATATTAAAAGAGCATAGAATTCGCGACATCATTGCAAGTCCCCAGTAGTTATAGCTACATATAACCACATACAAAGTGACATTATTACACTGTCACAAAATAACCTAACATCGACCAGATTATGCGGACCTCTTTCCTCATTATCATTTGCCCCTCATCCTCATAACAATAAAAAGGTTGAGAAGAGGGTGGAAGGTCTAAGGGCCTGGTCGTTTTAGAATTAAAGTGACGTGGGTCCCTCATTTTGTTCGGGGCCAGATATACGCGTTTTCTAAACGAAAGTCGGTACGCATGCCGAATTTTTAATGTGAAATATTGTGTATATGCTAAAAATGTATTTTGCCATTATTTTTTGAGGATTAGGTATGGGTTTAAGCTAAATTTGTTTAGAAATAATGTTCTAGAGCTTTGGTTGTTGTGCTTGTCTCATTTAATAAATAGTAAGCAGCTAAACCTTTATCTAACGTTTATTTAAATCTTAAGAAGTAAAGTTCAAGGCTTACTCGTATGTCGTCACCAAATTTTGCCTGCAACTCCATCGCCGATGGATTAATGGCCGGTCTCAATAATCTAACTATTGATGGATATGGCTATATTTGACATAAGCTCCATACAAAATATGTCAAAATTCTATCTCTAGTAGTCAAATCCATCGATAGGTAGATTATTGAGATCGGCCATAAATCAATAAAAAAGACTAAACCCTTCTTTATGTTTTAATAATTGCCATACGAATTTGTATTTAATTATTTAGTCTCCAGTCTACTAAAGGAACTTTAGGTAGGTAACCTACCTACCTAGCGAAAAGACGAGAAAGACCCCAACTAGCACAGATGGCTACTGTAAGGAGAATTATGCAAGAAGGCCAAATATCATCATAGTAGTATTACAGACGAACCAAGACTGAAAATCCTGGCAAAAAGTAACTAAAAGAGCCGACCTCAAATTATGAGAACAGGACAAAGAAAAAAGAAAGACAGGCGGCAAAGACGAAGATTCAATTCCACGAATTTATATTCTGATACAAAAAAAAAATCTACATGTTAACATTTCTTGAAAAATAAACTTGACACGAAAATATTTTGACCTATATCTGGCCTACCTAGACAAAATCCTTTTTCAGCATTCAGGCTCTAGACAAACTAATAACAACACGTAATGTGGGTTTAGTTGGTTATAACTACAAACATAAATCGTGTAAATGTCCAATTTCATGAAAGCAATAGAAAATTTTGCAGACTATTCTAAAATATTGTTTTTGGACGTTAGAACATAAAAGTTGTATTACTGCTTCTATTATCTAGACTGAAACTAAGTAGATATAACTTGACCCAATATAGTATACTAGCTGACCAACGCAACTTCGTCTGCGTCAGTTTTCCCCGTTTTTGCAACATTTTTCATTGATGCTTCGTTGCCTTCCTTGATAATTGGGCTATCCAACATTAAAATAATTTTTCAATTCGAACAAGTAGTTCCTGAAATTATCGCTTTTAAATAAACAAACAAACTCTTCAGCTTTATTATATTATATTAGAATAGATTTAAATATAAATTCAAGTTTTATTAAAATTCTCTAAAATATATAGATAAACATCTATAATCGAAGAATCTATAAACTACTCATATAGTTTATAGATTCTTCGATCATAGATAAACATAGACAATATAATCTCAGACCTCCGTTTTTCGAAGTCGTTCCGAGATATTCGAAAGTGATATTTGTGGTGTGAGTTGCTCGATGGAAGTATTTTGTAAAATGATGTAATGGAAAAAATATTCCATGTACGAGTATTTATACCATCTAAAAACTTTTTTTATATTTTTATACTACGAATTGAAGAGACGAGCAGGTCGTGCGCTTGATGGTAGCGTCACGCTAGTCCATTACAGTATCAGTGCCACCCAAATCCTTGTTTGGCGAAGATCTAAATGCTCCGCACCACACTCTTCATTTGAGATATTAGTTCATTTTCATTTGCCCAGTAATTGCACATTGCCCTTTAATCTAAACACAGTGAAGCATTAACATCACTATTTCACAGAAGAATAACTGACACTGTTTGTTGTATCTTGATTAAATCAAACCATAAATTCATTAATTATGTGTTTATTTGTTAGCCGGTACAAATACGCGTGTGCACACTTTGACATTAGAAATGAAAGAGTGAGAGAGAAAGAGTGTGTGAGCAGTCGATAGTCACGATCGGAGCCGAGCCCATCCGAAGATACCACACTCTCCCCCACTACATTCTTTGTTTCACAACAAGAGTACCATTTAATTTATTATGTTACATGAATATTTAATTTACAGTTTGACAACATGAGTTTATTTGATTAATATGTCTTTTCCATCTTAAACCCTCTACATCTATAAAATAGGTTACACCGGGTATGGATTCTTCTACAATAATCCCTGATGCCCATGGCTTATGGCCCTTCCTATAATCTCGGGTCATTACTTTTTGCCCTACTTCAAAATTTACATTTCTTTGACCTGTATTATTTCTTTCTACAATATTCTGCTTTTTTATTAACTCTTGAAATATTGGAGTTGGTCTCAATAAAGAGAAACGGTTTCGTATCTCCCTTCCCAGCATTAAACGTGCTGGAGTCACCCCAGTTGACTTATGTGGTGTGGTTCGATAATCAGACAAAAATATGCCCACTGCATAGTTAAGCGATTTACCACTTTCCACTATTTTGGTTATGTTTGATTTGAATGTCTCTACAAACCGTTCCGCGGCCCCATTTGTGGCTGGGTGGTATGGAGGTGTCATAGTGTGTTCAACTCCTACCATAATACAAAATTTTTTAAAATCACTACTGGTGAACGATGTACCGTTATCCGTTACTAGATGAACAGGAAAACCGAATCTCAAAAATAATTCTTTAAATTTTTGTATGGTGAGACCACTCCCAATATTTGACATTTGGAAAGCTTCAGGCCACTTACTAAAACTATCTACTATAACTAAATACATTTTTCCAAACAGAGGTCCTAAATAATCAGCATGTATGCGATACCATGGTGAGGGTGGTACCGGCCATGTTTTAAGCTGTGCCTTGGGTGGTGTATTTCGATATGATAGGCAATTTAGACACTGTTTAGTTAAATTTTCGATATCTTCATTAAGTTTGGGCCACCAAAAGTATGACTTTGCCATTTCAATCATTCTAGTGGTGCCAAAATGACTCTTATGCAATTCTTCTAGTACATTGTTTCGTAAACTGTTAGGTATTATAATTCGGTGCCCCCAAAGCACACAACTACGATCCATGCTAATTTCATTTCTTTTTATAAAATAAGGTTTCATTTCCTGGTTAATTAAGTTCTTATCGGGCCATCCATCATAACAATATCTCATTATTTCAGATAAAGTTCTATCCTTCTTACTTTCACTCTGTATCACCCCCCAATTAACAATTTTATTATCTTGCTCATCAATATAATTAGTAGAAACAATAAATGTATTTAAATCTATTGGGGAAACATTACTATTTTTTGTTTCAGTGTAAAGTGGTGATCTGGAGAGAAAATCTGCAGGATTTTTATCTGTAGGAATATGTCTAATTGTATAGTTGAATGCTGACATAAATATAGCATAATGTTGTAAGCGTTTGGCTGCCATTTTTGGAATGCTCTTATATGGGCCAAATATTCTAACCAATGCTGAATTATCAGTTTCTAGTTCAAATGGTCTGCCATAAATATAATTATAAAATTTGGTCACTCCAAAAATTATTGCCATGGCCTCCTTATCTAGTGTACAATATTTCTGTTCTGTTTCATTAAGTTTCTTACTTGCAAAAGATATAGGTTTAATTATATCATCTGCGCCCCTATTGGATAATACAGCACTTATGCCAGTGGCTGATGCATCACATGTTAAGATTACAGGTAGCGAGGGGTCAAAATGGGATAAATTTTTAGCTGAAATTAATTTTTCTTTGATTATTTGAAATGCCCTCTGGCATTCCTCAGACCATACGAATTTACTTTTCTTAGTGCACTCATACAAAGGTGACAATATAGCAGCCATGTTTTTCAAAAAACGTGAGTAATAATTTACTTTACCTAGGAAAGATTTTAACATGGTTAAATTTTCAGGTGGAGGCAACTGTAACAGTGGTTCCACATTCTTTCTTATAATATTTATTCCATTTTTATCTATATTATAGCCAAATACCTCAATACTTTTTCTAAAGAATTTACATTTTTCAGCCTTCAATTTAAATTTAGAATCTTTTAATTTACTAAGGACTAATTCTAAGGTTTTACACATGTCTTCCCAATTTTTACCACTCATGTAAATATTATCAATAAATACAATTATGTTAGGGATATCTTGAAGCTTTTTAGCCATGAGTCTTTGAAAAGAACCTGGTCCTGTACTTACCCCATATGGTAAATATAAATATTTAAATATACCCAATTCTGTTACAATTACAGTTAACTCTTGAGAACTTGGGTGTAATGGAGCCTGCAAATAGGCTTCCTTTAGATCCAATTCACAATAATATTCCCCCCCTTTTAATACCTGAAAAATTTCTTCGATATGTGGTAAAGGAAAATGATCTATTTCTAAGTATGAGTTTATAGTTACTTTGTAATCCCCACACAATCGTACAGAGCCATCTGGTTTCAATATAGGAACAACTGGTGTACCCCACTCACTATATTTTACAGGTACTATTCTTTTATTTTGTAGTAGTCGTTTTATTTCCAACTTAACCTTTTCTTTGAGAGCGAATGGAACTTGGCGTACAGGCAGGAATTTAGGTTTAGCATCGCTTTTTAATTTCAAAGTGATACAATCTCCCTTAAAATCTCCCCAACCAGGGCTGAATACATCTGTGAATTTATTTTTTATAAACTTAATGGGATCACACTGATTATAAAATCTAACATTACACATGCTGTTATTTAAATTTAATGGCCAATGACCAAATATACTTAACCAATTTCTGCCTAGTATGCGTGGTTTGTTATTGTTCACAATATACACATCAACATTTTTATTAACACTATTCCATGATACATTTAAATTTTTTACAATACCTAAAGGTTTAGAGGTACTTTGATCAAAGTTTTTGAATACAATATTACTTTTTTCAATGGTTTTATCAGGAAAGAGACACTGTGTATCTTGTAATGTTAAAGTACTTACTTCGGAACCCGTATCAAGCTCAAGTTTTACAGGCCTTCCTTCAACTAAGATGTCAATTAATTGAGATGGTATTTTACCTGTAGAATTGTTTGAATACATAGTAAATTCCTTATTATCTTGATCTGTAACAAACAAATTTTTAACACCACTTTCAATATCTAAATCTTCCATTTCATTTGTAGTTTCCACTGTGCATGTTTGTCGTTGATGGCACATTTTGAAAAGATGTCCCTGTTTGCCACATTCTGAACAATATTTTTGTTTCAATGTACATTCCTTGCTTAGGTGGTTATTTTTTCCACATACATAACACTTTTTTATGTTCTGATTTTTCCTGGAGGCATCTTGGTTTACTGGTTGCTTTCTTGCATGGTTATTTGGTTGATTAGTATGTGATCTTTTGTCGCTTCTTTGCAATTTGAACATTTCCTTCGATGTTGATGGCAACTGGTCCTCCGTGTCTATATTTGAATGGTTCAATGCTGCTTCCACTGTTCTAGCCAAAACAACTATTTTTTCTAATGATAGTTCTCCATTTTTTAGTAATTCAAATTTCATTAAAGGTTTGTTTACTCCATCTATAAATTTTTCTTTTATTTGCTCTTCTTCATTATTAAAACGACACTTCTTTGCCACTTTACGCAGTTCCATGACATATTCTTCCACGGATTCTGTCGACTTTTGGTTGCGACCCCTAAATTCAGATCTGTCTAGCG
This sequence comes from Herminia tarsipennalis, assembly GCA_945859575.2. Classification (NCBI taxonomy): domain Eukaryota; kingdom Metazoa; phylum Arthropoda; class Insecta; order Lepidoptera; family Erebidae; genus Herminia; species Herminia tarsipennalis. The sequence goes on along the minus strand of OX243847.2, from coordinate 4,259,563 downwards.
CAGTATTTATAGATTTTGTGTATCTGTTTTCTAATAATGTGATGAGGTCATCATATGACTTATTTACTGGTAATAAGGGAGCACACAAGTTATTCAGTACAGCAAATACCTTTGGAGACAATTTGGTAATCAATAGAGGTTTTTTCTTTGCATCGGGAACATCATTTAATGTGATGAGGCAATCCAGTTGTTGTCTAAATAACTCCCAGTTTTCACCATTGAAACTGTCAATGTTATAAATGTTCGTACTTGCCATAATACTTGGTTTGCTTAAAATTTGCGATGAACTTTCGCTTGTGTCACCTTTCAAAAAAATTCTCAACAATGTACGTAAGTCCTCCACAGAGTCCTTCACAATATCTAAATCGAGTTCCTTACATAAGGTTTGTAGTTGCTCTTTATTCAGTTGTTGAATGAAGGAAGTTTTCTTCGATGTAATTGAATCAATATATTGTTCCTTCAAAGACATTAATGTTTTCTTCTTTGTAAACAATGGTGAAGTTAGCGTACGTTGTCACAGACAAGACAACTGTGTTTCGTCCCGTTAGGTTGGTAGTTGCCAAAATGGCTGCTGAGCGCGTAGCACTCACTCGTAACCAACTTCACACAGAAGCGTGAATTAAGATTTTGATTTGCGTATCTTTCTCCAAAAAAACACTTTTCTCACCAATTTTTTATTTCCACACGTAGCTTTCGTATAATCCTCGTCGCCAATGTTGTATCTTGATTAAATCAAACCATAAATTCATTAATTATGTGTTTATTTGTTAGCCGGTACAAATACGCGTGTGCACACTTTGACATTAGAAATGAAAGAGTGAGAGAGAAAGAGTGTGTGAGCAGTCGATAGTCACGATCGGAGCCGAGCCCATCCGAAGATACCACACTGTTATAGCACTGACTAAGACCGCCTATTTTTTAAAGTTAACTAGCAATGTGGGATTTTTGTCCCACATTACTAACAATCCTGTTAACCCCTTCAGCTAAGTTCAATGGCTTGTGTTACGAGTGGGTTCACGTCGGTAGTATAATGGGTAGGATTCGAACCTGCGACCTCACGATTGTGAGACCGATCCCTTAGTCATTAGGCTGCCGCCGCTTATGGCTCAGACCAACCACACGTAATATAGAATAGGAAGAATAATCTTCATTAGCATAGCCCAGCTAATTGTCGTCGCAGATGTCTTTTGCCATTTCCAGTCTGAGTTTTTTTTTTCTCTAAAACATTGTTTAATTTTACTTTGGCATAACGGTTTTAACTCCTAATTTTGGGTATATAGGTAAATTTCTAAAAAAGTACTCGATTTTGACAGAAGGGGTTCTGTCCCACCCACAAATAAAAAAAAACGACTTACAAGCAGAACATTCAATATTACCTTTAAGATAAAAAAAACTAAATGTTTTAATCTCCAAGAATAAATTTAAAAAAAAATTAGTTTCATAACATATGCCCATAAAATTTGATCACTGTAGCCGTTGAGCTAAATAAAAGGACTCAGAAACAATGGGCCGTATTGCTAAAAGAAAATTTTGTGACAACCCTGCGATTACGCCAAATGATAATGAACCTTATCTTTATTGCAATAAAGGTGTAATATGGAAATTTTATGGTTAGAATTATTTTTGTAATGCATAAGCAAATAAAACCACAGAGGCGGACGGTAAACATGTTGATAATTTTAATCTACCCACCTCTGCAAAGGGCTGTTTACTGAGAGCGCGCTAAAAGGGTTGCCAGCTTGAATTAAGGGCCCTTTTATTTTTGTTGTTAGGGTCAGCGCTGGGTGGAGTGATTGAGGATTTTTTTTATGTTCTGAAGAAATGTTTTAAATTATACATTTTACTTTATAACACATGTTACAAAATGCTTGTGATTTTTGAGACAGCTTTTATTAAATGAATTAAGTACTTACTTTTTTTTCTAATAACATTAATACCACGTAGAATCCATTTGAGAATATTATTTATATTTTAAAATATACTATTTCCGTGTATTAAAAGTGTATACTAATATTGTAAAAAGGAAAAGTTTGTAAGTTTATAAGGTTGTAGGGTGTAATCTTTAGATCTAATGAACCAATTTAAAAAATATTTTACCAATAGAAAGCCACTTTATTTGTGAGCAGTATCATAGGCTATATAACATCATGATACGACCAATAATTTGAAGCGGCGGTAGCATAATGGCTAAGGCATCGGTCTCCACTCCTAACACAAGCCTTTGAGCTTAGCTGGAGGGGGTAACAAGATTGCTAGTAATGTGGGACACAATCACACATTGCTAGTTATGTTAAAAAAAAAATAAGACCGGAGCATCAATGAAAAATGTTGCAAAAACGGGGAAAGTAATAAAGTAATTATAAAATGAATTTGAAAATTTAATGTAGGCAATTTAAAATTGTTGGAAGATTTAGCTAATATAGTTGATTTAGAAATTATTACATTTCTCTCAGCTAAATAAACTATACTTAAGTTATTATATAAATAGCAATTCCATAAAATTACTGATTTCATATTCCTTTAAATATGGAGTCAAATAGACAGAGAAAGATTACTGGCCCCGGTTTGGCTACGGAAGTCTCGGGTTCGATTCCTGGGTCTGGACTTCAAATTTTTCTATCTTTCAATTTTTTTCTATCTTTCAAAAATGCAATTATTATATTTGTAAAGTAATAGGCAAGAAATGCCTATAAAAATTACTTTATATATTCGGCCTGCGACATCATAATTTGTTAAAATGCTCTCTGTAACGAAGCAATAACAAAAGCTGTGATAGTTCTTTAACTACCGACTAGATGTCGCATGCGAGGGCCCAAACTCGCGAGCATCAAGGGATAGAAAAAATTGAGGTCTAGTGAGATAGTCCAGATAGGTGGTTCGCTTCTGGCCCCGGTTTGGCTACGGAAGTCTCGGGTTCGATTCCTGGGTCTGGACTTCAAATTGTTCTATCTTTCAAAAATGCAATTATTGTATTTGTAGAGAAAGATCAGTAAGTATTTGGAAAAATAACAATGGCATACCTTGCCATCCTATTGGTCCCAGGTGTATAAAATAATGTACCTAGGTAGGTACACATTGGAAAATTGCCAGTCCTGCTTTTCTTTGTTAATGAGCCTAATAAAATGGTTACAATAAGGAAAATCCTCGAAAGAGTTAAAGGGCAAAGAATCAACACTCTTTTCATGGGTCATTTCTTAAGGATACCTGAATTCCTTTGATTTTAGCGTAATCATTGTTTTTTCTGCCGAGACGACCATGTTTTTTTTATATTCAGACCTATAAGGGTACCTAATTTATATCTTCTTATACTAGACTCAGTTGGAAGTCTGCGTTTTTTAGAAATTGAGGCCTTTATATTTAGTACTAGAGAGTACTTAGATTTTTTAAAACGATGTTTTCTATAAATGACACCTAGCTGGATACATTTATCGGTAGAAACTCGCTACATATATTTAGCTAGATAGCTATAGAAACAGTGTAACTGGAGATGCAGTTTCGGTTTTGGCCGATCAATAAATATTCATGCTTTATTTTATAAAGGCGATTGTTCAAGTGACTATGGAATCTAGTATCGATACAAATATTGTTGTGCCAAGATGAAAACTACTGATTTATGTAGACATTAATATATACTTTTAGAAAAACCAACAATGATTTACATAATTTGCCGGGTTTAATTGATATGGGTGGATGAACTTCGAAAATAGAAATATTTATATACACTTTTTTTTGAAAATAGGACAACTATGATATTGCGTATTAATTATGTATTACACATGATGTGTAAAACTAGTTTTTGGCTATGAATTCAGCTTTGCAGTGATATATAATCCGAATCTCTATCTCACAAACACTTCACAATTGTCACAATATTGGTACGAGTCTCTGTCTCACAAAATATTTCTGATTGTTACTATGTATATATGGAGTCTCTATCTCAAACTCACGTAATGTAACCACAATATCATACACAACACAAGAAATGACAAAAACTATTTGTTATTAATACTTTAAACTGTTTTCATAATGGACCGACGCCAAACAACAACAACAACAAGTGACATGACATTACATTTCAGTGTTGCCATAACTTTTGTCATATCCTACTCGATTTTTTTATTAAAATTCATTAGTATGTTCTTATTTTTAATCGAGCCGGGTCCTAATCTAAAGGTATCAAAGAATATGCTTATTAAAAAGTATAGTGTATAAATATTATCGTTCTTTACATTCAAATGGTGCAACAATTAATAAAGTATTTATATTAATTATTTAATAAAAATCGATAATAACCCTAATCGATGTTACGATTTTATTTTTGTAATAGTGTTACCACCGTTAAAAATAACTTCATACGAAAAAAAAGGAAATAAATAAACTGAAAGACTCCATATCATTATATAATAACGTTATATTTAGAAACAAGAATTATACATTTAATCAACTTGTGGCACAACGTAAATACTAGCGATACTGCTGGTGGGCATACCCCTTTATGAACTTTGTAAGCTTTCGCCCGCGGCTTATCCCGCGTGGTTGTCGGTTATCGCGATAAAAACTATGTCCTTCCCCGGGACTCAAACTATCTCCATACCAAATTTCATCTAAATCGGTTTAGCTGTTTGAGCGTGAAAGCGTAACAGACAGACAGACCGAAAGATATACAGACAGAGTTACTTTCACATTTATAATATTAGTAGGAAGTAGGATACACGAACACTAACGATAGACAGGCTTATACCAGTGTCTTCGTAAGCTAGTAGCCTTTTACAGGCTATCGCCGCATCTAAATCGGTTCAGCGATTTAAGCGTGAAAAGGTAACAGACAGACAGAGTTACTTTTACATTTATAATATTAGTAATGTAGCATAGATTAGGAGGTGATGGTTTCCGCCGTCGCTACTCTCCCTACCGTCACCTAACCCTCCAACACGCTTTTATTTTGTACACCGGTATACCGGTACTCAGAGCTCAACACGTCAGCAATTATCTTGATTAGTGGCCCATGAGCCCAATGTTAATATCTTCCTGAGAACGATTTAAGGGTTTAATTAGAACGAAATTGTTTTCCATATTCTTGTTATTGTCTGATAGCGTTTTGTTTAATTTTTTGTGCATTATTTAACAGTAATTGTGTGTGAAAGGCGTTTAATTGTGAAGAATGTAAGATGTTACAATGCATTGTTTTATGTTGTTTTATTTGTAGGAATTGTTTTCGAATTGTAATAAAGTTGTCCTGACACACCTGACAACCAAATGAAACATCTTTTTTTATCAAATTTTGTTGTTTTATAAACTAAATAGCTTGTCAATTAAAAAGTATTTTTATTGACTGGCCTGTTGGTGTAGTGGTTAGTGACCCTGACTGCTAAGCCAGAGTTCGTGGGTTCGATCCCTACCCAGGATAAAACTTTGTGTAATGAGCACGATGGTTCATTATCGTGGTTAGTATTTAGAAATATTTTGTTTCTGGTTTCTATAGTATAAGCTCTGCTTAGTTTAGGATCAGATGGCGTTGTGTGAGTTGTCCCAAGATATTATTATTATTTTAAGCATGGCAAAGCATGGCAATAATATTCCATGAACGGACTTTTGCTGGCAAGCCTATACGATTATTTTCGTAATTAAGTTATGTTTATTTCGATACCATTTTTATTGGTTATTAGATCAGTGTAGTTACCTATAGTGACTTACCTGTTGATACCTTGCCAGGTAGCCATGAACATAAATGACTAGGCAAACTTAGGTTATCAAAAGATGAAAATGAATAGGCAAGCTATCATAGGCGTGTTTATAAATTAGTAAAATTTGAAAAAAATAATTGTCTCATCTGGTGAAGGTCATTGTTTAGCGTCACTTAATCTATTAGAGAATCTAGAGAAACAGACGTAAAATGAACAATAAGAACGCCAATCCTTTTTTTGAGCCAGTTGTCCACAACAAACTGACAGAAGGTCCTGGTACAGAATTAACAGAATGTAGATGACAAACTACAAATAATAAAATAATTCCTGGAATAAAGAAGGTACAGGCCGACTACTTGGGAGCCCTAATTAATGTCCTTTTTTACATTCGCTTCTTAATATATTTTAATTATTAGTAAGGCAAATTAATAAGACAGTGGCAGCCTAATGGCTAAAGCATCGGACTCGCAATCGTGAGGTCGCGGTTTCGAATCCTACCCATTATACTACCAACGTGAACCCACTACTAACACAAGCCACTGAGCTTAGCTGGAGTGGTTAACAGGATTGCTAGTAATGTAGGAACAATTCCACATTGCTAGTTTCTCTTTATCTTTTAAAGTAAAAAAAAAGGAACACAACGGCTTGTTTATCAACTTTGAAAATTATTACTTTTCCTTGTTACTATGTGCAATTGCTTAAACTTTTCTTCTGACAACTCACACAACGTCATCTGATCCCAAACTAAGCAGAGCATGTACTATGGTAACCAGACAACTGATAAACATATTAGATATTTCTAAATACATACATATATACTATAGATAATTTACGTCTAGACACAGAATAAACCATCGTGCTCATCACACAAAGTTTTATCCTGGGTGGGGATCGAACCCACGACCTCTGGTTTAGCAGTCAGGGTCACTAACCACTAGACCAACAGACCAGTCGCAACTTATAAAACAGGGTAACTGCTTTTAAATGATATTATAGTCTTTTTTAAGGTCTGAAAGAGCCCTGCTTTAAAATTACAACTTTCATCCATTTAGTACTTATCCACAGAGTCACCGTGAATAAGACAGTAACGAAACGTTATTTAGCAAGCTGCAGTCTGTAATTTCTCGTCTGACGTCACGTATTCTCGTCAAGAAATTTCGAGATCCCGTGCATTAGCAGTTACATGCACCTGTGCACAATCAGTGCACTATCTAAGATAAGATGTTTTGAAACAGTAGAACCGACTAAGTCTTAATCGTTTATTCATTAAACTTACAAACTTTATGAATAATAGGTAGTTGGATTTTAGTAGCGTCGAATTTTCAAGTAGCGAAATGCAGGGTTTTGACGTCATACGTGATTGTAACTTGGCGTCAACGCGTCATGTTCTTTAGAATAGAATAGAATAGAATAGAATCTTTATTTGTCATAAAGTGTGGTAACATACAAGATAATTTTAATGAATTTCCAGAACCATAAACACTTTGTCATAATTGGCATGACAAAAGTTAACAAGAAAGTGAATATTTATTTTTACTGATAAAATATAACATTAATCAATGCCATATGGTAGATTATATAACATTAAAATTAGTTAAAATATTAAATGTAAAATTAGTTTAACAATTTTAAAATTAGTTTAACTTTACTTGGTAGTGCATATTTATTACCCACTCTAAAGTGGTTGTGTGTGAATTTTTTTTAACCTACCCAATCTTGTGGGGTATCATTAGATAGGTAATTTAAATGTTAAGGGGTTGTAAAGACCATTATTAGATTTAGGGATCCGTTTGTGAAATATTAAGCTTTAAAGTGTAATTTTTTGTTAGAGCCAACCATGCCAGCTATATGGTTGATGTTTTTAGTATATTTACCCAACAAAAAAAAGGAAATACTTACCATAAAACAGAAAAAAGATTAGAATGACCTTGTAAACGGGGCGTGCAGGTACCTACACAAATTGCTATCCCGCTTTCTGTTCTTTGATAGACAATGCACTTATTTTACGAACACACTTGTGTAATATACGAATTGACCGCCATATACGAAGTTCAATCAAAAGGTACTAAAAACCTAACAAATTACTCTCCAAGAAAGTTTCGCGAGGAACTTATTGGCGCTGACCCGCCGAAGGTCAAGTAGAACAAAATAGTTAATTACTTGCATTTCGAGTCAACATGACTTGCGCCCGTTCTAAGCAAGTCACCGCGAAAATTACTTTTAGGCTGACGTCATCATTCTGTCCTCCCCTCCCCTTCGGCTTCCTCAGAAGCTGTTGGTAACAGTGCGTCATAATACAGAGGATTCAGTAGGTCTACTTTAATGGTAAAAAAATTCTTTTTCTGTTTGTGGAGATCGTAATTCTAATTTGAGATAGTATCATACATTTTTAGCGAAATTGTGTATGATGAACTGCACCCACACTTTTTTAAAGCCAATTTTTCCACATGAGTACAAGCCTTGTGTCGCACGGGGCTTTAGAAACTTTTCTTTTATGTTATTTTACAAAAAAACTCCTAGTTCATGACGAATACGCAAACACTTTGACGTGAAAACGTCTTATAAATCGATGACCAGCTACACTCACGAAAAAGTGACGTGCCGCGTGCTGATAGGCTGAAGTATTGTGGCTGTCCTTGCACCCGTGTCCACTAAAGCTGTCACATGCATGGTTGTTTAGTATAATGTCACAAAGTTCATTGCTGCGAGATGCGATCCAATTGAAAATTAAAAAAAAAACAACGGGTTGCCCTCCGGGATTGCCGGCAGAAGTAAAAATTTGAACATTATATTACATACTGATGAAATTTGCATTATCATTTACGATCTTACTGCCATAATAATAAAAAAATAAATCAAAAATACAAATTCAAAAGTTAAAGTGAAACGGCTTATAACTTCGAAAATATTAATTTATTTTAATGATGGCTGCCTACAGGCCTAGTTTATGATAAAACGAATTGATATTAATTTTAAGCTTTGACTTACGACCTTAAACAGAGGAGTAATCACTTATGCACGTTTGTGTGGTGGAATCATCGACTAGGACGCCCTTAAGACGTTATCTCGTAAAATTATCGTTCGTAAACTGACCTTACAGTAATTTGTTTAGTAATTCATAATAGGTGTCAAATGAATAATTGGCCAAAAAAGATAAACTTTGAAAAAATATAATAATTTACAATAAAAGCATTTTTGAAAGATAGAAAAAAATTAAGTCCAGATCCAGGTAGTTATGCGAATGTTATCAGACTCAATGAAGAGTTACCTACTCCCTATTAATCAACGACGACAACCGACAGTGAAAGTTACAATGTATTTCCAAAACACAGCTCGAAACTAACCTACGGTTTCTAACCCAGCAACGTTATTTACAGCAAACTGTAATTTATCATTGAAATTAAAAGCCGCATTGTTTGAGTCATAATAAAGGCGAATTTAGAATGATCTATCGAGTTACTCCTAATTATTATTCATTTTATTTCTCTTTGTATATTATCTCAATTTCTTTTAAAATTAAAACTTCATCTTTCCTTACGTTATTTTGTCACAAAGCAATTATGACTTCAATCAAGCTTTAAAAAAACTCCTTTTGATCATAAATTGATTTTTAATTTGCATTTTAAAAGCTGATTTGCTTTATTTTTTAAATTGTAGTATTTCACTTAATTTTACTTCGTAATCAAGCCAGTACAATAGCAGAAAAGAGGATATAATGTGCCCTCAATAACTTTTTTATATATTGGAATTATACAACAAGCAAGTCTGTTACATATGTGCATAGTCAAATTCAAGGGTATCTAACTACATAATAATAATACTAATTTGTACCTAATTTCATTAAAATCTAAGTACCGTCGAGACCCGTTACTTCGCCTAGGTTTTGACACCTTTCTGATTTTATTGTCTACAGTTTTATTGATTCTAGTTTATAATGTTTAAAAAACGATTTCACTTATCTGTGGCTACTATAGTAGATAATTATCGCTTTGAAATTCATTACTCAGTAGGTTAAAAATTGACTCCAAAGGCATTAGGCGAAGTATCCCGGCGCTTGCGGTAGGCCTTACTTTGTATATAATGTTTCCTAGGGGGCATTATATGCTCTGTGTGGCCTGTCGCAAGTATAGCTCTCTTCCAAAGCTACCGGGCGGGTGAGCAGGTTGAGGATAGCTCGCCTCATCTCATGCAATTTGCTGCATGGGATGGGGAACGTCTCAACGTGCGGACCCCGGACAATGGAAGGGTAGCCCTAGCCTAAATAACAAGCAAGGGTTACCAAGCCCCTACCCATCATCCCGTGTTCCCCCTCCCCCTCCTCCCCCACACCCTCCTCCTTTTTTTTTTTTTTTTTGGTCTGGCGGGGAAAATTCCTGACGAACACAAAAGGAAGGCCGCGGGCGGGGCAGATTACCCCGTACGCCCGCCCGCAGCCCCACCTAAGGCGGCATCAGGCGCAGATATGCGCGCCGACGCCGCCCGGTTCGCCGGCGACGGAGCGGATCCGCCAGGGAGCTCTCTTCCCTGACGCGCTCCGCCGCCTCCTTCTGTGAGATGATGTCCTCACAGAAGGATGCGACCGCATTCCATGACCCCTCGCTCCGGAGCATGGACAGAACCACGGCCGGCAGCGAGAGGTCACTTCCGACCACTGCGGTGAGAACTCGACGTTGCCCCTCCCAAGCTGGACAATGCTGGAGGGTGTGCTGCGCCGAGTCCTCACCGCAGTCGCAGTGATGGCAGGCGGGACTCGGTTCCCTCCTAGCGACCGCGTGCAGGTACTTCCCGAAGCACCCGTGCCCGGAAAGGACCTGCACCAGCCGGAAGGAAAGGGTCCCGTGCTGCCGCCCTGCCCACTCCTCCAGGACCGGCTGAAGCGCCTCCACGGTTCGAACACCTGCCCGTGGAGCCTCCAGCCGGCCCTGCCACCGGGCCATGATTGCCCGGTGGGCCTCACCGCGCCAAGCGTGTAGCTCCTCGGACAGGGGCACCGAACCCCCTGCCCGAACAGCCACCGCCCGCCGATACACTACGGCGAGCACTTCCGCCTCCAAATCCCACGGGGGTGTGCCGGCCAATGCGCACGCCGCCTCTGTAGACATCGTGCGGTATCCACGTATGGCCCTGACCGCCATGGTCCGCTGGGGTCTCCCTAAGCGGACCCTATTCTGGGCGGTCAGGGACGCCGCCCACACGGATGCGCCGTACAGAGCCATTGACCGCACCACCCCCGTGTACAACCGTCTGCTCAAGGCACTAGGCCCGCCCAGGTTCGGCAACAGCCTCCCCAGTGCGGACGCAGTAGCCTCGAGCTTAGGTGCCAAAATGCGGAAGTGCTCGTCGAAGAGCCACCGCCCGTCTACCACTAGGCCCAGATATTTCATCTGGGCCCGGACCTGTACGAGGACCGAGCCGACGGCAATCGAGGCGCCAGCAGGTGGACCGCGACGGGGCCCATGAAATAGTAGAGCCCCAGCGCAGCGCCTCGATGCGCCTGACCATTCGGGAAATCCCTAGGTTGGCCAGGCGCGCCGCCTCCTCAAAATTCCCACCTCGGGCCGTGATTAGGGTGTCATCCGCATAGCAGATGACCCCTATCCCGGGGGGGAAACCACACCGCAGGGCCCAGTCGTAGCCAATGTTCCACAAGAGGGGCCCCAAGACAGAGCCCTGTAGAACACCGCACGAGACGTCCCTGCGGATTACCTCACCCTCTCGGTCCTCGTACAGGATCCTCCTGCCTTCGAGGTAGTCTGCCACTAGCTGCCTCAGGTACGCGGGCACTCCATGATACCGGAGCGCCTCTCTGATGCAGCTGAATGGCAGAGACCCGAAGGCGTTGGCGATATCGATTGATATCGCCAACATCACTCCTCCACCGGCGACGGCCTCCTCTGATGCAGCCCTCAGGCGCAGAATGGCCCCAATGGTCGAGCGCCCAGCACGAAAGCCGTACTGAGCGTCCGACAAATCGGGACCGACCTCGTTCAAATGCCGGACGATGCGGGTAGCGAGAATCCTCTCCAGCAACTTCCCCGCCTCGTCCAGCAACACGATAGGCCTGTAGGCCGCAATTGAGTCGGGAGGCCGTCCCGGCTTCGGAAGGAGCACCAGCTTCCCTGCCTTCCAGCAGTCAGGGAACCGTCCGGACGCCAGGCACACGTCGAACAGTCCCCTGAGGTGGTCCCCCATGTGGTCAAGAGTCAGGGCCAACACCCGGGCGGGAATCCCATCCGGCCCGGGGGCGGTGTTCTTTGAACGCATTCGAAGAACAGCCGCGCCTACCTCCGCTTCGGTGACAGGCGGCACAGTTGTAGCACAGCACACCCTCCTCCTGTCGTAACCTGACCCAAGTGCTTGCCTTCCTGGTAGAGCCGGGGAGGGCTACTCCTGATCGTCTTATCCCCATTTATCCCATCATTCCTATCCTAACTCCGGAGAAGACAACCTCGACTCTAAAAACCCCAATCCAAGGTGTAAACCGACCCGTGCTGATGGATGCATGGCTGAGGGGGAGCTCAGTCTTGAACGGAGGATCTTCGATACCAGGCGACCTCGAAGATTAAGCAGCCTTATCTTCGCACGCGGGGCTCTGCGAAGATGGACCACTTTTCCCTAGCTACTCGTGGGACCAAAATGGACAATAACGAATCAACAAATTCTACTAAAAATACCCTTTTCCCAAATCCCATCCCTAAGCTAGTGATCGCTAGCCCACCTCTTAGTCCCCTTACTGAGGAGGAGTGCGTTAGTCCCTCCTCAGCTATGTCCCTTGGAGATATCTCCGAGGAGCATACAACCTTCCAGCTAACCGCAGGCGAACAAATCCCTGCGGTGAACTTGGAGCAACACACAGCAGTGGCGGGACCAAGTAGTTCTACCACCTGACAGTCCAGCAACACATCGGGTAGTGATACTCGCAGTGGTGCAGGAAAACAGCCTGGTAAGAGGCTCACTGGACCGGCAGTCACCTGGATACCGGATACGAAGATCGAGCCGGTGGGTATTATTAAGCGCCTTCGAGCGCACAATGCCACGCCGGACTTCGACTCGTGGAGGGTGATGCACAGAAGACCGGAGGGAAAAGGTCAAACAGTGACCTTCTCCTTTGACGAGGCGTCAATGGGACCCCTGGAGGACAGCAACTTTAAGCTGTATTTTGAATTACGGTCGATCCTCCTAAGAGTCAAACCCAGGAGAGGCGCTTCGAGCGGAACAGAGGCGGAGGCGGGACCCTCTGCCGGGAGTCAGAGGGAGCGGGAAACTGCCCCTCCAGAACCTCGCGGCATTGAGACCCACCAACCCAACACTCCAGCAACCACTGTAGCAGGTAATGTAATCTTAGGTAGGGAGGTAGGCGGTGTCATTGCCACTATCACCCAAACAACGAATACACAAAACCTACGACAGAATAATAAGAAGCCGTCTGCTCGGGCGATTAATATTGCAGGACCAAGCGGAAGCATCGCTGTAAGGCCACCTAGCCGGGCTAATAACCCACCTAGGGGGGCCAGGACAGAACGCGGATCAAGAGGCGGGCCGACGAGGAAGCCAACACACCAGCAGCCCGGAGGAGGCCCACATCAGAACCTACCAAATCCGCCCCGTACCTAGTAGAAAAAAAAAAAAAAAAAAATGTTCAAAGTCATTCAAGTAAACTTGAGGCATGCGAAGGCAGCAACCGCCGTCCTCAACAGACGCTTCCTAGAAAAAAAACTTGACACGGTTATGGGTCTAAATTCCGCTGGTAATCTACTATACAATACCGACGGGAGAAGACCCAGGGCATGCATGCTTTTCAAGAAGAGCGTGAAATTCTTACCGATTCCATCGCTGTGTGCGGACGACTACGTTGTTGCATATGTGGAACTATCCGGAGGAGGCACGAAGATACTAGCCTGCTCAGCCTACTTGCCTGGAGAAGGATCAAATCCTACAGAATCCCTAGCAAATATCGTAACTTACAGTCAGGAGCAAAGAAAACAACTATTAGTAGGCTGTGACTGCAACGCCCACCACACAAGTTGGGGAAGCACTGACACAAACACCTGAGGTGAGATACTTTTTGATTTCTTAATCTCTAATAACCTTTCTGTTCTTAACCGGGGTAACGCCCCAACATTTGTCAACAGCTTGCGCCAAGAGGTATTAGATATAACTTTTTGCACGGATAGCTTCCAACACCGTGTAAATAATTGGCACGTTTCTAGTGAGGCGTCCATGTCTGACCACAGACACATAAATATGAATGTGAATATTGCCAACAAGGGCGAGACACTTACCTATAGAGATCGGAAAGTTACAGACTGGAATGGCTACAGGGAATCTCTTAAGGAAGTTATCAAAACAACTGATGGAAGCATCAAAACCCTGGATCAGATAGAGTTGTCAGTGGGACGGTTGGAGGAAGGCATACAGACGGCATTTCACCGAAACTGTCCACTGAAGACTTCGGTGACCAAAAGGGATGTTCCATGGTGGAACAAAAGTCTGGAGCGTCTCAGGCGTCAGACTCGGACCCTGTTTAACAGAGCAATGAGAGACAAAAACTGGGAAGCTTACAGACAGGCACTTACAAAGTTCAACAAAGAACTAAGGAAGGCCAAGAGGAAATCCTGGAACAAATTCTGCGAGGAAATAAAAAACACCACACAGGCATCCAGAATTCACAAAATCATTTCCAAGTCTCCTCACACACATGTAGGGTTACTCAGGGGACCAGATGGGACATATACTGGCTCAGTAGAAGAAACACTCAGGCTATTAGCTCAAGTACACTTCCCGAACAGTATCCCAATAGACGGAGGGGAGGATAACACAGGTCATGCTTGCGGTTACTGCAGACCCAGAGTGGAAGACTGGCGAATGGCCTCCCTTCTATTCAGACCCGACCGGATCGCATGGGCAATCAACAGTTTTAAGCCCTATAAAACCGGCGGGAAGGATAACATTTTTCCAGCCCTGCTCCAGCAAGGGTTAGCAGTTATCCTACCAACGCTAATTAAAATCTTCAGGGCTAGCTTTGCCTGGGGATACATACCAAGAGCGTGGACTAATGTCAAAGTCACGTTCATACCCAAAGGGGGAGACAGAGACAAGTCCCAACCAAAATCATACAGACCGATAAGTCTTACTTCCTTCATGTTGAAGACCATGGAGAAGGTAATCAATCTGCACATCAGGGAAAACTACCTGATTAACAGACCCTTGCATATAAGGCAGCATGCATATCAGAAAGGTAAATCAACAGAATCTGCTCTAATGGATCTGGTGGACCTTATCGCACATGCAGTTGAAGAGAAGGAAATAGCCCTCTGTGCATTTCTTGACATAGAGGGCGCCTTTGACAACACAAATACACAAACTATACTCAACAGTTTGGAAAATAGATGCATTGATAAAACAACCACAAGTTGGGTAAACGCAATGCTTTGCAACAGAATTGCGTCAACCTCCCTACTAGATACGACCATAAAAGTAAAACTCAAGACGGGTTGCCCTCAAGGAGGCGTCCTATCACCTTTACTCTGGTCACTGGTGGCTGACAACCTGCTGACCGTGCTAAATGATGCCGGCTTCTACACACAAGGCTACGCTGATGATTTGGTAATAGGCATCATTGGTAAATGCCAAACAACCATCTCCAATCTTATGCAACAAGCCTTTAGTATAATTGAAAATTGGTGCCTTACAACCCAATTATCGGTTAATGCGTCCAAGACGGTTGTCATTCCTTTTACTAAAAAAAGGTTACTCGACAACTTAATACCGCCAACACTTTTTAGTGAAAAAGTCGAATTCTCCAAGGAAGTCAAGTATCTGGGCATAATACTTGACCAAAAACTTACTTGGAACCCTCAGATTAAACATATAATCAGGAAAGCTAAAACAGCTATGAGTACCTCCTGCAGATTAGTCGGTACAAAATGGGGCTTAAAACCTAAGGTAACTCTATGGTTATACACGACCATTGTAAGACCTATGGTGACGTATGCATGCGTCGTATGGCACAGGAAGACCGACCAAGTCACATGCAAGGAGGCACTCACCAGCCTTCAAAGGATTGCCACCACGATGACCACAGGAGCACTTTCCTCTACTCCAACTGCGGCCCTCGAAGCACTGCTCAGCCTGAATCCTCTGCACGTGCAGGTGCAAATGGAAGCCAGGGCAGCGATGGTTAGAGCTAAAAATGCAGGTAGGACAAAGTGGAGATCACTGGTAATGAATACTCTGCACAACGACATCATAGAAGACGGAATGATGGCAATGCCATCTGATGTCATGCTATATGAATACAGCTTTGACAAGCTATTTAAAACCACCATTCCGGATCGATCGGAATGGGAAAAGAAAATACCTGGTAAGTACAATTTCCACGATATCATCTAGTTCACAGGTGGCTCGAAAAAGGATGGACTTGCAGGGGCCGGATTCCACGGTGGACAACCGAAGGTAAAGAGATCCTGCAACCTCGGTCAGCATGCCACCGTTTTCCAAGCAGAGCTCTACGCAATCCTGGGCTGCGCCCAGGAGAGCCTGCAAAAAGACTATAAAAATAAAGCAATATCCATCTTTACTGATAGCCAAGCGGCTATTCTAGCTCTAGGCTCACAAAAGATGGATTCTAAACTCGTAAAATAGTGTGTCCAAACCTTAAACAAACTAGGTGAAACCAATAAAGTAACGCTAAGTTGGGTACCTGGACACCGTGGCATCGCAGGAAATGAGTTAGCCGACGAGCTAGCCAGAATGAGGGCAGAGGGGATGGCGTGGGGACCTGAACCCTTTTGCGGTATACCCAAATGCTCCATTACTAACTCGCTTAAAGGATGGGGGCTAACCCAAAGCATCAAGCTCTGGTCATAGTCACCAGGCCAAGAGCACTCAAAAGCACTCCTAGTGGGCTTCAACGTAAAGTTCACTAAAGAGGCGCTCTCTATGAGTAAGAATCAAATCAGAATTCTTACTAGAACCCTAACTGGGCACTGCAGACTAAACAAACACATGCACAAGATGAGTCTCACCGATACTAATGTTTGCAGATTCTGCCATAAGGATGAGGAAACACCTATACACATCCTCTGTGGCTGCGAGGCAACTCATTACACCAGAAGCCAGCACCTTGGAGGGCACTTAATCACACCTGACGACGTTAAGGCCACTCCACCAAGACACATAGTCGACTATATGGTCAGACTAAATCTTGGAGATGTCCTTTAAGGAAGAAAGAGGCGTCACAATAGGTCTTTTAGGTCGAAGCGACTTCCGGGCTATATATCCCGGCCTCTATCCAGATACAATACAAATATTAGGCGAAGTATGGGTATTGCTCCTTAACTTCGCCCACATTATAGCGTAACGTCATATTATTCAATTGTTTGACGTATATCCAATCAAAACAACATAGGATGTGACAGAACAATATGAACCTTATCAAAACAGTCGTAGAGTCGCATATTTTTTTTTTAAATGTGTAGTAGGCGAAGTTAGGGAACAGTCTGAAGTTGTTCCATACATTTGCTGTAATACGGATAGGGCTATCAAAATTTATGTTAACTTAACTTACTGCAAAATAAAAGGTAAATGAATTAAAATAAAAAATGTTTTTAGAGAATCGTATGAAAGATGTAATTTTTAAAGTTAAGTATATCAATATTCCTTAGAGATTATATCAATAAAAATCAACAATATTTTTACTAAAAATCACAATAAACTTTACTCATATAGATCAATCATAGACTTATAAAATAGGTATGTGAATTCAAGCTTAATAATAAAGAACATTTAACAACTTTATAATGGTAGGATAAATAATACTTGCGTAACTTGACTCTTACTTATAATCCTAAATTCACTAACGTTACATTTTCTAATATAATAATCAGTCTCAACTATCAATAATTTCAACTTAAAAATAAGTTTTTAGCAATTAAGTTTTGGTTTTTAGGCATAAAAAATATTTATCAAAAAACAAACATATTAATTGTATTTAATTAAATCAGTCTCAATCTATCATGTAAGCATAATCGACTCGAATTTTGTCGTATCGTTTATTCAGTTTTTAAAATAATTAAAAAAACCCAGTATAATTTGGTTGGGTTAAAGTATAATTAAGTACTTGCTTAACTATTGTACGTTGTAATCACTCAAATCAATGTTAAATACTATTTGGCCTCGTCGAGAAATGTTTGGTTCGGGCAAAACCAAAATAATATCATCTAAATGATACATCGTACATATATCATCAACGGTTGGGTAAGAGAACACTGACCCTTTATTATAATTCGACTCCTTTACTTTTCTTACAAATCTGACTTCAGGAATGTTATCTTTGATTGAAATTATTTTCCCTACAAAATGCTTTATACTCTTTTTTGTTGCAAATTTAGCCAAGATCCAGGAGTCTATTTTTAATTTGTTAAAATTCTCTGTGAAGTATTCAATATCTTAAATTCCTTAGGCTATTGATGGTTCTATATTTTCTTGTTCTTCTTGATCTTCTTGTAAGCATGTAGCGATGTAGTCCTCTATAGATCCATATTCCGAATCGTCTGTATCAACTGTAAGCTTTTCAATGTCAGAATGGGCCGGTGTCACGCTAGAATCACTCCTAAATCTCTTCTTTCTTTGTTTTGCAGATTTGTTCTTTTGTGTCAGGCTTTTTGGTTTTTTTTTCCTAGTCTCATAGAACGTTTTTTTTTCAGCATTATCTGTCATTTCGTTTTGTTCTTCTTTTATTTCAAGTGTAATTTCTTCTAGTACTTGTCTCTGTTTAGATGTCGTTTCTTTTTTTATTGGTTCTAGTTTCATGTGTAAGGCAGATCGCGTGATTTTAGCTCCTTTAGTTTTATTTCTTTTATTTTTCTGTATAGTCGGCCATTTTTTTTGGCAAGCTGCTTTTTCGATAGTGACATTCGAAGTAATTATAATTTTCTTTTTATTAGTTCGTAGGCATTCTGGAGTTTCATCTACAAACGACATATTTGCTTCGTCATTTTTTGAAAGTTTCCCCAAATAGTGAACACTTGATATTTCTGACGAGGGTGCTTCAGAGTTTTGCATATTTTGAATTAAGTGAGCATTGACCACCATGGTACACATCTTTTTGAGGCTATCAGGATTTTTTTGAATCTGTGGTGGCATTAATGAATCGGAGGAGAGGGATATATTATTCACTTGTCTTTTACGAGCTGGTAAATCTTTGAAGTCATCTGTGGACACAGATTTTGCCGGTGGGACATTTAATTTTTTATTACGTACTTTTTTATTGGGCATGGCACTACGTGTCTCCTTTAGCCAGTCTAATAAAGCATTGTCAATAGAATATGTCGTTGTTGGCTGGTTTGAACCTGGTAGTTTACTTATTATTTTATCGGGGTTTAATGGTGCAATTCCAGTGCTTTTAAATGCACTGATAATGTTATGTCTTTTCTCGTTAAGTTTCTCCACTAGTTTTTTTAATAAATCTGGAAAATGTCCTTTGTGAATTGTAGCTTCTCTCGGATTTTTTATTTTGTAGTTTACCAGAATTTCTCTCCACAATTTTTTTAATGGCCCAAAATAGCAAACGTCTAAGGGTTGAGTCAAGTGAGACGAATTAGGGGGTAAAAATACGAAACGTATATCAGTTTGCTCACAGTATGTCACAATTTGGTAATTTATATGAGATGCTAGGTTATCTCCAATTATAACTTTCTTGCCTATTTTTGTTTTAGCCCATGGTATAACAATAGTTTTGAACCAATCCTCGAATAAAAAGCTATCAAACCATCCCGATTTCGAACGGTTGAATCTGCATCCTTTGGGTCCATTAATTGTCCATTGTGTATATAAATGCTCCGCCTTATATACAACGTATGGAGGAAGACAATCTCCTCCTGCAGTTATTGCAAACATTATAGATATCGCTCCCTTCGTAAAATTCATCACCCTTTCGGGGTACTTGACGCCTTTTCTGAACAAACATCTCTGGGCCCCAGGATTGTCTGTTAAATTAGTTTCGTCGAAATTTAAAATATTCTCACTTGGCACGCCTTCCAGTGATAATTTCAAATTATTGAAGTATTCGTTCATTTCAGTGGCGTTTTTTTCTGCTCGGCTCCTTATTATGTTCTATTATTTCTTTTTACAAAAGTGTATGCCCACTTCTTGCCAGGTAATTCATTATCAAAAATTGAAAGTCTTCCATTGGCCTCCAAGTATCTAAAAAATTAAAATGAATACATCATTTTATATACATGTATAGAAAGAAAGAGAAGATCAATAATATTTGTATAATTTGTTTGTTCAATAAATAAAATAGAAAGCAACAGTAACCACTAGGGTACTATTGCTTTCATTTTTTTTTTTTAATAAGATTTGTTGAATCATAACATCTTAGTAGATGTTTAATTAATCAACAAACTTACTATAAAATATTTTTAAACGTCACCTTTGTACGACAATTCGTAAGTCCAGAAGAGTTAAAGGACTGCCATAATCGGCGGCTGCAATTAAAACTTTTATTATATTAGCTTCTTCCTCATCGGTTAATCTAGTTGGGCGTCCTGGACTTTTAGGGTGTTTGTTGTGTAACTTATCTAATAAGGTTCGACGAGGAATGCCATAGATTTTTTCGGCTTCTTAAGAAGATATTTGCTTCTTTTTTAAAGCTTCCAACGCCAAATCTATCATACTTTGGGAATGTTTGGTAGTATATGAGTGTTTTTTTAGTTTCTTTGCAAACTCCCTTTTTTTGGCATTGTATTAAAATTGAAAGTCCTGTAACCAGTTCCATAATCAAAGTCACGATCTTAGAAATGTCACCCATCTTTTACTTTCATGTGAGATTACAAGATTGACAACCCTAAGGGTAGGCGAAGATTCACAACAAGATGGCCTCCGCAATCACCTCGATCACATTTTATTCAAATACGAGTTTAAAATTTAACTTAGATAAAATATAATAATGTCATATTAAACGGGATTAGTTGTATATTATAAACAAATAACAAGTTTAGCATTACCTTTTCTGTAGCACTGCTTAAAACTGAAGTTAAAACACGGACAAAAAAAAACATGTCACTTGTCTCAGGTAAAAAATGCACTGGTCACTACGAACGTGAAGTTAGCCACGATTCATATACAAAAGCTTGCCATAAACAAAAAATACTTTGCGTTTAGTTGTTTAATGCGTGACTTATCCTAAACATATTTTGAAAAATGCTAAATAAGTGAAATTAGGCGAAAATAGGTGGTACAGGCGATGTTACGGATCTCGACGGTACCTCACCAATTCGGAATATACTCACGTAAATTTGCAGTTAATTGAAGTAAAAAATTATCAATTAAAAATATAAGGATCTATCTTATAAAAAACATTTTTAAATCAGTTTTTCACCACGACATATATATTACCAACAGTTCATCCATTGTAAAAAATTGCCAAAAAAAATCCAATGACAAGAACAATAAAAAGGGAACATTTAAATTTACATACATTATTGACTTGTCCTTTTTCTTTCTCCATTATTATAATATCCATTTAATAATCACGAAACTAATGTCAAAGGCCTATATGATACCAAGTCGTGATCAGTTTCTCGTATTGAACGTTAACGTTTGTACTAGAATGTATAAGCAATGAATTAATTAGCCTGACGGATTGTCTACGAATCACAATGGAGCTCATTAGGGTACCGCGGAGATGTGGCTAGTAGACAATGATGTGGGATACTGATGAGGACTTACCTCACAACCTTTAGACTTAGTGTGTAGTTTAGTATTACTTTTGGACTTATTTATTTCAATATATATAGTTCAGGTACTTACACACTAGTCAAAGTAACTTGCGATGTGAAAACTCGAAGAAACACTAACGTGACAAAATATAAATTGTTTTGAAAAGTAAGAAGAAACTGCTCTGTGCAGAGGCGCACTCACAGGGGGAATTTCCTGCGCTTTTTGAAATTTTGTGTACGTTAATTTTATGTTTGAAAAATCCTTTGCAGCACTGGACAAGTGAAGCGGCGGTAGCCTGATGCCTAAGGCATCGGTCTCGCAATCGTAAGGTCGCGGGTTCGAAACCTACTCATTATACTACCGACGTGAACCCACTCCTAACACAAGCCTTTGAGCTTAGCTGGAGGGGTTAACAAGATTGCTATAGGCCGACCGCTTAACTCGTATATCGCCTGCGCGGTGGAAGGGAGCGCGGGGTGATGTTAACGGGTGGGTGAGCGGTGTGCGCGGGTTAAGCGGTCGGCCTATAGTAATGTGGGACTCAATCCCACATTGCTAGTTAAAAAAAAAACAAAAAAAAACAAGTGTCTCAGCACCGACGTAGTATTTTTAAATTCAAGCAACATTGCAGTGTCACAAAAACTGCTAGTCAGGCATAATTTTCAATCAGATATAAGTCCCACTGTTAGTGAAAATGTACTAATAATCGTTTTTCGTCATGCAGTGCTACCTCAGAATATTCAAACGATACTTAACTTTGAGTCATACTTATGAGTGTGACTGTGACAACATGATAGTTAATGTCTCCTCAAAACTGATTGACATTAATTTGAGTATTCTATCTTTATAGCTGTAAATACTATAAGTATTTATTTTAACCAAACACTATGAGTTACCTTAGGTGCATGGCTGAAAGGAGAGCTATTCCATCGCACATTAAGGTAAATGCACAATTTACTCATTAGGTAGACAGCGCAGACCTCTATCATATTGTATGGTTACAAATTAGTTGTATGTAGGTATACAATATACAGCTTGTTTACAAACCACATTATGAGCTTAAACTATAGTTAGCCTTACTGAAATAGAAGATTAGGAAATGATCAGATCTATCGTTATTTTTAGAAGTCCCTATTGGTGAGAAGTTGATGGGGTGTAAGCTAAGTTTTTTTTTATCAATTCTGGCATTCGAATTTCATTCAATCAATTAATTACATAGACCACAATCTATGTAATTGCAGCGGATTACATTTTTCTCTTTTTCACTCGTAATAATGCTTTCCTACTTTTACGACTTATTTTATAAAAGTGGGACATTGCAACATACAGGTTAACTATGTATGCATTGGTTTGCCATTTTTAAAGATGGAATGTTATTTACGTAACCTATCTACACCCTTTTACTTACTTATAATAAAACTAAAATTAACGAATTACTTACAACTTAGATACTTAATAAAGTTACAAAAAAACAGTTACATTAAAAAGAGGGCCACAAACAGTTTCAGCGTCGAAGAATTACTCCCCATCGATGTCAACCGGTATAGTGTTGTATGGCAATGCTTTTTCTCTGTCCACGAGGGGAACTAACAAGCCGCTGGGTAATATCATTGAATAAAATACGAGCACTTGGACCCCAGGGCCCTAGCGTCTCAACCCAAAACTGCTCAAATATGTAATCTCCGACTAGATTACAATATTTGCGCCGTTTGAGAGTCTACGTAGGTGTAGCAGCAGCGCAGGCACAGCCATGTTTAGAAGATGGGAAGGCGCTAAGGTGTCGACACAAGTTGCATCCCCACCAAAGATCTGCCCATCTTCTAAGGTAGCAAAGACGTGCCATTCGGCCTCTTGCCATCGCTGCGCGCCACATTAGATTCAGCAACAGCTTATACACAAGCGCTGACAAGAGCCCGACGAATGATATCATTAACACTAGCGTGTCGCAACGTGCCGCCTTTGTTCCTGCTACAGACAGGCCATGATGCCCAGGCTGCCTACGGCTTCTTCACAGTGATATCAATGATTGCCTCTGTGGCGCGGTGAGAGTATGTCTGACTGCTACGCAAGAGGTCGTGGGTTCGATTTCCACACGGGACACCACTTTGTGTGATCCACAAATTGTTGTTCCGAGTCTGGGTGTACTTTGTGTCCGTGACTTGTATGTTTGTAAAGTCCCCCGCGACACAGGGTTTGGACCCTAATGCGGGAGTCGTATTAAAGAAAAAAAAATGTGTGGCAGTCGGGTACCGCCGCGGTAAAGCTATTGCATAGCATTTTTTTATCAACTAAAGCAATTTTTTTTTTTTTTCTTCAATTCTTTCTGACGCTGATAATATTTGAATTGACGTTTGACGAAAATAGCTAGGTATAAATAATAAGTATAAATAATTAGGTTTAAATAATGTAATTACACACCAAAAAAAATATTCATTCAATTACGTATTCATCCGATTTCGGAACAGCTCGTCGTCGAACAGCAGTCGCGGTACAGTCGTACCATATACATATACGAGTATATATACGTTAAGCGAACGCTCGACCGAGCTGCACGGTAGGCAGAGTGCAGGGTGTTAGGTTTTATTTTCGTTACGGAATTTCTTGATTCGGTCGCAGCGCTCAAAGCCCGTGATAAAATCTATGCAATAGCTTAAAAATGAGGAGAGATACACGGGGTACCTAAACGCTAGCAAGCAGCTATGCGGAATGCGGTATCGTCCAAAATGGTGCCTATGTTGGACGATATCGATAATTGTGATTATAGTGTTTTTTAAACACACGTGCGGGAATCAGACTTGAATTTAGACCCTTTTTTGATGCTCAACAAGTCTATCTTTACTAATACACATCATAACCTACCTACATAACATTTTGGTAGGTAGGGATCTAAAATTATACGTAGGTACGTAATGTACGCAGGAATTTCGTCAGCGCAGCGCTAAATGGTAATGCTGAACAAACACAAGCCTCTGTTCACGTTTGCTTACATTTTAGAATAATTAATTGTAATCAACTTTATTTACTTACAAAATGGTAGGTTTTTGATTAAAGTTTGATTGCGATGCGTAAGTTAAATATCGTGAATTTATTGGTGTGCATTTCCATCGGCAAAAAGGGCACCCCTCTTTTTTGTCGATTTTTAGGTTTAACGCGTGAATCTTTCTGTCTGTTCTTCTTAGCTGTGCTTTATGAGAATGAGATTCGGTTTGCCCATCCATACTAATATTATAAATGTGAAAGTAACTCTGTCTGTCTGTCTGTCTGTCTGTCTGTTACGCTTTCACGCTCAAACAGCTAAACCGATTTAGATGAAATTTAGTATGGAGATAGTTTGAGTCCCGGGGAAGGACATAGGATAGTTTTTATCGCGATAACCGACATCCACGCGGGTGGAGCCGCGGGCGAAAGCTAGTTTTGAATAAAATCAATATTTTATCACAGACTGTTAGGGGTTAGTCTAACAAAATTTGCTAGTGCAAGGTGAATATCCACAGTAAAAGGGGAATGGAGTTTGATTGATACAACTGTTACGATTGACGGCGTTTATTGTACTGAAAAAATGTAATTATAAAATATGATTATGTGCTAAGTATACCTTTGAGCACATCAGCAATTACTCCGTTACTACCTACTACATAATACGAAATGTGCTACTTGCTTGAACACAGACAATACGTACTTAATTAAACTATATTTTATTTGTCTATTCTCAAATAGATTCTGTGGTCTTCGTTCAGGTATCATATATATCATACATTTATATATCTGTTGTAAATAATAATAATAATAAACAGTCCAATCAAGCATTTTTTTGTGTACAATAGATATTAATAAGCACAAACTTAAAAGATACGAACAATACCTTTTTAGTATTACTGCAGATTTCTAAAAATTGACAACAAATTATGAAAAGACTTAAATCCTAATTACTAAATACAAACAATAAATTCTTATAAATGAGCACGATGGTTTATTCTGTGTCTGGGTGGGCACCCAGACACAGAATAAACCATCGTGCTCATTTATAAGAATTCTATAATATGTTTTAAAAAAAATATAAGTATGTTTATCAGTTGTCTGGTTTCCATAATACAAGCTCTGCTTAGTTTGGGATCAGATAGCGTTGTGTGAGTTGTTCCAAGATAATATTATTATTATTAAATAATTTCTCAATAAAACCGTAGTAACTAACAAATATTTATTTAAGCAGTTTATGAAACAAAGCATACAGGTCAAGAGGCTTCAAATAAATTAATTCTACGTTACCTCCTTATTCCTAGCTGGATACTCCATAATAATGGATGAACGCAAATTCGAGTTTCAACTTAGTTTTGAAGTTAGTACAGTATTAGATTACAATATAATTGATTGCTAAGTTGGCCGCATTACATTTACGGTCTAGGTTCGGCTGTAGATCTTATCTACGTAATGAAATTCTTGATTTGGTGATAGTAGAGAAGTTCGATAGTTAAGCAGCGTTGTTACTGCCAGGATCACAGATGGGTGAATGTTTTTAAAAAACATCACACTCTTTTGTGCCTTTTCAGTGGTATTGGCGTTTGTTTTTGTAATAGTGAAAATCAATATTTATTATGTGGGGAATTAACACCGTGGTCACAAGGGGACTTGTGACCACGGCCGGTGCAACCTGGTCGAAACGTCAAGCAATTTTACGGTTAATAATGCGCGTTAATCTGTGCATTGCGTTTAATAAATAGTTATAAAAATACAACGCGAAAATTTAAACGTTTGAAAATTTATATTAAAAAAAATGGTTGTCTATAAACTTTCGCGATTTGTACACATTTTTAAAATATATATATTACGGGTCTTAATCGCGTGTCTAACTAGTCTTCCCGTGACCACGGCCGTTGCAATACGGTCGAAACGTCGGGCAATAAACAAGGTATTTTACCTTAAATTATTCACGCGATTAAGACCCGTAATATATATATTTTAATAAATGGTTGTCTGTAAAGTCCGTTTACGGACGATAATTTTGGAATACCATGCTTGTGAGAGCTTCTTTTTATTACCCGACTGTAAAGAGCGTGTATCTTGTATGTATGTATGTATGTAACATTCTTTATTACCTGATATTTCACAATCCACTGAACGAATTTGTACAATTAAGACGTCGTTAGATTTGTCTTGATTGCCTGACTGTTCTTAGATATGTGACGTTTGAAAAAAACAAACATGGCGGCTGTGAGAAGTCAAAATAAAGAGATGTGAAAAAAAAAGTTATTTTGAATACTGCAATATGGGTATCAAATTAAAGGGCTCATATAAAGCATTTCAAAAAGGTATAACATGATGTAATACTAAAAAAGTTAGTTTCTTTTTTTAATTTTCAATACTTGTGATAAAAGTTACTTGTTACGTCGTCGGTTGCATACTACAGCTACTAAAAAGTATTAAATAAAAAAATAAATTATAGAAATAAAGAAACCCGCCTGCACAAAAAAGATGAAAACAAGATCCCCTATATAATTATATAATCATGCAGTCGGAGGCACTTTGCTAAGTTCATCGAGGTTCATTAATGCCTCCGACAGTTTTCATCTTTTTTGTGCAGGCGGGTTTTTTATTTTTAATTAATTAATTTTTCCTATTAAGTATATCGCATGTAGCTGCAATCGCCAAAACATTAATGATATTGTAATAAACAATCATGCCTGTGACAGCTTTAGTGGAACCGACGGCCACAATACTTCTGCCTGTCAGCAGGCGAGACGTGACGGACCATGACATTCAGCCTATTAGCTGGCGGAACGTGACGGACTGTGAGGGACCATGACAATTTGTCGTGCGTGCACCCGGTCATCGATTTATAAGACGTTATCACGTCAAAAATTTAATAATTTATTTCGCTTAAAACAGAAGAAATATTACATTTGATTTACCGTTGAAAATAGCAAACGAACTAAACATGTAACGAAATAAAATGGCCATGGTATGTCACAAAGCTTTTAAAAAGCTGTGGTATATCCAATTACTTATATTAATCCAATATTTTATCCAATTATTGCAATAAAAAAGCGACAAAGCCTTATGCCTAAGGCATCGGTCTCGCAATCGTGAGGTCGCGGGTTCGAATCGAGACGTGAACCCACTCCTAACACTAGCCTTTGAGCTTAGCTGGAGGGGTTAACAAGATTGCTAGTAATGTGGGACTCAATCCCACATTGCTAGTAATTTTAAAAGAAAAAAGAAATACCTGCCGTCTATAATTTCTTCTATTTCTTTCATACATAATAAAATAGTAATTAAATAAATATTTATGAAAACTTGAAACGAGAAGTCTTTACACCCCCAATATTTTAGAGTATTTCTACGTCCGTCATCACGCAAAAACAACTAGCAAAAATATTTGTCAAGAATCTATCCAGACATATAGGTATTATACTTGTTCAGAACTTCTAAAACTATTTTTAAATATAAAAATATGTTTAACATAAATAAAGAAATTGAAATGAACCCATGACAGTGCTAAAATGCAAAAAAGCGCTTTTTTTCTATAAAACCACGTCATCTTTTAAATCACAGATGGCTTTGAAACCCCAATGACGTCGGTGTATCGTTGAGCTCAAATGATCATTTCAAAGGACCCTTCCGTCTCATTAGGTACTGAGGTTCATTCAGAGCGGCGGTGACGGCTATGCGATGTGGATAGTGGTACTCAAAGATGGCTGCTTTTTAGAACGATTTGAAAAATGTTTGAGTTTGAATATCGGTTTTAGTATTAAGGAGGAAAATGCTTTGAGTTTATGAACGTGCCTTTATTTATTATACCTACTGGATTTGCGGTTTTATTTCTAAAATAATTTTAAATCTGTAACATTCTACCGGGGGATGTAAGGGGGCGCATCACCATCTTTCGCTCCAAGCCAACCTCACCTGCACGCGGTACATCCTGCTGTACAACGAACGAGGCTCTGGCGACCGGCTGGTGGCGGTATAACCATCCCAATTTAAGGCGTAGCTGAAGTAATAGGTCAGTGACGGGCAGCAGCGTCACTGATGCGAGAGCTACGCCCTGCGATCGCCAACCCGCCTGCCCAGCGTGGCGATTATGGGCATTACCCCAAATGCACAAAGCACTAAGGCCACGGCCCCCAGTTCCCGGCAGTCACGCTATTCCTGGACATGGTGGCGTCCACGGTAACGGCGTGGCGGGGGGTGCTAAGAATCTCCGGGCTACGGAAGGCCACCACAACCGACTGACCCTGGCGACGTATAACGGACGCACGCTACGGCTAGACTCGCATCTGGCACAACTTGAGGTGGAACTTGGGAAGATTAGGTGGCATATCCTCGGGTTAAGTGAAGTCCGAAGAGAGGGAGAGGACACCATAACCCTCGAGTCAGGCCACCTTATGTACTTCCGCGAGGGAGACCAAAAATCTCAAGGTGGTGTTGGGTTTCTGGTAAATAAGTCCCTTTCTGACAACGTTGTGGAAATGTCTAGCGTGTCGAACAGGGTAGCGTACCTCATTATCAAGCTCACCGAGAGGTATAGCCTCAAGGTAGTGCAAGTGTACGCACCGACCTCGGCACATCCAGACGACGAAGTGGAGGATATGTTCGATGACATATCGAGGGCCCTCCACTCAACCACTAAGACCCACTACAACGTTGTTATGGGGGACTTCAACGCTAAAGTGGGAGTACAAAATTGCAGCGAATTGGTAGTAGGATCCCATGGATTTGGAAGCAGAAATCATAGGGGGCAAATGCTAGTCAACTTCCTCGAACGGGAGGGGCTCTTCTTGATGAACTCCTTTTTCAAGAAACGGCCCCAAAGGAAGTGGACGTGGCAAAGCCCCGACACTATGACGAAAAACGAGATCGACTTCATCATGACGGACAAAAAGCATATATTCAGAGACGTCACCGTGATCAACAGGTTTAATACCGGTAGTGATCACCGACTTGTCCGAGGCTCTCTGAATATCGACCTCAAGGCGGAACGTGCCCGTCTGATGAGGTCCAGGCTCCGACCTACTTTGCTCCAAACCATGATAGGATCCGAAGCATTCCAGTCAAACCTGGATAACCGATTTGCTGCCATGGAAACCACAACAGACGTAAACCAGAAGCTCGTAAATGTGGTTCGGATACTCAGGGAAGAAGGTACGAGATTTTGTGAAATGCAGCGTAAGGGCAAGAAGTCAAAGCTTTCGGAAAAGACTTTAGGGCTAATGAAGGAGCGACGTGAAAACCCACCCGTCACTTCGTCGGAAAAGCGCGCTCTAAACCAAGAGATCAACAGGCTTATACGACACGACCTTCGGTGCTCCAACACTCTTTTGATTAAAAGAGCGATCGAGCAGAACCGGGGGTCAAAAGTGTTCGTACAATCTCTTGGAAGAAGCCACCTGACGAAGTTTTTTTTTTTTTTTATTTTTTTTTATTTTATTTAGATTCATTCACAATATTATAACAGGAAACATTCCTAAGGCAATATTGCGAGCTATTTTATTATTAATCTGTTTTTAACAAATATGTAATAGAAATATTTTCAAAATTAATCAATTTCAATAATAATTATATAAGTATCTGTCTTTAGAATTAATATGTAATAATTATAACAATAAAAAATGAATATGATAATTAATATAACAATAACATTTGATTAAATAAAATAGTAATTATATACAATCTGTAATAAACAATTTAAAAGTAATGAATATATATTAAATTTAATAAAAGCCCGAAATAATGGAACTTTGGGCTACTTCTGTGAATTTCGGCAGACTACAGTTATATATATCTATATGAGTAGCCGTTACGTTGATAATTCGTATGGCACGCGACAAGGGAGCAAATTTTGATAAATTGGTCCTCGCCACCGGCACTCTGAGTGTAGCAGGGCGGCGACGCGCACCTACGTACCCGGTGGGAGCACACAGCTCCAAACGGGCCAGCACGGCCGGGTGATGCAGCTGCCCGCGCAGCACGCGCCACACGTAGCACGCTAGCGTGACATCGCGCCGGACGCTCAGCCGCACGTATCCGACCATTCCGAGCACAAACAAGCTTGGGTATATCCGTGGGTACGATGGGTACACTCCATATTCTTTTAGATACATATATCGCGTGAATTTGTTTTGTATTTTTTCCACCATAAGGCTATACTTCGCCTCATGGGGATTCCAAATAATGGCCGTCGACTCTAGATGACTCCGAACCAGTGCGTTATATAATAATCTCACGACTATTGTATTGCTAAAATCTTTACTATTTCTTAAAATTAAACCTAAATTTCTAAATGCCTTGCCGCAGATGTCACCAATGTGCTTACGGAACGTCAGCTCAGGTACCATTTCAACACCTAAGTCACGGGTACCACTTAGACGCGGAATCATTGCATCATCCATTCTAAGTTGACCACAGCAAGTGGAGAAGTCGTTTCTTCGAAGCCGGCAGTCATCTCCGAAGTGGAAGGCTTCTATGGCCGGTGATACGCTTCGCATGCATCTCGACCTGATCCTGAAAATGAGGGTCCTAGAGCCACTCTAACACGCCACTACACCGAAGACCTGCCAGAAGTCAACATTGACGAAATCGTGCTGGCTCTTAAACAGCTGAAAAATGGAAAAGCCCCTGGAGAGGATGGCGTTACAACAGAGCTGTTAAAAGCTGGAGGTAAACCCGTACTGAGGGAGCTCCAAAAGCTTTTTAATGCTGTCCTGTTTGAAGGGAGAACTCCGGAGGCGTGGAGTAGAAGTGTAGTCGTCTTGTTCTTCAAAAAAGGAGATAAGACCCGGCTGAAGAACTACCGACCTATTTCTCTTCTAAGCCACGTCTATAAGCTGTTTTCAAGAGTCATCACGAACCGTCTTGCGCGAAGACTTGACGAATTCCAACCACCGGAACAGGCTGGATTTCGGAGCGGATATGGCACCATAGACCACATCCACACAGTGCGGCAGATTATACAAAAGACCCAGGAGTATAATCAGCCCCTGTGTCTAGCATTCGTGGACTATGAGAAGGCCTTTGACTCGATTGAAATCTGGTCCGTTCTGGAGTCTCTGCAGCGATGCCAAGTAGATTGGCGATATATCCAAGTGATGAGATGTCTCTACGAAGCAAACAAAACCTATACCATTGCATCGAGGAGTGAGGCAAGGGGACGTTATTTCCCCGAAACTGTTCACAAATGCAATGGAGGATATGTTCAAGACGCTGCACTGGAAAGGGCGGGGCATCAACATCAATGGTGAATACATTTCTCACTTGCGATTTGCAGATGACATTGTCATAATGGCGGAAACGCTGCAGGACCTGCAACGGATGCTGAATGACCTGGCTGACTCCTCTGTACGCATCGGCCTACGGATGAACTTGGATAAAACCAAGGTCATGTTCAATGAACATGTACTACCGGAACCGATAGCGGTGCACGGCGCCGTTCTCGAAGTTGTTCAAAAATATGTGTACCTCGGGCAATCTTTGCAGTTAGGTAGAAACAACTTCGAGGACGAGGTGAACAGGAGAATTCGGTTGGGTTGGGCAGCGTTTGGTAAGCTACGTCAAGTCTTCTCATCGTCGATCCCACAATGTCTAAAGACTAAAGTCTTTAATCAGTGCGTCCTACCCGTCATGACATATAGAGCCGAAACGTGGACACTGACGGTACGGCTGGTCCACAAGTTCAAAGTCGCTCAGCGGGCTATGGAAAGGGCTATGCTCGGAGTTTCTCTTAGGGACAAAATCAGAAATGAGGTGATCCGGCAGAGAACCAAAGTTATCGACATAGCCCACCGGATTAGCAAGTTGAAGTGGCAGTGGGCTGGCCATATTAGCCGAAGAACCGACAACCGTTGGGGTAAACGAGTTCTTGAGTGGAGACCGCGGCTTGGCAAACGTAGTGTAGGACGCCCTCAAGCCAGGTGGAATGATGATATACGCAAAACGGCTGGCAGGAGCTGGATGCGAGAAGCCGAAGATAGAACAAAGTGGCGTGCAATTGGAGAGGCCTATGTCCAGCAGTGGACTGCGATAGGCTGATGATGAACATTCTACCTGTCAAAGGGTATCTTAAATAGTGATTCAGTATATAATTAAATTAAGCAAATGTTTGGTTTTACCATAGACGTATAGACCAGAACTGCGCCATAAATTGCCTTACTAAATTAACCACTCTCTATTTTTTTTATTTAATTTATTATAATACAACAAGCTTTCAGTGTTTACACCAAGGAGCTTATTGTATACAGCTAAGTAACACACAAAATATTAAGATACGAGTAGGTAATACAATAATAAATAATAGATGTAAATGTTAACATATAAAATCAAATTAATAACAATATAAATTGAAATTATATTTAGGACTATTATTCTGGATACAAAATTGAAAATTAAAATAGAGAGAGAAAGAGACAACGCTACTTTGTGGACAATAGATGTTAAATTGACAGGGCCGCACGAGTTTTTTTCGATTCCCACCCAGATGAGTACGATGGTTTATTCTGTGTCTGGGTGTTATTTATCTATAATATGTATGTATTTAGAAATATATAAGTATGTTTATTTCCGGTTGTCATAGTTCAAGCTCTGCTTAGTTTGGAATCAGCTGACGTTGTGTGAGTTGTCCCAAGATATTATTTTATTATTTACTTTTTAACTGAAAGGGATGGCTCGGTCCAGGTCTATTCGTCAATGGGTTTTACTTTGTACTAAAAAAGTTTCCACACTTAAGGCCTATTTGACAAAACATTTTAAATCGAAAAAAAATAAACTACTAGAATAAATTTTTCACCATAAAAAATCTCACCATGATAATGTGAATTAGCCCTTTTAATATAAAAACCTTAAAACCCGAAATATTGAAGAAAAAAAAGAACGCAATCATCGCACTTTAAATCAAATTAGTTCGCGCTGCGTAGGAAAAAGTTTGACAGCCGCTGACGTAACACAATGAACGTCACGACACGCCACGACGTCTTTATACGTATTCGTGCTAACTCTGAATCAATTGATAACGCATGGAGGCGTCGACTCGACGTTTTATGTTTTTGTTTGCCTACTTATTGTTAGACTATTTTATTTATTGCCTGTCACCCGTCTGTCTGTTTACCCGTCCTAACATATCCCCAGTGGAAGGGATAGTTAAGGTCACTATAAATACCTCACTGTACCTTGTTCAGTTGTTAATTTACATGCAATAGAGAGTGAGAAAGTATGAAACCATTTTATTAGGAAAAATAGAAGTTCGCACGACTGTTGTGTGTTATGGTTGTGAGTTCAATTCGTACACGGGATAGAGTTTTGTAAGATCCACAACTGTTGGTCCCGAGTATAGTAACCTTTGTGGCGGTAATTATGTACACTGGCACATATTGAGAAGCCTTTAAACAAGGAAAATAATTAAGAAAATTTGAGTTGTCTGAGAGAGAACATCGTAAGGTCTCAAAACTAAAAAGTCAAAGACGTAAGTGACCAATATCAATTGAACCTATGTCATAACTTACAGTTAGTTTTTATACAAATTAGTTAAATATATTCTAAGAAAAAACTTTTTTTTTAATATAAGGTAACTAAAAAGCAAGAAATAAAGTAGGTACAACATTTTGAAGATGGTGCTTAAAGCATTAAACTACATTTCCTGGCATCAATTTCAAAATGTTTAATAATTTTTGTTGTTGTACCTATATTTTGTTTATTTTTTAGTTAACTTATATTTATTTTGAAAGCCGGTTTTTATTTTTTTGTAAAAAGTTTTTATTTCTTACTTTTTAGTGTAGCATAATCCTTACCGCTAATTTTTATTAACAAAATGTTGCGTTTTGCGATACAAGGCCGTTGATTTTTGAGGAGTTCACCTGATACTAGACCATCAGTGCCATTACATGATCATCAGATCCTAACTTTGATGACATGGGGATGGGAATGGCACCAATCTGGAAGTTTCCCATTTCAAGCACAGAAATAATTTTTCAAATCGGTGCAGCCGTCTGCGCGTAATACAACAAAAAAAAAATGCAGTCGAATTGAGAACCTCCGAAGAAAAATTGAAATATGTCAAATTTAACATTGTTTTTACAAAGTATAAAAGTACGTGACAATTTTCTATCAAGCACTCACTCGCCCGACATACGGGGCAACTTTCTATAGATACTGAAAAAACGCTTTGAACTTTCTTTCCCAACTTGCAAAGTAGTTGAAGTGACGTGCAAAGTTTGACAGCCGCTGACACATCATGATCACGATTCACTATACATCTACCTATAGTATTCAATATTCATGCTTACTTTATTATGCGAGATATTGAGGATGAGTTTTTAATATTACATTTTATTAATAAATACTTTGTATAATGAAATTCTATTTTGTTACGAGGGCCGTTGCAATGTCGTAAAAAAGATTGCGAAATTATTATAAAACAAATATCAGAATTTATATATTACTTACTAGTTGTCCTAGCGAATTTCATACCGCCTCTATTTTTTGTAAATCGAGTTCAACTGTGAGTCTAAACCATTCTCGAATCCACTAGAACCCACACAGCCATTTAGGAGGACTTCAGTGACATACACACGCACAGAAGAATTATAAATACGAAGGTGTAACGCCCACTATTAAGTCAATTCAGAGACACTTCACTATGAAACTCATGATAAATTCCGCCTAGCTATATTGGCTATAGAGCGCACATACAAACATACGAGTACATATCGACGGCTTCCACGCATAAGGTCGAAATTCAGTATTACTATACATTCATCAAATCAAAATGATATTTTAAGCTGCTGATGCTGTTGTCGGTCCCACATTTCTAGCAATCCTGTTATCCCCACCAGCTAAACCAAATTGCCTCTGACTGGGTTCACGTCGGTAGTATAATGGGTAGTACTCAAATCTGAAACCGCTTGATTACGAGAACGAAGCCATAACCATTAGGCTACCGCCGCTTCATTGAACGCTTCCGTGCAAATGCTAAAACAAAAAAATGGTCCCACTGAAAATTGTTACGAGGAGCTGTCGATATACTCGAAAAACATTACCCATCTTCTAGCATACTTAAATTTCTATACTATTCATTTTAATTGGCGAACAAAATGATTACCTACAAAACCAAGCAAAGCAACATCAAAGGTTTAAGCAAAAAACATGGGATTTTCAACAACAAAACATAAAACCTTACACAGAATACAAAATCAATAGCGTACCATCCACCATCAGTTCTCATAATCTCGTTAGAGGCAGTCGTTAGCCCTCGGATCATGTGAGATCGGGCCCTGGATAATTGCCTTTGTTAAGTCGAGTCTAAGCGAATGTTTTACTTAAAACATTCAACAAAAACATGTACACAATTTCGTTTGCTCCCTTGTCGTTAAGATAATGGATACATTTAAAAAAAAAAAGATTATGGAAAACTAGCTGTGCCCGCGACTTCGGTAGTGTGAAGTTGCTGTACTGCTCACACCCTCCTTACATCATCAGCTGTCTGACAGTGAAAGTTACGTCAATTTAATTTAAGATTAGCCGGTACGAAAAGACAGACAGACAAAAAAATAAAAACTGTGTTTTTGTTAGACACTATACAGGTTGTCCCAAAACTATAATTAGAGTTTTTGTTAGACACTATACAGGTTGTCCCAAAACTATAATTAGAATTAGATGTCGACAGTTATTGGTTATTTCGACTACTAAGGTAGATTTGACTGACTAAACAGGATACTTTATAAAAAGAAAAATATCTACCAAATGAACTTTTATATTGTTATTTTCTGTATATTGTTTTTTTTTTAAAGACGACTCCCGCAGTAGTGTACAAGCCCTGTGTCACGGGGGACTTTACAAACATATAAGTCACGGACACAAAGTGACCCGCAACAACAAATTGTGGATCACACAAAGTGCTGTCCCGTGTGGAAATCGAACCAACGATCTCTAGCGTAGCAGTTGGACACACTCCCACCGCGCCACAGAGGTAGTCAATTTATAGTACTTCTTCTTCCTATAATAGAAACCTTCTCTAGTACCTATAGTAAGACTCCTCTAGGTACAAGATCTGATACAGTTTTTTAACAAATCAGACTACTTCTTCAGTACAACGATACAATCAATTAATGTTGATGAACTTGTTCCCCTTTTATTCCCATTTGAAATCATTAAATGACTTCTCCCGCTGTGGGCACGAGCGGGAGGGCGTGTCAGACTCTTACTAACTAAAACCCATCTGTGTTTCTTCTTTCGCCCTGGTGTTCCGGGAGCACGGTAACTCTTTCGAACGATCCCGCACTCCCGGTGGGCGCCGGCCCAATGGGGCCCCGTCGATTTCTGACACCCCTTTGAGGCCCGCGTGGAACACTAGCGCGCCGTTGACCCGAGCCTGGTTCTAAGCTGGACGGTGAGCTACCCACTGCTCGTCGTCCGCAGGTCCGCGCCTACGGCGGCCGGATTGCAATACGGTCGAAACGTCAGGCAATAAACAATTTCACTTTAAATTATTCACGCGATTAAAACCCGTAGTATAACTATTTCAATATAACCTAATTTTTTAGGTTTATAATTTTATATTGGATTTAATCAATTATTATTGTAACAGATAAAACAAAAAAGTACGAAGGTAAATGTGTTTAAGTATTGGTAGGTACTTTGGTAATTCTCCAAAAAAAATAATGCCTTCCTGTCTGTCTGTCTGTCTGTCTATCAGTTATGTTTTCATGATTAAGCCGCTGAACCGATTTAGATGCAAGTTGGTATAGAGACGAAAGGCCATAGGATAAGTATTGTCGTACCAGCCGATATCTACGCGGGCGGAGCCGCGTTCGAAAGCGAGTTAATCTATAATAATAATAATAAATTGGGACAACTCACACAACGCTATCTGATCCCAAACTAGGCTGAGCTTGTACTATGGAAACCAGACAACTGATAAACATACTTTTATATTTCTAAATACATACATTATTATAGGTACTCACACCCAGACACAGAATAAACCATCATGCTCTAAAGTCAGGCTTACTAACCACTAGACCAACAGGCCAATCGATGATATTTTTAACCATGTTGTAATTTAACGTGTTTATTTTTAATGCTTTTGGTTCAACGTTTTAAAAACAAAACGTGAAAGTGAGTTTATTTTCTTGTAGTAATAGTCTTATCGTAATGAATTTTATCGTTCCTTAGTTATTTAATATACAAAATGCACTTAGGAGAATATTTACCTTTTGAAGACAATTACTTTATTCCAAGAATCTTTTCCTTTGTCGAGTGTAGTTTATTAGATTAACGATTCTTGAAGTTTCTATTGCAATAATATTTCTGTTAAAACATAAATATTAGAAAACTTATGGTGCTGGACTCCTGGTAGGGGCCCGTCACGGTACACGGTTGCATGGGGAACAGCATAGTCCACGACATCGTGGTATGCATGTCCGTGCGCAGCATCAGCTTCTTTATTTTATGGTAATAACACTCTATTTATTTGTAATTACAAAATCGTTATCCTTAGAAAGCTTACAACGTCCGTAAATACCAATGCGCGGCGGACATCTTTGAGCGCACCGCGCATACGCCAACTCACGCGGGCTTGCCGTGAAAACAAAAAAAAAAGAATTTGAATGACCCAGAAGAAATAAATTTGTATTAGGCACAATACAGATTAATAATAATCCCCTTCGCAACTGTTTTTGATTAATATTATAACAAGATTATATCGATTTAATAAAACCATTATTGCATTTACGTTTACAATAGTAGAAGCCGCAGACCAAAGACTTGTAGATGCCTTTTCTCAAAATGATCTTAGGATTTGAGATGTCTTTGTACTCGTGAACCCGCCGTCTCATGACCTAAAGTGACCTATGTTTAGTCATATTATGATGTTCGGTACAAGTACAGTCGGTGTCATACGTCACTAGTTTCAATTTTATCAAAAACCTAGGCTAAAGCCTCTGTAATGTAATATGTAACTCATGTAAAGCTTTTTTGTAAGTTAATGCTCCCATCCATATCATAGGAGGCTAATTAATTTAAAGCTTCATTACACCCACTTTACGTACCTACTATGGTTACTGCTTTACATGAGTAACATGGTGTAATGGTTGTAGTACCTTACTGTCATAACTTTGTATAGACAAATATATTGTAATAATTGGCATTTAAAAAAAAGTGGCCATGAGTTTTTATCGCCAAGTTCTTTTCTCAAAGCTTTACTCTTGCAAACTCGGCATTAAAAGTAGAATCATTATATTCCAATTTTTTTCAGACTTTCATAAGCGTTGCATTCTGTGACCTAAGTAAATAAAGTACTTTTGACTTTGACTTTGAAAAGCCACTCTTCAGTTAGGGCTAGGAAAACGAAGATAATTTTGTTTCTATCATTATACTTAACCGATTATGTTAAATTAGAATTTTAGCTTTGAACCTTTAATAAACTAATTAAAATCTATTCATGGGGTTCTGCGTCAACTCCAAACCAACAGACCTAATAATTAGTTGATCTAGGTTAGCTTTTTATATATACTCAGCTAATTTACAATTTTATAATTGTAGAATCTGGAAAACAAATTGAAAATGCCGTGTAGTACAGGCATGAGAATAGTGCCACGCCATGTCTTCCCCTGGGCGTAGTCTAGGCGACTAAGAGATTTCCCACCGGAGGACGGGCAGCAGCGTCCTCTGCGTATTTTGAAGTCTTGCTGCGATCGCCAACCCACTCGCCAAGCATGGCGATTATGGCAATTACTCCTACCTAGGTTCTACTGGGAAGCCACGTGCC
Source organism: Herminia tarsipennalis (assembly GCA_945859575.2). NCBI lineage: Eukaryota > Metazoa > Arthropoda > Insecta > Lepidoptera > Erebidae > Herminia > Herminia tarsipennalis. The sequence goes on along the minus strand of OX243847.2, from coordinate 4,220,410 downwards.
CAGCAGTGAGCCATCATGTGGGTTGATATAAAATTAAAGTTTATTAGGTATATTTTTCTTTACAATAGGTATTTGTAAAATTACTACTATTCTTTACAAATTCATCCTATTTCAAGGACACCATTTTATCATAGGATATTATAAGATTTTTAAGTTTGAGTTATGCTATAAAGTAATTTCTGTATTGGTCGAGTGAATGATCTAATTGCTTTTACGGTCACTTACCAGATAACATTTCTCAATCTAGCATAAAGATCTATATTTACGCTTCTTAGCAAATTGTAAAAATAAAACGAAAAGTATTTACATAAACGATTTGAGTAGCATCTTATTAAAATGCAAAGTTGGGACTTCAAAATAGCATCGTGGGATGCACTTACTACTTTAACAATCCTCCTTTGTCTAAAGAAAAGCAAAGTCTTTGGACTTAATAACTGGCGGGCGATTTATGAATAGTTGCTGCGGACTTTTGCATTCTAATTTATTTACGAGTGCTAAGAACAAGAGCGAGGTTACTTTGTAGCGAAAATGAGTAAAAATTTGATGTATTACTTACATAATGTAAGGTATTGCCAGTTTTGAGAGTATTTTGGAACTTAGTAAAATGAGTTGATAAACTTTCTCGATTTGTACATGTTATGAAAATATATATATGTATTACGTACCGTATTGAAACGGCCGTGCAAGTCTACCTGTGACCACGGCCGTTGCAATACGGTCGAAACGTCGGGAAATAAACAAAGTATTTTACCTTAAATTATTCACGCGATTAAGACCCGTAATATATATACTATGTCAATATATTTTCATAATTAGTAACATGAGGTTTACATCAAATTATCCGGATCCAACCGTTACTTATAAGTCAACACTTGTTTTACAAGAAGTCTCAGCCATAAGCGGTCTTGGCGGGTATTAGTATAATATCAGTTATTCTTTCGTCAAATAGTGATGTTATTTAGCCCTATCTTTGTCATTTCTTCCATATTTCTTGGTCACATGACGAGCTACCCGTTGATGTTCGCTGAAAAAAAAAATCAGGGGCACGAGCCTCCCCAGACAGTTGTGTTGTGTACCGGATTCCTCTTAACCTCTTTTACCATTAGCCTCTTGCCCCCCCCCCCTTCAGAACGTAGTGCGTACGTGCGACTCACACTTGACCGGTGTCGGGCAAAACGAATCCGTCGTAAACATGCTGAACCTCTTATAACTGGCACTGCCATTTACCTCGCGAATGAAATCCGGCATCCGCCCATGTAGGTAGGCCATGTACAACGAAGGCTTTAGATAACTTCTTCTGCTTAAAAATTTTCGCATTCTTGGATCAATTCTCATTGCTGCTCCGGTCCTATTGATCTTAGCGTGATGTTTTATAGCTTATAGTCTTCCTCGATAAATGGGCTATCCAACAGCGAAAGAATTTTTCAATTCGCATCAGTAGTTTGCCGAGATTACCGCTTTCAAACAAACAAACTCTTCAGCTTTATAATATTAGTATACCTTTACAAAATTAATATCCCTAATTACCATAATAATTAAAACCAATCCCGATAAAACCATTTCATCCGACTGTACAATCTATGAGCTTTCGATATCCCTCTTACGAAGGAATTTATTTAATAACGTAATAAAATGAAATCCCACAGTATTGCTGAAAACTGTGGAACATAAAGCGAAATAATTTTATTGTTTGAATTTACATAGCTTTTCATACTTTTTGAATAAACTTTTAACAGTCAATTTGATTTAAGAGTTCACATTCAAATACGGTTATTCACTTAGGTTTGAAAAATATAACATCTTTTTTTTAAATGTACCTACATGTTTTATACCTTAGGGTAATCACAAAAATCGTATATTTATCGTTATGTGAAATGTCCTGAAAAATGCCTTATTTTTGAATGCTAAATAATAGGTACAAAAGATATAATAATATCTTGGGACAATTCACACAACGATATTTGATCCCAAACTAAGCAGAGCTTGTACTATGGAAAACAGACAACTGATAAACATACTTATATATTTCTAAATACATACCTACATTAAAGATAAATAATACCCAGACACAGAATAAACCGCTCGTTCACACAAAGTTTTATCCTAGGTGGGGATCGAACCCACGACCTCTTGCGTAGCAGTCGGATACACTCCCACCGCGCCACAGAGGCAGTCAAGGACAAAAAAAAAGGAAAGATACGAAAGAAACAGGTGATAAAACTGCATGCATATTACGTAAATATCTTAAGTTTACTAATTATATAACGCTTTAAAGTAAAATATTGTTTGATTAGGAATATGGCGATTGCCGTATTTATTTTAAAGTGTTATTGAAACTTGATTAGTTATGATAAGATACCTACATCTCCAGCGGCAAATCTAGAATTTGATTCTGGGGGGGGGGGAGGGCACGAGGAGGAAATGGCCGTGCTGGATCTAACATGCTTACGACGGGTGGGGGAGCATTTAGTTTCGCCCGACGGCCAAGTGTGAGTTGCATGCACGACGGAGGGGTGAGTGCCAAAATACAAGAAATTCAGTACACAAAACCATCGTCTGGGGGGCCTATCAGCCCCTGGATCCGCCTACGTATGTACATCTCTATCTGAAAGGAGGAAGATACTGGGATTTAAATTAGATGAGAGAGATGACATTTGGTAAGAAAGTAGCTTAAAGCTTAAGGATTAAGGTTATGAGCGGTTGACCCAGCGCAATGTTTGTTCCGGCGAGGCTTCGCCCAAGGGCTCGGACAATGTTACAACCTTTCGAGGCGGAGACCGGCGAGGTCGTCTGTCAGCTGAAATCTCTACACTTGACAGTATCCGGGCGATTATCCGGGAGGAGTTGGGAAAGGTTGTTATAGATAAACTTCCCGGCATTGTCAGCCGTTTACTGGATAATCACTATGCCAACACTAAAATCTTCCAAACAATGCAATTAGTGAATGATGGAATTAGCGCCGTGTTGACTAAGTTGGAATCTTTAAGCGTGGTGGAGCTATCTGCAGATTCAAGCACCCCGAGGGCGCGTGCATCGATGAAGCAAGTGGGATGCGATCATGGAAATAACCAGACATTGTCTTCAAGTAGCGAGTTACCGCCACTACCTACAGATCCGGTGCTGCTTTCAAATATTGTTGTCGCGCGGCCTAAGCCTAAGACGCAGAAACATAAACTGCAAAGCGGACGATCATCTTCTGTGCTCACTAGTGCGGCTACAGCGTCGGGTACTCAGGCGCTGTCTACTATTCAACAACCACTGACATCTGCCGCCCAGCTCCCCCTACCTTTACCTGCAGCGGCAGACCCTGAGTGTGCTACTATTGATCAAACAGTAAATGATTGGACAGAGGTTCGGCGCAGCAGTCGCTCTCGACCGTCTGTATTACGCGGTATTGCAACACCGGGCTCTACCGGATTGGAGGCGTCGGAGAGATGGCGATACCTTCACCTCTTTTATGTTAAGCAAGGTACAACTGATAGCCAGGTACGAAATCATCTTACTACTATCTGTGGAAGCGACGTCTGCTCGGTTGACGTGCTCAAAGCTCGTGGAAATTATGCATCTTTTAAACTAGGTGTTCCGTCGAAACTGTCCGATCAAGTCATGGCGGCTGAAAACTGGGCTGAGGACATATGTGTTAAAGCATGGAGGCGTAATTTTCGTCGAAACGAGAAACCTTAGAAAGCCCCAAGGACTTCTTACAGTGCCTGTTACCAGTAAACGTAACAGCCATTTCCGTTTATTATACCAAAATGTGCGTGGGCTCAAATCCAAACTATCAACATGGAGATCGAGTCTCATATTCACCGAGCACGAACTAATAGCGGTGACGGAAACAAACCTCGATAACTCGGTTGAGAATTCGGAGTTGTCAATTGGTGATTGGAGCATTTTGCGCAGGGACCGGCTGACTCTAGGAGGCGGCGTGCTACTAGCTGCGTGCCCTGGCGCCACATTGAGGAGGCGACAGGAGCTAGAAACAATCCATGGCGAGGATATGTGGGCTACTTTCACCATGCGCGGCCTAAGTTTAACTGTATGTGTAGTGTACATCAAGCCCTCTGCTACGGACGAGGATTACATGGATTGGTTTTGTAAAGTCGAGAGTTTTATCTCTAATTTGAACGGGACTGTTATAATCCTAGGGGACCTTAACTTAAAGAGTGCATCTATTAATGTAAACAACTACTATTGTTATTTTTTAAGTTTCTGCAATCTTAACGATATGAATGAAGTTGTGAATATGCGCGGGAGTAAGCTTGATGTAGTACTGACATGGGTGGGCGCTAATGTAACTTGCGAACATGGTGTGGGGTTGGAGCTGGTACCATTTGATTTATACCACCCCCCACTGGATGTTTCTGTCCATATTGCTACACGTAAGTGCAGTGAAACGTTAGACCCCAGTAACATTGAAAAGAGTAGGGACTGGCATTTTAGTAAGGCAAACCATGCATTTCTTTATGAACAAATGCAGTTGGCACATTGGCAGGACGTTCTCATGTGCAAAAATGCATCCACCGCTGCCGATATCTTTTACAGGATTGTATATAAAATATTCGATTCCTCTGTCCCAAAGAAAAACCGAATTCCCTACCGTAACAGGCGTTATCCTGTCTGGTTTACAAAAGATCTGATTCGTGATACTCAACGTAAAAACCAACTCCATAAAAAATTGAAACATTCACGATGTTCACGCACTCACACCGAATTTAGCGTACTACGTTTGGATCTAAAGGCTAGAACCAGACAGACTTTTAAGTCATATTACTCTACTGCAGAAAGCAATATTAGAAAACATCCACGGCAGTTTTGGCACCTTGTTGGTAGCCTGCGTTCAAAGGGGGGTTTTGAACCAAGAGTTACTTGTAATGGTGTAACTAGTTCAGGAGTTAACGCGGCTGAAGCATTTGCCCAGTATTTCGCCTCTGTTTTCCAGCCTGATATACCTAAATTAGACCCAAAAAATATAAGCCTTACCGGGAGTGGTTATGTTCCCCTTCCCGTTGTAACTGAACAGGACGTAATAAAGGCGATCGACAAGGTGAAATCAATTCACTCGATTGGCCCTGACAACTTTCCCGCCTACATACTTAAAGGGTGCAAAGATATTTTAGCTGGCCCCCTCTGTCATGTTTTTAACTTGGCCCTTCAGTCAGGTGTGTACCCCAAACAATGGAAGATATCACGAGTAACTCCGATCCCCAAAACCAGTAACAAAACATCCGTCGAAGAACATAGACCAATTGCCATCCTTCCGGCTATTGCTGGGCTTTTCGAACACGTACTCCATGCCATCCTTTATAGACAGATTAACACACATTTATCTGATGCTCAGCATGGCTTTCGACCTGGTCGCTCCGTTGACTCGAACCTTATGGTTCACATGGATTTTATATCTAGAAGCTTGGACAGGGGCCGGCAAGTTGACGTTCTTTACTTTGATTTTTGCAAACCCTTTGACAGGGTAGATAATGACATTCTTTTAACAAAGTTGGCAAATATTGGGTTCACACCGAGCCTTCTTGAGTTCTTTGCTGACTACCTAAGAGACCGTAAGCAGTTTGTCAGGCATGGTTGCTTTGAGTCTAAGCCGTATTCCACTCATTCGGGTGTAAGTCAGGGATCTGTATTAGGCCCACTTTTATTCCTGATCATGATTAACGATCTCCCAACCGGAGTCAAATTTGCAAACTGCCTTTTATACGCCGATGACATAAAGATTGCCTTGGAAGTCCATACCACTGAAGACTGCTTAAACTTACAGATGGATATTGACGCTCTCTATCAATGGAGCACCAGGAACAAGTTACTTTTTAACACAAAAAAATGCTATGTCATGACCTACGGTCGTGGTCTGCGACCAATTCATTACAAGTACACACTTGACGGTAATGATATAACGCGTGTTCACACTATTAAAGACTTGGGAGTAACCTTTGACCGTGGTCTGACATTTAATGATCATATTTCCGTTCTTGCTAAAGAATCATTTAAACGGCTAGGCTTTGTTTTGCGGAACTCTAACGATTTCCAGGACCCACATGCCATAAGAGTTCTATATACCGGCCTTGTAAGAAGTAAACTCGAGACTAGCTCATGTGTCTGGAATCCTCATACAGCGTCCCAGGCTCTAGTACTTGAAAAGGTACAAAAGACATTTCTCAGATACCTTCATAAAAGAGTTTATTATTTCTTTCCCTACATGTACCCTACTAACTACCTCCTGGGGATATTAGGCTTTAACTCTTTGGAGGTAAGACGAGGCCTGAATCAGCTCATCATACCCTGTAAAGTTCTACATGGACGAATCGAAAGCCCAGAGCTCCACTCTCTATTCTGTAGACTATACGTACCTGACAGATACCTTCGACACCGTGAGAGCCACCGACCTAATCTGTTTGCGAGGCCGGCATGTAGAACTGTCGCCAGAGCAAAATCCCCCATATGCCGCACACTAGAGGTGCTCAACGCCCTACTGTCTGCCAACCCTGAGACTGATGTGTTTGCCGACGAGTGGGCAAAGATCATGCAAGTAGCTCTAATGTATTGCGAGAAAAGATATATGAGAGATTCTACTATTTCATATTAATTTGTAAATGTTTATGTATTATTAAATTTATTAATGTATTTGAATATTTTGTAAATGTTATTTATTGTTTGATATAGTTTAATGTTTTTTTTTTGTTTTTGTATAATGTGTTTAATTTTAAGTTAATTAATGTAATTGGTGATGTACCGTTTTAATTAACTATAAATAAATAAATGAGGATTTTTGATCGATCCGTGGGGTTGTAGCCGAGGGAATAAGCTAATTGATAGATATGTAAGAGCTTTGCCTTTTTAAATATTATAAAGAGCCAAAACATACTTGTATAATCAATATTACAATTATCTACCAATTTATACTAAAAGTATAAAGCTAAAGAGTTTGTTTGTTTGAACGCCGTAATCTCAGGAACTACTGATCCGAATTGAAAAATTCTTTCACTGTTGGATAGCCCATTTATTGAGAAAGGCTATAGGCTATATACCATCACGCTACGACCAATAGAAGCGGGGCAGCAATGAAAAATCTTGCAAAAACGGGGAAAATTTACGCAAACGAAGTTGCGCGGGACAGCTAGTGTTAAATTTAATAACATATATAGTCACATAATATAATAATGTCACTACAAACTCTGATATTTAATAATGTCACTACAAACGTAGTTTATCTTTATTCTAACTTAAGAATAGTAGTCATTAAAAATAATGTACCGAAAAATTTTGAATTCAACCGAAATATTTAAAGCAATTTTATTTTTAATGTATGGCATAACGACTACATTAACTAAAACGGTCTTCTTACGTAAAATTTCAACGCAATTTTGAAAACTCATTTTCAAATTCATTATTATAAACGTACTATTTAAGTTTATCTTAGATCGTAACTTTAAGACCTAAAATTTACTGATAATCTCCGATGAAGTCTAAACTTAAAATATAAAATCAAAATGCTAGATGTTTAAATTTTTTTACTGACATCAAACCTTTAAAAACATTTTAGCAACTACTTCAACATGTCTACCGTATGAAAGTTTCATAATTCATGTGCATAACTGTAGCACATATTTTGAGTCTAAAGTATATATTGTAGAAACGTTTGAATGTAAAATGAAAATTTACAATGTTATTAAATACAATAAGCTAGATTACCCTACGAACTAATTATATACAAACTATTAACATTATTTACAACTTACCTAGTATAATAAAAAAAAGGATTACATAAAAAGGGAGTCATAACCAGTCGAAAGATCCTCGCGTCGAAGAATTTCTCCTCATCGATGTCAACCAGTATAGTGCCCAGAAGGCTGGCAGCATTGCTACGTTGTATGGCAATGCTTATTCTCTGAGCAAAGAAAAAGTCAGCCTTCTGGTCACGAGATGCACTGATAAGACGCTGGGAAATATCTTTGAATAAAAGGCGAAATAAAGGCTACAGTCCGTCAAATCTAAGAAGTACCGTTTGACAGTTCTGACAATTGAATGATTGGGATGGGATGAAAAAATCGATTACTATAATATCCGAACTTTAAGAGATCGATTACTATAATATCCGAATTTTAAGAAATCAATTGTTATAATTAAATAAAAGAAATGTTTAGGATATTTTTTTATTCACTACTAGTACTAGTATCGTCGTCTTCGTCATCATCGTCATTTAAATTAATGACCAGTTGATTGTCCATTACATTATCAAAGTGTACGTCTCTTTCGAAGTCGTCCATTATTATTTTCTTTGTTTTTTGTACTACTTTACTCCAATCTTCCTGTGTAACTTGGGCACATGCTTCCTTTAATAAACCTTCCATTTTCTTGACACTGAAGGGTGGTTTTGTGTTGTGTCTTGCTGCATAACCTGTAAAACAATAATGTAACTATTTGATAGCAGACGAAAACCATTGTTTAAATTATAAATGTTAGAAGTACTCGTGTTATTATTATAATATTATAAAATATTACCTTTAACTTGGGCCCAAATCAGTTCAATGGCATTATATTGGCAATGGTACGGAGGAAGTCGTATGACTTTGTGCCCGTGCTCTTCGGCCAATTGGTCAATTACATATGTCGGTTTTGGTGGTTTATGCAATTTCACTAACTGTAATAATTCAGCTTTTAATAGTGACATGTCGGCATCCACTCCTTTTCTTTGCAGCCATGCCACCAAATCTGCTTTCTTATTGGCTGACGTAGGTGCTTTATCAATTTGCACAGAGTGGTATGGGGCATTATCCATTATAATTGTGCTGTTAGGAGGGATATTCTGTAATAAATTTAAGAACCACTCTCGGAACCTTACTGCGTCCATTTCTTCATGATACTCTTTAGTGCTTTTGGATTGGAAAGCTAATAAAGAGTTTTCCACGAAGCCTGTAGACGCTGACCCAGCATGGCATATTATGAGGCGTCCACCTTTTCCTATCGGCACCTTCGAGCACGAAGCTTCAGAATCATCAGTCCATGTTTTCGGCACAGAATGGTTGGAATTTAGCCAGGTTTCGTCCAAAAATATTACATTATTCCAGTTTATAATTTGTTTAACTTCGCGCAGGAATGTTAGTCGCTGCATAATTATGTCATGTCGCTCCATAACAATTTTTCGTTTGTCAACTTTTTTGTATCTGAAGCCAATTCCTGTTATTACCGTTCTCAACGACTCTATGCTTCCCTTATACAGCCCGGCATCTTTTAAAGTTGCACATAACTTTGCCAATGTTGGAAATTCGCCTCTTGTAAAATACCCGTATATATGGTTTCTAATAGCATGACTATCGAATTCATCGATGCCTGTCACAGGTTTATTTCTTTTTCGTTTTTTCGGTGTGTGAAGTACGTTACTGTCACTCCCCGAAGGCCCATATTTTTCACTTAATATTTTGCCAACGGTGCGGCTACCAATACCGAGAGCTTCACCGACGCGATCCCGAACTTGTGTAACTGGCAGTAGAAGTCCACCATTTTGAGATTCACGCTCAAAATACTCGTGTAATTTCACCACCAATTCACGAGCCTGGCTGTTCAAAGTACGTCCTCTTTTCGACATTATTAATAAACACTTGCTTAGTTTGGAGTCCAGTATAAATATTGCCAAGGTAAACGGATAAAGAATGATCAGTCCAGAAAAGTAATAGCCAAGTCACAAATTGTAAAACACAAACGAGAAAGCAAGTACGCGCACAGTCAGCTTCCAAGATGGCGAGAGACTGCTGACGCCGAACCGACCGAGCGGACCGCGTGCGCTTGTAGTTGGCAGTGTTGCCAGAAAAAAAAAATTGTAGAGACTTGGACACCTGCGATTTTGCCTATTGACCTAAAAATAATTAAATTAATTTATTTTAGGGTATCTGTGTATTCAGTGCATTATGCGGTCGCGCAGTAACGTCGTTAATTTATAACATCAGGCAACAACATTTTTGTGAATGGGTTCTACATACCTTATTTTTATTAGTTTTAGACGTAGAAATAAGACTTAGAAGAAAAAATTGTAATTGTAAAATCAATGGATGTGCTTGTTAAAAATTTGTTTATTTCTCTGTAATATGCAAACCCATACTATCATACACAAAAATAAATGTAAAAAACACTATCCCTGACTCCATTTACTATTTCGACAGCGTTAGCGCGAGAAACCCCGACTTATTTGGGCGCGAAAATCAAAAATCGACAAATCGCTTTCGACAACTTTTTAAAGAAGCAAATATATTTGATTTATAAATACGTATTTTTGGTGAATGGGTTTTATCTCATATTTTACGATTACATAACTATTTAGTTATGTAATCGTAATATGTGAGATAAATCCCATTCACATGAAAAAATATTTGTTTGGTTGTCAAGTGTAATTTGTAAATAATACATTCGATTTTTCGTATATGTAAACGATTTTTTTGCATACAAGTGTATCCGAAGAGTCGCAACACTACGTGCAGTGACCTAACTACGTAACTTTGTAATGAGGTCAAGAATATAACTATTAGAAATTATTTACTGTGTAAATATGTGTTATTTTGCTTTGTTTGAAAGTTTTCAATTACATTTAGATATTAAGAATTGTACATTTTTAGATACAATAATGAAATCTTTCTAAATTCATGGTTTTATGAAAAAGGTTATCGAAACTGAATAATGTACGTATGAACAAAGTTGTTTCGGTTTGAAAAATATGAAACGTCAAACGGTACCTCTTAGATTTGATGGACTGTAAATGTCTGAAGTTGTTTTTCAGGTTATGACGTGTCGATCTTGGTTTTGGTCAAAAGTTGAATCATCTTGTGGTTATGGTGCAATTTGGTAGAAACGTCAAGCACTCTGTCACATTTCCTTATCTTTACTAATATTATAAAGCTGAAGAGTTTGTTTGTTTGTTACAACGCGATAATCTCAGGAACTACTAGTCCGAATTGAAAAAATATTTTAAGGTTAGATAGCCAATTTATCGAGAAAGGATATAGGCTATATAAAATTACGCTACAACTAATAGGAGCAGATCAGTTAGCAGTCAATAGCAGCAGAGTGTTGTAAAACTACGCAGACGAAGTTGCGCGGGTCAGCTAGTTTACATATAAGACTGATATTAAGACAGGTTTTTAAAGATTACAATTACGCACATTTCACTCAATTTATTTTACACGTTATCATCGACTAATTGCCGACAACGGCTTTTTTTCCTTTATACTTTTTATCATATTCGTGAATTACAGCACAATAGATGTTATAGTGCAATACGGAAATTCACTAACATACATACATGAACCCAATACTAAAATACACTCCTTTAATTGGCAGTCGTCCAAAATTCAAGTATATGAGGTCCCCTAGCAATGTATCAATAAGCCCACGAATCTCCTGGACCACACAATTTAGTCCTTTATAGTCAGGTCATCAAGTAATTATGAGGTTAACCAAGCATCAAAACAACAATAATAATCTCCACAGCTTTTACCGTATCTTAAATAAAACGCCACTTTCCTCAAATTACCGGCGTGTCGCCGATTACCGCGTGAACTTCCTGAAGGAATTGAACTGAAATGTTTTTGTTCTTTTCTCTTATAAACCGACAATTGCTCATTAATTTTTGAGCAGTTCAATTTCAAGCCTTTTTCTTTTTACGTTTCATTTCTCGAACACTTTCAACGGTTTGCGGGTAATGAATGAACGCGGAACGCCAGAGTGTTCGGAACGTAGAAAATGTAAAAGTAAAAATACATTTTGTTCTAGTGGTTTTGCTGTAAAATGTTTAATGTATGGTCGGGTAAAGTAATGTGTTAAAGGTGGCTACTACTAGTTTTTGCTAGCGCCTTTGTTCCTGTCGATTACTTAGAGAAACTTTATACCAATTGTCTGCTACCCACATACTTGTGGGTAGCAGACACACAAAATCACACCGTACAATCCCACCAAAAACATTTCCATGTAAATTGACGCCAACATATTGCTACCACTGTAAAAAAGTTATCAGATCTTACGGAAAGCAAAGCTTCTAACTCTAGGTACACGTCTTTCGTAAAAGTGACGTAGACACTCCCATGGGATTATAAACAGAAAGTATTGTCTAAGCAGACGTTAATTTGATGCCTTTAGCTCATTAAGTAACAGTTGTAGTTGTGTTGTACGATAGCAGTGCAGTTGCAGTTAGATTTTGATTAAAACGCTCATTTTCGTATTCTTGTAACTTTGGGATCGATCTCAAATACGCTTGCGTCGAGTATGCGTCTCGAGAGCGCAATAGGGGCATTCTAGTACGGTGTGTACGTTGCAAAAGATAAGATCGATTCCGAAGTTACAAGAATACAAAAATGGCTGTTTTAATCGAAACTTACTTTTGTCCAACTCGCTAAGTTGACTTACTGAGTGACATTAAAAAAATCGTAAGTACTATAATGCTTTAGTCGTGTGTTAAAAATTATTATAATAATATGTTTCATGTTGATTGTCAAAAGTTCATAAAGGCGCTCTTAGCCTAGGGAACACTTGTAACTTAGTCTTAAAGAAACAAATAGAATAAGATCAATTGTTTACTATCATTGTAATATGTTATAAATAAAGACACACTTCAAATAAAATCGAAATTTAACTGCAACTGCACTGGAACTGCATTGCTTCACATCCGTGAATTGGCCTCCAAGGCGTGTAGAGCTAGGAGCTTGGCTTTCCTTATGATTGGTACCTTGTTTAGAGAGGTAGCAATATGTACATACTTGTGTCGGCGTCAATTTACATGAAAATGATTTTGGTGGGATATAATTATAATAATATATTGGGACAACTCACACAACAGAAACCAGACAACTGATAAACACACTTATATATTTCTAAATACTTACATACATATTATAGATAAATAACACTCAGACACAGAATAAACCATCGTGCTCATCACACAACATTTTATCCTGGGTGGAGATCGAACCCACGACCTATTGCGTGGCAGTCGGATATACTCCCACCACGCTACAGAGGCAGTCAATGTCAATTTGTTTTTGTATATTACACACTTGTCGTAATTGTAATTACCAATTATGTACTCGTAAATCACAAAATTGCAAAATCAAGCTCTAAACAAAATAATCAACTAAATATTGTTTTTTTTTTAAAAACATCTTATTTTATAACAAATATTAACAACATTACCTTACACAACACCCGTCATGTGTGTAATTTTAATAGACTATCTATGTACCCATAATACATTATGGATAATATTATTATTTTATTACTTGACTTTATAAGGTCAACAATAATGTAAATGTATTTAAATAAAACTATACCTACTTAATATTTTTTTTTATTACATGAAAGCTTTCATGTTTGTTGAATTCCCCTTGACACAGTTTCTCCCAGCATTGAACGTGGCTGGGTTTTTTTGTACAAAAAATCTTGAAAATAATTGTGTCAGAGATTGTGGTTACGGGCCCGATCTCATAAAAGTCTAGTCTTATCTAACTACGCAGGTGTAGAGAGGAGATAATTATAATGCATAAGTGTGTGCGCAGACGCAAGTAGCTTCAGACTTAAAATTTGAATTTCGACAAATCTTTATGAAGAAAGATTCAACTTCAACAATCCGGAACGGAATTTCTTCACTCTCATAGTCCGATGGGTCGGGAATCCAAGACGTCCAGAGAAAGGTTAAGCGCAGGACCAATGGTTTATCGTGATGTACCTATCGGAGGCACTGAAGTGTCGGACGTTTTTCAAAATCGGTTACCCATCTATGAACCTATTGGTTACGTTGTTTAATTTTGCTAATATCTCGATTCATAAAACCTAAAGCAATCAAATCAGAAAGCGACATATCGATTCATAAAACCTAAAGCAATCAAATCAGAAAGCGACAGTTGTAGTGTATTATTCATTCGGCAATTATGTCCAGGAGACATTTTTTCTGGCTGCCATCTTGGAAGATTAAAAACAATACAGTACCCAGTGGCAGAGGAGGAGGACATTAAATGGAACAGCATGAGGTATTTTATGAGGCTATAACGGAGATCGTCACAGATCTTGCATGACTAGCCTTTTGGGGCGTTTGCTTTGGATGGTGTAAGGTAGAAGCTTGGGAAATTTGTCAAAAGCTTTAGAGGAAATCTGTACCTACATGGCATTGCGCTCATGGCTATAATCAGCGTTGCGCTCTCGGGGTCCATAATCAAGTTCTTTTTTTCCGTTTTCGCGGCAATCCCGTGTGAACTGTCAACATCTTGTCATAATGGTAAATAGAGAGCTGCGCTTAGAAATGTATCAACGCACATGCTCGATCCGATCTTTGAGCGCACCGCGCATGCGCCGGTTCGCACGGACTTGCCGCGAAAATGGAAAAAAGGAACGCGAATAAGGTTAAGTTGGCGTGCAAGATACTGATTATGAAGCTAATGATGTTGTCGAAAGCTCACACTCTTTGATAAAACATTATTTTTGTTCCAGGGCTGGACTATTCTTGATGCATTTACTACAGTGTACTCTTACACAGTCTCAAGCTTACTCTCACAATCCGATGAAATGGAAATCTGACATGACTGAAGAGACATTAGACTAAACTTCATTTCCCAGACCTGCAGAGGTGTGGCATTATTTGGAAACGGCCATTTTGCTGATTTCTTCATCTGCTCGGTCGCCCCTGTACACAAATCCTTTAAAAGTACTAGTATATTAGTACCTGGATAGTAATCTAGGCACTGAGACCCCAAAGTCCTTTCAAAGCTCTCGGATCCCTTAAAAAAGCACAAATCTTATGCCACACACCACACTCCTAATAACCGCTTGTACCACACTTAAACAGCAGTCTTAAAATCGTGTCCAAGACAGCACTAACGTGGCCAATAAAAATAACTACGGCCTTGACCCTTTATCTTTATGAGCCCACTCTCCCCGCACTTTTCAGCCAACGGAATGATATGTAATTCTAAAAATAAGTGTCATATCAAATGTATGACTGAACCGGAGTGACCGCTGGGCTATTATGCTTATCTTAGACATAAAACTTTGTTATGTATGACTAGGTTTCGTTCGTCGCTTTGTGTGAGATATTGATTTTGATAATCGGTTTTATCGATAAAATAGATTTCATAAGATGCCAACTGTCAAACGTCACTACTTGATTATTTTAATTTCGAAAATGGACATCTAAGAACACACATAATGGACATAATCAATACATTGACTTTGTAATATATTTGTATTTGAAAATTACATTACTCAGACGCAATTTATTTATGCCTTCAGAAAAAATAAAATTGTTTTTTTTGTTTGATTTTTTTTGTTGGTGATTATTTAGGCTAGGGTTATATACTTATGGTAGTGCACTTTGACTGCACAAAGAGTCTAACATATTTTACACGCATTACATGTATTAGAGGACACCAAAGGGGTGTGAAGGTTGTGATTGCTCCTATTGTTCGTTGCGTGATGTTATATAGCATATGGCCTCCCTCGATAAATGGGCTACCCAACAAAAAAAATATTTTTTCAATTCTTACTTTTAGTTCCTGAGATTACCGCGTTTAAACAAATTCAAACAAACAAACTTTTCAGCTTTATAATATTAGTACAGATTCACACGTTAAATGGAAATCTGTAAAATTGATGACAGTCAGTTTGCCACTATTTTCACAACTGCCAAACAGAACATATATCAAAACAAATCATTCAATGATAAGCCACGTTTAAAAATATTAAGTTGCACATCTTGCTATTCCTCTAAGGAAATTTCATTTGAAAAGGACAAAAGATGTGCCTATACTTATTCTATAATAAGTTGCTTCTCTTTTATATACTAATTGCACGATAAAGTCTCTGAAGCAACGCTAACTGGCAATGGCAACCGTTTGGTACAGCCTTTAATAACTGATGATTCCTCATCATTTGAGCGTGACTTCATAAAAACTTCTAGTCACTTGTCTGATACAGACAGGATTTTGTGAGGAGTTCGCTTGAAGCGCTTTGTACAACCGTGTGTAATTTCTAAACTGATTTATATTTTATTATCAAAGAGATAAATCATTTTGTAAAAAACCCAATGACTAAAAATTAATTAACTGTAAAGATATAATTGAGATGAATTATAACAAATGATGGAATTATTTAAGCCGTTTGGGATGTAGAATAGCTAAAGAAATGGATGAAGAAACAATATCCATACATACGCTCGAAAAAATATTTATCTCCTACCGGAGACGAGTAATCTATACTAATATTATAAAGCGGAAGAATTTGTTTGTTTGTTTGTTTGTTTGTTTAAACGCGCTAATCTCAGGATCTACTGGTCCGATTTGAAAAATTCTTTTTTTGTTGGATAGCCCATTTATCGAGGAAGGCTATAGGCTATATAACATCACGCTACGACTAATAGGAGCGGAGAAGCGACGAGAAACGTTTCAAAAACGGGGAAAAATTACGCATACGAAGTTGCGCGGGACAGCTAGTCTATATATAAAAAAGGAGAAGCTGACTGACTGACTGACATATCAACGCAGGGTCTAAACTATAAGGGTTAGAAACTCAAAATTTTGCACAGGGGTTCCTTTTATAACGATGGGGAGCAATAAGAAAGGATTTTGGATAATTCACTCTCTAAGGGGGTATAACGGGGGTGCAAAGTTAGAATGAAACTTTTCTGTTAAAATATTTTGGTAACAATCTGGCATTCACGCGGGCTAAACCGCAGGCATAAGTTAGTAAACAATGAATTGGGTACTAAACCTATATCTATAGTAATATTATAAAGAGGTAATGTTTGTAAGTTTGTGAAGTTGTAGGGGGTAAAGTCTGGATATACTAAACCGATTTTGAAAATTCTTTTACCAATAAAAAGGCACGTTATTTGTGAGTTTAGGCCTAACAAAGTGCGCACGGGTCAGCTATAGGCCGACCGCTTAACTCGTATATCGCCTGCGCGGTGAGAAGGGAGCGCGGGGTGATGTTAACGGGTGGGTGAGCGGGGTGCGCGGGAAGTTCTCTGTCCCGCGCACCCCGCTCACCCACCCGTTAACATCACCCCGCGCTCCCTTCTCACCGCGCAGGCGATATACGAGTTAAGCGGTCGGCCTATAGTAACATGTAAGATACTAGTGTTCGCCCGCGGCTCCACCCGCGTAGTTGATGATAGTCACACTAAAATCCTTGCCCGGGACTCAAACCATCTACATACCAAATTTGATATACTTAAACTGGTTAAGCGCTTTAAGCGTGAAAATCTAACAGACAGACGGATAGAGTTACTTTCACATTTATAATAATACCTAGCTGTGCCCCGCGGTGTAACCTATGTTGTTTATTAGTTTATGTGTTAATCCAGGGTGTCAGCTAACTCCATACCAAATTTTATTAAAATCGCTTCAGCCGTTTAGACGTGAAGAAGTAACACACTCACAAACTTTTGCCTTTATAATATTAGTGCGATATTAGTTTGGATAATCAGTCTAATAACTTTCCCCATTACTGAGACAAAAGCCTGCTCTCTGAACGAGGATACGGGTCGTAATCCACTACTCAGAATGCACCACGATACGTTTTTGATTCTACATACGGAACCGGTTCTCAAATATGATGGTCACGTCATACTGTGCGGACCGGTTCCGTATACCGGTAACGTCAGTTCATCAACATAAAAATTATCAAATAGTCGTCACTTGGCAACATTGACCGATTGCGTCAAATCCAAAATTTGTCCCGGTTTGCAACATTTCTCATTGCTGCTCCGCTCCTATTAGACGTAGCGTGATGTTATATAGCCTATAGCCTTCCTCGATAAATGGGCTATCTAACAGTGAAAGAAGTTTTTAATTCGAACCAGTAGTTTCTGAGATTATCGCGTTCAAACAAACGAACTCTTCAGCTTTATAATAATAGTATAGATTCCACAGCAAGTTTGGAACTTTAATAGTTGGACCACGGCCCGCCAGGTACGATCACTTCACTCACTTCACCTGGCCGGGTCCTACCTTTGTGTTGGAGGGACGTAACACATCGACCTCCACAGTGGTGACCATGACGTGATCAAACATACAACCTTCATCGAGCAAGATCATCAACAACAGCAGCAGCAGCAACTTGGTCATCATTGTCACCGTCGCAGTTATTTCCTCACCTACCAGTAATCAAGTTGCAGCCAGCCAGTATCCACCCTCAACAGGGACACCACACGCCTGCAGCGAACGCTCCAGCCTGATCAGGATGGCCTCAACAGTGTCAACAACACACTGTTTTAACAACGACACAAATGTTCTGTCTCCTGTTCTCTTAAAACAAATCCAATATATTTGCTTATAAAATATTAATGGCTAACGTATGAGGGGGCTTAATGTTGAGATTTACTTCGAATTACCACATAATATGTAGTAATTAGGAGAAAACCTCAACAAAATCTATGTGTTTGTCAAAGTATGCCACATTCAGATAGTTAGACAGACCTGCAGTATGTATTCTAAAAGGATTCCTTTTTCCTTTTGAGTTACGAAACCCTAATAAGGTCGAAATACCTCCCAAACCACAAACGTAAATTTCAAAAACTCAAAGCTGTTTTTTTTTGTAAAATTTTGCAGCGCTTACCGCTTGAATTGATTGATGTAGGCAGCACTTGCAAAGGCATCATTTCACAGAGTAATGAATAGCTCCAATTAGTGAGAAACTGCCGTTTCAACGACACTCACACCGCGCAGCACATTTGCAGTCGACTCGGGTAAGGACAAAAATAGATGCGTCTAAATGTACCTACCAATGTACTCTGTAACTACTCTGTGTTTTAATCTGCTTTTGTTCAAAGTTGAATACGACGAGTTAAAAGTTGTAAATGCTTTGTAAAACTATGTGTTTGTAGTTGTTTATCTAATTAATAGTCCGCTGGGTATTTTTTTAAACGACGTTTTCTAAAAATGGAATCTAGCTAGATCGATTTATCGCCCCCGAAATCTTAATATGCATACTAAATTTCATGAAAATCGCTGGAGCCATTGCCGAGATTCAGATTATATATATATATATATAGGTATTATATATATAGGTATATATATACAAGAATTGCTCGTTTAAAGGTATAAGATTATAAATTTGTGGGGTGACTGACCTGACTCAGTGGCAACCAAACAGATCAAGATATCTGGGTTAAGCAATGTTACCACCGTTGAAAAGTTGATCGTTGAAAATGTCAGATTCCTCCGTGCCTTGGAGAGAATGTTAAGTAGTGGGTTCGGGGGGGGGGGGAGGGCACGAGTTTAGTAATAGTCAACCATACCCAATTTCCACTATATGATGTGACCTTATTATACTCACGAAAGAACACGGCTGCTCAACACTAACAAATAAACCAAAAAATCATCGTCTTAAAGTAACTTTTCTATCAATATTATCCGTAATTTACAACTTTATTACAACAACGTGACTATTCCTCACCATTTCCTACAGCCATTACGTTTTTTCTTTACAAAGTCATTAAAAGTTAGAAAAACAAGGGATCATTAAGCTATTTACTTTGGTCGTTTATTACTTCGTGGTTTTTAAATCAATTAATTTATGGCGGGGAATTACCCGGTGCTTTTTCAACTCCCACGACAGGCGTGCCTCACAAATGGCTATCGACATTTGGTTATGCTCAATATCGGCGACAGCACAAACTATAATACATAAACTTTAACGTAGTATCCGTATGGCAACTACGTCACTCGTAGATTTTAGAGACTTAATAAAAATATATTTTGTTTTATTTACGCTGGAAACAACAGAACAAATAAAAATAAGAGATCATGGTGCCTGACGGAACCACCTTTGCTATAAGAAGTACTTATAAGTTACATAAAAAAATCTATAGAATATCTATAAAATTGAAATCCTATTAAAAAAAAGTCAGTAACGACTGTTTTTGTTTTGTTCGTATATTTAAATTAAATTGAATATTTGAAGAGTTCTAGTTCAACAAAGAGTTAATAAAGAATTATTTGATGCTATACATAGCAAATATGCTTATATGTATAGTATTGGTGGTGGTAGGTTCATTGTGGTTTCGCCGGGAAGAATACGCTGCAGCGTAATGACTTTAAATAAAAGTTTACGTCGAAACTAGAAATATAGTTTTTTTTAACAGGATTATATAGGATTATTATTGTAACTTATATTTCCTAAAGCAAAGGTGGTTCCGCCAGGCAGCATGACATAAAATAAGTTACAATGCCTTTATAGGTAAATCAGACGTCAAGACATCCTCCAATTGCAAACAGTGCTAAGTTTGACTAAAATTAACTGTGACATCCATGTGTATGTTGTGACTGGACCCTTAAAACACTTCTTACGGTAGCCGTAAGAAGTGTGTTGAGGCTCCAGTCAAAAATCAGCGTCACTTTCACAACATTATGTTAAACGGGGTCCTTTTTCCGGCACTCAATCGCATTACATTTTTCCGAAATAATAATGATTCTCTGAAATACTTACGATGTACTAATATTATGAGTGTGTGCACTGGCAACTGCTATTTCAATGCATAAGTAACTTGGTGGCCTTTCTAATACTTGGCTATGCTTTGTCGTGTACTAAGGCCAAATTTTTTCACGCCAAGCCACGGGTATAAATATAAAGACCCAATATTGCCTCTGTGACGCGGTGGGAGTGTGTCCGACTGCTACACAAGAGCTCGTGGGTTAAATTCCCACACGGGACACCACTTTGTGCGATCCACAAATTGTTGTTCCGAGTCTGGGTTTACTTTGAGTCCGTGACTTGTATGTTTGTAAAGTCCCCCGCGACACAGGGCTTGTACCCTACTGCGGGAGTCGTCTATTTTGTTATAAAAAAAAAAATAGGTAAACAAAGAAACATAATCTTTCCTAAAATCGTGTATGATACACGTTGTTATTAAACAATACACGGTTCATTTAAAATTATGTAAAGTCTGTAATTAATAAACTTTCTGGTACCAATTTTAATTAAACTTATTAGAGAATTGCGAGTATCACAAACAAACCTTATGTAGGTGAAGGACACAGCTCTGAATATTGTTGTATATCATTCATTATGCTTAATTCATTCAAAAATGATGCCACGGTAGCGTAGTGCCAGTAAGTACGACTGCTTCTTAGCTGGCAGCGTGCTGACTGTCGTGGGATCAATCCTATAAGAGACGTTTTTGCGGGACAAAGGACATAGAAGTGTCGTCCATTAACCACAGTACAGTATTGCAACAGTCCCAAGGTTCCCAAGGTAAGAGGCAAGATCAATGGCTATGGAAATAAAACGCGAAACATTTTTTGAAGTGAAAACTTCTTTAGAGGCGTTGTGCACTTTTTGGGATGGGTAAAAAAATTTAAACTCGCATTAGGACACGTGACCTGATCGAGAATTCGTAAGACGGAGGGAGAGCAATAAAAAACTGCTTCAATATCATTAGAATAATAAGGTAAATTACAAATGTTATTATTGCTCAGGTGGGAAATCGGGCGGTCCAGAAACCAAGAGAGTTCGAGTCCGAGTAACGATTATTTTGTTCCCTTTTTTATTTTTTATAAGTAATTTATTATTTCAATTTTTTTTTATTATTATGTCAGTAAGATCGAAAAATTATATTTAATTTCATCAGTATGTAATATAATGTTCAAGTTTTCACTACTGGCGGCATTCCCGGCACCCTCCCTCTCCTCCCCACTCCTGCACTCAGTGCAATCCATTGTTTTTTTTAATGATATCACTATGTGCATCAGTGGTATACGAGATTACTTATCGGAAATGATTCAGGTAAATTCAGGCCTAAACCAAATGCGTCCAGTGCTAATGCAGTGTTTTTTTTTAGTTCATAAGGAGGTACCATCTATGTAGATCGACATACTGGAATAGAACAAAATAGTTACTTATTTTATACTACGAAATGAAGAGAGGAGCAGGTCGAGAAGCACACCTGATGGTAAGCGTCACGCTAGCCCATTACAGTATCAATGCCACCCAAATCCTTGTTTGACAAAGATCTAAATGTCACCACAATGCGCTCTTTATTTAAGAAATTAGTTCACAAGTCTTCTTTGCCCAGTAATAACACGCTACTACAGTGCATTTGTTAACATGAAGAAGAAGAAGATAACTGACACTGTTGTGGTATTCACCAAGATGGCCTATGGCTTAGACTTTCATTAAAAACCCCCTATGCCAAGACAAAACTAACATATCCCCATTGGTAGTCGACTTAATTACTTACCTAAAAAAAAAAAATATTCTGACTATGTGGGATTGAGTCCCACATTACTAGCAATCTTGTTAACCCCTCCAGCTAAGCTCAAAGGCTTGTGTTAAGAGTGGGTTCACATCGGGTCGGTAGTATAATGGGTAGGATTCGAACCCGCGACCTCACTTAGCCATTATTGTAATTCAGAATTTAAAATAACTAATTTAGATGTATTATAATTTATTCTAATGGGGACACTTTCATTGGGGAGACCCATGCCCAGCAGTGGGACATCATATGAGTTGTTATAATTCCTTTATCATCATTTATACCTAATTTCGCGTTAGGTTATATACCAAGAACTGTCCGAAAAAGTACATATCCTCTTGACGTCTGAAAAATAAAAGTACTGTTACCGTTAGATCCTTTTCATACGTTTCTGTTTCAATCCGGCGCCGGGTACGCGGCGGTGAATGTATAGCGTCCGAGCCGGACGGACACAGGAACATGTGAAAGCTACCGTATATCGCCAAACACTTCGGACCAGGTGCCCTGTTTCAATCTACTGACGACTACCGGGCGCCGAATTGAAATCGAAACGAAACGTGTGAAAAGGACCTACCCTACTTATCAGGGTCCTTATTCACTATCTTTTTTTTCGTTTTTGCGTTAAGCCCGCGCTTTTAACTGTCAAAATCTTGTCTTAATGTATATAGAGAGCTGCGCTTAGAAATGCGCGCGGACATCTTTGAGCGCCAATTAATAATAATAATAATAATAATATCTTGGGACAACTCACGTGGACAATTCGCGTGGCCTTGCCGCGAAAACGAAAAAAACATAGTGAATAAGGACTCAGAGCCTATACCAGAAACTCTTCTTGCATACACTTGAGAAAGAAAATTGTTACGACGTCTAGAGACCGGCATAAATTCATAGCTTTACATCATCATTTAAAAAAGAAAAAATGCGAGATACTACACTTACTACCACACAAACAAAAACCGACTTTGTTTTAAAGCGATTTAAGATTCATTGTTGTATAACACACTTTCCATAAGGACCAAACTTTTGTCAGTACAAAGTTGAAAGTAATAATAAATATGTTTTAGTAATTTTTTCAAGGGAATAAATTGAGTGTAGGAAAGTTTTGGATGAGATCGTTAAAAATATTAGGAAAAATGTGTTCAGACTCATTTCCATTCAATGTCAGAACAGCTGTTTAACGGGCTTCCGTGAAATAAAGTCAGTCAGGTAAAAGAAGGGTCTTTTTAGTCCGATGGGACAGAGAAGCCGAAGATAGAACAAAGTGGCGTGCAATTAGAGAGGCCTATGTCCAGCAGTGGACTGCGATAGGCTGATGATGATGGGACAGAGATCTGACACGACCGGAGAGAGATTTTGTGCAGTACCTGCTTTAGGACTTAGTAACGTGTTATGTGACGCTAGGAGGGTGTGACATTTTTCGAAAACAGTCACCCATCAATATGATAACGTTGTTAAGACTCATCATCATCAGCCTATCGCAGTCCACTGCTTCTGCAGTGCATCATTCCACTGCACTGCATCATACGCCTCTCCAATAGCACGCCATTTTGTTCTATCTTCGGCTTCTCGCATCCAGCGTTAAGACAGAGTTAAGACTCGCTGGGTCCTTATTCATGTTCTTTTTTTCTATTTTCGCAGCGAGCCCTTGCGATCTATCAAAATCTTATCATAATAGTAAATAGAAAGCTGCGCTTAGAAATTGAACAACGCGCATACGCGGCGGAGATCTTTAAGCGCACCGCACACGCGCCAGTTCGCACGGACTTGCCGCGAAAACGGAAAAAAGAGCGTGGATAAGGACCCAGATCTCTTAATCTGCAGTAAGCAAATACTAAAGTACATGACATTATCACATTCGTCTGCATTATTACCCTCTAAACACTCGTACACGTCCTACCATATAAAAACTCACCCGTGAAATTCATACCTTATTTAAGCGCAATAAAACAAAATTACGCAAACAAAAAAGTAATTCAACTAAAAAAAAGAAGTCGAATTTAACAAAATCTACACATTACATCCAGAGGTTAATGTTTCCACCCTCATAACTAGCTTGGTGTCGCGTCTATTCCTGCCCTTACTTTTGAAATTATAACGACCCTGTACCAGTCACACCGCAGCCCAACTCCTATATCGTCCTAAGAAGATACATTGCTACCCATTGCGTGTTCTCTGTCTCTAAGTTTTAAACCTACCGACGAGAAGCGTCGGTGAATGATGAATGTTGAAAAGTATTCGTAAGTTTAAAAGCGTTTATAGTAGGTATAACTGACCGCAGAGCTCATTACGCTGTCAGCAAATAGTTAGTAGAAGGCATTGTCAGATATACAGCAAGCCAGTTACTACATTGTTCTAATGATCCCGTATTAAGTACATAAGGGGCTTTATGATAATTGTAACGGTGCTCTTATCTTTGGGTAGTGGGTGAGAATGAATTACTTAGCGATTTTGGAGATTGTGAAGAAATTATATTATGTTCCTACGTTTGAATTTTGTAGGAATTTTGCTTTGGGATTAGTCTGCAAATAGAAGCTTGAGAAATATGAGTTTTATCGGGGAAACTACAAAATAAAAATCCTGACTGCTTAAAATATTTTGGCGCCAAAATCGGTGATTTTGTTTTTCTTTTCTAATTTTGATGTACCCTGTGTCACTTTCACAACTGAGAAAAATCTAAGGATAATTCTTAAGCTAGAATCCAAAAAGCCATTTATGCTCTAAACGCGGCAAAGAAATATCTTAAGTACATACACTCGAGAACAAACAAAACATTTTTCAACGAGTACTTATTATTATTATTTCAACGAGTATTATATTAATTTATTAGCCGCCTTCAAAAAAGGTGGCGTATTTATGCTTGTATGTATGTTCGTGATTTTCTCGAAAGCTTGTAATCCAATTTAGATGGAGTTTTCGCTATTTGACTGCCTATTTTTCTGGAAAGGTTGTAGTGTATAAAACGTAGTCCTAGCTTTTAAAACACAAGAGATATAGACTAAAACATAGGAGTGAGTCAGCGAAGTTTGCATTCGGTGATGTGTTTGATATTTTTAGTTCGTTTTTATTAAAGAGTCACTTTCACGACTAAGATCAATCTAACGAAACCTCTCAAGCTAAAATCCATTAAGCAGTTTAGGCACTAGGGCGTGCCAAAGAAATATACATACTCGTACCTACGACTGCCTCTGGCACGGAGGGAGTGTATCCGACTGCTACGCAAGAGGTAAAAGTTTCGATCCCCACCCAGGATAAAACTTTATGTGATGAGCACGATGGTTTATTCTGTGTCTGGGTGTTATTTATCTTTAATATGTAGGTATGTATTTAGAAATATATAAATATGTTTATCGGTTGTCTGGTTTCCATAGTACAAGCTCTGTTTAGTTTGGGATCAGATAGCTTTGTGTGAGTTGTGCCAAGATATTATTATTATTATACCTACATACATACACTCGAAAACCCTCCTTCTTGCGCGGGTAATGATTATGAAGAGAAAATAGCTATGTCCTTTTCATAACTTATATATTTCTTCCACGTATTTTCCGGTTTTGTTCTAATATTCAGCATTTAACATGTATTTTCTTTTCATACTATTAAATGAAGCGATTCATATGTCTCATTTGCCCAGTAAATACTCTTCCTACAGTGACCTTCAACCGAAACACAGTGATGTGTTAACATCACTATTTCAAGGAAAATTACTTGCCACTAATAAGATACCCACCAAGACGGCCTATGGCTTAATAATAAACCCCTCGGGGCTAATCGTTGTCTCCCTATATGAGATTAACGCAGCACTCTGAGGGCATAGTAGCAGCTCTTGAGATCCTTATGACACCAATAAAAAATGTCTCATGAGGGTGAAATAAGAGTACACAAACCGCAGGGCAGCTTTATGGCGAGCTGAATGTGCGTGGCGTCACTGCGGTCCCGATGCCTCAGAAAGTCGGTCAGGGACTCGTCTCCCTCTTGCCTTCACTGGCCGGCGGGAGTCGAACACCAAGAGCGCCAACAAGACTTTCAACTCTGTCTTGCCTTAATCGGCCGGCCAGAGGGAGGTCGCCAGAGCTCGTATGCATTTTCAAGGGCATAACTGCGGGGAAACCCGCTCACGGGCCTTCCTCGTGATGGTGAAAACGGCGCCGCACCGCTCGACACCCCAAGATGCTACACATCATTTTTGACAATAGTTTTTACACTAACCGGGGAATATCGGGGTGGGTACATTTTTATAGAGTATACAGCGATAATCGCCGGTTTGTGTCTCATAACCATTAGATTAAAGTGTCTAACTCTACATGTTGGATTCGGCCCCACGCACGCCTCCTAAATGACCGGGACTGCATAGACCCGTGATATGGAAACGACATACATAATAATGATACCTTTTATTTCAGGCATCAACGGCCCATAGAAATATACAGAGTAACATCTAAACAATATTACAATACGTGTTAAACACTTCACTTGCTCTAGGTCTTTGTGCGTTTATGTGCCATTTATCCGCTAAAGCGACGGAAAACCACACCCTCCGGCCCGAAGTCTTTCTCCATGACGAGGTGCAGAAAGCTGTTTGGAACGCGCACCACAAACGCCATGAAGTTGACGTTGCGTAGTGACTCCAGAATCTGCACCCTCGTCGTGTAACGGATCTTCTGGCGCACGTACGCCGGGATGTCCTGCGCCTTGGTGGTGTAGGGTGCGAGATGTACACCGGAGTGTTCAGTGCCGCGGCCCGCAGCGTCCCGTTAGGCTGTGCAGGAGCTTTTCCGCATCGGTTCTTGAAGGTTTTCTGTCGGCGTTTCTTTCATTGCACCGTCACGAAACCATCTTCTGTGTCTTCTTTGCTTTTGTTCGGTGTCCCTTCCGGCTGATGCTTAGGGCGAGTGACAGGGGTGCTTCGGGCTACGTTGGCAAAATCTCTCGATGGTGGTAGAGATTTCATTGGGGCAGGCAATGCAGTCGACACAACGAGGTGGTTGCTGGGAGCAACCGTGGGAGCAAGCGTAGGTGTGCGGGACGCGCGGGCGGGGTTACTGTGTGTACATGCAGCACATTCCACTCGATCAGCATTTGACATGGGTGGCGATGTCGTTACAGCTAATGCGAAACTTGAGTCTAGGCATGCACCCTGACGCGTGTTTACATACGATAGTGACCTAAATCTCGTTACAACGTTGTGCAACTCATTGATTTGTTTGTGCAAATCTTTTACGTTGGCTACATAAGCATTATACTTCCTCTGCATATCCGCGAGGCTCGCCTTCAAAATGAATATATCTTTAAGGAGGCGAGTGACGTCGAGGTGATCGAAGGTAACGGGAGCTTGTTGAGGTCCCTCACCATAAACTTAAGCACGTCGTCACGATCGATCTCCTTCAGCAGCGTGATAATCTCCTGCAAACTCTTCTTGGCCCCTTCGCGTCGATGAGATACCATCTGGGTGGTCTAGTTGAGAACACCGTACAGTAGCTGCTTGGCTACAGCTATGTCGTCACCGCTGAAGTTCGTGCTGCAGATCTAGATAGCGGACACCTCGTCCATCACGACCAGTTTCTGCTGCAAGAACGCTAGCAGCTAGTTTGCCACCAGCTCGTTGCTCGTAGTTGTTTACTTGCGACGTACGGCTCACGTCGCGCTACTACACATCCCAAGTAGCAAATCAGTTATATTATATTCGAATTAAACGACTAACAGACTTATAGGGCTCATAAAACAGTTTCGAGGTAACCAAACAGTTGTAAAGGAGTATTTAAAGAGACGCAATAGTTTTTAAGGATATAAGTCACATTAACGTGTCAGGTAAACGTCATTTCAATGAAGTTACACGACAATTATGAAACATGTCTGCCACAACGTTTACAAGACTAGACTTTATGTCAAGCAAACGTTTCAGTCCGATAACAGTCATGAGCGGACATTTTCATCACAATGGATTCCAAGAAATGGAAAAGAATTAAACGAAGTGGTGGTTTTAGAAATCAAGAATAGTTATATAGATGTTATAATGCAGTCGCCCAAAATCTAAAGGAATTATGGCGGATGTTGGAGGCATAATGTATTTTAATTTAATATGTGTTATTTTGGAAATATCAAATATTATGAAGGCCTTTAAAAATTTCAACCAGTATTACCATATAGTTCATCGAAAATGTTAAATTCCCAAGTATAAAAGCTCACCACTCTTCATTTTTCACCAGTCTCTGAGTGAAATAAATAATTTAAATATCTAATGATTAAAATATTTGAATTACCTTTTTATAACTTTAAAAAACATACATATCCACACCAGCACAACAGGCTTGAAAAGTGATTTTATAGGATCACAAAGTAACTCTTTTAAGACTTATTAGTAGTTGTATGGAACTATTAAGCGACTTTTACACAACGTAACTGTGTGTAATATAACCATAAGACGACCTTTACACGACTTAATTGTTGTATATCTGCGCCCAAACCTGCGTTATATATACGTGTATAAGACTATTATAAAACCATATTCTTTCACTGAAAGTTATATAAAAAACGTTAATGTACCATTTAATCGACATTATTTTGCTAGTTGGGATGTAATTGTGAGTCACACGTAAACACACGTGCGCATTCGATCGCGGCTGACTGTGGACAATGAATTAGACCTACTACCGGATAATCAGGACTTGTTAAAATTGATGGTGGTGTGATATGGTTGTCAAACCTTTTACTGCCTTTTACTGTTTTACTGCCTCTGTGGCTACGCAAGAGGTCGTGGGTTTGATTCCCACACGGTACACCACTTTGTGTGATCCACAAATTGATGTTCCGAGTCTAGGTGTACTCTATGTCCGTGACTTGTATGCTTGTAAAGTCCCCCGTGACACAAGTCTTGGGCCCTACTACGGGAGTCGTCTTAAAAAAAAATTGTACTTTTCGCAAATTTTAACACAAATAAAGACTAGTAATTTGAATCGTAATTTTCAACCCTCACACATCTCCTGACAAGACTGCCCGCTGTAATCGAAAGTCAATTAAAAGAACATAATTACTATGCCATCCGCGGCACAATACTATAAAGTATAATATCAAACTTAGTCGTTTCTAAGGCGCACCGTTGCTTGTAGTAATTAAAGTCAGCTTCGTTAGAATTCGTGACGCCGCGCACCGCACCGGGTTCAAGAACTAGTTTGTTTACTTTAATAAGCCGTTTCTGAACCGACATAACTTTTACCGACAACTTAATTTCCGTAGTAATTTATTTTGGATTTACTATTCCTCGCGGCTCCGCGTGTTTGTTGATATAAAGTAAGGCGTTTTAAAAGTATAAGTTTTAACATCTTAATAATCTCAGGAATTCCTGTTTCGAATTTAAAAAAAAAACAGTTTTAGATAGCCCATTTATCTAGGAAGGTTATAAATTATCCTCTTTACTATACTGCTATATCATAGCGCGTTTTATATGTGTTGATTTACGTCACTAAAATACACATAGACTAGTAGAATAAAAAACTTGAGAGGTGTCAAGGGACACCCGGATGGAACGAAGATCTTCGCAACACCCCACTGTTCAATGCGAAATAGAAAGACGAAACAAAAATAACTTACAAAAAGACGATTGTATACCGAAGGCTCGAACCCACAACTACACAATTGTCACCAATACTGTGTACCGAATTTATGCCTCTAGACCAGCTATACTCTAAGTGTGTTCCGCGGAACCCTAGGGTTCCGTGATACCTCTGTCGGGGTTCCGCAAGAATTTAGAAATAAAAAAAATCAAAACACCTCTCTCTGGTCGCTCCGCGGCTGTGCGGACTCCGCGGCCGCGCGGAGACAAAACGCTATGAATGTTATTTATTTATTTATTTGTATTTGTATAAGCTTGTGTTACATTAGCTGGTACAATATCTTATAAGTTTGGTCTCAACAATTTTATACTTGTTCAACGCGTTCGCTCTAAGTTTGCCGGTCTGTGGAATGCGCGTACCCTCCCCCACGTGACAACAAAACTTATAATGTGTCATAGTTTTACCCAAATATCTACCGTACACAATTTTTATTGTTACAATTAAATAAAAAATTTCGAACGTCATACACTCATACCTATCGCCAGCGGCAAACTTAAAACGAGCGGGTAGTATACTTGTAAGCGCTCAGTCTCTTTGATAAAAGCCGCCTCTGAATTAGACGCTATAGTTGTCAACAAGCGACTTTCGTCTCTAACTTCAAAGTATAAAGTCGATATTGTTTATGTTTAAATTTCTGTTTTTATTTTTGCTTTTTGTTTATCAAAGGTGCCGACTCGAGTATTTTCGAGAATATTTGAGATCGAGTCTAGGACTAAGTATAAAAGCGGCGATCGCGCGTTGGCGTCGTCAGTTGATGATTAGCGTTCGGAGCGATAAGTTACTACCTACTTACAAGCTCGCTAGCGAGAAACTAGTGTTCATTGTTTTACTGCCTGCTGTATTCTGTTGTCTCAGTTTTATACATTTCTTCCCTGTAGGTTCTAAATTTAGTCTCTTATACGCAGTAACGATTGTGCATTATTTAAACCCCACTATCCTGACTTGTAACATTATAAATAAAGAAGAATGGAACGTTGGCTTAAAGGTGTTAAACGTGTTCCAACAACATCTTCTAATGACGCTGAATGTTCAAAAGCAATGCGCGCGGAGAATTTAGCAATCACCGATCCAGAAGATGATGCCACGAGTGCCACGACGTCAAGCTCGACGGTTTCAAAGACGAAAAAAAGGAAGTATGATGAATCTTATATCAGTTTCGGATTTGTTGATTCCAACGGCTCACCTCTCTGCATGCTCTGTAGTAAACTGCTTCCTAATAGTTCCATGGCACCTGCCAAATTGCGTCGACATAGAAACCGTACACCCCGAGACTAAAGACAAGAATAAAGAATTTTTTGTTCGCAAAAAAGATCAGTTATTAGAAAGTCAAAAAAATATGATGCATGTAACACAAACTACCAACGAAAAGGCCACGGAGGCATCATATTTAGTTAGCTATCGCATTGCACAAGCAGGTGAAGCGCACACTATCGCTGAGAAATTAATAAAACCATGTGTATTAGACATAACAAAATGTATGCTTGATGAAAAATCTGCAAAGCATCTTTATACTGTTCCGCTATCAAACGATACTGTTTCACGACGAATCCATGATCTGGCAAGCTATGTCAAACAAGAACTAGTTACACGTCTACAAAATACACGATTCGCTTTGCAAATGGACGAGTCGACTGATGTCGCTGGTTTGGCTATCCTGCTGGTTATTGTGAGATATCCATATAAAAGTTCTTTTGAAGAAGACATGCTTATGTGTTCATCGCTGCTTACAAACACTACCGGGGAAGAAATTTTTAATAAAATAAATATATTTTTTGAAGAACATAATCTCAGTTGGAACAATTGCATTGACATTTGTACAGATGGGGCCAAGGCGATGACAGGTAAAACAGCAGGAGCAGTGTCACGAATGAAAAATAAAGCGCCTAATTGTAGTTCCAGTCATTGTATTCTGCATAGACAAGCACTTGCGATGAAGCAAATGCCGTCTAATCTAAAATTAGTTATGGATGAAGCGGTAAAAATAATTAATTTTATCAAATCACGACCACTACAATCCCGATTGTTCTCATTATTGTGTGAAGATTATGGCAGCAAACATAAAACACTGCTGCTCCATACAGAAGTGCGATGGCTGTCTCGGGGAAAAACTTTAACAAGGCTATTTGAACTTAGAGCCGAGTTACAAATGTTTCTTTCAGCAGATACTTCTTTTAATTTGAAGGACCGTTTGTATGATAAAACTTGGTTGTTCCGATTGTCTTTTATGGCGGATATCTTTCAAAAACTTAACGAATTAAATTTATCGTTGCAAGGTAAACAGACAACAGTGTTTCAGGCCTATAATAAAATAACTGCTTTTAAAAGAAAATTAGATTTTTGGATCATTTGCATTGGTAAGAAAGAAATAGAAAGTTTTACGTTACTCAGTGAGTTTGTTAGCGAAAACGACTCAGAAATGTTTGAAGATAATGTGTTTGAAGAATTGGTCCAATATCTCAGTTCGATGCGCGCATCTTTTGAAAAGTATTTTCCCGAAGAACACAATACAAAAATTAAAGTGAACTCCTGGATTCATAATCCGTTTTTACCCAACTTGGAAAAGCCTGAAAACATGTCAAATGAGATATATGAATCTCTTTTAGAAATGTCATCAGACACAAGTATGGAGTCATTGTTCAAAACGACGCCTCTTAATGATTTTTGGTGCAGAATCCAAGATGAATATGCAATGCTTGGCCAAATGGCTCTGGATATTCTTCTCCCGTTCCCAACTACATATTTGTGCGAAACAGGATTCTCTACCTACGCAGCCACGAAAACAAAATATCGCAATAGACTGGACGCCGAAGCTGATATGAGACTCCAACTTTCTTCCATCAAACCTGATATCAAGCAATTGATGAAAAATAAAAAACAGTTTCATACCTCCCACTAGTTAGATTTTTTCTTTTTTAATGTTTTCTATTATTGTCCTTACCAAGTGGTGAAGTAAATAATAATTAGTAACTGATACATTGTACTTTTATTATGCTGATTAATAAAGAATACACTTATAAAAATAATTGTTTTATTGTAGGGTTCCATCAAGTATTTTGCTTCCCAAAAGGGTTCCGTCATTTAAAAAGTTTGAGAACCACTGCTCTAGACCAAATCGACAGGTGACTTCTTTGTCAAATTAGATGTTCATATCTTACGCACACGCCGCACGGCTTGTGGGTGTCAAAAAGTGTCGTTACAACTTTTCGTGAGATTTTTTTCCGTCTAGCCCCCTTTCACAACACGCGATAAGGAACTTCGTTCCAATAACATCTTGAAGAATAAAAGTAAAAGCAACCAGAAAGTCCATCTTTGTCTGGGAAAACAAAATGGCCGCCAATATAAGTGTAATGAATTTACGCGAGACTTTTTAAACATCACTTTTAATTTTAACAAGGTGTACTCACCATAACATACTCAGTTTTAGTATAGTGTTACGCTTTTAAAATAATGTGTAATATGAAGTAGGTAGGTACTTTTTTTCTTTTTTCGTTTGAATCCCTGATGGCGTTAGGAGTGGAGTTAAGTGAGAATGATTACCTATGCACAAGTTGTGCTGCGTTTGAATGGATAGTTACTTGCTAATGCTGCAGGTTAGTAAGAATCAAGTTGGTACCTACCAAGTTCTAGAGGCGAGTTGGTATCTGCATGGCAAGTTTTCAGTTGGTGAAACCATTAATCTAACCCACAGTTTTCCCCAAACAGTAGGCAGTAACGTTAGTTAGTTATTTTACTCACCTCAACAGACTTTGTAAGTAAATGTACCAGTCAGCTATGTACCCAAAACAACATATCAAACCCTCATACTCCAAAATGAATGGCACACATGGTGATTTGGTATTTTTCTTAATTTCGGGGTGGATATTTTGTTCTAATCTAAATTTGCGTAATAGGTATGCGGTCTGTGTGAATTGGCGTAAGATTAAAAAGACTACTCGATGAATATGATGAAATTTGGTGCATAGATGTATTGCACAAGCCGCTACTTAGTTTTATAGTTAAACTAGCGGCCCGCTCCTGCTTCGCACGGGTATAAAATATATAGATGTTATTATTCATATAAACCTTCCTCTTTAATCACTCTGTCTATTAAAAAAAACCGCATCAAAATCCGTTGCGTAGTTTTAAAGATATAAGCATACATATACAGAGATATAGGGACAGAGAAAGCGACTTTGTTTTATACTATGTAGTGATAATAAAAATAAATATTTTTAGCGGGGCACTCCACTCCATATGACATAACTACAGAAGCTGTTTTTTTATCAAACTTTAAAGGGTAGCATATAATTCGACAGATCTTTTAAAAACATTTATAAGGTTTATAATAAACTTTTTGATTATGTCAATAATTTTGGAAATAATAGCTCCGAAATTTACGAAAATCACAAAGGTATCGCATAAAAAATACTTTAAACTAAAATTATTTTCGACATGATCGGTTTTACCGTCATTGTGTTATTGCCGAAAAACTGCGTTTCTCAACAAAACGGCGTAAATGCGTAAATCTGCTGGTGTAATTGTTCAAATCGTTTTTTTTATAAGTCGTGCATTTGTTTATAATAACGGCTGCTGAACCCTACGCTGAGTATGATCCACATACATGCTTTTGTCCGTTTTTTTGTATATTCAAGAGCAATAATTAAATGCAATAAATTAAAGGCATCAACGTGTTGTTTTCAAGCAACGATTTCTTTTTAAATACCGCTACTTGTTTCTATTTCACTTGCACACAGCAAACGAGGCACAACATTGTAAAAGGTTTTCCTGATACAATATTAATCTCACTAGACTCAGTTATTACGTTTAAAATTAATTTACAGCCAGTAGAAACCAGTGCATTTCTGCGGAAATGCTTCTTAAAACGTACGCTTAGCTTTAAGGACGAAACGTGTTATGTAGGAGATTATAGCGGGCATTTTTCGGACGAAACAAGGAGAAAGCGACTTTGTTTCATTTGCAAGGATTGTTGGTAGTGTAAGCAATTTAAAGTTAACAATTCTTCAAGTAACAAATGAAAAAAAAAAGATTTATTTGTAAAGCTTAATATTCTAATTGAAAAATAATATGCATCGCTTGATCTCTGTTTCACTAGCCGTACCATACATTAATTAAAATAAAATCTTGAGACAACTCACACTACGTCATCTGATCCCAAATTAAGCATTATTTCAATTAATGTTCCCCATAAACTATCCTCGGCACAAAATTAAGAATATCTTCAAAAGCCTGTCCGTTAAAAGCAACCTTGGCCTGCAATCGCCCCTCAATAGAATTGTCCATAAATATAATACGCTAGCAACACGTATACCCGATCTGGATGTATTTCACGATAATTTCCGCAGTTTTATATATATAATAAAATAATAAAGTCACAGCTTAAGACTTCGTCCTAATCGACAATCACACACCTATTAGTAATCAAACCATTGATTCTCGTATTTTAATCATAGTTTAAGTTAATTTTAGATTTACTAACCATACAGCTGATTTGTAATTGAGTGCTATGTACGCCGTTATTGTCATGTACATCAGGAATAATACCAACTGTAACTTAATATTAATAAGGTTTAATGTATGTGATGTGGCTGTACTTTAATAAATAAAATAAATAAATAAGCAGAGCTTCTACTATGATAAACATACGTATATATTTCTAAATTCATACATGTTATAGATAATTTATCATACTCATCATGTAAGTTTTTGTTCTGGGTGGAGATTGAACTCACGACCTTTGGATTAGCAGTTAGGGTCACTAACCACTAGACCAATAGGCCAGGGGTCAGGTAGAATGGTGCTAATAAGTGGCATTCTCGCAGGCGAAACCGAGGACGTACGAGTAAGCTATATAATATATATATATATATATATATATATATATATTTACGTAATATGACTGCCTCTGTGGCGCGGTGGGAGTGTGTCCGACTACTACGCAAGAGGTCGTGGGTTCGATTCCCACACGGCACCACTTTGTGTGATCCACAAATTGTTGTTCCGAGTCTGGGTGTACTTTGTGTCCGTGACTTGTATGTTTGTAAAGTCTCCGCGACACAGGGCTTTTGTTTTAATTTATATATATATATATATATATATATAACCGGGGACGTACGAGTAAGCTAGTTATGCACACAAAATGTATATATATATATATGTATATATATATATATACATTTTGTGTGCGTAAATGTCATTTGGCATAAATTTATATATCTCAAGGTATATATAGATTTATACCAAATGACATTTTCTAGTACTAAGGGCCTCCGTGCTAACCTGGGAACAAAAAGACGGACAGATATAGGAAATTATAAGGGTACCTTGTATAAAACCCTAAAAATTAAGAGTTATGTCGAACTAAGTCCTATTTTCAGCATTATTGCATGACAAAACTCAATACATTTTTATTAAATAAATAATTAGATTACATATATCAAATACCCATAACAATAATTCCCAAAACAATATAAAATAACATGATATATTCCACTCCACTTCACCGTTTCCGAATACGATTCAATAATCACACAATAACCATTTTCTTTTCATTAATATAGGGATTTGATCCCTCCTCTGTCTTGTACTAACGTGAGTACCGGGTTACATAGAAATCGGCCCTCAGAGATATTGTAACAAGGGTCTAACAAGCCCTGCTAGCGATTTCCTCGAAGGTACTCCTTAAACGGTGTTTTTGTGTTACATGCGTTTGAAAGGGTAAGCTTAGCAACTTGATATTTCATATTTTAGGGTTATGATTATTTTATTTAAAATTGTAACTTCTACACCCGCAAAATATCAAGAGTACAGAAGGTAGCGTTTAAATGTACTTGCTCGAGCAATAAACGTTTAGGGTCTGGCTAAACGTAAAGACTTGCATGCGCAAGCAGTTTATGAAAACCGGGCAAGTGCATGTCGGGCCACACAAAATGTAGGGTTCCGTAGTCACCCTCCCCACTTCCGAATAATGCGGCTTAAGAAGTGAGTTTTCTGTTGTTTTTTTTTCATACTCACAACGTTATTCCTACTTTTTAATAATTTTCAATGGAATTTTTACGACAAATTGTTACTTTTCATTTGATCAGCTGTTACTCGTAAACTTGTAAAGCCTACTTAGCTGTGATAGTATAATATATACTACTATCTATACTATTGGGCTTTTTTCACATACCTAAATAACGTTAACCATTTAGAGGGCAGGGGGGGCGGACACTTGACTTTAAAAAAAAATGCACTTTGAACTCCTAAACGTTTTTAAAAGACCTAGGTATATAATAATACCCCACACGATGGGGTAGGTGAGAAAAAAATATCACATCCGACTTTACATATATTTTTTTGATTGTATTCTTTCACTTTTATTTTTCATACGCTAGCGATAGATTGTGCGTGTAGCGTGACGCGCAATCCGGATGGTGTAAATGTAACTCTTGGTATTTTGTGATTTTAGTTTTGAGTAGCGGGGACTTTATAACATGCAAATTACGGAACACAAATTACACCCAGTCTCGGAACAACTATTTGATTGAATAACACAAAATGGTTGGAGTCTCGTGTGGGAATCAAACTTGCAACCTCGTTCTGATCAATCAATCTTAATCTTACAGCCTCAGACTGACTCTGTGGCGCAGTCGGAGTGTATTCGACTGCTACGCAAGAGGTCGTGGTTTCGATCCCCAGGATAAAACTTTGTGTGATGAGCACGATGATTTATTCTGTCTGGGTGTTATTTATCTATAATATGTATGTATTTAGAAATATTTAAGTATGTGTATCGGTTGTCTGGTTTCCATAGTACAAGCTCTGCTTAGTTTGGGATCAGATAGCTTTGTGTGAGTTGTCCCAATATGGCGGATAGCATTTGAAACAACTGTGTACAGTACTCATGGTACAGCAGCAGGAAATGGTAACGTTATTTTTTTTTTTAAAGATAGCTCTAAATAAATCGCACGGGGGATTGAGTTGCAAGAGAGAGTTTTTGAGTGTTTTTTGAAGTTGTTGAGAGCAATCTTGTTAACCCCTCCAGCTAAGCTCAAAGGCTTGTGTTAGGAGTGGGTTCACGTCAGTAGTATAATGGGTAGGATTCGAACCCACGACCTCACGATTGCGAGACCGATGCCTTAGCCATTAGGCTACCGCCGCTTGCTCGCGTTTCCAGAAATACTACCTTACAGTTTGTCCACATCATAGAAGAAATGTCTCTGCAAATTTTAGTTAATGTTCGCGGAATTTAGTTGTATTTTAATGAGAAAATAAGTGAGTCAAGTGTTTCATTTTTTATTACAATATTATAACCTATAATGAACTTACTCAAAGTGCCATAAACCCCACCACATGTGTGAAATATTTAGGGATACAATGATAATTGTCTATCAATGTTGATAAACTTTCGCGATTTGTACACATTCTGAAAATATATATATTACGGGTCTGAATCGCGTGAATAATTTAAGGTAAAATACCTTGTTTATTGCTCGACATTTCGACCGTATAGTCTACCCTTGACTACGGCCGTTCCAATACGGGCGAAACCTCGGGCAAGTAATATATTTTCATAATTGTATATCATTCCACTCCCATATTGATTCACTTACCTCTCGAATTACGCAAACTAATCTTTATCTTCAAAACTCTCCGAGATTTTGTGGAAACAAGCGTACTTTGACGTACCTATCTCGCTGTTTGCCTATTACAAAGTACTGTATGGTGTCTTGGGGTGGTACAGACAAAACACATCTTCTTAGACTTGATCCTCATGCTCACTAAAATGTCATTGCTTGTGGTGGCGGTGTGGGTCGGGTCGTTCTCCTTCCCTCCAATATGGCGAAGGGGATGATGGCTGACCCATGCGTCAAACTCGTGAACGGGTGCTACTTGGGGTGACTGGTCGGCATTGTCATCATCATTTTATAGGTCTATTTTTTATTTATTTTTTATTAGTGATTTATAAGTAAAGTTTTTTTTTATAATAATCGAATCGCATGTTGCCTTTACCATCTTCTGTGTTTTTGTAAGTTGATGCTCCCATCCACACCGTAGGAGGCTAATTCGTTTAAAACTTGATTATACCAGTTTAGTTTATGTACTGTGGTTATTGCTTGCGTGAGTTTTATAGTGTAATGGTTGCAGCACCTTACTGGCTTTATTGTATATATACAAATATATTTATTTACTTTTTATTGCCAAGTTCTTTTCTCACGGCTATACTCTGGCGAACTTGGCATTAAATGTAGAATCATTCTATTCCAAACTTTGTCTGACGTTCATAAGCGTTGCATTTGTATCCTAAATGAATAAAGTATTTTTGACTTTATACTTTTTGAACGTGTCCAACGTACACTCCTTATGGCAGGCTGGGTGTTACAGTACCAATTTCCCACCACAAATCTGTATAAGTCTGCAAAGTCCTTTCTATCCGCAAATTGATTACAATTCGAACATCTCTTGCTCAACGATGTTTTTAATTTCTTGGCAATTTTATTTAGAAAAGTTAATATAAATAAACTTGTATCCGAAGTCTAAAATGGTATGCAAAAAACTAGTTGCTTCTTGGTTACAAAATTTAGATTACGAGGAGACTGAAAGAAATATCCAGACTTTAATATAAATTATGATGTAAATAAAATATAGCTAAGATAATCAAGATATACACAGTTACAGTCTAGTAGGTATCAATGTTCTGTGGTTACACTCATTACCATACATTTTCTCTAACACACACACACCCACATACAAGCGCAACTTCGCCGTCGTAAATTTTCCCCGTTTTTGCAACATTTATCGTTGCTGCTCCGCTTTGGTCGTAGCGTGATATGATAGCCTTCCTCGATAATTGGGCTATCCAACAGTAAAATAAACATCAATTCGGACCTGTAGTTCCTGACATTATTGCGTTCAAACAAATAAACAAACACTTCAGCTTTATAATACTAGTATAGATGAGTGACGTCGGCGTCCCCGATTGACTTGAATTAACATTGAACACGAAGTTTTATTATAAAAGTATGTTAGGTAAGCATACTTTTATGATAAAATTTCATACATTAAATGCATGCATTACCTAATTTCAAGTGGACCTCACCGCATAGTGGTGTCGTTCATGATGGTGAAACGAGTTAGACTCCTTACAGCCTACTCCTATAACTAGTGGGACAATACATTAAGTCCACACATTAATTGCGATTACTATCTATGTATATGCAAAAACAAAAAAGAGTACTAAGTACTTCCTTCCGTCTTTGTGGTTTACGAACTGCGTCAGCTGCCACAGAATTCAAGCTTATTTAAGTATCACAGATAATAGACAATATTCAAATTTATAATGTAACATACGTACCCTCCTTGTGCATCTAAATCCAAACATTATGAAACAAAACATTCCATGTAACCGTTAAACAACAATATGTCCAAATGACATACTTTTTCAACCCTTCTCGGTATTGTGCCAACATAATTAACCCTGTTCTTTGCCAGAATGATAAATTAAACCATGCTCCCTATAAAAAAGCGGGGGAAGAGACATGGATCCCTGTCATGGAAAATAATTTGCCTCTTTGTTTCGAATAGTCTTTAATTGAGTTTTTGTTAAAGGCAAAAGCCTGCTTTCCTTAAGACGGTCCCTTTCTTTTATTCACACGAAACTTATTATAAGCCAAGGTTTTCCCCTCGACTCTACGAGCGAAGATATTAGCTAATATGGTCAAATAAAGCACGTTCGTTTAAACAAGTAACCACGAAATATTTACAAAATCTGTGCACAAAAGATTAGACGACAGGATTAGAAAATATTCATTCCTCAAAGGCAGGGGCTATAAATCTGAAATTTAGGTAGTTTACATATTTTATGTTACCTATTAATACAATACTTAATAGTATTTAAAAGAAAAATAATTAAGTTCACCCAGGAATTAAACCTGAGACCAGGAAAGAAACCGATTACCATACCGGGGCGTGAAAACGTCCCATCTGTTCTTAACAATGTCGCTAAGCTATCTACTATGCTATAAATCGGATTTTGACTGGTCAGTTGGTCTAGTGGTTAGTGGCCCTAATTGCTAAGTCAGAGGTCGTTCGGTCGATCCCTACTCAGGATAAATCTTTGTGTGATGAGCCGCGACGGTTTATTCTGTGTAGGTATAATTGTAATATGTATGTATTTAGACTTAGCGCTTACTAGCGCTAAGTCTAAGTCACATTAAAATACCTATATACCTAGTGGTATATAGGTATTTTAATGTAGGATTATATCAAGCCGGCGCCGAAGTAGCGGATGCGCGAGCATGGGCGAGCAGCCGACCGCGTCCGCCCGACGGCCACAATCAGCTGAAACCGAGGCGCATACTCGCGTATCTGTCGGCATGCTCGCAGTGACTAGAATACATTAAATGAACGCGCGCAGCGGAACGGAGCCGACCGGACGCATCGGCAGCCGTGCGCCGCCGGCAGCGTGCGCGAGGAGCCGTCCGGCTGCCGCGGCGTCCGCGCGCATCCGACCGACTGCGGCGGCATGGACGCGGATGTAACCAAATTCCATACAGTGTAAATTCCATACAAATATGAAACTTATGGTTAAGTTAAGAAGTTTGAATTTCCTCTGTTGTTAAATGCGCTGCGCTTCAGCGTCGTCTGGTTGGTGGACATCGTACGTTAGTCTATGAGTACAGGATGTGCAAATAACTTTAAAACGGTACTAGCCTACTAAATAAACTAATCTTGTATCGATTATGTCAAATCTATGCATGGTTGCGACACATTTTATCAAACGAAAATTTGATTGTGGACTCAGTAATAGTGCAGTGAATTCGTTGCGTGTCAAAATAAAACCTAGAGGACGTAGTGTTCGTGCCGGGAATGCGATTGTAGCACATTGAAATTTGCTTTCCATAGTTTTGAACATTTATAGGTTATGACACACGTCACATAGGATTCGTGTTTTAAGCTTTTTCAATTTGTACACGTAGAGGTATTTAGAAAGTTAACCTGTATTTGTGTAGAGGCATCTGGATAATTTGTCTGTCTTTTCTCCTGGAATTATTCCCATTTTTATTATTTTAAATTAATGTATTTTAAATTAATTTAATACAAATTCATAGATTACGGGTGTTGTATATCTATATTAAAGAAATAATATAGATATATGCAGGTTATATATTTTTTTTTTTTGAATAAAATTATGGTATATTTTATACAGTTTCAGGTTTTGTCAGTAGGGATTTTTTTTTAAACTATAGATAGTATCGGAATTCAGAAATCTATAAATTATTCATAATTAAAATAAAACACACAGTACACAGTAATTTGATGTTTACAAGAAAAGTCAATTAATAATTAATTAATCAATAATTATTGATTAGTTAATTATTAATTGACTTTTCGTAATTATTTATTAATTGTACACACTAAGAAGATGACATAAACATTACAAAATGCTTAATCTTATACCTTTATACGAAAAATTCTTGTATTATATATACCTACTAGCTGACCCGCGCAACTTCGTCTGCGTAACTTTTCCCCGTTTTTGCAACACTTTTCATTGCTGCTCCGCTCCTATTGGTCGTAGCGTGATGTTGTAGCCTATAGCCTACCTCGATAAATGGGCTATGCAAAAATAAAATATTTTTTCAATGCGGCCCGGTAGTTCCTGAGATTATCGCGTTCAAACAAACAAACAAACTCTTAGGGGTATAAAAAAATAGATGTTGTCCGATTCTCAGACCTACCCAATATGCACACAAAATTTCATGAAAATCGGTCGAGCCGTTTCGGAGGAGTTTAACAACAAACACCGCGACACGAAAATTTTATATAATAGATTTGCGTAGCCAGTCGGACACATTCCCACCGCGCCACAAAGGCAGTCAAACAAAATATATGCTATGTTATTACTATTTCGACCGGGTTGCACCAACAATGGATATTAGCTTATAGGTACCATCTTGTGACCATGGTTAGTGCAATCCGGACGAAACAGCATGACCACGTTTATTTCCGCGCCCAATTCTTTATAACATACAATTTGGCTAGACTACACAATAAATCTAGTACCTATTTGATGAAGCACACTTGATATAGAATACCGAGTTTCGACTTGTTTCTCAGAAAGAAATATAAAAACCACAGTAAATTAGATATTATTAAATAAAATCTTAAAATTGACAACAAAACTCGTTAAACCTAATGTTTATATTAAATTAAACGTACGAATTCTGAGTAAATTAAAAAATATTCAAGAGAAAAATAATACACACAGAAAAATTAAAATACACTCCGAAATTTTCTCACGTGACACAAAACACTTAGAAAACAGAAGGTAACCTTCATGCACTGAATACCAAAGATACAGAAGGCAATATTCATAGAAAACGCTCTTGACGCACGCAAAACATAGATA
The DNA here is from genome assembly GCA_945859575.2 of Herminia tarsipennalis. Taxonomy (NCBI): domain Eukaryota; kingdom Metazoa; phylum Arthropoda; class Insecta; order Lepidoptera; family Erebidae; genus Herminia; species Herminia tarsipennalis. The sequence continues at coordinate 4,177,185 of OX243847.2, read as the reverse complement.
CCACTCACGGAATCACGGAACACATCATATCGGTAACCATAGACTTTTAATTATATAAAATATATTTATTCTAAGTCTATGCCAGAGGTGGCGGAGTCATCCTTAGGTTTCATGGACGACATGAGAGTCCTCTGTGCAGAGCTTGCATGGAAGTGGAGGCAACGGTAAAATCAAACTCAAATATCTTTATTTTGTAAAATCAGGTTTATGATTATTTGAAAACGTCAAATGAATACATACCTACTTAAAATTGTATAAAATTATGATATTTTTAAAAAAGCAAAATCAGATTAGGTGGCAGTTCATAAGAAGAAGCTGCTAAGAAACTCATGGACGTCTTTTAAAATCATCAAGTTTTTCTTTACAAAAATAATTTTGCTGAACGAACCAGTGTGCTTGGTGAATGTAAGCGTTTATAAATTAAGGATAACTAAATAATAAGACTATATGTAACTCTAAAATAATTATATATAAACATATTCAGCAAATACAATACTTCATTTCTTACAAAATAAGTATATATTTATACATATAATCTTAAAGTATATTTTAATAACCTGTGAGAGAGCAGTTCAATCCCAACCGTTTTTGTCTACCATATAATCAATTATTGAGTAGTAACTTTTCACAACCAATTTTTTCTTTAATGGTAGCGCATGTAATCCTTATGTGCACCCAGATCCGCGAAAAAACTTGAAACACCAAGTTTTATTGCGGATGTTTCGGGAAGACTGATCGGAAGATTGATCGGTTTGTGGAGAGAGGTGGGAGGTGAGTTAGTTGGAATAACGGCTGCCATGGCTCACGTGCAATGGTCCATTTTAAGGACTAAGTGCGGAAACCAAAACCCTAGCCGCTTGTCGTAAGCCGCGAGTGGCTCGCGATCGGCCGCGATGCTCGGAAATGAACCTTTACACGTAAAGGTTTTGTTTAGGTTTTTTGTTAAGTTTAGGGCTTGTGCCATTTTTAGATTTAGAGATTCGTGTGTGAAATGTTAAGCTAAGTGCAAATTTTTGTTAGAGTCAAGTGTGTCCACCCCCAGCTAAGTAGGCTTTACAAGTTTTACGAGTAACAGTTGATCAAATGAGAAGTAACCAAATTTCAGTACAAATTCCATTAAAAATTATTATTAAGTAGGTATAACGTTGCAAATATGAAACAAAACCAACAGAAAATTCACTTCTTAAGCAACATTATTTGGATGGGGGAATGGGGAGCATACTTAATCTCGGACCTATTCGTTCTCCAGGTGTTTCGATATGCAATGTACATAAATAATGTGAGTCGCTCAAGCGAAGTACGTAATAAGGTTCCCTTCTCTACACTTGGTGTTTTGTGGTACAGTGAAAGCTGCACGGTACGCCATTAAAATTTATTCTAATTTATATTTTTCTTTAATTAAATAAGACACGGCCGAAGCAGTCGGGACGTGACTCGAGGGGGAGCAAAACCATTAGACGTTAGACCAAGGTGCTACTGTTAGCGATTGACATATAAGTAAATATATATGGAATAACCTTTTTACATAAAACATCATCGTATGGAATCATAATTCTGTCAATTATAGTCTTTTGAATTTCGTTGCCATGCCACCATTCTTAATTTGAAACTAAATTAACCTTTAATTTGTTGTTTGTTGGATATTATTTATTAGAGTGTATTTTCTTTTCTTTCTGGTAAGTATCATGTCCATGGACAAAAAATCCTAGTGAGGCCGTTCCCATACAAAATTACTTCAAACTTTGATTTATCAGGTGTTCTGTAAGGTTTTTTTTGATAGGGTAAACCTGGCAAACCTGTCAATTGCAAATGCACAATGCAAAGAGTTAAAATGAAAAAAAAAGCCCCACAAATCTTCTCATATTCGTCTTTTTCCTTTCGCATTCCCATTATTCTTTGCTCCAGAATTGTCTTGATGATTTGTACAGTCAACGCGTAGGAAGCTGGAACAATGTACAAACTTAAGCCAGTCTATTTCCTCCTTTGTGTGGCAGTACATCATCAGACATTCTAAACAAGTGCTTTCATTTTCAAATCAACATTTTTTAATTTTATTAATATACATAACTAAAAGAAATTATACTAATATGTCTGTCCTTCGTTGCAGATTTTTTTTCAACCCGATACTCTCATTCACTTTCATAAAAAGCTTATGGACCCTGGTTATGTAATATTTCGCTTCCACGAAGTATCACTAGACACGAATGTTTTTCTACTTTGTACAAAAGGCATCTGCAAAAGGATTTGGCAGTGACTCAACTTGAGAGGCAGGCGCCTCCGGACCTTTGACGTGCAATAAGCTTTTCGTAAAACGTCGACAATGAGTTAATTCGTCCTAAAATATAAGATTTCTTTATAAAGCTAACCGGCGACGTAGATTGTTTTCGATCAAACGTTCAATCAGCATAGTGTGGTCGAAATAACGACTCGCTCTTTTCTTTGACTTTATGTTAAATTTGGCGCTAAACGCACAAATTTGGTGCTAAGTGCATAATGTAGAATCATGATCTATCAAAGTTTTAAAAAATTAAATTTCAATTCAAAATTCTTTATTCATTTAGGATGCAAAACAACTCTTGATTGGATTCTACATGTACATGTAATGCTAAGTTCGTAAAAAATAGGTAAAGCCGGAGAAAAGAGTGGCAATAAAAACTCGCGGCCACTCTTTTCAAATGATAATTTATATTTGGCTTCCTAAATGTACAAATAATTTTGAATTTTAATTTGAAAATATGAATAGCTCAGTCCGCTAACAGAGACACCACAGCCTAACCACCTTCTAAACCGGGGGAACGCAAGAAAGTAAAGTGCTTCAAAATAGCTCTGTAGATAACTGTAAATATTAGGTGTCTTATTTAATTTTTCTAAACGAGAAAGCTCCATTTTGTCTAAGTGACGAGGAAATCACGATCAGATACATTTTTACACTTTTTTCATAACGAATTGGTGTTCTTGTTGGAATGGAAATTTTAAGACTACTTTGGTTAATTATTATCTACGTTTAAATGGTCTGGTATAAATTAGATTTTATAGCGATTTTCCTTACTGTGGTATAATTAAATAGGCTGTTTGATTTAATCAGCCAGAATGTCGAAATAAAAATTATCACTTTCCATAACTGTCTTTAAAAATATTAATTTTAAGGAGAGAATGCGTACAATTAAAACAACATAATGTACTTTCTATATTAAAAACTGACTAATTGAGGACTAAACGTTTTAATAAAATAATAGAAAAGTAACTAGTGTGCCAACCCTTCTACAGTAAATACCTAAGTCATTAGCAAGGGTTGTCAAAAAACCGCATAACGTAGTTCAAAAAGTGCCTAATCACTCGATTGTCATGTAGATCTCTTCAAGCAAACGTGTAGGCGGGGTTGACGCAAAAACTGACAACCCTTGTACTATTCCCAGACAGTTCATTTGAAAACCTAGGTGCATATCTACATAAGCTGATGTGTAAGCTTTTTGAAACGTTTTAATCAGGCCCATGAATGCTTACATACTGTGGCAGGTGCGTCGGAAACTTGACCGGCCACTCGCATAAAGCCTCATTAATTGTGAACTGTTTGTCTTGACGTTCCAAAACTTTGAAATAATGACGAAGAGGAAAACGAAAGAAACAATTGGGAGAATTGGACCAAGCGTCAAGACGAATGGTCAAGAAAAAGAATTAATATGTAAAGTAATCATATTACAAGTTATTCAATATATAATATCGTTCTGGGCTTGAGAAGTTGTTTGATTCCTCATCCTCGAGAGCAATAATCCCGGCTGCGCACCCCAAAGCCAGCAAGAGGTTCACGTCACATGGTGGAGGCGCCGAACTCTTCAGAGGAAGTCATTTAAAGAGCTAAGTCGTATTTCTATGTAAAGTTAATTAAAAATGAGTGCATTCACGGGATTGTATGAGTCCGTAGATGATTTTGTCAACCAATTCCAGATCATCTGTGTGATTAATAAAATCACTTCGGATGAGGAAAAAAAATTATTTGTGGCGGCGTATCTGGCTGGACCAGCGCTACACCTATACAAAGCAATCATAGAAGATTGTGATAGCTTCGAGAGCTTCATCACTGCATTAAAAGCAGAATTCCCAAACCGTACTAATTATACGGAAAAATTCTATGAAAGGATACAGGCGCCAGAGGAGAATATTGTTTCATTTTACTACGAGCTTTCAAATATAGCCAAAAAGGGAAAAATTGACGACAATACGTTCGTAAGGAGCTTTCCAAAGAAATGTAATAGTTTCTACAAATCAAAGCTCGCTGCAGTTGTATGTGCTGATAAAAATATATTAAAGGCCACAGTTTTACAATTACAATCAGTATATGATAAAGAAATTGAAAGGGAAGTCAATCTTAAGGTTAAGGTTGAGAATGCGGTAGCAGTAAGGTCTGGGCAGCAAGGAGACTCCAACAGACCGACCAATAGTCCATTTCGGAGCAATCAATCGACTCCGTGTAGTAAATACCGATCCCCGGTGTCTCGGGTTCCACCCAATGATTCACCAAGCGGTTCGTTAACACCAAGGCGGGAGTCAAATCCCCGCCAGTACTTTTTAAGGAGCAGAGAACCTCGGCCGATGCCGGTTCAATCAGCTGGTGATGCAGCGTCGTCGACAACGAGAGTAGGCGAGCATCACGTCGCAGCAATGAGTACGCAGCGGCGCTCAAACATAGAAGACGTCAAGAAGAATAATTATGGTCAGTCCGAACCAGTCATTTTAGTAGAATTAAGTTCAGGTGCTATTCCTGCTTTATTAGATAGTGGGGCTTCAGTGTCCTTGCTATCGAAGAAAGTAGCGTTAATGAACAAAGTAACCTTAGATATATGTGATAATATTAATTTAAAAATGGCCGATGGTAAGATTATACCAGTCGCAGGCAAAACATATATCAACGTTATAATTAATAATGTGGTGTATAACACACTTTTTTATGTGGTAATAGATGTCAGTTGGCCAGTGATTTTGGGTCAAGATTTCTTAATCAAAAATGGGGCATCCCTAGATTTTGTGAATAATAAAATAACATTGAGAAACTACAATGAAATATGTTTTGTTGCTAGACCAGGCAAAGTTTCTGTTATCGATACACAGGAAATAATGTCTGTTAATATTTTTAAACATAATCGTTTATTTGTTAGTAATATTTGTGAGTCAAATAAGAATGACACTTGTATTCTTCCTGATTTAAATGTATCAAAAGATAAAATGAATATTAATAAAAATCTGAGTACAGGTGATAATAATAAATTACATGACTTAGTGGAAGAATACAAGCCACAATTCTCATTTGGTAAGGTTAGGCCAGGTGGGTGCCGAAATAACCCAATTAAAATAAAAACTTCGAACGAGGTTCCTGTGAAAAAACCTTCATATCGGGTCTCACTTAAACAGAGTGAGATCAGTCGTCAACAAGTGAGTGAGTTAGTGAATGTTGGTAGCATTCGTCCTTCCTGTAATGATAGTTCCTCTTCAGTAGTTGTAGAACAGGATTCGGTTTCGGATGCGGAGTTCGTGAGTCGAAATCCGTTAATAAGTCAAGATGATCACGTAGTCACTGACGGGTTACAAATATTTAGGATGAGATGTACAGAGAATAATGAGCAAATCTGCAAATTAGAAATAGACCCAGTAATAAGGGCTCAAATGAACGATAATTTTTGTTCATCTTTAAGAAATAAAATCATAGATGAAAACTTACAAAGACATAAAGGATTCTTTATACACAACGGCATGTTATATAAATTAAATGCAAAAAATAATGTTATTAAAAGATTGCTGGTAGTTCCGGATGAACTGTTTCCAGTAATTATGCATGAGATTCATGATGATCCATTATATGGAGGTCATTTAGGTTTGATGAAGACAGTAGAAAAATTTAATTCAAGATTCTGCTGTCCAAAGTCATATAAGAAAATAGAGAATTATATCAAAGCATGTAAAGTATGTCAAGAAGTGCGCACGTCAAATAAGGTGGCGCCGTTGCAACCGATTGTTACAAACAGGTTATTTGAAAAGGTAGAAGTGGATACGATAGGCCCGTTAAATAATGCGACGGATGGAAGTAGATATATTATATTGGCAATAGATTGTTTTTCAAAATATGCGATTAGTAAGGCAGTAAAACAGGCCACAGCGATTGAAATAAAGAACTTCCTTATTAATAATATTTTTTCAATACATGGGGCCGTAAAAGAAATCATAACGGATAAAGGGTCAATTTTTACGTCGGCGTTAGTTCAAGAAACGATTACAAACTTCGGGGCGGTGCATAAAGTTGCAACTTCGATGCATCATCAGACATTAGAGTTGGTAGAACGATTAAATGCAACTATGTCGCGCATGATGGCCAAGTACGGTCGAGATGATAGGTCAGATTGGTCGGTATATTTACCTCAAATTACGTTTGCATATAATATTAGTAAACAAGAATCGACACGGGTGTCACCGTACTTTCTGGTCTTTGCAAGACAACCAGAATTGCCATCGGATACGGGAATTAATTTAAATATTAAAGTGAATGAGAATACCGCGAGTAGAATAGAGAATAGAGAAAACATTTTTACAAGGGTTAGAGTAAATTTGGACAAGTCGCGAGCGAAACAAAAACTATTATTTGACAAAAAAGCAACTGAAGTATCGTATGACATAGGTCAGAAAGTTTTACTTTTTAATCCAAAGAGAAGGTCAGGGATATCGAAGAAGTTATGTAGAAAGTTTTTAGGGCCATTTCGAATTGAAAATAGGTTGAATAACAATAACTTCATTATAAAGAAAGTGGGTTCAAGACAGAGGCAGATTGTTCATGCGAATAGATTGAAACCGTTTATTATGAGGATGGACGAATAGATATCGATATCTTAGTATTTAATTTTATATAGTTGAGAATTTTTATTATATGAACATATGTTATAATTAAGTCATGATAAACATGAGTTGTTGATGAGAATTATTTTTTTAGGAGTAGGTGATGCCAGAAAAGAAGTGGCGACGTTGTTAATAGTCTGACGTGTAAACAGTTGTATATTTAGGGATGGTTAATGGTTTTAGATCTGATTCTAAAATGTTGTTTGTCTTTGCATGTACAACCACACGGCGAAGAAATGTCCTACAATGTTGATGCCATAGAGCACTAGGCAAACAAAAACGGGTGTATTATTGTTTTGAATTATAAATATAACTCTGTGATTAAGCAGACAGTTTTGCATTTGGTTCAATCGAACTTGGGAAGTTCGTTTGTGATTATTTTATCTAAATAATCAATAGATGTGATCAGATGGTCACCGATAGCTTGATTGACCAATTATTTAACTGATATAAGATTAATACTTAAAGATGAATTTTCTTCCAGTTACAACAAAGCAGGACTTTCACCCAATTTGTTGCCTGGGGTCAATTGGTGTTTAATGATTGATTTAATTTAGTTATACATAAGTTTAGCTAGGTAACGAATCTGATACTGGTGCTTATTTTAATGGCGTTTTTTGCCCAGCATCATCGTATAACTGTTATGTAAAGTGTTTGTTGACATAAATTTTGTTGGATTAGGTATAACAGTTACACGTTGTCTTTTGCATAGAGACAGATCAAGGGGGGTATTAAAAAAAAAAAAAAAATCTACATCGCCATGATAGGTAAATGCACAGCTAGGTTATATTTGTTGTTTTATATTATATAAAAAAAAAAAAAAAAAAATTTTGACTTAGTACTCAAATGTAAAAAATTTTTTTTTTTTTCATAAGGCGGCGGCGTGTGGCAGGTGCGTCGGAAACTTGACCGGCCACTCGCATAAAGCCTCATTAATTGTGAACTGTTTGTCTTGACGTTCCAAAACTTTGAAATAATGACGAAGAGGAAAACGAAAGAAACAATTGGGAGAATTGGACCAAGCGTCAAGACGAATGGTCAAGAAAAAGAATTAATATGTAAAGTAATCATATTACAAGTTATTCAATATATAATATCGTTCTGGGCTTGAGAAGTTGTTTGATTCCTCATCCTCGAGAGCAATAATCCCGGCTGCGCACCCCAAAGCCAGCAAGAGGTTCACGTCACACGTTTTAATCACACACGTTTTAATCAGGCCCATGAATGCTTACATACCTACCTATACAGGGCGTAACAGAAAGGTGTGGTCAAATTTCAGCTGCGGATAGGCTATGTTAACAGTATCACACCTTGATAAACTTTCGCGATTTGTACACATTATTAAAATATATATATTACGGGTCTTAATCGCGTGAATAATTTAAGGTAAAATACCTTGTTTATTGCCCGACGTTTCGACCGTATTGCAACGGCCGTGGTCACGGGAAGACTGGCCACGGCCAGTCGCGATTAAGACCCGTAATATATATATTTTAATAAAGTATCACACCTACCATGGTGCCATAGCCAGTTGCATTATTATTACATAGTTATAGCATAGTCTTTTTGTCAAAATTCAGTAGTTAAAGCATAAGAATTATACCTCCCCTAGTACAAAATTCGATTGGATTATTATGGCATAGATTTTTTTAAGTCGTACTTTTTTAAGTTATCATTTTTTTAATTTATAAATAAAAGAATGAAAAAATAATAAATATTTTTAGGGTACTCCGATTTTGATAAAATAAAGTATGTGCCCTCAGTATCATGGGTACATACCAACCCTTAAATATGACCACACCTTTCTGTTACATACTGTATATAGCTGACTGCACTAGAAAGAGTTCATTTTTGAGCGTAAGTATGTATGTTCATTACTTTGGCACTCTCTACAGTACTAATGGCTTGGCGTATCTCATCATGTGAGGTTAGATTTCACCTAAAATGTCTGCGTGACATTTGAACATCCAAAGGTCGGACCGTGTACGAAACTCAGAAGTTCTACGACGAGCAAATATCAGCGGATCAAAGGTACATCTGATGCGGCGGCAGCTACGGTGGAGCGGCAATGTTTCCCAGATGTCTGTTGAAAGAGTGACTAATCGCATATTCTATTCGGTGCTACTGGATGGCAAGCGAAAATAAGGTTACAAATATGTGCTCAAACGTCACATGAAGTGTTGCGACCTTGACCCGTCGTAGTGGGAGGCAACGGCGGCGTACTCTGTGGAGACATACTATGCGCACTAAGATGTTCCAGTTCGAAAAACGACGGGAAGAAGAGTTGATGCCAAATGGGACTAGTTAAAGGCCCGATATGTCGGGGGAGTGCTGACTTGCAATGAATGTAGACGCACGTTTGCTGCAATAATCGGATATGTCATTCACCCAAGAGCACACCAACGAAGCTCGAAGTTATCAGTTCAAAGTCGCCGTGGCCGAACACGGATCCATTTGAGTCCCTCATTGGATCGTTGATGACCCCAATCTCACGGACAGACTGGAGACTTTATAGCAGAGGCGTAACTAGTGCACTTTGCGTACTCTACCGTCTGTTCAAAGGGGAACTCTGAAGAACGGTGTGACATGGTGCCACCGTCATCTTTCTGCCATCGCAGTACTCGACATCGTAGTAGGGTTCATCCATTCCACCTGGAAACATTACGGTCCTGTACGGATCGATTCCAGCGTTCTTTTCTTCCACGTACGTGTATACTCTGGAATGAACTACCTGCTGCGGTGTTTCCCGAACGCTACGACATGTCTTTCTTCAAACGAGGTTTAAAAGAGAGTTTTCACTTCACGGTAGGCAGCGGCTTAGGTGTGTCCCTGACATTCCTGTATTCCATGACCGGTGGTTACCGCTAACCGTCAGGTGGGCTGCTGGCTCGTCTGCTAACTATAGGCAATTGAAAAAAAAACGGTCTGGATGGATATATATCATGTGAGGTGTCGTTATCAATCAATCTGTATCGGTTCACTACTGGATATAAGCCTGTCCTAATCCACGAAACAAACCCGGTCCTCTGCCTTCCGCATCCAATTCATCCCAGCACCTTCTTTAGGTCATCGGTCCATCTACCTTGGGGTCGTCCTACCTTACGTTTACCGAATCGTGGTCTCCACTCTAGGACTGGTTTTCTCCAGCGTCCAGTTTGCAATATAATCTTACTTAAAGGTATATAATATATTTTTTCTTATAATGTTTGGAATATCGGATGTCGTGAGGATATTATACGAAATCGTTAAACGTCCATTTTATGTTGACCGATCTGTAAAGTTTTTATAGCTAGCTATAAAAGTGACAAAGTTAGTAGGTACATATATATATATAGATACAATAAAAATATATTGCGCTAAGATGGCTGATTTACTTACTGCTTTGTCGACTACAAAATCTTAGTATGTACTTTGTCTCACTATTCACTAATCAACGTCTAACTCAAGGATCTAGAAAACTTTTTTACACAAGGGTTTTTTTAGACATAGGTACCTACCTAAAACATTTTCATGTAAATTGGCGCCAAGACGAGTGTGTCCATATAGCTACCATAGGTACGTTCGTAAGCTTTCGCGATTTGTACACATTGTAGATTTTACTCTACACCGTAGTCAAAAGGCGTGGCCCTCAATAATAAATGTTATGTTGGTTTGTGTAAAAACTCAAAAAGTTCTGCACTGACCGAGCTGAAATTTTAGCATGATATATACAAGTATTGCAAAATTAAACTTATATGACATGTATTCTTTGTTTTGTTTCTCACCACAGCGAAGCGTGGCAGGGTACAGCTAGTATAATATATTTTCGTTAAACAAACAGACGAATTCCAACAGTTAAAATATGGACGCGAATTAATGAAGTAAAACAGATGTTGGCCAAGTACTCGGCAATTCAACAAAAAGTCTCGTTAAAATCTGAATAATTTAGATCTAGAATATTCTATATTCATTCCATCCCTGAATAGGACACTCTGGAGAAATTTGAATTATATTAAAGCATTTTGTCGCGTAATGTTAACAAGAAACGAGAGGTTTTAAGTGCTGTTTTAGCACTACCACTTTCTTTCTATATTGTTTATGTTTATACTTCTATAAACAACGTGTAACAAAAAAGTGTGGTCATAATCAAGGGTTATTATATGCTCATGATACTGAATGCATATACTTAATTTTGTCTAAATCGGAGTACCATAATTTTTTTCGTTTATTTATAAACTAAATAGTAATCAATTAAAAAAGTATAACTTAAAAATGATAGTATTTTCTTTTATAGGCATTTCTTGCCAATTAATTTATTAAATCAATAATTGAATTTTAGAAAAATAGAAAAATTTGAAGTGCAGACTCAGGAATCGAACCCGAGACTTCCGTATGCCAAACCGGGGCCGGAATCGACCAATCTATCTGGACTATGTTAATAGACCTCAAATTTCTTTATCCTTTCATGCTCGCGAGTTGGGCCCTCGCAAAAAAAATGCAATTATTGTATAACTTAAAAAGTTCTATGCCATAATAATCAATACGAATTTTGCACCAGGGGAGGTATAATACGCAAGCCATATGCCTTTTGACAAAAAGAAAATGCCATAACTATGTAATAATAATGTAATCGGATATGGCACTGTAGTAGATGTACACAAGAACATACTTTATCCGTTGCTAAAATGTTACTTGATCTGTTAAACGTTGTACCTATATCTTTTTTATACCTATATGATAAGTGACCCTGACTGCAGAGCCAGAGGCCCTGGTATTGGTTATCACTCAGGATAAATCAATGGAATTAACGCGCATTGTTTACCTTAAAATTGCTTGACGTTTCGACCAGGTTGCACCGGCCGTGGTCACAAGCGGACTGCAGCAGCGATGTTAAGACTCCGTAAGGCTGATGAATCTTCATCTACCCTCACTTTTTTGTTTCTCAAAAAGTTAGGGTCACTGCACATATGGTGATTTGTGGGGAAGTAGGCGGTGGCTTCCTTACCCGCTGAGCTTGTTAGTTTAATTATTTATTTTTACAAGGTATAAAATCGTTAATACTTATCCGGTTTGATCGATCACACCAATCAACCCAGATACTCTCAGAGGCTTAGCAGTCCTCTCAGGCCGTTGCCGGCCTCCGGAAAGAATGATGGTGATGCCAAGAACTGTGCCCGGTGCTTGACCACACTGCTGCACTCCATTAGTAGGTGCTTGGCGCCACCAAACCTGCTTAAAAAAAGAAGAATTTATTACATAACTCTAACGTCTTATGTAACATACTTGTTACATTTTCATTTACACTATGTCTACACTAGCTGTCCCGCGTAAATTTTCCCCGTTTTTGCAACATTTCTTATTGCTGCTCCGTTCCTATGAGTCGTAGCGTGATGTTATATAACTTACAGCTTTTCCTCGATATATGGGCTATCCAACAATGAAAGACTTTTTCAATTCGGATCAGTAGTTACTGAGATTACCGCGTTCAAACAAACAAACTCTTCAGATAACTTCTACCCAAGTCGGACATGCAATATCTACTTACAAACTTATTTGCTTTTAGGTTCTGTTAAAGAATTCTTGCAAATTATAAAATACATTATCTATTAGCCATATTTTTAAATTTCTTGTAAACAAATTTCCATTTAGTTTTTTAGGGTAAATTATTGTAAACACGAATTGCAGTTTTATGGGTACTCTTGTAGTACATCATGTTATTTATTATAGAAGATTAATGCTATATTTGTATTTGGTGCGAATATTACTCTTGGTTGCCGATTTATAATTAAAATATAACATATTGTTTTTAAGAAATAAACACAACGAACACAAAAGCTTCTTTTCCTCGAGACCCAAAAATAATAACTTTTACAAGAGTAGTAGGAGTACCATTTTGAAATATTTTAAACTTAAACCAAGTTATAATCAACTCTAAATGAAGACCCAAATCATTAAAATTTAAGATTAAAGACATATTATTCAAGAAACTGCTCCTCGTCTGCCGGTTGTATTGAGTAAGTTTCAAACTTGTGTCTCCAGGGACTGAGGTACTGCACTTGTTAGGTAGTAACTCATGTTGGAAATAAATGTTTCAAGCTACGAACGCTTGTTCAGGTTACGCCAGCTAGCAGTTTTCTAACAGGATTAACTAGCTAATGTGGAGGCAATACATTCGCAAACATTGATATTATTTTTTTGGTTCTCATTTTAACTATTATTATTGTGGAAATGTTTGAAATCAATAAGCTTGATATTTATTGGTCGCAAAGAAAATATTAGTCGACGACCTATTGAAGGTCACGGGAAACCACTGGGACAACCAGTCGTTAAGATGATCCTTGGGGGGGCCTATATTCAGTAGTGAACGGCCTATTAAGCTATAATATTGCACAACTATTTTACAATAATTTCATTTCTTACAAAAGCAGTTTTACGTGTAAAATTAAGGTCAACCTTAAAAAATTACTCGGTAAAGCTATTGCATAGCAGATTTATCAACTATTGCAATTAATTTTTTTTTTTTTTTTTTTAATATATATATAATTTTTTTTCCATACATGTCGGAGCAACTCGTCTCGATCCGTGCGAGCTTCGTACAGTCGTACCATATACTCGTACATATACGTTAAGCGAACGCTCGGCTCGAGCTACATGGTAGGCGGAGTATGGGGTGTTCGGTTTTATTTTCGTTACGGAATTTCTTGATTCGGTCACCGCGCTCAAAGCCCTAGCCCGCGATAAAAGCTATGCAATAGCTTAATAAAACCCTGGAACAGCCACTGTGACGTATATAGAAATGGTTTGTTTCATATTAATAAGAATAAAACTTGACTTCACAAATTACTGCTGTACATTTTTGTTGAACCAAAGTTTGTTAATTTCAACGTACAGTCTTCCACCCAGGGGTTCTAGGAAAGTTTCGTCGGTGCATGTGAATACGTGACTTGAATTCTGCCGACTGTACCTCTGCAACTTAGAACATTTACATCGCCAACGGTATGTTGCTTTAATGGATTCCATATAACTTTGTGCTAGGGTTATCAGGTATTTCTGCTCATATTTTTAGAAAGGAGATATTGCCTGATTTTTAGCTAAAAAGGAAAACCCTTAAAGGGAACCCTTATAGGATAACTCGTGTTTCTATCTGTCCGTTTGTTACAGCCAATTTGCTCCGAAACTACTGGACGGATTGAGTTAAAATTTAATACACGAATGTATTTTTGTGACCCAAAAACGGACGCATAAACATAAATAAATGAACTTTGAACTTCATTTTAATAGTCTTAGTTAGTCTTTATATTATTGTAGTGTTTATTCTTACCTCTTATGTATATATTCCATTTGTAATGTATTTCGCTATTTTAACTTTTTTAATATTTATTTAACACTAGCTGTTCCCCGCGGTTTATTAGCCTATGTGTTAATCTAGGGTGTCAGCTAGCTCCATACCAAATTGTATTAAAATCGCTCCAGCCGTTTAGACGTGAAGAAGTAACAAACATACACACTCACATACTCACAAACTTTCGCCTTTATAATATTAGCTAGCTTACCCGCGCAACTTCGTCTGCGTAAATTTTCCCTTTTTTTTTACAACATTTTTCATTTCTGCTCCGCTCCTATTGGTAGTAGCGTGATGTTATAACCTATAGCCTTCCTCGATAAGTGGGCTATCCAACAATAAAATATTTTTTCAATGCGGCCCAGTAGTTCCTGAGATTATCGCGTTCAAACAAACAAACAAACTCTTAGGGGGATGAAAAATAGATATTGTCCGATTCTCAGATCTACCCAATATGCACACAAAATTTCATCTAAATCGGTCAAGCCGTTTCGGAGGAGTATGTCAACGAAAACTGTGACACGAGAATTTTATATATTAGATATACTAGCTGTCCCGCGCAACTTCGTCTCGGTAAATTTTCCTTTGTTTACGTATATATAATCCTATGTTACTTCTAATACTTCCAAGAATATATGTACAAAGTTTAATGATGATCGGTTGAGTAGTTATCGCGTGAAAGCGTAACAAACAAACTTATATTCACATTTATATATTAGTAGGGATAGGGATTACAGTGTGATTGTAAACAATTATTTGTTGATAAATCACAACTGTCATTTCGACAGAAATATTTTCATGGTTACTATGACAATAGATAAGTAAAAAGGTCTTTGTATTTTTGTATAAAGTATCTACTGTTATTCCAAACTGGCTGTGTGCAATTTGCTTAGGTAAATCCTAAATTTGAATAAGGATATGCTTTAAAATGTTAAATGCTTCTGGAAAGATTTTTTTAAGAGGAAATATCAGAAGAAAGGACAGTGCAGTTCTCCAAGAGTAAACATTAAGAAGTGCAACATCAACTCGGCACTGCACTCTAAAGTGCATTCCTGCAACTCAGCACTGCGCTCTGAAGTGCATTCCTGCAACTCAGCACTGCACTGTAGGTCGATATTGTGATGGATTTGAAAAGGCAACCTTCTGTATTCTATACAATGTGTAACAGAAGGCGGCGGTAGCCTACTAGCTAAGGCACCGGACTCGCAATCGTGAGGTCCCGAGTGCAATTCCTACCCATTATACTATCGACGTGAACCCACTCCTAACGCAAGCCATTGAGCTTAGCGGGAGGGCCTGTAAAGCTTATTTAGCTGTGATAGTTTTCCTTTTATTTTCACTATATATAGTGCACTACCGGGGTTTTTTTCATATAGTCAACATCAACCATTTAGCTGGTAGGAGGGACCCTTGACTCTAACAAAAATTAGCAGTTTAAAGCTTAAAATTTCACAAACGGATCTCTTAATCTAGAAATGATCTGCAGAATTCCTAAGCGTTTCTAAAAGACCTATCTAATGATACTCCACACGATGGGGTAGGTGAGAAAATAATCACATCCCCACTTTACATATAGGGGGGGGCGGGACCCACAAAAAATGCTTTTCAAGATAGTATTCTTTCACTTTCTAGGCGTATGTACATGTGTAAATATGCAAAATTACAGCCTTCTAGCACTATCAGTCTCAAGTCTATGAGCTAAGCTGCGGACGGAAAACTAAGCCTGCCTAAAAACGGAATATTTTGAAATTAACACACTTTTTTCTCACTTGTCGGGCTTTTTAATGTTGATTTCAAGATTAAAAAACATAAAAACCTCAAAAAAATCGAATCTCAACACGAAATAGGTAAAAAGAAACGTCAAAAACAATTCATTTACACGTCAAATAAAGAATGGAACATAAAATATTTATGATTCCATCGTCAGTTTTCTTCGTAATGTGTCAAAAATGATCGCATCCCTTCTCATGAATACTTAAAGTAATTCGACGGGCCCTTCGAGAAAATAGCTACAATTATTGGCCGTCATTATGCAGAAAAAACCGTCCCTTTGCAAACAGCAAGGCGGGGCAAAGAAAACATCTTAGAGAACTCGGAATAAGGAATATCTTTGGAGATCTTTGCACCTTTGAAACTTTTTTGTTTGTTTTGTTATAAAGACCAATGAGTTTTATGAAAATATAGCTTATAAAGTAAACCAACAAAAGGGTCCCGCGCAACTTCGTCTGCGTATTTTTCCCCGTTTTTGCATAATTTCTCATAGCTGCTCCACTCCTATTGGCCGTAGCGTGATGTTATATAGCCTATAGTCTTCCTCGATAAATGGGCTATCCAACAGTGAAAGAATTTTTCAATTCGGATCAGTAGTTCCTGAGATTACCGCGTTCAAACAAACAAACTCTTCAGCTTTATAATATTAGTATAGATTAGTTATAGACTGATTAAATATTTTCAAATATTTTGTTACCAAATTAATATTGCTATTGATAAGCCTTCACCATTACCTAAATATCCTTTAAAAAAAAGTAGCGGCTATTTGGTTAAATTGTTTAATTGGTTTCATATTGATATAAAAAATGTCCAAAAGATGACGCGTACGATCGTGGTCACGGGTCGACCCGTGACTACGATCGGTGCAATTCGATCGAAACGTCGGATAAGTAAAAGGTTCGTTCACGCGATTAAGTCCTGATGATATTAAAATTTATCTATGTGTAAAAATCGCAAAAGTATAAAAACATTTACCATAGTGTATACAAAAGTTCTGTCTTTCATTGAGTAGAGAATCATGGGAACTCTTGAAAACTGTAAGAAACCTATTTTACTAGATTAAGAAATCATTATTGGGCATTGATCGATTTAATAAGCTACTGGTTTACCATTTACCCCCCCCTATACTCGTACTCCCGTTTATGCAACATTTTTCATTGACGCTCAATTCCTGTTCGTCGTATCGTGATATTATGTAGCGTATAGCCTTCCTCGATAAATGGGCTATTCAACACTAAAAAAGTTTTTCAATTCAGACCAGTAGTTTCTACATTCTCATAACCAAACAAACAGAATCTTGCTAATTCAATAAAAATAGAAGAAGATAAAACATTCGATAGTATAAATTACAGAAACTAATAAATAATGGTCTACTAACGAATAACAGATGTTTAGTGTATAAGTGTATGCGCAGACATAAGTGCGCATTCCACATTCTCAGAGCCCGATAGACGGAAATCCGAAACGACCGGAGAGAGAATAGGCGCAGGACCGACGGCTTAACGTGCTCTCTGAGGCACGGAGGACAGTCATCACTTACGTACCGACAGTGGTACCGTTGATTAACAATCAACTATCTCGATCTGTGCTCGGTCTCTTAATATTTGGGAAAAATTACAATGTAAGCGCTGTCTTGAGAGAGCCGCATCCATCACTCGTACTTCCCCCACGAAAGCACTTAAACCACCATTAGATTGAACGCGTTCGGTAACAAGTTTAGGTCGAAATTTACTCCATTCATTAACTACATAATCATTTCCGATAATCTCACACACTATTTGTAATGTGTAAAACAAAGGATTGGGCGTATCTCTTTCATTGATCATCGACTGCCTCTGTGGCGCGGTGGGAGTGTATCCGACTGCTACGCAAGAGGTCGTGGGTTCGATCCCCACCCAGGATAAAACTTTGTGTGATGAGCATGATGGTTTATTCTGTGTCTGGGTGTAATTTATCTATAACATGTATGTATTTAGAAATACATAAGTAAGTTTATCAGTTGTATAGTATATAGTACTGTCATAAAACACCTGAAAAGCAAAAAAGCAACTGGTAGAGATGTTCCGATAGAGACAATTAAAGCCTTAGGAGATCGTGGCGACCAGATGTTTCATCTTATTTGCAACAAGGTATGGCAGACAGGAGTTTGGCCTACTGAATGGACACACACCGTTTTCACAACCCCTGCACAAAAAAGGTTCGACAAAGAAATGTAACAATTACCGCCTCATTGCTCTAATATCACACGCTAGCAAAATAATGTTGCATATTCTCAACGAGCGACTGAAAACCTACCTGTCTAAGGAGATGGCTCCGGAACAAGCCGGTTTTGTGAAGGGGAAAGGCACTCGGGAACAAATTCTCATCGTACGTCAGATCATCGAGAAGTCGAGAAAATTCAATAAGCCCTTATTCATTTGCTTTGTTGATTTCTCCAAAGCATTCGATTCGGTGAAATGGCCGGTATTATGGAAGACCTTGCTAGATATGGGCACACCAAAACATCTTGTTCACCTTTTAAGACGCCTATATGAAGAAGGCACAGCCTCAGTGCGCACAAATGATGTCTTTTCAGGTGATTTCTATCCTAATGCCGGAGTACGCCAGGGATGCATAATATCCCCGCTCTTGTTTAACGCCTACACAGAGCTGATAATGCGCATCACTTTGGAGCACTGGACGGACGGAGTAACAATTGGTGGATACAAGATTGCAAACTAGCGTTACGCGGATGACACCACCTTATTTACAACCAGTTCACAACACTTGGATGAGCTACTGTCAAAGATGGAACGAGTGAGCCGTGAGTTTGGACTTAAAATTAATCGCAGCAAAACCAAGGTAATGATTGTTGACCGTGCCAGAAATAATTCGCCTGAAGTGACACAAATCGCGAATTGCACTGTAGTCCAGTCTTATATCTATCTTGGAGCTCTGATTACAAACAATGGCGAATGCATCGATGAAATCAAACGACGTATGGGCATCACAAGAACAGCGATGGACAGGATGCGGAAAATATGGAGGAATAGAAACATTACTAAAGCCACAAAGACCAGGCTTGTGAGGACACTTAAATTCCCCATATTTCTTTACGCGGCTGAAACGTGGACTTTGCGAGATGTAGAAAGACAGAAAGTGGACGCTTTAGAAATGTGGTGCTGGAGAAGAATGCTTGGGGTTTCATGGGCCGAGTTTCGCACGAACGTCTCGATACTTCAAGAGCTCGGTATCAGGCAGCGTCTATTTTCGACAGTACAATCTCGCATCCTAACATTCTTCGGACATGTTTCTCGGCGTGACAACCTGTCCATAGAACGCCTTGTCGTCCAAGGAAAGGTGGAAGGCACTAGACCGCGCGGAAGGTCACCCACGCGATGGACTGACCAGATCAAGTCAGCCGTTGGAGGTTCATTGAACGAGTGCAGCAGGATGACCTCTAGTAGGCAGCAATGGCGAAACATCGTGAAGCGCATCACATCTGCCCCCTCCAATAATACTACAAGTTCATAGCGATCACGACCGCTCTGTCAAGAGCGTACCGGCTGAAAAGGAAGTATATAGTACAAGCTCTGCTTAGTTTGATATCAGATGACGTTGTGTGAGTTGTCCCAAGATATTATTATTATTATTATTGATTGCCTTTTATGGGGACCTTATGCACCGTTGCAACGCTGGCACCTCCAAATCGGCGTTAGAATAAGGTACATGGATGGATATTACTTACTCAATGACGCTCAGGATGAAATTTGGCATAAAGATAGTATAAGTATATATTATGGAATATTTTTTTTCAAATAGGTTCCATCTTTGTTGGTAATTAATAATAACAATATCTTGGGACAACTCACACAACGATATCTGATCCCAAACTAAGCATAGCTTGTACTATGGAGACCAGACAACTGATAAACATACTTATATATTTCTAAATACATACATTTTATAGATAAATAACACCCAGACACAGAATAAAACATCGTACTCATCACACAAAGTTTTATCCTGGGTGGGAATCGAACCCACGACCTCTTGCGTAGCAGTCGGATACACTCCCACCGCGCCACAGAGGCAGTCGAATTAGAATCTAAACAATAAGAAATCCGCTTAAAAATGCTACTAGATCTGAAACAAGCTGTTACTCTGAAACAACTGTTAAGTGGATACACCGCAGTTCATTTTGTGCCTGCGTTGTTAGGAATGTACCAGACATTTTGAACATTAATAAGTTAGTTATAACGAAGATACGAGTAGTAGGAGAAACGTGGAACATCGGCTTTCACCTATCTGATTACCGAGACCTATTTTTTATTAAATTGTATTGATTATAAACACGACTATGATATCTTGCCAATCGAAATGTACCACACCAACATAAATAATGCATATGGACAGGTCACAATCGAATATAATTCTCCCGGATAAAAGTCATCAATATTTCGAAGATTTTCGAGGAAGAGTGAGCTGGGAAAGAAGGAAAATTGATAGGGACGGGGATATTTAGTTTTATGAGTTGGCTCTAAGTCGGGAGATAGGATATATTAAGGACAGCTTTAAAAGATGTTTTAAGGAGCCCTCATCAAGACCGCACTCGCATAAGGATGAATCCCTAACCCGTACTTTGTGCAGAAATACAGGGGAGTAGCAGTGACCCAAACGGAGTCTGCAGATAACGAAAATGACAGGATTTGGGAGTTTTTTTTTATATTTGAAATAAACAAGGTTTTGTTGGTATGCTAGGCTGGATGGCGTAGTAGTATTTGTTTTTTTTAAACAAACCGTTTCGTTGTGACTGCCAGGATGATAGCAAACTTTTTTGAGGCAGGCTTAGAAGGCCTTAGAAGGCTTACTACCCCTGAAGATACGATGCTTGAGGTCAGCAGATTCAGAGGCCTTTTTGATATAATCCGTTGGAGAGATATAAATAATATCTATCTGAACATATTCAAGCCTTTGGATTCCCCAAAGGCTTGAATATGTTCCGATAAATAGATAAAAAGGAATATGAGATCATGCTTCTTGAGGATTAATAATATTTCGTGAGCATGTTTATCATAGGAAGAAGAGAAGGGGAATGGGTTTTGGTTTAAGGTTGACAGTTTAGCGATAGGATTGTGATGTTTGGTCTTGATTTAAGCGTGTCAGCATAGCTGCGGGATACAGCTAGGACATCTTTGCTAGGTTCAGCGTATGATATAACTTTTTCCGCCATCGCTATCTTAATAGCTCTCTCTCTGTCATACCCGGGAACGCCTTGCTAATTGCAAAGTGCAAACCAGAACATAGGACGCAGAACGCTTCAACATATTGGATATCGCAACCATCACTAGGGTATCACCCTGGTGATGTTTATTTGAGCCCCGGAGTTTGAAGTGTGGCCATGGCCACATGGCCACATTTCAAACTCTGGGGCTCATATAAACATAATGACAACACGTGTCAATACCTGCAGCATTTGCGGCATTGGATGTTAGGGTAAACATATTGCTGTACTGACGGAAGGGGGGTGTAACAAAAAAACACCCGGTTAGGTGTACTTGTCCGCCAAATGTAAGGACGCAGGTTTCTGTGTGTTTCCACACAGCCACCCCGTCTCTAACAACTTTTCCGTTGATATGCCTCACTTTCAGGATTCACCCAGGTGGTACTATAATGTATTTTTTGACATCTTCCTTTGTCATGTCTGTTGAAACGCCTGAAACTACATCTTATTTATGAGTTTTGAGAGTACTATTGAGTAGGAAGGCGTTTTCGTCCTGGAAGGAAGCAAATTTCACGGAGACTCCATTTTCGCCTTCAAATCTACTATTTTTTTACTTATGAATAATGAGTTTTATATAACTGTAATATTGATTACTTTCGCGATTTGTACATATTATGAAAATATAAATATTACGGGTCTTAATTGCGTGAATAATTTAAGGTAAAATACCTTTGTTTATTGCCCGATGTTTAAATAACTTCCTAATCAATTGTATCACCCTTAACAATGATAGTCGATGATAAAATTATATTAACAACCCCAAAATATTTTTAGAACACCTATCTAATGATACCCAGCACGATGGAGTGGGTGAGAAAAAAAATCACATCCCCCCATCACTTTACATGTAGAGGAGGTACCCTAAAAAAGTAACGTTTTTTTTTTGACACTCTGTCGTCGTAAGTAATATAGACATTGATCCAAAATTGCAACTTTTAGTACTAACATTCTCTGAACTAAGCTACGGATGGACGGTCGGACGGAAGGATGAACTTGGCAAAACTATAAGGGTATTTTGTAAATGGCAAAACCAGCGACTTTTTAGGGAGGGCTATAAGCTTCATTCAGTTCTCGTCGACAACTAACACAACACAATTTAAGTGTACAACAAACACTTCAAGGCACATTATTATTTGCTGGTAATACGGTTAGGGGGATTACCGCGAATGTAATTAGTATATATCAATTAGTTCTAACGCCACAACAGATGCAGATGCGAAAATAATGCTTGTACTGAGAATATTATGTCGTACTTAGTTTTGTTTTAATTTAAATATTTTCTGTATGAGTTTGTTCTTTCATTAATTTATTCTAATACAAGTTTCTGACATGCCGAAAATATAAGATTTCCGTATTTGCCATTTTGGCTACGGAACCCTAAAAATTGATACTCTCAAGGGGAGGATCCTAGTTATAGTTCACTCAATTCAGACTTTTTACATAACATCTATTTGTAGGGTTCTGTAGCCAAAATGGCAAAACGTAACCCTTATAGTTTCGTCATGTCCGTGTGTCTGTCTGTCTGTCCGTCCGTATGTCACAGGCATTTTATTCAAATACTACTGAATGAATATTAATAAAATTTGTTAAAAAGGTGTCTTGTAGTAGCCGCTGGTTAGTTTGATAGCTAAATAATAAAAATAAATATTTTTAAAGGGGGCACTCCTTAGATGTACCCAAGAGAAGCTTTTTTTTTTTTCAGAAATCATTAACATGTGGCACATCATTCGACAGGTCTTTAAAAAAAATTGTAAGGTTTTTAACAATTTTTTTCGATTGAGTAATAATTTTTGGAAATAACCGCTACATAAAAGTTACATAAATTGTGTCCCTCCACTCCTTAACTATTGAACCGTGTTACCAAAAAACATGAAAAAAAATGAAAGGCGCTTAATACATCTTTAATCTAAAATTATTTTTGACATGATCGGATATACCGTCACTGAGTTATTGTCGAAAAACTGCGTTTCTCAACAAAAGGGCGTAAGTATGACCATACGCTCTTCTTCTGATGCAATTATTCAAGCCTGCGGAACCCTACACTGAGCTTGGTCCGACATGCTCTTGCCCGGTTTTTTAAGCCTTAAATTTATGTTTCGAATATATTTGAATAATAAAAATCATAACAGAAATACATTTAAATTAAATTTGATTAACTAAGTGATCCTTACGAATACATAAAGGTTATACCTATTTCGTATTGATTTACACAAACTACAGTTAATTTTTGTACAACTTTATAACTAAAGTCTTACCAAAAATCATTAACATACTCAGTGGCCCAATTAAAGTATTAGCATTTATTTAATAAATAATGAAAAGGAAACACACACTTATTTGCTGATAAGTTATTAGTCATTTATTTTAAACCTTGATATGTCGTTTAGATCACTTCTTGAAGACGACACCGCGTAAATGATTGCCCTGATGGCGCAATGAGCTTGTTTTTCAGCATTTTGTATTATTTTGCGAAGTGTTTCGGTCGCTATAACGATAATTTCGCATCGAATATTGGTCTTGCATTCTACCACACTCTGGCTTATTGACGTAGATTTTGAACTTCAAGCAACTCCCGAAACAAGCCCAGCGCTGACAAATTGAGTAATCCTAGAAGCCAGTCAAAAACAGCCTTTTTGGAAATTAGGCAATCGAGGAACTAACCCACGCTGTGTGGGCTGTAGCACCATCCTGTTGGAACCAGAAGTTTTCCAAACTATGTTTAGCTAAAAATAGCAACAAATGATCGTTATTATGGCCCGATAACGCTCGCCTTTGGTCATCGGTGTTCCATGGTCGTCTTCAAAAAAGTAAGTTTGTCGATCGCCTAGTTTTCAACAACGGTAATTTTTGACTGGCCTCAAAGATCCTCCGATTTTTCACCACCGGACTTTTTCTCTGAAGTTTCTTGAAGTCCAAAGTGTACGTCAACAAGCCACGGACAAAAAGTGATGGAAAATGCTGAAAAATGAGCCCATTGCGTAATCCGATGAATGGCGATTATTAACGCGATATTATCTTCAAGTGAGCCAAACGAATTGTCAAAGTCCAAAATAAAGGACTAATCATTTAACAGCAAATTAATATGTATTTCTTTTTTATCATTTAGACAAATACTAGCATTTTATTTGGGCCCGTAATATAGCTTAATTTATGAGACATTCGATTTTTAATTTTATTGTTAGGGAAAGTGCAAAATGATACAGTACACATAAGCTCGACTCTTTTATTTAAAATAGAAAAACAAATACAATTTATTTATAAACTGTGTAAATAAATGTATGTAAATAAAGTGGTTTATTTTTGTTATCATAAGTTATAGCCAAATTATCGCAATGGCAACAAAAAACGGGTGTTTGTTGGGTGGAAGCTTATTGCTTTCCCCTCCCTTATACAGTTGGAAACGGCTCGATTTCCAACAAGTTATGTAACTATATTATATAATCATTTATTTAATAAGAAGATGTATAAAAAATACTTACCTAAAGAACATCAACATAAAATTGGCAACAATTATGAACTTAATCGCTAGGTATTTATCGAGCGATGATCTTTTGAAGCTTACATTCTTTCCTCTCAGTATTTGACGTAATACAACAATAACTAGTTAAGAATTATATAACTTTCATGTAAATAAGCCATCTGTGGAAGTTATTAACGGCCGGTCTCAATAATGTATCTATCAATGGATTTGGCTACTAGACTGAGATATTTGACATAAGTTCCATACAAAATATGTCAAAATTCTACCCCTAGTAGCCAGATCCATCGATAGATAGATTAATGAGACCGGCCGTAAGTAGTATAGCGCTACAACGATCTTTTGGCGCTTTGATGACATTGATGACATAAATGAGGGCGCTTTACAAGATGGCGGTATTAGTTCTGATTTTGGCTACGTGCCAATGCAATGAGTTAACAATACAAGCCAATGGCACTTGGATGACATTAACATGAGGGCGCTTCACAAGATGGCGGTGTTAGTTCTGATTTTGGCCACGTGCTAAAAGATATTGGTGACGAGCAGATTCCCTAGCGGTAAGTCGCGGAACTAACCTATGGCAGATAAACTTTAGCGGCCTGACAGTTTCGACCCCTAAGGCAAAGAAAACCGCATCCAAATCGATTTACCTGTTTAAAATTTACGGTGTCACAAACTGCAATACACACACACATACACTTTAAACTTATAAAACCTCTTCTTTTTGCGTCAGAGGTTAATAAAATTTATTTAAGTTTTACGTTAGTTCCGCAAAGTGCCACTAGGGAAATTGTTCCGCAAAGTGCCACATTTAAAAACCACAGTGGTGACAAACCACAGTGGTTTTTAAATGGACCTTTACAATTGCTATTATAGTCTAAGCACCAATGGTTCTGTTCAAAAAATTCAAGATATTGTTAAGAATTACATTAGTATTTTCATTTTCAACTACGACTTTAGATGTGAAATTTGCTAACTCAGATAACATTTGATTTGACTTTTTGAATTCAATTGACATGTCTTCGGTATAT
This sequence comes from Herminia tarsipennalis, assembly GCA_945859575.2. Classification (NCBI taxonomy): domain Eukaryota; kingdom Metazoa; phylum Arthropoda; class Insecta; order Lepidoptera; family Erebidae; genus Herminia; species Herminia tarsipennalis. The sequence goes on along the minus strand of OX243847.2, from coordinate 4,151,443 downwards.
TGAAGTATACCTGGTCTTTTCTTATCAATTACATTACGTATACCTCCTGTATTCAATTTATCATTGGTTGATGTTGTCTTAATAATGTTTATTTTGTTGCATGTCACGCCGTTGACATTTTCAGCATAACGCTCATCTGTCCTAATAGCAGTTATTTCGATATTCACATATTGTTCCAAATGAACAAGAGTTTTACAAGGTAAAGGATTATAGCCAATACTTAATTGAAGTAAACCTATCCCCGAGAAACCCACTATATTTACCGTAATAATTTGATTATAGTCCACTATTAGCTTTGATAAATGTTTGACTTCATAAAATGTCTCACTTTGTAAATCTTTTAAATTGTTATACGAAAGGTCTAAAATTCTCAAAGAGTTCAATCCACGAAGAGCACCGTATCTGATAGACGATAAACAATTATGAGAAATATTTAAAGATTCCAACAAAACATTGTATTCAAACACAGCCGGCAGAATATAAGATATTTCATTGAAACTCAAGTCTAAATGTTTCAATGCGCTTAATTTTGAAAAGTCGTCCATCTGCAATTTAGAAATATTATTATGACTTACATCTAAAAAAGTTACATCATTTATTTTACCAAGATTGAGCTGACTAATATTTTGGGCATTCATATTTGACATGACCAGATCTGAAATTAGGCTCTCGTCTAGATTCACAGCGGCTGTTACGCCAGACAAAATCAAAGTATTCAATTTCGGGCTATTTCTTAGTACAGAAACGGAAAAATTTAATTTTTCATTATAAGAAATATCCAGCTGTTGTAACTCAAACAGACCATCAAATGACTGGTTATGTAATTTCAAAACATTGCGCGATAAATTTAATATTTTCAGTTTTGGTAAATTGCGTAATGGATCAATAACTTCTAGCATATTATTGTTTAATAATAAGGTAGTCAGATTTACTAATTCAGTTGTGTTGACGAAAAAAATATTAATTGCATTAAAAGATAGATCCAGTGTCTCTATATGTCCTGTATGATTAAAAACATTGAATTCTAATTGGTTTATTTCACAACCAGACATATTAACTCCTTTTAATTTAATCATACCATCGAATGAATTATTTTTCAGTAATCCTAGTAATGGATTGTTATCAATTTTGAGGTATATTAATTTTTTTAGGGAATTAATTGAGTTTGGCTCCAAATGTGAAATTCGATTATCTGAAATATCCAAATATTTAAGACTTTTCAAGTCTTGTAAATATTTGTATTTTATTTCTATTAACTGGTTCTTCTTTAAATGAAAATATTCAAGGTTACTTAAATCTTTTTTATCAAAATTTATGTCAGCTATTTCGTTACTGGACAAATCTAGGTATTGCAAATTTGACAAAGTATTAAAACATTTAATTGATAAAGATCTAATAAAATTGGAACTCAGTTTTAATGTTTTGAGAGTCAATAGGCTATCAAAAGCATAATCAGTAATTTCAGTTAAAAACTGATTGCTAATGTCAATTTCTGTTACAGTTATACCTTCAAACATCCCTTTTGTTATCGATCCCTCTAATCTATTTGCAGTAATAAAGAATGTGTTAATGGAAGTATTTTTAAATAAATTAATTGGTAATGACCTAATTTTATTATTAGCTAGATCAATATAGTTTAATGACCGTAAATTTGAAAACATTTTGCTATCCATGATTACCAACTGATTATTATTCATATGTAGTTTTTTTAATAACATTAGATTTTTGAATACGTTAACACTTATCGTTTTTATTGTATTAATACTTAGATCAAGTGTTTCAAGTTTATTTAACAGTTGGAATTCATTAGCTTCGACGTTTTTAATTCTGTTACAACTAAGATTAAGCATTTTTAGTTGACTCAATTCCTTTAGTGATAAATTAAGACTTGTTATTCTATTGTTTGATAAATCTAAATAAGATAATTTTCTAACATTTTTAAAAATGTATTTGCTCAACATTTTTAGCTTATTATATGATAAGTCTAAGATCTGTAAATTCTCAAATTTACTAAAAAGATCATCAGGAATATTTGAAAGGTGATTGTGAGATATGTTAATGTTTTCGAGACGTTTGTATGGAAAATTTAAGTCATTTACACTTATTTCTCCTATGTTATTATATGATAAATCTATTTCAGTTAACGCTGTTAGTTCATGAACATTTGAAAGAATCGCTTTAGTAAGATAATTTCTTGACATATTTAATACAGCAAGGTTTTGCATTCTTCTTATGATAGGAGGTTGGCGGTAACCATTGTAGCTTAAGTCCAACCAGTAAACAATATTTATAAATAGGTCATTGTTTGGAATTGCACGCGGTATACCGGCATCATGGCTTGAAGGAATCTCCTTATAAATCAATTCTACAACGTAATAGTTAGAATTTTGATAACGAGCTGGTGTCTTACACTCAACACCATGAATCCGTCGTGGTGAGTTATAACTCCGACGAAAGGAGTCCGAATTTTCCACACTTTTGTCGATATAGGAAGTGCAGTTAACCACGTAGATGCACTCAAATTCATTGACCTGGCACGTCTCCGCATGGTTAGCTATAAACATAGCCAACACGACATCTGAAAATGGACAATCAACAGTAATCATTTCCTCATTTACAAATAATACAATGTATATATATATATATATATTTACATAACAATTTTAAATTCTCTATTTAAGTTAAATTGCTTGTATTATGAATGTGTTTATTTCGATGACAATTATAAAATAGGTGGGCTTACAGCCCACTATCTTGTTAAAGTATATGTTAGTTCAGTTGTCATCAAATAATAGTTAATTAAGCTAAGATCTTACATCAAACCGATGTAAGTAGAAGTATCTTATTTAGTTTTAGCACGATTATTATTTGGCAACTGAAATTGGGAGTTTACAGATATACCACCGTTTATAGGTGTACCATCGTTCGTTGTTATAATATATTTTATATTAAACAAAAACCGGCCCCTTTTTAATTTATATCTTCATTTTAATCATCAGGTTCAATCGGTCTACTGCTGATAAAAACACTCTTCCAATGTATGTGTATGTCGTGTGTGCATAAGCCGCAGAAGTCCCGTCGAGATTGCACAGACGCTGGCGCATGACGCAATGCAGTTGAATATTGCATCAGATACCCTGTATGCTTTGCTATTATACTTGGTATTATATTTCTCTTGTTTGTTTTAACAAGCAAAGTAATACTTAGGTAGGTACTTAAATACTGTTTTTTTTTCTATAACTATCACGGTTGTCCATGTTCTACCGAAATAGCGTATTTTATTATATCTGAAATTAGATGTTATTTCAGATATAATAAAATACCTAAAGACAGAAGTTAACGATTAACTTAAAATAACGCTTATCGATAAACGAAGTTATTTTATTTACTAAAGGAATAACGATTATCGAATATAACTACCTATTTTATGTATTATCCCCAAGTATGATTATTTTTATAATTTGAAGTTATTTGATGGGTTTTTTTATATTTTTTGTAAAATAATGGGTAGTTTTCTGTAGTTAAACTATTACACTCTATATAAAAGTATCTAGGGTCTGCCTAGTATGGTTCAAATTTAGGTAGGTATATTAAGGTAGCTAGTATAGGGAGTCTTGTCAAATAAATACTTACAACAAACAATACGCAGTTCCATGTTTACTCCAACCGTCTGAATCTGAAGACAAAAACACAAATTAAAAACACGTGTATATATTTGTTTTTTAATTAAAACAGATAGGATAGTGTTTTTTATTAAGTCAGAGACGTAATAAGTTAATAAAATCTTTAATAAATATTTAAATTAGCTTACACAGTGCTCAGTAAAAACCCCTGCGACATAAAAAAGAAGATCAATACTTTCAAATATGGCTCAACCTATTTAAACAAATATTGTACTCGTATATATCGTACTAATATTAAACATTAGACAGCTCTTTCATGCTAAAATACTAAACTGATTTCAATGAAACTTTACAATACCTAATGTAGTTTATACAACAGAATAACACATAGGCTATAAAAATAATACAGTTTTAAAAGTAATGCTGAAGAAGTAGTGGAGAATAATTATGAAACTTTCCCTTTTGCTTCAGTGGATAAAATTAGAATTAAAAACAAAACATTTAATTCTAAAATCGATTAGTATGTTATCACTACCTTTCTCCCGAGGCTTCTTATAAATCACTTTATGATGTACTAGCAGTGCCCTGCGGTTTTTCCTGAGTTAAATTTAATTATACATATTGCCCATAACCTTTACATAGTATAAAACAAAGTCGCTTTCTCTGTCCCTATATCCCTATGTATGCTTAAATCTTTAAAACTACGCAACGGATTTTAATGCGGTTTTTTTTAATAGATAGAGTAATTGAAAAGGAAGGTTTATATGTATAATAACATCTATTAAATAGTGGAGAAATAAGGAGTGGAGCAGCAATAAGAAATGTTGCAAAAACGGGGAAAACTGACGCAAACGAAGTTGCGCGGGTCAGCTAGTACTTAATAAAAGGGCAATTTTTTTTTTTTAAATCGGATAAGAATTTCCTTAGCTTATCGTGTTTACAACAAACTCTGCCTCTTTACAATATTATTAATTTATAATCAAATATTATGATTAAAATACTCACAGTTTAAAAAAGATCCTTCACCCAAACTTTTTTGCGATAAGCGTTTCCGAACAATACCAATCTCTGGAGGAGCTTAAAGCTAAGTGCGGCGGTCGATTGGCATTAGAGTGTAACAGTAGCATGAAATTATACTAATGTACATACTAGGTGTGGAAGAATCTAATGATAAATTGGGTAGTTATAATTTAGAGCTGGTAACACAAGACCTACTTATGATAAATAAGTCTTGAAAATTGTATATTGACTAGCTGTTGCCAGTAAATACATTGACGTAAAAATTTTGAAATAAAATCGAGATACATCGTATGTGCAATTCCAGACTGTAATCTATCTCTGTGCCAAATTTCATTTAAATCCGTTTAGCTGTTTTGGCGTGAAAGACATCCATCCATCACTACTTCTAATCTTTAGCATTAATAATACTTGACCGCTGTACCGCGCTGGACCTTGCCGCTCCTTTCTAATGGAACATTCGTGGTACAGCAGAATAAAATGAATTACTCTGATTTCAACAACAACGGTTCTTTATCAATATCTGCCTCAATTAGCTTTTCTACTAGCAGCTACTACTACTACAAGCAGCCCAGCAAGCACTTTGGCAAGTGACCCGTCACGTGCTAGCGGTCCAAACAAGCTGTTCGCAAACAGCCATGCAGGACATTCACAATCTGGTATTCGTGCCCGTTGAATGTCGCAACATTACAGCAGCTTGTCCGCGTGAATATCTTTGGTCGACCAGACAGCGCCAGAAGAAAGATAATTAATAGTTTTCGAGCGTATGCAGTAGCGGATTTACACATTTGCCGCCAGTAGGTAATTTAAATATTGCCGCCCCTATTACCTATGCCATTTCTTTTGACACTGAAATTGTAACTTAATGATTTGTATTGTATCATTCTCGTTACATCAGCTTTTTCCCATAATAAGTATGATTCTAAACTAGGGGTTCAGTGTGATTACAAAAGAAATAGTTTTTAGGTATATTTCTGAGCTAAGAAAATTTTTACCAAGGTATGCCTTAAAGCTTATTTTACAATCCACAAAATCAGCAATTATATCATCGTATGAAATCTTGTTCTTAAGTTCTGACTATATGTACAAAAGAGCTAAGGCATTTAGATTTTCTAGACTTAAAGTAGATCGTAAATAGATTTTTACTCGCTTTAAGCAAGAAAAGCTTCATTCACCCAATTATTTTTTTGCTGGTGAAGTGGGTTTTCAGTAAATTTTTGTTTTATACTACTAACAACTGTAAGCTTATAAATAATTTTCAATGGTATTTATACAAAAATTGTTACTGTTCATTTTGTCGACTAACTAGGGAAAACTATCACAATTAAGTAGTCTCTACGAGTAATACGTAGACACTACTTAATTGTAATAGTTTTCCTTTTAATTTACTAACTACCAGGATTTTTACATACCCAACAACAAAGATTTAGCTGACAGGGGGAAGGGGGGGCACTTGATTCTAACAAAAATTAGCATTTAAGCTTAATATCTCACATACAGATCTCTAAATCGAAAAATTGTATAACAATACTGTAATATTTTTAAAAGATCTATCCAATGACACCCTACACCTTAGAGTAGACGAGTAAAAAAAAACACATCCCCACTTTACATTTAAGGGAGGTATTATAGGTACCATTTTGTCGGCGTAACTAATATGATTGTATATCCATGCCAAGATACAACTTTTTAGTACTGTGTATCTGAGCTAACCTGGGGATAGATGTACAGACAGACAGAGCAAAATTATAAGGGTTCGTCGTTTACTATGGAACCTTAAAAAAGGGTTAAAAATTTGTAAATTTCAATTGTTATGTCAAAACTCTATTACAATATTTTGAAACATTTTCGACGAAACACTAAAACTGAGAATAATCAGTCATTATATATTATCAAAGAATAAGCGTCAAAACCATGTAAAATAGATAATCAACCAGTTTTTTATTTATTTTTTCATTTAATATAGTCATAGAACTAAAATGTGTGTGAAATTTTTGAGACTCGTTTTCTCCGTGTATAAAAATGTTTTTAATTTTTTTATTTTTGTAACTCAATATTTATTTGGGCCTAATTTGCCGCCCTAGGCTCCAGCGTACTGACCCGGGCGGTTAAATCCGCCATGGAGCGCATGTACTTGTCGTATTTATGTACAGTCGGTCAAGAAAGGGTTCTACCAGTTTTGACAAGACTTCCGTGTCCCTCTTTTTTATTTAAAAAAAAGATAACTATCAATGTGGGATTGAGTCCCACATTACTAGCAATCTTGTTAACCCCTCCAGCTAAGCTCAAAGGCTTGTTTTAGGAGTGAGTTCACGTCGGTAGTATAATGGGTAGGATTCGATACCGCGACCTCACGATTGCGAGACCGATGCCTTAACCATTAGGCTACCGCCGCTATTAATTAATTAATATTAAGCATTTATTTAGATTTTTATAAATTATATTTTTACATGTTTCTAACGTCATAGGCGGACGCAACCATTTGTATTACTTATTGGATGTTTTTGATTAAAAGTTTCCTAAATTTTGGTTTAAGATTCTAATTGGTTAAGGTATAAGGAAGGTATAAAGCCTGTTGGTCTAGTGGTTAGTGATTATAACTATTTGTTAAGCGGGAATTAACGCGCATTGTTTACCTTAAAATTGCTTGACGTTTCAACCATTAATTCCCGTATAATAAAAAGTTATAATCATGCAACACGAAAGTTTAAATGCTAGTATAGTGGTTAGTGACCCTGATTGCTAAGCTGGAGGTCGTGGGTTCGATCCCATCCAGGATAAAACTTTGTGTGATGAGCAGGATGGTTTATTCTGTGTCAGCGTGTTATTTATCTATAATATGTATTTAGAAATAGATAGGTACCTATGTGTATCAGTTGTCTCTGGTTTCCATAGTACAAGCTCTGCTTAGTTTGGGATCAGATAGCGTTGTGTGAGTTATGCCAAGTTATTATTATTAATTAACCAGCTACAGAATTCTCATACTCACCAGCTATAATTACTATAATGTTTGATATTTTTTTATCAAATATGGCCGGATGTAACATGAGATTAGTAAAGTCACAATACACAGAATAGGTACAAATTAATTTAATAAGCAACGCATGCTTTATATAAGTCACTTGATTCCGAAGGTATTCTGTGTCTGTGAGTATGGTCTGGGTCTATGTATGCCTTGCTCAAGGGCATTTTGTATGTACATTTTATTTTGTACTTTAAGGACGCGTTTCCACGATGTCGTGACGACAGAATATCGTATCGTTTTATGTTATATTATAAAAGGTTTAGATGATAAAAAATGCCCAGGTTTCATAATGTAAGAGATTTTTAAGATTACTAGCAATGTGGGATAGAGTCCCACATTACTAGCAATCTTATTAACCCCTCCAGCTAAGCTCAAAGGCTTGTGTTAGGAGTGGGTTCACGTCGGTAGTATAATGGGTAGGTTTCGAACGCGTGACCTCACGATTGCGAGACCGATGCCTTAGCCATTAAGCTACCGTTTTTCCGTTCCGTGAGTCTTACATGAAGCGCAAAGGACAGTGCAGCGTTCAGGATTTGGGTCCTGAATTAGGTAGATGACTAAAATAACAATAAGTTATTTTACACTATACAGGAAATAGCATTTGCAAAAATATTCTGTAAAACAATGCTTCTCTACAATTTTACGTTGTCATGAATTTATAAACATGAAAACAAACATTGAAACTACATGATTTGACCATACAAAATAATGACGTCATTGTTTTGTATTTCTTATAAATTATTACGAGACGCATCGTTTTGACGTTTCTTAAAAAGATACTGATTTGACATGACAGTCATCTACCCTATTAATGCTAAGAAAACAAAACTAATTCATATTCAGTCATCTTACTTGAAATCGCTCTCTTCATCGAACTGCCATGTTTAAACCGAATGATAAACCCATATGAATTAGTTTGTACTCTGTGGCGCGGTGGGAGTGTGTCCGACTGCTATGCGTGAGGTCGTGGGTTCGATTCCCACACGAGGCACCACTTTGTGTGAACCACAAATTGTTGTTCCGAGTCTAGGTGTACTTTATATCCGTGACTTGTATGTTTTTAAAGTCCCCCGCGACACCGGGCTTGTGGGTGACCGGGAGTCGTCTTTCTAAAAGAATAAAAAATAAATATTTTTTATATTAATAAAATATTAATAATATATTTTCTCACAGCTATTGTCAATAGCTGTGATAAAAGTTAGTTTTTACATCGGTTACATCCTACAACCACTAAAAAGTATTAAATCAATTATAAAAAAAAAAACCCGCCAGCACAAAAAAAAAATGGAATCAAGATCCCCTACATAATTATATAAATTCATGCAGTCAGAGGCACATTACTAAATTCATCGAGATTCATTAATGCCTCCGACTGCATAAAATTAAGTATATAATTCTGTAGGGGATCTTGTTTCCATCTTTTTTTGTGCTGGCGGGGTTTTTTATTTTTATAATTGATTTAATACTTTTTATTGATTGTAGGATGTAACTGATGTAAAAACTAACTTTTATCACAGCTATTGACAATAGCTGTGATTAGAGTATTGAAAATTGAAAAAATAGTGGTTGCTAAGTAAGTTTTTAGTATTACAGTCATAATCGTGTTATACATTTTTAAAATGCTTAAGATAAGCCCTTTAATTTGGTACCCATATTGCAGTATTCAAAACAACTTTTTTTCCAAACCTCTTCATTTTGACATCTAACAGCCACCATGTTTGTTTTTTCAAACGTCACATAACACGGTCACACAGTCACGTCATAATTGTATAAATCCGTCCAGTGGATTGTGAGATATCAGGTAATAAAGAATATTACACATTTTTCGCGCGTATCTTGTAATACGCGCGAAAAACATAACCCTTCCTTACAGTCGGGTAAAAAGATAGAAAAAGAATACGTATCTTGGTATAACTATATAATAAACGATAACTTTCACTGGATTATGTATGTAGTAAACTAATATCTGTGTTATCAAATACATCATTTTATAATACTTACTTATTTTATATACTTACAAAATGCTTAGAACCATGTACTTAGCACTAGCTGATTCCGTGACTAGCTACAGCTTGAGTAGTTACGGCCGCACATACAAAACCTATATCTATAGACTACAGCTAATATGCTTAAAACAGTCGTACCTAAAAATATAAGTTACTTTACAGAGATGACGAAGTACCTAGGTTTGTTTAAGCGTTGTTAGATACTAAAAGTGTTTTCGATAAGATACGAGTAACCTGCCAAATTTAGTCTTAGGTACAGGTCCCACAGGCCTGGCCTTAAATGTAAGGCCAAGTTCATTATGATGTTTGTCATATCTGCCTGTTTATAAGACAGCTAAATATATTAATATTCGGCCTGCGTCATCATAATTTGTTAAAATGCTCTCTGTAACGAAGCAATAACTATAGCCGTAAGCATTAAGAGATAGAAGAATTTGATATCTAAGCAAAAGTGATAGTTCTTTAACTACCGACTAGATGGCGCTGCGGGGGCCTAACCCGTAAGCAATAAGAGATAGAAGAATTTGATATCTAGTAACATAGTCCAGTTAAGTGGTTCGCTTCTGGCCCCGCTTTGGCTACGGAAGTCTCGGGTTCGATTCCTGAGTCTGAATTTCAAATTTTTCTATCTTTCAAAAATGCAATTATTGTATTTGTAAAGTCTTTGGCAAGAAATGCCTATAAAAATTACTTCTATATTATTGTATATGGGCAGCGGAAGTAGGATTATATGCTGCCATGAATCATGATTAGCTAATCTATCGATATCTGTATATCCATAAACGCTAAAACTGTAAATTAACACTGATAGGATACTTAGTGTCTTCTAGCAATTAGTAAATAACTCGTCAATTATGTTTTTGTATACCTACCTACCTACATTTTATATTTTGTACCTTAACAATCTGTCTAACATAGTTACTACTGATACTCACAATGGTTTGTGTACTAAGTTTCTTTGTATACATAAATGGGCAAGTGCATGTTGGGCCACGCATCATGTAGGCTTCCGGAGCCCCCCCCCCCCCCCCCCGACCCCATCCGTATAATGCAGTTTAAAACATGGGTATTCTGTTATTTTTGTTTCATATTAATTCAACGTTTATACCTTAAACATATTCGTCTTAATTATAATGCATCCTAAGTTTACATGCTAACAAAAAATAAACTATCTCCCCGACTACATTCCATCCTCTTATCGGTCGCTACTCACACGTTGAACACAGCATGCAGATTATAGTTGTGTGAGTATGTGCCGACAGAGTTATAAAAAATCTAATCTGTTGAGCTCTTTCTTTCTTCTTTCTCTCAATATATCATTAAAATATAATATAATTTTATAAGCATAGGAGGGAACGAATTAAATAAAGTAAAGTATTACACCGATCTGACTTGTACTCACACATGTATACCGGCTTTGGCACTATTACATTCAACCGTAGTCGTTTTTAATATTACAATGTGGGTGGTATTCTAGTGACATTCTGAGGAGCCGTCCAATGTGTATTCATTTTGTTTACTTACCTACATAATTTAAGACAGTAATGTTAAGTTTTGTTAATAAGTATACCTATCTAATAACTTGTAACTTTTAATCTAACTTTATGCATGCCTTGTCACAAAATCTATACTTATAATAAATCTGTAGAGATGTCAATTCTGTACATTAAATATATTTCCAAAATAACTATCAGGGGGTGATTAGGGATCGATACTGATGCCAAAAATGCAATCAGTAAAATTTTAGTCTGTCTGTCTGTCTGTATAACCGCTATAGTAACAAAAACTACTCGACGGATTTTAACAAAACTTGGTACAATTATTTTTCATACTCCTGAGTAGGTTATAGTATACTTTTCATCACGCTACAATCAATAGGAGCAGAGCAGTGAAGGGAAATGTTGGGAAAACGGGAGAAGTTACTCCATTTTTTAAGCTTTCGTCGCGTGTGCAACCTTAATGGTTAAAGCTACACAGAAATCATGTATGACGGAAATGTTCTCCTTAAAATTATATAAAAAATATCCTACGACAGCATATGTCTATCTTTTATGGTTGACTCACAATATCACGTGTAACTCCCGATAGCTTAGTAGTTCAAAGCTTTCTGATTATATTTGTCTTCTCTTACGTTTATAACACTCTCAGTCATCCCTAATTAAAAAAGTTAACATAATTAACTATTCCATAAAAAAGAATCATAGAAATCGGTATAGAAACACCAAAGTTATACATGAAATACGCTAATAATAAGCCATCGCGCTTGAATACTGAATCATGCTATCTATCTTTCTATACATATAATAAAATTGAAAATTTCACGTGTCTGTACATAGCCGAACTTAGGGAAAAAAAAATTAGGAAATGTTCGAAAAGAGTATTTAAACACTTTGCTGCATTTTTAGAAATGTCTGTCTGTTTGTTTGAACACGCATCACGCAAAAACTACCAGACAGATTCGGTTGAAATTTTGCACGAGCAATCTAATAGATGCGGATTAACATTTTGGCTATAAATTATCACGCTTTTTCCCATAGGAGCTAAGCAGTAAGGGATATTGTCTGTAGCTATTTTTCGTTATTAAACAATAACTACTTGACGGATCTTTATGAAAATTTACAGTTTTATAGTAAATGGTATACCTAGGACATTATTTACACTATGAATCATTACGCTAACGTCTATGGGGAACGAGTAGCAACGTATTTTTTGTCGCACCATAATTGTGGTTTATTTTAAATATAAAATATGTGGTGGTATAATTTTTTCCACAATTAGACATTATCTTTAATTGTAACCCATGGAATACATAACTTCTACAACTAAACTTTCAAGGAGCTATAAACAACATTTTTAAGTTTCATAAGAACAGTTATTTTGACGTGGTATGTAGCGAACAGTATAGCCTCGAAGCTATGCTAGCGGTCTTAGCGACGAAGTCTCAGGCTCGAACCTGATATCTGATTATGTTCCTTTTGTATTTTTTATAAATTGTCTTTGTCCTTTTTTAATATTTTTCTCAATGTTATAGTTATTTTTTCGACCATAGGTAACTTATTTGCTTTGGTTAATATTTTTTTATATTAAAAATCAAGTGAAATATGCACTTATGTAAGATATTTAAAGGTATTGCATGCACTGCTGAGAGTAATGAATTAATCGTAGTAGAAATGAAAAACAATATTACATTACAATTTAACAAGTATTCGATATTTTCCAGAATTGATGTGTTCGTGCTCAAAAAAAAGACATTACACACGTAAAAAAAAACATGTAGCGCCATCTATGAAATCAAATTGGTCACCGTGATCAAACAATTTCATATTTGTGAAAACATTTATTAGGGTATAGGTGCTTACGATGACGGATTCGTTTCTTGCTGAGTGGCAACATTCTCCTATTTATTTAATTAAATTGCTTAAATTAATAAAAAAACACTAAGTATTAGAAGAAACTTCACTGGTTTTGAAAGTAGATGGCGTTGTATTCAATAATGTTCTATACTTAGTAAAAGAAGAATTAAAATAGTATTAAAAAGAAACATATTGCTATCATTTTTAGAAATGTTTGTCTGTCTGTCGGTATGTTTGACCACGCATCACACAGGTGCATCGAGGATCATGTTTTGGGGTTATGGTTGGATATCAAGTGTTCATCAATTCAACGATAATGAATGACTCATCGGCCAAGTGTGAGTAGTTCGGGTGACGGGAGGAGGGGGGTGGGGGTTCATTGTCTGTCAACGCGGATCTGGGGGAGGGGGAGTCCATGTCTTTTTTTCTTACTTGCATCATTGTAACATATAAGAGAGGTACTCTCTTTTATGTAAAGTGGGGATGTGATTTTTTTTTCACCTACCCCATCGTGTGGGGTATCATAAGATAGGTCTTTTAAAAAGCGTTTAGGGTTTGTGAAGACTATTTTTAGATTTAAGGATTCCTTTTTGTAATATTAGGCTTTATAGTGAACATTTTTGTTAGAGTCAAGTGTTCCCCTGCCAACTAAATGGTTGATGTTGGGTATGTGAAAAAATTTACGGTAGTAGTATAAATACTAAAATTATAAGGAAAACTATCACAGTAAAGTACTTAGGCTTTACAAGTTTACGATAAACATCTGATCAAATGGGAAGTACCAAAATTTTTGTACAAATTCTATTGAAAATTATTAGGTATTAAGTAGGTATAACGTTGAAAGAATGAAACAAAAACAACAGAAAACCCACTTCTTAAGTCGCACACCAAATTAACTATATCAAATAATAGAATAGAACGATTTTTATTTAGTACACAGTACACACATGTATAGACATTATTATAATTTAACAGGAAAAGTCATGCAGAAGATAAAAAAAAAAAAAAAAAATAAACAGTAAAATAATAAAAATAACAATAGACAAAAAGAAAAGAGACACAAATAACACACATTAATGACAGAAAAACACAGTAAACGAATACCTAAAGAGTCTGTATTTGGTACTTATTTATTTTCACAAAGCTTTTGGGTGTTGAAACTATCAATAGATGACTATATGATGATTCTCCGCTGCTGAATCATATCGCGGCTCACCCGACAGGACTGTTTCCAACATATTTACACAGAAGTTATTTCGTAACATAAACTTCCTTAATTTAAACCCGACTTTCACGCGAACGAAGTCGCGGGCACAGCTAGTAGACTAATATAAGCATACTATTTTTATTGTATATCTCATATAAGTGAACTGTACAGTTTTTATGAGAATAAAGATTCTTTAAACCCATACCTTCATAAATGTTCAATGAAATTTGTACGAAAATTTTGTTACTTCTCATTCGATCAGCTGCTACTCTAAAACTCTTAAACTTACTAGCTGTGATAGTGTTCCTTTTCATTTTACTATATATACTACTACCGTGATTTTTTCACATACCCAACACCAACCACTTAGCTGGCAGGGGGGGGGACACTTGACTCTAACCACAATTTGCACTTTAAAGCTTAATATTTCACAAACGGATCCCTAAATCTAAATATGGTTTTCACAACTCCTAAACGTAACAATAAAACTAAAACCTGTCTAATGCAAAATACCCCACACGATGGAATAGGTGGCCACAAATGACTTTACTTGTGAGGTACCTCAAAAAATTTTTTCTAAGATTTTATTCTTTTACTTTGTCGGCGTAAGTAATATGTGTATTTGTACAAAATTACAGCCTTCTAGCACTAACAGTAATAATAATAATAAATATTTATTCACTTAGGAAGCAAAATACTACTCTTGTGAAAAGTCGATTCTACATTTACATGTAATGCCTGTTCGCAAACAATAGGTACAGCCGGAGAAAAGAACGGTAAGGTGCTGCCAACAAATTTTATCATCATATTAGAGAACTGATACAAAACAAAGAGATAAAAATATAAAAAGAAGAGTACATGAGATTGGATAGATCAACCTCATTGGGTACAACATAGTAGGAGCCATCCACTTAAAATGTAAAAACTTTAAGTGGCCAAATTACTGCTAACTATTACTTATTTACACAGTCACTGAGCTAAGCTGCGGACGGACGGACAGACGTTTTTCTCCTCCCCCTGTTTGAATAAAAATGGTCCATGGTATATTAATTCTAGTAGTGACATATTTTCTGTGATTATTTGAATAAAACGTAGATTATTTTGACTAATTTAACATAATTATGGCATTCAATATTATATCCTATCAAATTATTAATATTTACTTTTGTTAACTTTTATAACGGTAAATGATGACAAAGTATTATGTTCGGGCAATTCCGCCACACTTTGTGACAAACTAGCTGCCGCCCGCCGCTTCGCCCGCGTTAAGTTTGGATTGCCATTTAACCCCTTTAAAGATTTGTTTTAGTGTTTGTAGTGGATGCCTACATCATAACAACTATCTGTGTACCAAATTTCAGCATTTCATCTTAGAGCATTCCTCGATAAATGGGCTAACACAAAAATATTTTTTGAATTCGAACCAGTAGTTCCTGAGATCATCGCGTTCAAACAAGCAAACAAACTCTTCAGCTTTATAATATAAGTATAGATAAAAAATCTATTATATTCTAAATTGATACCAAATGATCTTATGTGCTTAGAATAAATAACTTTAATTAGACTTCAATAAAATGTTACTTAATTAGGTATGTCATTAGATAATTTAAAACACCATAAACTCGAAAAATAACCCACAAAAATATATTTCTTTTGGGAATACAAGCGACGGCGGTAAAGATTGTTTAGTTAATAAAAAGAACTCTAAAACGGCTATAACACTACCCTGAATCAGGGCCCTAAATCGAGGTGGCCTAGAAAATTTGTTAGAGAATTAGGGCCCTAACTCTTATTACACCCCAGTTGATTTAGTGTAGTCTAATAAGCGCATAAGACACAACGAACTTACGAAATCTTGAAATGTGTTTTAATTTTTTTTGTTTCTCTGAATCTCGAGGGGTGTTACATTTATTGAAAACGGTCACCCATCTATAGAGGGACAGTGGTAACGTCTCGCTTATCTCTCGTCGCCTTTGAGTCACGAACTTCTCGGAAAAGAAAAAAATAGAAAAGGATACATGAAAACATTTTTTGTTGTTGTCGGCTGTGACGTTAAGTTTGAACTGCCATTTCACCCTTAAAGATATGCTTTATAGGCTTTGTAGCGGATGCCTATTTTTTTTTTTTTTAAGTACTACTCCCGCAGTAGGGTACAAGCCCTGTGTCACGGGGGACTTTACAAACATACAAGTCACGGACACAAAGTACACCCAGACTCAGAACACCAATTTGTTGATCACACAAAGTGGTGTCCCGTGTGGGAATCGAACCCCCCGTGCCGAACCGTAGCAGTCGGACACACTCCCACCGCGCCACAGAGGCAGTGAAAACAACTGTCATCTGTATAACAACTGTCTCTGTACCAAATTTCAACCCAATCCATTTTCAGGAGTATGAGCTGTGAGGTGATATATATCAGTCAATCAGTTTCCTCTTATATACGCAGATAGCTGATCCTCGCAACGTTGTCCGCGTCACATGAGAGGGCTAGAGAAAGTGGGCACCTACAATACAATCCTAAAGGAGCTGAAACTTTATCTGTTTTATCCACGAACCACTTGAAACAATTAAACAAAAATTTTATACCGACAGTGCTAATTTAAAATCACGCGGACGAAACCAAGATAAACATTGTTAGTATGTATGTCTGTAATGAGTAATATTTTTCTTATTATTATTTTTTTTTTAAAGATAACTAGCAATGTGGGATGGAGTCCCACATTACTAGCAATCTTGTTAACCCCTCCAGCTAAGCTCAAAGGCTTGTTTTAGGAGTGGGTTCACGTCGGTAGTATAATGGGTAGGATTCGAACCCGCGACCTCACGATTGCGAGACCGATGCCTTAGCCATTAAGCTTAGCTTAGCCTTAAAGTATAACATATGCTATTTTGGGGTAGGTACATCACGCTATGATTGGTAAGAGTGTAACAGGAATACCTAATAGAAGAACGCTGGATGGCTATGACACGACACTGTGGCCTTTAAAAATAAAATGTAGGCATATAATAATATTATGTAGATACTTACTTTGTATTTTAATGTAACTTCAATTTATAGGCAGCATGGCTCCCGGCTGGACTTTGTACCATGCCTACATAATCGCCCACCTCGCACATAATTCCTTGCACATCGACCTTTGCATATCTAAGCGGTATTTACTATCGCCTGCGGTAGAGAAAACTAGTGGGTAGGTAAGCGGTAATCGTCAAAGTCAAAGTACATTATTCACATAGGTTACAAAATGCAACGCCTGAACGTCAGATACAATTTTGAATAGAATTATTCTACATTTAATGCCAAGTTCGCAAAAGTAAAGCTACGGGAAAAGAACTTGTCAATAAAAACTCTTGGCCACTTTCTTAAAATACCAATTTTACAATATATTTGTACATATTGTACTTACTGGCATATCAGTTTTGATACAGATATAACAGTAAGGTGCTGCACCATTACACCATGAAACTCACGCAAGCAGTAATATAGTACGTAAAATAGGTATAATCAAGTTTTGAATGAATTAGCCTCCTATGGTGTGGATGGGAGCATCAACTTACAAATATTACAGAAGAGGATAAAGACAACATGCGATTCGATTATCCTAAGAAAAAGTCTCTCAGTCACATAATGTGAGTATGAATTTTACATTTAAAAAAATAGTGTAATACCAATAACAAGAATCAATATTAAGATGAAACCTGTAAACTACTATAATAATATCTTGGGACAACTCACACAACGCTATCTGATCCCAAACTAAGCATAGCTTGTACTATGGAAACCAGATTACTGATAAACATACTTATTTATTTCTAAATTCATACATATTATAGATAAATAACACCCAGACACAGAATAAACCATCGTGCTCAAATTTTATCCTGGGTGGGGATCGAACCCACGACCTCTTGCGTAGCAGTCGGATACACTCCCACCGCGCCACAGAGGCAGTCAGTCTATCAGTGGTGACGTTGCTTAGCCTCAAATATTTCCTAGTATTCATTATAAAACTCATAGCTAAAACAGGACAACGTCAGTCGGGTTTCATATACTCTGTTCGTTTTAGGTTTGTGGTAAGTAGGTTCGTTTAAAAATAAATGGTCGCCTGTAAAGTCGATTTACGGACGATAATTTTATGTGATAACGTCATAAGAAAATCTTTGGTGACATTGTAATGAACAACCGTACCTGTGACAGCATTGAATCGCCATTCGCTGATAGCTTTAGTTCCAATTATATCGCATGTCGCTGCTGTCGCTGACTGGCTATATCAGCAGGCGGAACGTGACTGCGACATGAATGAATTATGCGTGCATGCACCCGGTCATCGATTCATAAGACGTTATCACGTCAAAAGGTCGTCTTAAAGAAACATGAGCACAGTAGCGTCCCCTAGCGGTCTAGAACATTAAAACTTAGCTAAGAATTTATACAACGCAAAAAAACCGTTTCGAAATCGACCACGCCATTTCTGAGAATGAAAGAATGGTAACAGACACACACACAAACACACACAGACCCTCTTAAAGTTATACCTAGACGAATGTGGATAAAAAACAGAAAAGATTTATTTGAATGCTACGATGATCATGATTTCGCGATCAGGTTTCGCATTTTCATTTATTAAAATGAGTGCATTTGAAACTTATTTCTAAAAACACAAAACCAGAAAAATCACACGAAAAATACAAGTAGATAAAACAACAGACTTTGACAGGTCCGGTCCCACGCCATAATGCGACAAAAGCGTATTGACTTAACTTATGCTTTAACACCATCTCTTTGTAGAACAACGCACAAATACCGGGTATCACATTGTTTTTGCTATTCGCGCATTGATAATCTAAGTATAGCTATACTGTAGATTGCATGTAAAAACGTCTATTGATATACTCGAGAATGAGGTCTTGGAATAGATTATTTCTGGTAAGTTACTCATGTATACATTTCAGTTTGGTCGAATTCACCATTAGTCTCACAGTAAGGTTTTAGGCTGCGACTACATTATCGCAACGTATCATGTTTCAACAACCAATTGTTGAGCTATCACTGTCATCAACCGATGACAACCGTTTTCGTTAAAAAATAGTCTAGTTATTGAGTTCTAATTCCAAAACGAACAGAGTATAGTCTGTATAGTAACGAGTACGTAAAATAACCGGTCCAGAGCATGTCGGACCATGCTCAGTGTTGGGTTCGTTGCCTTAAATAATTGCATGAGCAGAAGAGCGTATGTTCATGGCACTTACGCCCTTTTGTTGAGAAAAGCAGTTTTTGGGCTATAACTCAATGAAGGTATATCCGATCATGTCCAAAATAATTTTAGTTTAAAGTATTTATTAAGCGCTTTGTGTGTTTTCATATTTTTTGGTCACACGGTTCAAAAGTTAAGGGGGGCGGGGGGGACATTTATGCAACTTTCGGAGCGATTATTTCCAAAAATACTTTATTCAATCATAAAAGTTTTTTAGAAACCTTAAAATGTTTTTAAAAGACCTGCCAAATGATGTGCCATGCGTTGATTTTAGGCGAAAAAAAAATTTCTTCTGTTACATGTACGCTATTGCGCCCCTATTTTTTTTTTTTTATTATTATTTACCTAATAAACTAAGTAGCTGCCACTATAAGACACCTTTTCACTAAAGTGAGAAGTCTCTGAGTAAAATGCCTGTGACATACGGACGGACGGACAGACAGACAGACAGGACATGACGAAACGATTTTTTTACCATTTTGGCTACTGAACCCTAAAAACAACGAGTTGCACTCCGGGAGTGCCGGCAGAAGTAAAAACTTTAACATTATAAATATTTAATATTACATACTGATGAAATTTGAATAATATTTTTCGATCTTACTGACATAATAATAAAAAAATATGAAATAATAAATCATAAATCAAAAAACCAAAATCAATCGGACTCTAACTGTGGTCTTCTGGTTTCTGGACCGCCCGATGACCTATCCTACCTGAGCTATAATAACAATGTATTCTAATGATATTGTAGCAGTTTTTCATTGCTCTCCCTTTAACATTTGTTACCCATCCCAAAAATTGCAAGCCGCTAATAAGTTTTCAGTAAATTAATAAAAAAAAATATCAAGTTATCTAATATTTGTGGTAGCGCCATCTGGGTGTAGTCTCAGGAAACTTCATGACACAAAGGATATAAGCGCCATCTTGCAACTACATTTTGAACTACTTGGAACAGTAGGTAGGTACTTGGCTTGGCTACTTGTAAACTCCTTTACCCAACGTGCCCAATTACAGGAATAACCCCTGTCAATATAGATGTACTTTATGTTTATACAAGTAAATAATAAAGAAAAGAAAATTCTCTTTTGGCGGCGGTGCCGTGAAGGGACTGGAACTTTCTGTATGTTTTAGTATAAAAATAATAATAATATCATCTTGGGACTACTCACACAATGTCATCTGGCCCCAAACTAAGCAAAGCTTGTACTATGGCAGCAACTGACAACTGATAAACATACTTAGATATTTCTAAATACATACATATTGTAGATAAATAACACACAGACAAAGAATAAGCCATCATGCTCTCATTGACTGCCTCTGTGGCACGTTGGAAGTGTATCCGACTGCTACGCAAGAGGTCGTAGTTCGATCCCCACCCAGGATAAAACTTTGTGTGATGAGCACGATGGTTTATTCTGTGTCTGGGATAAATTGTTTGGTTTCTATAGTATAAGTTCTGCTTAGTTTGGGATCATATAGCGTTGTGTGAGTTGTCCCAAGATATCATCACAAAGTTGATGATTTATTGTAAAGCTTATCACAGTATATTTGACTGCCTCTGTGGCGCGGTGGGAGTGTATCCGACTGCTACGCAAGAGGTCGTGGGTTCGATCCCCACCCATGATAAAACTTTGTGTGATGAGCATGATGGTTTATTCTGTGTCTGGGTGTAATTTATCTATAATATGTATGTATTTAGAAATATATAAGTATGTTTATCAGTTGTCTGGTTTCCATAGTACAAGCTCTGCTTAGTTTGGGATCAGATAGCGTTGTGTGAGTTGTCCCAAGATATTATTATTATTATTATTAGCCGGTGTTTAGTAAATTATACCACGTATAGCGTCTCCAACACATCCCCCGAAACAGACCCGAAGGAAATTATTTTCAGAGGTAGGTACTAAAGCGATATAGAGTGAAATGAGTTCCTGATTTGCACAAATCGTATTATATAGGTACGTACGCCGGCGGGATGCGTATGGGTATACGCATCCCGCCGAAAAAAGATCTTGGGCACGCCCTTGCACAGATAATATACTAATACTGCCCATGTAAGGTTCGAGAGGATTGGATGATTACTTAAAGAGAATAATAATAATAATAATATCTTGGGACAACTAACACAACGTCGTCTGATCCCAAACTAAGCAGAGCTTGTACTATGGAAACCAGACAACTGATAAACATACTTAAATATTTCTAAATACATACATATTATAGATAAATAACACCCAGACACAGAATAAACCATCGTGCTCATCACACAAAGTTTTATCCTGGGTGGGGATCGCACCCACAACCTCTTGCGTAGCAGTTGGATACACTCCCACTGCGCCACAGAGGCAGTCAATGATATTAGTTTGTTGACAATCCATACTATACAGGGTGTAAAAGAAAGGTGTGGTCAAATTTCAGCAGCGGATAGGGTATGTTATCAGTATTGCATAGGTGCAATACTGATAACATACCCTATCCGCAGCGAAATATTATTATCATGGTAGGCCATGGTGCCATAGCTGGTTGCATTATTATTACATAGTAATAGCATATTCTTTTTATCAAAATTCAGTAGTGAAAGGCGTGTGGCATAAGAATTATATCTCCTCTGGTACAAAATTCGATTTAAACTTTTTAAGTCATACTTTTTTTAATTAATAACTTTTTCATACATAATTATACGATAATTGCATTTTTGAAAGATAGAAAAATTTGAATCCAGACTCAGGAATCGAACCCGAGACTTCCGTAGCCAAATTGTATTTGTAAAGTCTTTGGCAAGAAATGCCTATAAAAATTACTTCAATATTCGGCCTGCGTCATCATAATTTGTTAAAATGCTCTCTGTAACGAAGCAATAACAAAAGCCGTGATAGTTCTTTAACTTCCGACGGCGCTACGGGGGCCTAACCCGTAAAAGCATTAAGAGATAGAAGAATTTGATATCTAGTAACATAGTCCAGATAGGTGGTTCGCTTCTGGCCCCGGTTTGGCTACGGAAGTCTCGGGTTCGATTCCTGAGTCTGGATTCAAATTTTTCTATCTTTCAAAAATGCAATTATTGTATTTGTAAAGTCTTTGGCAAGAAATGCCTATAAAAATTACTTCAATAATTATACGAATGAAAATAGAAAAAAATAAATATTTTTTTAAAATTAGGTATGTGCACTCAGTATCATGGACACATACCAATACTTGAATATGACTACACCTGTCTATTACAACCTGTAAAAATATTATAAATGTGAAAGTAACTCTGTCTGTCTGTCTGTCTGTTACGCTTTCACGCTCAAACAGCTAAACCGATTTAGATGGCATTTTGTATGAAGGTAATTCAAGTCCCGGGGAAGGACATGGGATATCGCGATAACCGTCATCCACGCGGGCCGAGCCGCGGGCGAAAGCTAGTATTAAATAAAACAAAAATATTATAATACAAAGTATATATAAAGTTTTATTTAAAAAATTGGTTGTTTACGTGAATTTTAAATTTTTTTCATTGGAATAAAAGTCATTATGTTTGATTTAAACCTTGTTAATAAATAGGTAGGTACATAAAAATCATCCACATGTTAATATCTTCTAAAGTACTTAGTTATAATTTACTGTTGCAATTTCTTTTTTTTTTTTAAATCAGCAAACAAAAATCGTATTTAGCATTATTAGTTTTAAAGTTATACATTGCTTTACCTAGGTCCTAGGTACTCTTCAAATTATATGTGCAATGTACATAGGTCTCTGCTCACGGCCCGTCTATCTAATTTGTGACAAGAGCCACGATGCAAAGCAGACCTCGGCGTCAGCGTAGTCTCACGGGCCTCGTATCTAAAATTGTTGGGAGACCACGTGGCCCAGGGCCCCAACAGCCAAATGAATAATGCAAAATGCGAGTCATAACACAGTTCCAGCTGTGTGTGTCGCTGTCACAAAGGTTGGGGGAATTACTAACGCACGTTCGGAACCCCATAGTCTGGGGGCCCTACAATTGATATGGCTGATACGGCAGCAGCTACGACCCTGCGTATGGTGTACATAATAATCAATGTTAGCGGCGGTAATATGGCTTAAGCATCGGATTCGCAATCGTAAGGTCACGTGTTCGAGTCCTACCCATTATACTACCGACGTGAACTCACTTCTAACGCAAGCTATTAAGCTTAGCTGGAGTGGTCAACAGGATTGCAAGTAATGCGGGATATAATCCCTAAATTGCTAGTTATTAAAAAATATATATGTCGAAAAATTATTAAAACGCTAATTGGTTTCCATTGATTTAGTATCTGTTTTGATTAAATAGAAAGTCTACAGATTCATTTTAAACATGGCCGCCATGATGGCGAGACTTTAGTTTGACGTTTACATTTGAAGTGCCAGTAGTGGGTCAGTGAGTCTGATTCGGCAGTCATAATCGTGCGGTCGTAGCGACAACACGTCTACTGGTAGACGTTGCTATTTTTATAGTCGTTGTGTGCAAAGTGTTAGTGTGGTTATAGGATAGGGACAGTGATGCAGTGGCTTTTGTGTAATCGAAATGATTGGAACAGTAGGCGGACTTTACCTTGCTCGAGGTATCCGCGTTCATATGACCAATCGGTCATTTCCCATAATGTTAATTCGAATATTGAGCCGCTAATAGCTCACAAGGCCACCCTGATGCTTTGACATATATATCGTTTTTGTATGCAAGTTTACTAACGATTTGACGTTGACCAAACACATAAAACTCTTAAAGTTATTATTTTTACACTTTAATGTAATATGTTACTAGCCCATGCCCATGGCACCGCTCGCGTGTATGCCCGCTACCTTGAACTCCTTTGTATGACACGGCTAGTAAAACGAAAATCAAGCTAAACCAACTAATTTGTTTAGGGATACAAATATAAATCACAAATACAAATAAACTTTATTCACAGTAAATAGGGTATACATAAACAGGTGTTAAAGTACAGTGAAATTAGTCTCGAGAAATTTTTGCATATGTAGTGGTGTGTATGTTACTTAGATATTAGAGCGCGTTTCCACTATATCGTTCTGGCCCTTACAAAAATGTTTCAATATCCTAACATTACTATTTAATTTAATACTTATCCCTAGCAACACTCTGATTTTTGTTTTCAATAAAAACAAGTTTTTATTTTAAAGAAAAAGGTTTTGACTTTATTAAAAAAAATATGTCATTCAATTTCACGTCCTTGAGCAAACGACAAGGCGACTACCGTGAAACAATAAAATATCGTGTCGTTCTTTAGATGATAGTAGTTTAGCTATAGGTAAAAAGTTTTGACCATAATAATTACGAAACAAAACAAATAAATAAATCGTCACTTGATAGTGGAAAGTGGAAACACGCACAAAACCAGAATAAACCAGTTTACTCTGTCCGCAGGTGCCACGTGCAGTCTGACGTCAGTCGCTTGATACCGTTAGAACATAAAGCACGCATTTCATTAAAAAATTATAATTATTAGATACGTAGTAGTTTCATTGTGAAATTTTGTATTTGTTGATTGTTGTTATTGTTTGTTATTATTGTTAAAATATTTGTTGAAGTGTTTAATTTCAAGTGTGTAAGTGTTGTAACTTTATATTGATAATTCAAAATGGCTCCAGTGTTAAAACATGGTCGAGGCAAGCCTTTGACTTCTCAAACTAAGGAAGTTTTGTACTGTTTGTACAAATATTTCGAAAATGAGTGTAATAACAACCCGAGCAGTATTATGACCCCCACTCAATTAGTTGCTAAATCAACAGGAATTTCAATAGCATCCGTCAGAAAGGTAGTATCAGGAAGCAAATGTCGTCCTTCAGATCAGGAAGTAACATTTAAATCTCCTAAAAAGAAACCGAATCGTAAACCTACAATAGTAATCGATAACTTTGATCAGCAAGTTATCAGAAGAACAATTCATGACTTCCACATCACAAATAAAGAAGTTCCCACTTTAAAAACTTTGCACTCAAAATTGAAAGAAGATATCGATTATAAAGGTTGTGTCAGCACGTTACGAAAACACGTCATGTCATTAGGTTTTAATTGGAAGCAAACAGAAGATAACCGGAAACTTCTTATGGAAAAACACGAAATTAGATACTTGCGAATTAATTATTTGATGAAAATTGCTGAATATCGTGAACAACGCCGACCAATTGTTTACACCGACGAAACATATATACATACATCACATACCCTCTCGAAATCTTGGTCAGATGGAAGCACTTCAGGTTTGAAGCAACATATATCGAAAGGCAACCGCTTAATCATTGTTCATGCCGGTGGTATCGATGGCTTTATACCAAATGCATTGCTTATGTTTAAAGCCGACCAAAAAAGTGGAGATTACCACAACAATATGAACTATGACAACTATTCAAGGTGGATTCAAACTCAATTAATACCCAACTTACAACCAAATAGTGTTGTTGTTGTTGACAACGCACCATATCATAACTCAATACAAAATCCTGCACCGAATAGTAATTCTAGAAAACAGCAAATGATAGACTGGCTGACATTTCGAAACATTGAGCATTCATCCACGTTGCTTAAGCCTCAATTATATGAACTGATTCTGCAAAACAAGGCGAGATTTATAGAGTACAAGATAGACGAAATATTACGACAGCACGGTCATACTGTGCTGCGTTTACCACCATACCATCCGGAGTTTAATCCTATAGAAAATATATGGGGGATAGTGAAAACATATGTCGCAAAAAAGAATGTCGCAATGAATATGAAGGTTATAATGTCATTAGCTGAAGAAAAAATGAACGCCATAACTGTAGAGGAATGGAGAAAAGTTTGTTTGCATGCTATTGAGGAGGAAAGCAAATATCAGGGTAGAGACGCAGCTTTAGACACAATATCAGAACGAATCATAATTAATTTAAATAATTCATCTGATGAAAGCGAGGATGGGGATGATTGTGATATGCCTGGGGTTGATGAATTATTAGAATAAAACATTTATGGCCGGAGAACACCTAATTCATACACGTCTTCACTGAAGTGAAAACCGGCATTCAATGCTTGTAATGTTTGGAACTGGCTTGTCTGCCTCATACAGTTCCATAGATTACAATGCGGTGGATACACATTTTCACGACCGTATTAGTACGTAGTGCGTATGCGTAGACGTGCACGCATTTGGTGTGCTCCAGCCACAAACGTATATTACCTTTAAAACAATAAAAACTAAAAATAAAATGTTGTTTTTTTTATTTGCTGACCATACACTACTACAAACGCAAAAATTTCTTCAAGCTAATTTACCTGTATAATCATCTCAGTGCAAGCCTATTTAACTATTGACAATAGCATGCAAATCAATATATTATTAAATAATTACATTAGTTTATCTCTTGATAGATATATTTTCATAATATTTTTAATGGAATGAATTCTTCAATATTACTAATTACATTAGCTAATCTCTCATTATATAACAATTCATTAACATTGTACATTTTCGTTACATTATTTAAAATTTAGAAATTCTTTAATGAAATAAAATGTATTTTCTAAAAGCCATTTTTTTCCAAAGTAACAGCTATTACTCTCCTTATTTTGTACAGCTGTTTAGACAGCTGTACAAAATAAGCTGTAGCTGACAGTTTTTCAAAACGAAGGCACACGGAGGAAAATAACCATAAATATTGTTGATAGAACATTTATTAAAAGAAGACTTCATTTTGATGTTTTTAATAATTCGAACTGCATTTATGATCGCCTGTCTGAACCGGAATCAAATCCAAAAAATGAGAATTTGATTCCCTGAAATATCTAACTGCTCTGCTCAAGATTTGTTAAATTTTGCATTTGTTCGAATTCTATATTTGTTACGGTACACAAGTCTCTTGTGTCCAGATTTATGTTGGTTATTTGATTATCGGTCAAATTTAAGTGTTGCAAATTTACTAACGTTTGAAAACAATAGTTCGACAATGATTTGATTTTATTAGAATTAAGAAACAATTCTTCTAAATTCATAAGATTGATTGATCGATCAATATTACAATAGTTAAACGCAGGGACTTTTCTGCGCGTACCTAACCATTTTATTATTGATACGGCAATAGTAGCAATTGCAAATTGTATGTTGGACGTTGTATTGTGATTATTTGACATTGTGTTAAACTGCTATACAAATTATATTTTATTAAATGTTAAATTTAAGACACCATGTTAATTGCTTCGGCGGCGCGGTAGGCGTATGTCCGACTGCTACGAAATAGGTCGTGGGTTCGATTCCTATATGGGACATTACTTTGTGTGATCCACAAATTGTTGTTCCGAGTCTGGGTGTGCTTTGTGTCCTTAACTTGTATGTTTGTAAAGTTTCCCGCGACACAGGACTAGTATACTACAGCGGTAGTCTTCTTTAAAAAAAGAAAAAAAATGATGGACCCTTTTGATTGGAGTCGTAAAAATACACGGTGGAGCTTTTTCAAATTTTGAGGGTTCTATTCCCGATTAAGACAGGCGATTATACAAATATCTTTGAATGCACCTCGAATTATTTTCAAAATCAAAATGTAGTCTTCTTTTAGTAAAATGTTCTATTTACATTATATACTACTTTCATTACGTGTGGCATAGTGTTAGGACACCTGTAAATAGTAACGCCATATGTATAGCTTGTACGTATTTCATAATAAAGATAAATACCTACGTATATAAAATCATTGTATTACTATAAAAAATCTATAACATCGAAATGTCTGAATCTGCAGGTACCTCACAAGTACTTAGCGAAGATCTATTTTTAAACATTCTAGATATATACAACTTGTACAAAACAAATCCAACTAAGATTAACATCAAAGTAGTTGATAATACTAGAGAAATATAAGTCTCAGTGAATAAATTCTTTGGCCTTTCTTTAGTTTTTGTTGTCAATTTTTCATAATCAATTTGACTAGGTAAGGATTCAGTTCGATAGTATTTTAATTCATTTATAATATTTTTCTTTTCAATTGCAATAGCATTTAAAACTTCTTTTTTTAATTGGTTATTATAATTTGTAAGGGCTACTGTTTTATTATTGTCAGTATCCTTATTTATCAAAGGCACTGGGGTAGTTGCAAACTTAACATCAGCAATACGGCCCAACAATGTTATGATTTTATTAAGCATTATGTTTGTGTTGTTATTAAGTTCAATAAGTGGATCAGGTTTTTCTAAAGTATTCAGTATCTTTTCTAAATAGTCAATGCTGCTTTTGTCTTGATCAATATTCCTATAAGTTAAGTTATATAAAACATTACTTAATTCATTAATAGCAGTGCGATTGTCTCCTCCATTATGAAATATAGGTATTTGTCCAGATAATCCCTTATTACAAGTCACACCGTTTACATTTTCATGATTATGTTCATCAATTTTTATAGCAGTGATTTCAAAAGGGACGCTAGTCTTACTAAGTTTAGCTAGAATTTGACAAGGTAAAGGATTGTCACCTATACTTAATTTTGACAAACTTGTGCCTCCAAATTCTTCTGCATTCAAAGAGTCTATTTTATTAAAGTCTACAATTAACTGTGATATAGTTTTTATTTCTAAAAACCTTTCACTTTGTAAGTCTTTAATGTTATTATACGACATATTTAAAATTTTCAAGTTGTTTAAGCCGCGAAATATTCCATAACTTATAGATGATAGACTATTATGAGAAATATTTAACGAATGTAAGAGTGTATTGTCTTTGAATACACCAGGCTGAATAAAAGATATTTTATTAAAACTCAAGTCTAAATATTTAAGTGTGTTTATTTTAGCGAAATTGTCTGTTTGTAATTTACGAATATTGTTGTGACTCAAATCCAAAGAAGCTAAACTATTCAATTGTCCAAGATTTAAAGTGGTTATATTTTGAATGTTTGCGTTAGATATTACCAAATCTAAGATTTGACTGTCTTCCACAACACATGAAAAGTTTAAGGAAGTTGTAACTCCGGACAAAATCAAAGTGTTCACCTGTTTTAACATCGATATATTTAAATTTATTTTTTCATTATAAGAGAGATCCAAATGTGGCAAAAGAGCTAGACTATTATATACTTCGTTGGGCAAGTTTTCAATTACGTTGTGTGATATGGTAAATGTATTCAATCGAATACCTTTCAAGGAATCAGGTGAAATAATTTTAATTAAATTATTATTTAGGAAGAGTGAAGAGAGCTTATGAAGTTCTGTTCCATTGATGGAAAAGTCATTCAATTTGTTGTAAGATAGATCAAGAGTCTCTATTTGACCTGTGTGTGTGAAAACATTATAATGTAATTCGCTTATCAAACAAGTAGACATATTTAGTTCTTTTAATTCATTCATATTATTGAATGAAGCATTTTGTATTGTAGTCAATGTGTTATGTGAAAAATCAAGACTAGTTATTAAACTCAAACCATTGAATGTGTCTTGTTCTAATATACCTGTCAACGGATTGTCGTTAATCTTAATGTTTATTAAGCTGCGTAGCAATAAAAAGGAATTTGGTTTAAAATGAAAAATTTGGTTCCCTGAAATATCTAACAGCTCAAGATTTGTTAAATTTTGTATTTGTTCGAATTCTATATTTGTTATGTGGTTATTCTTTAGAAGTAAAGATTTAAGATTATACAAGTCTCTAGTGTCCAGATTTATGTTAGTTATTTGATTATCGGACAGATCCAAGTGTTGCAAGTTTACTAACGTCTGAAAACAATAGATCGACAATGATTTAATTCTATTAGAATTAAGAAACAGTTCTTCTAAATTTATAACATTATAAAATGCGTAATCTTGTATCTCCGTCAAAAATTGATGACTCAGATCTAATTGCGTAACATTGATACCATCAAATATTCCTTTAACTAGCGACCCTTCTATAGAATTGTTAGTAACAGAAAAACTTAAAATAGTCGAATTATTAAACATTGGTAAAGATTTAATGTTATTATTCGATAAGTTGATACATTTTAGTGATCGTAGACTAGCAAACATATTTTTGTCAACAATTTCCAGCAAATTATTATTGATGTTTAGGTTTTCCAATAAATACAAAGTATTAAACGCATTGACATCGATCGTTTTTATCATATTAAAACTTAAATCAAGCGTCTGTAAATTACTTAAGTTACCAATATCACTAAGCTTGAGACTTTCGATTTTGTTATAACTAATGTCAAGCGTTTGTAACTCATTAAACCTGAATAAAGATGAATTAAAGCTTGTTAGTTTGTTATTAGATAAGTTTAATTCTGTTAATTTTCGGACTCCATCAAAAGTGACTAGAGTTAATTTATCGATGTAGTTGTAAGACAAATCTAGTGTTTGCAAATTTTTAAATTTATCAAAAACATCTTCCGGTATTCCACCGAGACGGTTATGGGATAAATTAATTATATTTAATTTATGATACAAATATGGGTATGTGTTAACATGTATAACGCTTATCATATTGTATGACAAATCTATTTCAGTTAACATGTTCAGCTCATTGCTGTTTGAAAGCTCGGCTGTGTTCAAATTGTTTCTTGATATATTTAGTACAGCGAGATTCTGCATCGATTTTAACGTTGGAGTACGGTCGTAACCTAGGTTACTTAAGTTTATAATGTATAAGAAGTCTTTATCATAGCTGATGCCACCATAATTATCATAATACGGTATAGTATTGTATGGTATTGGTTCTCTGTCTTCTATCAGTGAATAAGTGAGCTCTATTGGATATATTTGATATTCATGATATGTAACAACGGCTTGACAATAATCGGGTACATCTATATAGCCTTGTCTGAAAGTGGTCCAATCAAAACTAACGCTGTCACTGCAAGTCAAAACGAAGGTGCAATTACGTCTCTCTTCAGTGCACGCTTGTGTGCGTTTTGCTATAATAATCCAGACCATAATATCTAGAAAAAAAAAACATCAATGTATTTAAATATTTATAATTTTTTGTCTAAGAACATAATTTACAAACAAAAAGTAACTGAATATAACAGTAACAATAGTAGGTACATTTATATACAACGTTATGGCTGCCTCTGTGGCGCGGTGGGGAGTGTATCCGACTGCTACGCAAGAGGTCGTGGGTTCGATCCCCACCCAGGATAAAACTTTGTGTGATGCGCACGATGGTTTATTCTGTGTCTGGGTGTTATTTATCTATAATATGTATGTATTTAGAAATATATAAGTATGTTTATCAATTGTCTGGTTTCCATAGTACAAGCTCTGCTTAGTTTGGGATCAGATAGCGTTGTGTGACTTGTCCCAAGATATTATTATTATTCTTGGTATAGTGCAAACCTGAAAGTAGTTTGCCCTGAATCAGTAACACATTGGGATAGTTTTTTGACCATGTTAAATTTTATAATTAATTAATTAATAAATCATTAATTATTTAATTAATTATTCAAACAGTCCAAAGTTTCAAATTCTTATAATATGACTAGCTTTCACCCGCGGCTTTGCCCGCATTAAGTTTGGACTGCCATTTCACCCCTTTAAAGATTTGCTTTAGGCTTTGTAGTGAATGCCTACACCATAACAACTATCTGTGTACCAAATTTTAACCCAATCAATCAGAAGTATGAGCTGTGTGTTGATATATCAGTCAATCAAAGATTCCGCTTATGCCTCTTAGATAGGTACACAGATAGCTGATCCTCGCAACTTCGTCCGCGCCACATGAGAGGGCTAGAGAGAGTGGGTAGTTGGGCACCTACAATGCAATACTATAGGAGTTGAAACTTTCTTTGTTTTATTCACGAACCGCTTGAGAAAAAAATAAGCAAAATTTCAATAAATTTGGTTCCTACAATGGTAATTTAAAATCAATTCCAAAGGGTATTTATTTTTTTAATATTAACGGTTTATTTATTTATTTATTACCATTTAATGTACAGCAAAGAATAAGTTACGTTAATAGCTGCAATAGTATAAGCTTACACAGTACAGTATCGTAGCCTCCCAGCGTTCCTCTATTATTCCTGTTTCACTCTTACCGATCATAGCGTGGTGTACCTTAAAATAGCCTACGTTATACTTTTAACGTTAATAATTTTTAAAAAAATACCCTTTGGAATTGATTTTAAATGACCATTGTAGGAACCAAATTTATTACAATTTTGTTCAATTTTTTCTCAAGTGGTTCGTGGATAAAACAAAGAAAGTTTCAACTCCTATAATATTGTATTGTAGCCCAACTGCCCTCTCTCTCTAGCCCTCTCATGTGGCGCGGACAACAAATAACTTACCTACTAAATCAGTTGTTTTATAATTACATTATTCTAATTTAAATCTTTATTATAAAATAACTAATTTACTAAGATACGTTGTTATATAATTACAATACCTATTCATATTTAAAAAGTAATAAATTACAACTGATCTTAGTAGATTAGTTGTTTTATATTTACCATCACCAAAATAATAGTTAAGCTAACAAATTAAGCTAAAGTAGATGATTGATATTACAAAAAATGAATAAAAACCGTAAAAAAAGTAAAATAGGGGTACTCCTATTTTATTTTTTTAACAAAAAAAATTATTAAATGTGTAATATCTAGAAAACAGCTAGGTATTGGGGTATGATATATCATGGTCAAATCAGTCAGAAATTATGGCTACTACTACCCCCTGAGGTATTTAGGTCGACTTAACTTGTAACTCTGTATATATATATATATATATAGCATTAGCGATATCTAAACTAGTATTAAGAAAAGAAAATATGTTTGTAATGGATTAACTGAAAACCTACTAAACCGATTTTAGTTTATAAGTATTTTTGAGATCATTTTAGTACTTTTGTATATATAATTCACAAATTGAAAGCTACTTTCTTTTTGTCATATAATTAGAAATTCCTACGAAAATTGAATTAAAACAGTATTCAAGATATAAAGAAATGCTATTTGGCATGCTGTGAGAAAACTAGGAGTGGAAGATATTCTATGAAATGATGTTTTTTCCGAAAACTCCTGCAATACGTAAATGCCCTGTGCCAAAAAGGTACCTACTCTCATGTGGAAATAAAACACTCAGGCTCGAAAAAACAATGTGTGGATCAAATAAAGTACTGTCCCATGTGGGAATCAAATCTACAACTTTATATTGCGTTGTAAACATCATATTAACCTAGCCTGGGTGTTTATTTTCATTCTAATTTAAAAATGATTGTAAAAATATGTTAAGTACTTACAATATATTCGAAAATCCATAATGTCCTGACGAACCTAGAAAAATTAAGAACATTTTGAAATGAATAAACTAGTCTGCTGACCACTTCTTCACCCTAGCGGCCTGCAGTCAGGTAAATTCGACAGCCTCTGTGGCGCGGTGGGAGTGTATCCGACTGCTACGCACGAGGTCGTGGGTTCGATCCCCACCCAGGATAAAACTTTGTGTGATGAGCACGATGGTTTATTCTGTGTCTGGGTGTTATTTATCTATAATATGTATGTATTTTGAAATATATAAGTATGTTTATCAGTTGTCTGGTCTCCATAGTACAAGCTCTGCTTAGTTTGGGATCAGATAGCGTTGTGTGAGTTGTCCCAATATATTATTATTAAATTATAAAAAAATACTACCTAGTTATCATGAGACTGCGTGTCAAACCTGCACCAAATAACTTACTAAAATAAAATAAAAATTATAAAAATAAAAAAACCCGCCTGCACAATAAGGATTTTTTTCATTTTCATAATTTATTTTTTTATTTAATACTTTTTAGTGGTTATAGGGTGTAACCGATGTAACAACTAATTTTTATCACAGCTATTGTCAAGTATTGAAAATTGAAAAATAATTTTTGCTAACTACCTTTTTTAGTATTACAGTCATAAACATGTTATACCTTTTTAAATTGCTTAAATAAGCCCTTTAATTTGATACCCTTATTGCAGTATTCAAAACAACTTTTTTTTTCACACCTCTGTATTTTGATATCTCACAGCCGCCATGTTTGTATATTTCAAACGTCACACGTCTAAGAACACTTGGGCGATCAAGTCGAATCTAACGAAGTCTTAATTCTGTAAATCCGTTTAGTGGATTGTGAGATATCAGGTAATAAAGAATATTATATACCTACATACGAGATACGTGCGAAAAATATAACCCTTCTTTACAGTCGGGTAATAATAACAATGCAGTTTTAACAGAAAACTTATTATAGAAACATTTTATTTGAGGTAAAAATAAATTAACCAAAATATATCGTACCTACTAGCAGTCGCTCACGGCTTCACGGATGAATTTTAAGGGTTGAAATTCTAAAAACCTGAAACAAAAACCAAGCATGTTTACTCATAATTTCACAGATCTATTATAATATATTTTTAGCACACGGGTCTTAACCACGAACATTGAAACTTTTCATTTATTCCCCGATGTTTCGGTCGTATTGTAACAACTATAACTGAGCTAGACTCAGTGAGCTCTTTGCTACCACCGATGGCATTGTACATAGGTACTTATTGTCGAAAAATAACTAAAATGAAAGCAATCACATTTTTTGCAAAACCTTTCATCAGTGATTCCACTCTAAAATCTAAAACGTCGGGGAAAAAATCAAAGGTATTTAACCTTAAAATAGTCACGCGATTAAGACCCCTAGCTTATAAGTTTGAGATCTCTATTCTTTGGTATATTATTCACAGATCTTACTTCGAAGTTTACCTAATACAAAATTGCAATCTCTATTTTACTGGTTTAATGGTTAACTTTCTGAAAGTGATCGAATATATTTTGACTGCCTCTGTGGCGCAGTGGGAGTGTGTCCGACTGCTAATCAAGAGTTCCCGGTATCCCGTGTGGGTTCGATTCCCACACGGGATACCACTTTGTTTGATCCACAAATTGATGTTCCGGGTCTGGGTGTACTTTGTGTTTGTGACTTGTATTTTTGTGTAAAGTACCTCGCGACACAAGTCGTCTATTTTTAAAGAAAAAAAATATATATTACTTAAAATATTACTGGCTTATATCTACTTATTAGTCTTCAGCTGTAGTGTCTTATAATTAAAGGTCTGCAAAGAGTCTCAACTTTTTTGAAGTCGGAAGTAAATATACATTATTAGA
Organism: Herminia tarsipennalis; assembly: GCA_945859575.2. Classification (NCBI taxonomy): domain Eukaryota; kingdom Metazoa; phylum Arthropoda; class Insecta; order Lepidoptera; family Erebidae; genus Herminia; species Herminia tarsipennalis. Next base: position 4,115,885 of record OX243847.2, on the reverse strand, counting down.
GAATGATTATTTTAGTTCAGGTTAATGATTTTCTAAGCGCAGCTGTCTATTGACAAATATGACAACATTTTGACAGTTGAAAGCACGGGCTTGCCGCGACAACGAAAAAAAAAGGTAGTGAATAAGGACCCAGAAACGAATGGTCTAAAAAAATTAATCAAAAGTCAATGTGTCCCCGTGCTTACCAAATCACTCGTCTAAAAAAAAAAGCGGCACAAAAACTAGAGAACTAGAATCCACAGAAAACTAGAGTCATAGTTTTGTCATTTGCATACAATCTTTAAATAACACGATGTAACTGTTAAACCATAGATTAGATTTTGAGGTGCTTTCAAACAACTCGTATACACACAACACATAAATAAAGCTTGCAATTCAAGCTTGAACCTATTGTTAATTGACTTATACAGTCCTCCTACTAATATTATAAAGCCGAATGTTTGTGAGTGTGGATGTGTAGATGTGTGGATGTGTGGATGTGTGGACGTTTGTTCCTCTTTCACGCAAAAACTACTGAATGGATTTTAATGAAACTTTACAACAAGCTTAATATATTATAATATAATTTAGCTTATACATCAGAATAACACATAGGCTTTAATTTATAAAGATAATGTGTAAATTGTCCAAAATATAACGATAAGTATCAAGTAAGTAGGAAAAAATTCTACAATCGGTGACCTGTTTTGGCGTGCGCCCCAAATATCGTTGAAGTTACACATATATAGTGTATGAACGACATGTTTATCATAAATAGTCCTACAAAAAAGTCCGCGACAGCATGTATATGTCTTAAGGAAGCAATTAACGTCAAAATAGTGAAATAGTAACAAATTGATCTATATCAAAATAAATACTTTTATTGCCTCTGCTATAAATAATAGATAATAATAATAATAATATAATAATAATAATATTTATTGTCATAAAAGTTACAGTTTTTTCTTGATTAGTGAATGGAGCCTCCTTTTAAGCAAATAGATGCCTGTATCAGGAGACTCCGCTCTTCCACATCATATTTATGACTTAAACCTAACCTAACTTAGCAGATAAGGAACTTATGTTAATACAAATTTTCTTAGATTTAACGTGCGTGTGTGTGTGTGTGTGTGTGTGTGTGTGTGCGTGCAATGTGGGGGATGTGGGGGGAGAAGTAATATAGTGTTAAGTGATCTATATATATTGCATCAATGCTTCGGTGTCGTCGTATGAAAGGCATTTTAACCACTCGATCAGTCTGGATTTGCATTCATAATGGGTATTAGAATAAATAAATATATTTCTATTTATTTTATTATACAAATGTGCTGCACTTCTTTCATATTGCAAGCGAGCAAACACGGTTCGAGTTACGGGTGCCTTAGCAACTATGTCTTTCCTTCTCTTAAGTTTAATGTCTGCATCATAAGGTAAGGTTTTATGTTTCTTAAGTACAGTTAGGATGACATAGAGTTTTCTGACAGAGAGTAAGTTGCTGATTTGATAGAGAGTTGTTGTTGGAAATCTTTTTTTCTTAAAATACATGGTTTTTATGAGCGAACGTTGCGCTCGCTCTACCTCAATGAATTTTGTTTTTCCCGCGCCTCCCCATACAGGAATGCAATATATCAACACAGATTGCACTAGTGCTACGTAAATCTCATTTAGAAGTTTTTTGTTGAATTTTGTTTTATAGTGACGTTTTTCGGAACTACGTTTCTTAATGTCCTGAAAACCCAGCTTAACTTTCTGATTCTATTAGAGACTTGTTCCAGGTGAGGATACCAGGATAATCTCTGATCTATGACTATACCTAAATACTTGGTTTTTGAAACTTTAGTGATACTAGGGCAGTTACAATTTATGTTTGATGCATCACCACATGAGTGTACTCTGATCGTAAAATCTTCTCTAGGCTGTGTGCGATTTCGGATGCTGAAGCATAAGAAGTTGGTTTTCAGTGTATTAAGGGAAACCAAGTTATAAGCAAGCCACTGAGCTATTATTGTCATGCCTACCTCAGCACTGCGTCTAACATCCTCCCAAGTACTTCCATAACAGACCAAAACTGTGTCATCAGCATAAGAGAGGATTTTTGCGTTAGGGATTTTCAAATTGCAGAGGTCGTTTATATAAATCAGAAATAGTGTAGGTCCAAGTACACTACCCTGGGGAACTCCGTATGATATGTCTGCGTCGTTACTGATATAGTTGTCCACTTTTACCCTTTGTCTTCGCATCGACAGGTAGTCTTTAAAAAGATTCAGCTCATTATCCCTAACTCCAACTTTTTCTAGCTTTTTGAGAAGGATAGGAACAGAGACGGTATCAAAAGCCTTTTTTAGGTCTACAAATACAGCTAAACATTTGTTGCCTTTATCTAGATGTTCAGTTACGTCAGAGCTGAGTGTAATAACTGCATCTTCGGTAGACCTACCCTGTCGAAATCCAAACTGGGAAGAAGACAATATGCTAAATTCATTTAAATAATTTATTAGCCTATTATTTATTAATTTTCGAGTATTTTCGACAAGGCTGGCAAAACAGATATGGGCCTGTAATTATTGATATCGTCTCTGTTTCCAGCCTTATATACCGGAGTGATAATGGATTGTTTTAGTGGGATAGGGAAAACGCCGCTCCTGAAGCAGAGATTAGCAAGGTGAGTTATGATTGGGACGGTTACTGTACTTGTATATTTCAGATAATCTGTTGAAACGTTATCATATCCAGGAGCACTACTGGATTTTAAGCTCATCAGCACTCTGAGAACTTCATCAGAGTCAGTGTCAAGCATTACCAAAGAATTCAATTGAGTTGGTAAGTTACGCAGAAAATTTGGATTGTTAGTTCTACTAGTCTGGACTTGCTGAGCTAATTGCATACCGACATTTACAAAATATTCGTTTATATAATTAACTGAATCAATAGGCGAAGTCCTAATATTCAGTAATTCCGGGTTTTGACCTTTAATATTATTGGTGTACGTTATAGATTTGATGTTTTGCCAAAGTAATTTATTATTGTTCATTGATTTAGTTAAAAGTTCGGTTTGATATTTTCTTTTTAGTTTTTTAATCAAGTTGTTACAGTAGTTCCTATAGCGCGTGTAAGTTATTTTTAAGATTTCATTGTATGGATCGCGCTTTAATTTTTTTTGAAGTTTGTTTCGATTTTTTATACAACGTAAAATCCCAGGTGTAATCCACGGTTTAATTATGCTTTTGTCATGCGGAATCCTTAGATTGATTGTATTAATTTCAATGGATTCTTTTAGCAGACGTATGAAACATTCACACAATATATTTGGGTCGTCATAGAGAAGCAGATCACTTAGTTTATTTTCTAGTAAATAATTTAAGGCCTTTTCATAGTTGACTTTAGTATGAATTTTATTAACAAAGGATGTGTGTTTAGTCTTCGATAATGCTAAGATTATTGTTCGGTGATCTGTAATGGTGGTTTGTAGGATGGCTATGGATGCCGATAGATTTTTTTTATTTATTTTAATCATAAAGTGATCCAAACAATTTTTTTCGCGCGTGGGTAAGATATGACCTGGAAGTATACCATGCATAGACAGCATATTCAAGTAACTTTCCCTATTTTTCTTTTCTATTTTGTCTTGTAGAATCTCAGTGTCTTTTGAAATAATGTTAATATTAATGTCTCCAGTTATGATAATATTTTTTTGCGAGGATAACGTATCAAGGTAAGTACTTAGAGAGTTAATGAAAATATCGGTGTTTTTGAATGAAGGAGATCTGTATATGCACAAAATTATATTATTTAGTACTTCCAATTGTATACAGGAAGCCTGCTCTAAGTGTATTTCATTTGTCTTATATTTTAGTGTATTTTTTATGTAGACTACCACTCCATCGTTCTGATTAAAATAGCGAGTAGATACGTGAGAATAATATTTTTGTAAATGAGGAATAGGTTTGTTAGCGTCGAGTCCACATTTCGTTAAAATAATAATATCTGTTTCGAAGTCAAAAGTGGAGGTCATAATTAGAAAATCATCAAAATTATACGAAATACTTCTTATGTTTTGGGAAACAATGGTAAGGTCATGTTTATCTATAGGCATAAGTTTGGGAAGGTCAGAAATATCACATTCAATAGCACTGGAAATGTTAATATTATCTATGTCACTGAGAGTTTGTAAAGTTTCACCCATTTAATTCCCTTAGATAAAGAATAACATCGTATAAAAGTGCAGTAGTGCGATTACTAATTATTAAATATGTAATAATATTATCTAGCGTAGTGGTAGAATATAAATAATAGCCATAGTAAATATGATTTTGAATATACTGTTGCAATAGTAGGATTTTTAAGTGAAAATCGTTGACGTTGAAGTCGAAGACGTTGGGTGGGTTGTGAGTAAAATGTTTTTTTATTATGTATGTGTATTATTTTATTAGTGTGTATTTGTAAGATATATTTGATATGTGTGATTGTGAAGTAGAATAAGTGTAGAATTTGCAAGTGTCGACACTATTACTATTAAAGGTGAGTAACGTAACATAACATAGAGTAGCATTCGATGATTTACAAGTAAATATAATAATTATTTCTATACAATATAGCATGCATAGAAAAACAAAATGTTGGTAAAATAGAAAATTTAACAATATTTTTTTGAGTTGTAAATAGTAATAACAATAACAATCTGTCTCACCTAGTCAATCAGTCATAAGTTTATGTACCTGTTGTTCGTTAGTAATAGCTATGGCAGGGGATTGTTCGTTTTTCCTAATATATACATTCCCATAAGCAGTCCAGCAGAACTTGAAAGCCCCCTTTTTGATGAGGTCTCGTGCGAGGAAGTATAGTCTAGAGCCTTTTACGGTTAGATGCTCTGCTAGGAATATGGGCGTGTCCTCTTGGGTTTTAAATCCTAGGTGCTTGCAGCACAGTTTGGTCTGGTGTTTTATGTTGAAGGCTTTACCCATTTTCAATATGTCAGTCTTCAATATTGTAGAACTGGTTTCTACTATGATAGGATTATTTTGCCTCTCAGTGTTACTGCCTCGAACTCTGTATATATCTTTTATGTCGGTTTTAGTAACATTACAGTTTATGTTCTGGGATAAGCTCATAACCATTTCGATAAGGTCGTCCTTGGACTCTTGATTTTTCCTGGGTACGTTTTTTATAACAAAATTACATTTCCGGCTTCCAATTTGGATTTCCTCTAGTTTATTTTCCAACATCTTAATATACTTTTTATCTTCTAAAGCCTGATTTTCTAATTGTATGATTTTTTTGGTTAGCTCTTCATTTTGTGCAGTTACAAAAGAAATCGAGTTCTCTATATTTATGTTTGTTTGTTTTATATCTTTCAAAGTTTCGGTTATTTGTTGTATCTCAAGTCCATGATTTAGAGAGAAATGCTGCATCATTTTTCTCATCTCTTCCTTAAAGTCGTCCAACTGCTCACCAATATCCAAATCCTCTCTGCTACGTTTAGCTCGTTGAAAAACATATTTAGGTGTTTTTAACATATTTTCTGTCAAGAGCAGATCTGTTTCCGATACAGATTTATTAATAGGAGAAGACATCGTTCGCTAATTGTAGCTTACGTGTATGTTTTTCCCAACACTGCCTAAGTTTCCCACAGTTTGCTCTGTTTTTCTGCTCTGGCAAGTGTTTGAAGATCCAAAGTGACGTAAGTTGACAGCTGACAGGCCGCTATGACGTTTGTTGACAGATGACAGTCTGCAGGGTAGTTTACAGACAACTACCTGTTTCACCAGTTGCTATCTCACTCACACCACCACTCTGCAGTTTCCTGTTACGTTATGTGCGCCTAGTACTTCACTCAAGATTTTAACTGATTATTTAATGAATTATTGCTATTTAAATAAATTAAAATATTGTACGCGCACTCGTCTATTCACTTTCGTGGCCCGGGGGGAAGAGGAAAGGAGATAAACTTTGTCTTTTACACTACATCATTTGGACAAATACTTTAAAAGTTACAACAATTATAAATCGAGTGTGCGATACTTTTATTGCGGAGTAGGTATGCGGATTAAATGTAAATGTGAAATCGTAATAAATATTGGTGTGATTATTAATGGTTATACACATATATATATATTCCCAGCTAGATACAATGTATCTCTTAACAGATAGCCTACTTTTAACCCGATATTCCCACGGGCTGAAAATTACGCGGGTGAAACCGCGGGGCGCAGCTAGTTAATAATAGTTTCAAGCTTAGGATGAAAACGTTGTTCTTTATACTCACAGTTAAATTCCCTCACAGGCACACTACAGCGTGTTTGTGACACGTGATGACTTCACAATATCGCAGTTAAAGTATCAAACCACACTGACGGGATGTTGGTAGCCACAGTTATCATTATCCTCGGTACAGCAAACAAAGAATCATTATGATTAATTAATATACATATTTACTTATCTTTAATGTTGTCAGACTAATATTGTAAATACATACTAATACAGTTAAAGCGGCGGTAGCTTAATGGCTAAGGCATCGGCCTCGCAATCGTGAGGTCGCGGGTTCGAATCCTACCCATTATACTACCGACGTGAACCCACTCCTAACACAAGCCTTTGAGCTTAGCTGAAGGGGTTAACAAGATTGTTAGTAATGTGGGACTCAATCCCATATTGCTATTTATCTTTTAATTAACGAAAAAAAAAATTCATCTACATTACATTACTGAATACCTATATGCAGACTTATTATCCTCTTCGACGCTACATTCTCGGATGAGTGGTCGTGATCTTCTTGTCCGGGTTGGTGACATGTATAAATTGTCACCATTCCTCTTCCACTGTGGTCCCATTTAGTGTCGCTTTTATTTGGTCGATCCAACAAATAGGTGTTCTGCAGCGTGTCCTTAAGCCTTCAACATTTCCTTGTACCACCAGACGCTCCACAGACGTATCACCTCGTTGTGAGCCCAAATAACGTGAGAATACGAGCCTGCACGATGAAGGAAAGACGTTGTTTGATGTATAATTCCTACCTATTTTCTATTGCCTAGAATCGTTGGTACGGAATGGATTCCACTGTATACCAAGTATTTTTCTTATATATCTCTAAAGAGTCACAGGAATATGTTAAATACGAATGCCTTGACAAGTCGTGTGTTCGTGGCTTTTGTGATGTTTCTATTTCTCTATATTTTTATGCTTTTTGAGCTGTCACGGTTGACCTTATGATGAGCATGCACCGCGATACTTGCGAATCTTTATTGTTTGTTTACTATCTCAAACATTTAATTTAAAAAATATTTGCAATTAAAAGACGAAGAAAGTAGGTACAAACCACGGACACAATGTGAACCTACACAAGAAACTACTAATATAGATCACACAAAGTGGTGTCCCGTGTGGAAATCGAACTGCGCTGTAGTCGTACATATTCCCGCTGCACCACTGTGAGAGTCAATTAATGATATTTTTTCCCACATTTTTTTCCTTGGCAACACAAAAGCGGGGATTTACTACGAATTGAATGAATAACATTATCAGCAAATTCTAACATTGCAACACAGTGCTTATACTGTGTTTTAGTTCCGTTCTACTTTTCAATATTATTTATACAACTGTCCTTCTTTTCGCCCTATATTAAAGGAGGCTGTAATTTTGCATGTATACACATATTACTTACGCCGACAAAGTGAAAGAATAAAATCTTAAAAACCTTTTTTTGGGGTCCCTCCCATATACTTAAGTAAAGTAAGGGTGTGATTTTTTTTTTCTCATCTACCCCATCGTGTGAGGTATCATTAAATAGGCCTTTAAAAAACGTTTAGGGGTTTGTAAGACGATTTTTAGATTTAGGGATCCGTTTGTAAAATATTAAGGTTTAAAGTGCAAATTTTTGTTAGAGACAAGTGTCCAGCCCCCCGCTCCCCTCTGCCAGCTAAATAGTTGATGTTGGGTATGTGAAAAAATTCACGGTAGAAGTATATATAGTCAGATTAAAAGGAAAACTTAAGTAGGCTTTGCAAGTTTACGAGTAACAGCTGATCAAATGAGAAGTTACAAAATTTTCGTACAAATTCCATTGAAAAATATTATTAAGTAGATATTGAAACAAAAACTATAGAAAACCCACTTCTTAAGCCACATTATTCTGGTGCATTGTGCATGACATGCATTTGCCCGGTTTTTTTTATTTAATTGTTTGCGTTTTGATTTGTGATTTATTACGGTTTATTATTTCATTTTTTTTTATTATTATGTCGGTAAGATCGAAAAATATTATTCATATCTCATAAGCATGTAATGCGTGTCTAAATATTATTTCCAAAATACACGATTAACCAAAAAAAAGGACTAGAGCATGTCGAACCATGCTCAGTGTAGGGTTCCGCAGCCGTTGACGTAAATAATCCGATTTGAATATTTGCACCAGCTGAAGAGCGTTATGTTCATGGCACTTACGCCCTTTTCTTGTGTCCGATAATGTCGAAAATAATTATTTTAGTTTGAAGTATTTATTAAGGGTTTACTAATGTTTGTCATAATTTAAAATGCCATAATTTCACATGCCATACCGGTATTTGCCATAATTTCATTAGAAATAACGCTTCAGTTGCCATAATCGTGAAATGACATAAAATGACTTTCACTAATTCCATTGGTCATAATCGATCAAGTGTCATAATAATTTAAATCCATAAATGTATTTGCTATAATTTTCGTTTTCAATAATACCATTTTCCATAACTTTTATTTACCATAATATAAATAAAGATAATATAGTATAAGCGCCTGCAATTTTTATGTTAATGAGTAAGTTAATATCCTGAAACTAAACCTCATATGGCGCCTACTTACTAAACTCGACGGAGCCCCGCTTAGCGGGGCTCCTACTTTTGGGTGGTTTAAAAAAAAAACCTAACACGAAGACTAAGGCGGGAGCTCCGCTTCGCTTCGCTCCCGCCTTAGTCTTCTAACCTAACCTATCCGAGTCGGATTGCTCTGAGTCGGGGTGTTAAAGATAATTAATTTCGACCTAACAATATTATGTATTATTTTCATAATTATATCAAATTTTGATTATGTCAAGAGTCGATTATGAGACGTGTTACTTATGGAAACTAATTATTATGATATATGTTGCTATGGAAAGTCATTTTATGGCAAATAAAAGTTATTACTGTTGAGTTGTTAAGGCAAACGTTATTAGTATAAATGATAATAGTGCAAGTAAATATTATGATCGGGGACGATTATGGCAAACAATATTAGTGCAAATTAATTTATGGCAAACGAGAGAATACCTTTATTAAGCGCTACCTTTATGATTTTTAATACAATTAATGCATTTTTTAATAAAGTGATTGGCAAAAAACGCCTATAATTTTTTTATTATTTTTTGGTCACACAGTTCAAAACATAAGGGGATGGGACACAATTTATGTAACTTTTGGGGCAATTATTTCCAATAATATTCACTCAATCAAAAAAGTTTATTTGAAACCTTACATGTTTTTTAAAGGCCTGTCGAATGATGCCACACGGTGATTTTGGCTGATTTTTTTTTCAGCTTTTGTTAAGTGTATAAAATGCCTAAAAATATTTATTTTTATTATTTAGCTATCAAACTAAGTAGCGGCTACAAGACGCCTTTTCACCAAATTTCATCAATATATTCATTGTGTAGTCTTTGAGTAAAATGCCTGTGACATACGGACGGACAAAGAGACTATTATACTATAAGCGTTCCGTTTTTGTCATTTTGGCTACGGACCCCTGAAAATACCGAGCAAAGATCGATCATCCAGGTACTTTAGATTATTAAATGACATACTGATGAAATTTGAATAATATATTTCGATTTTACCGACATAATAATAAAAAAATATGAAATAATAAAGCACAAATCAAAAAACAAAAATCCAAAGTTAAAATAAAAAAGGGAAAAAAATATCTTAAAATAAAAAAACATATATTTCATAAGGATTCGCACCGAGGTCATCTGCTTTGTGGATCGCCGGTATCCCACCTAAGCTATTAAAACAATGGAAATCGCGGCGAAATTTTCCTTGGTGTTCTAATGATATTGTAACAGTTTTTCATTGCCTGAAAATACAGATATTACGACGTTTTTTTAAAATTAAACCTAGCTAGATCGATTTATCGCCCCCGAAATCCCCTGCATACAAAATTTTGTAAAAATCGCTGGAGGCGTTGCCGAGATTCGGATTATATATACATCACATCACACTAATATTATAAAGCCGAAAGTTTGTGAGTATGTGAGTGTGTATGTTTGTTACTTATTCACGTCTAAACGGCTAGAGTGATTTCAATAAAATTTGGTACGGAGTTAACTGACACCCTGGATTAACACATAGGCCAATAAAACGCGGGTAACACCGCGGGGCACAGCTATTATATATATATATACAAGAATTGCTTGTTTCCGTTCCGTTGTTTTAATAGCTTAGGAGGGAAACGGACGGTCCACGGCCGGGGGGCAGATGACCCCGGTTCGAATCCGAATAAAATATATGTTTTTTTATTTTATGGTATTAATATATTTTGTTCTTATTGTATTCTTTTTCCTAAATTTATACTTATGAAATCTATTATACGTTTCTCTTTCTCCTTTCCAAAGATTTAAATAAAAGCTTGTTTAAAAATAGCTTAAAGGTTGAAGTAATTTTTATAGGCATTTCTTGCCAAAGACTTTACAAATACAATAATTGCATTTTTAAAGATAGAAAAATTTTTTGAATCCAGACTCAGGAATCGAACCCGAGACTTCCGTAGCCAAACCGGGGCCAGAAGCGAACCACCTATCTGGACTATGTCACTAGATATCAAATTCTTCTATCTCTTAATGCTTTTTCTATCTTTAAAAATGCAATTATTGTATTTGTAAAGTCTTTGGCAAGAAATGCCTATAAAAATTACTTCAATATTCGGCCTGCGTCATCATAATTTGTTAAAATGCTCTCTGTAACGAAGCAATAACAAAAGCCGTGATAGTTCTTTAACTTCCGACTAGATGGCGCTACGGGGGCCTAACCCGTAAAAGCATTAAGAGATAGAAGAATTTGATATCTAGTGACATAGTCCAGATAGGTGGTTCGCTTCTGGCCCCGGTTTGGCTACGGAAGTCTCGGGTTCGATTCCTGAGTCTGGTTTTAAAAAATGTTTCTATCTTTAAAAATGCAATTATTGTATTTGTAAAGCTTAAAGGTTATTTTACCATTATTCTATCCAGTACATTATTATATTACTTATAGTAAACTAGCCTTTCATCCGCGGCTCCGCTCGTGTAGATGTCGATTATTGTCATAAAAACTAAACTACGCCCTTCCTCGGATCCTAAACCAACTCCAGATCAATGTCACATTGTGACAAAAATAAAATATTAACATAAATCAATAAAATACTTTTAAAAAAATAGTAATTAATATCGACCAAAACGTAAAGTAAAAGTTTCATAGATGGTGTCGAAAGTCTATGCCTTACGCCATTTTGATCTTTCGGATCTCTTGATAGCCGTTCTAAAATAAATGAAGTAACATCAAAGAAACCCTTAATTAAGGTGAGTTCTATCACATGTAATATTTACTTTACATGGATTGCTAAATGTTGTGACGCAAATCCATTTTTAGGGTTCTGTAGCCAAAATGGCAAACCCTTATAGTTTCGTCATTTCCGTCTGTCTGTCTGTCTGTCCATATGTCCTAGGTATTTTACTCATAGACTACATAATAAATAATTATGAAATTGGATGAAAAGGTGTCTTGTAGTAGCCGCTTCTTATTTTGATAGCTAAATAATAAAAATAAATATTTTTAGGGACTCCATACATGTAACAGAAACTGTACAATTTTTTTTTAGTAAACATCAACGCATAGCATACCATTCGACAGGTCTTTTAAAAATATTTTAAGGCTTCTGATAAAGATTGTAGATTGAATGAATATTTTTGGAAATAATTTCCCCGAAAGTTGCATAAACAGTGTCAGCCCTTTAACTTTTGAACCACCTGACCAAAAAAATATGAAAAAAATCACGAAGACTTTCTACTAAAATGATTTTTGACATGATCGGATTTATCGTGATTGAGTTATTGCTAAAAACTGCGTTTCAAACATGCAAATATTCAAATGGGATTTTTTCATAATATGTAGTGCATTTATTTGTAATAACGGCTGCGGAACCCTACATGAGCACGGTCCGACATGCTCCTGCCCGGTTTTTATTTATACTTAACACGTGCATTCTTCCCTCCTCATTAAGCTACTTCAAATTCTCCGCAACATGCCAACATTTGGTGAACCTCTATTTTTAGCCATTGCTTTGCTTCCCAGGGTTCCTGGGTCCTGCTCATCACCTGCTGCTGTCCAAAGATTGGCCTGGTCGCAGACGCACATGCTTCTCCAGTCTGCTGAGCTTTACCTCACTCGCCAGAAGCCGACTACCTCAGACTGCCTCACAAACTGCAAAACTTTAAACGGCCCTGAAGTCAATTTAAAACCCCCTTAAATATTTTGTCGCGTATTTGAAAGTCTCATCGACGCTCACAGATCTACTCCGTTAAGTATTTTTTAATTGTTAAATCAAAATAAATCTTTGAGTTTATAAATTAAGTAAATTATACTCAATTGTTAAACTTAAATCTTCTACATATTTTATTGAACACCTACAAAAGCGATACCAAATTTAATCTAAATCGGTTTAGCGGTTTAACCGTGAAAACGTAACAGACAGACAGACAGAGTTAATTTCACATTTAAAATATTAGTTTGGATGATATTCATTTGCTGAGGATGTAAAAAAAATCATACGAATATTATAAAAGTGAAAGTAACTCTGTCTGTCTGTCTGTTACGCTTTCACGCTCAAACAGCTAAACCGAGTTATATGAAATTTGGTATGGATATAGTTTGAGTCCCGGGGAAAAACATAGGATAGTCATTATCGCCATAACCGATATCCACGCGGGCGGAGCCGCGGGCGAAAGCTAGTATAATAATATGTATAAATGTTTATTTAAAAAAAGAACAAACAGTGGAAGGAACAAAAAACATTAAATATTGTGTACTGCTTTATTAAGTTTATTACATCTTAAATTATTTATACCTGCATAATAAATAGGGTACATAAAAATATATCTAAATTTTTATGATCTATTATAGTACTTAACTATATCTAAATAATCTATCTATTTTTTTTATTTGGAAGAAAAACTAGCAGCTATTTAACAAAATAATAGAGCTTAGTTAGGTAGCGACAGAAAGTCAATTACAGTTTTTCACGAGTAGAAACAAAAAACATAGACATAGCAACTTAGTTAGTGAACCTATAGTGAACACAACAAACGATGTGATTTAAAAATAACTAAAGATTTAGCATGTATCTCGCTGTACGCGCCTTTGTATTGAAGACATCTAATGAAAACTCATTGCATAGCACACAATAAAAGAATTTTGCTATAATTTGTAGAAGAGAAAGGAATATATTTGGAGGTATTAAAATATAGTATATCTATACTAATATTATAAAGCTGAAGAATTTGTTTGTTTGTTTGTTTGAACGCGCTAATCTCAGAAACTACTGATCCGAATTGAAAAATTTCAAATTCTTTCACTGTTGGATAGCCCATTTATCGAGGAAGGCTATAGGCTATATAACATCACGCTACGACGAATAGGAGCAGAGTTGCAATGAGAAATGTTGCAAAAACGGTAAAAAAATACGCAGACGAAGTTGCGCGGGACATCTAGTGTAAAATATTAAAGGAGTCAATTTCTTTAGAAATAATGTTTAATAGGAATAAACAAAAGGCCATTCGTCGACGCTCAGAAAGTGCCAGAATATGAACATTAAAATATTTTCAGTTAATCATTTTTCGGCCCATTCTTCTCTTCATAAAAACTTTCCTCTAAACAACCTCTAACAGAAAAAATGTTACGAAGTGAATACCATTCAGACAGCTATGAATATATAGTGCCGCCATAAATATAGCAACACAGCAACCATATATTAAAGATAAATATATCACTTAATATAAATAAATACGTATTTAAAATCACTGTGATACTGTAAATGGTCTACAACATCAAAATATCTGAGTCCCCAGGTAACTCACGAGTACTTACTGAAGATCTATTTTTAAACATTCTAGATATATACAACTTGTACAAAACAAATCCAACTAAGATTAATATCAAAAAAGCTGATAATACAAGAGAAATATAAGTCTCAGTAACTAAATATTTTGGTCTTTCGTTAATATTTGTTGTCAATTTTTCATTATCAATTTTACTAGGTAAGGATTCAGTTCGATACTCTTTTAATCCGTTTATAATATTTTTCTTTTCAATTGCACTTAATACTTCTTTTTGGATTTGGCTTGTGTTAGATGTAAAGGCTACAGTTTTATTATCATCAGTATCCTTAACTATCAAAGGTACATTCGTAGTTGGATCTGTGATAGGCACTGAGGTGCTTGTAAACTTAACATCAGCGATACGGCCCAACAATATTATGATTTTATTAAGCATCATGTTTGTTTCATTATTTAGTGCAATAAGTGGATTTAGAATATTGCCTATTTCGTTTAAAGCAGTGCGATTGTCTCCTAGGTTATGAAATATGGGTATTTGCTCAGACAATCCCTTATTACAAGTCACACCGTTTACATTTTCGTTATTATGTTCATCTATTTTTATAGCTGTGATTTCAAAAGGGACACCGGTTTTAATTAGTTTAGCTAGAATTTGACAAGGTAAAGGATTGTCACCTATACTTAATATTGACAATCTTGTGTCCGCAAATTCATCTGTATTTAGAGAGTCTATTTTATTGAAGTCTACAATTAACTGTGATATAGTGTTTATTTCGAAAAATCTGTAATTTTGTAAGTCCTTTATGTTATTATACGACATATTTAAAATATTCAAGCTGTTCAATCCCCGAAATATACCATAACTTAAAGATGATAGACTGTTATGAGAAACATTTAACGAATATAAGATTGTGTTGTCTTTGAAAACACCAGGCTGAATGAAAGATATTTCTAACTCAACTCAAGTCTAAATATTGAAGTTGGTTCATCTTATCAAAATTGCCTATTTGCAATTTATAAATATTGTTGTGACTCAAGTCCAAAAAAGCTAAGTTATTCAATTTTTCGTGGCTGAAAGTCAGAGAATCAGGTGAAATATTTTCAATCAAATTATTATTTAAGAATAGCGACGACAGCTCATGTAGTTCCGTTCTATTGATATAAAAGTCACTCAATTTGTTGTAAGACAAATCAAGCGTCTCTATTTGACCTGTATGTGTGAAAACATTATATTGTAATTCGCTTATTAAACAATGAGACATATTTATTTCTTTTAATTCATTCATATTATTGAATGAAGCATTTTGTATAATAATCAACGTCCTATGTGAAATATCTAGGCTAGCTATTAAACTCAAACCATTAAATGTGTCCTGTTCCAATGTACCTGTCAACGGGTTGTCGTTAATATTTATGTTCATTAAGCTGCGTAGCAACATAAATGAATTTGGTTTGAAATGGGAAATTTGATTCCTTGAAATATCTAACTTCTCAAGGTTTGTTAAATGTTGCATTTGTTCAAATTCTATACTTGTTAAATGATTATTCTTTAGAAGTAAAGATTTGAGATTACTCAAATCTCTAGTGTCCAGATTTATGTTGGTTATTTGATTATCGGACAGATCCAAGTGTAACAAGTTTACTAACATCTGAAAACAATAGTTTGACAATGATTTGATTTTATTAGAATTAAGAAATAATTTTTCTAAATTTATAAGATTATAAAATGCATAATCTTGTATTTCCGTCAAAAATTGATGACTCAGATCTAATTGTGTAATATTGATACCATCAAATATTCCTTTAACTAGCGACCCTTCTATAGAATTGTTAGTAATACAAAAACTTAAAATAGTCGAATTATTAAATATTGGTAAAGATTTAATGTTATTATTCGATAAGTTGATACATTTTAGTGATCGTAGACTAGCAAACATATTTTTGTCAACAATTTCCAGCAAATTATTATTGATGTTTAGGTTTTCTAATAAATACAAAGTTTTAAACGCATTTACATCGATATTTTTTATCACATTGTAACTAACATCAAGCGTCTGTAAGTTACTTAAGTTACCAATATCACTAAGCTTGAGACTTTCGATTTTGTTAAAACTAATGTTAAGAGTTTGTAAGTCATTGAACCTAAATAAAGATGAATTAATGCTTGTTAGTCTGTTATTAGATAAGTTTAATTCTGTTAATTTTCGGACTCCATCAAAAGTGACTGGAGTTAATCTATCGATATTGTTGTAAGACAAATCTAGTGTTTGCAAATATTTCAATTTATCAAAAACATCTTCCGGTATTCCACCGAGACGGTTATGGGATAAATTAATTATTTTTAATTTATGATACAAATGTGGGTATGTGTTAACATGTATAACGCTTATCATATTGTATGACAAATCTATTTCAGTTAACATGTTCAGCTCATTGCTGTTTGAAAGCTCGGCTGTATTCAGATTGTTTCTTGATATATTCAGTACAGCAAGATTCTGCATCGATTGTAACGTTGGAGTACGGTAGTAACCTAGGTTACTTAAGTTTATACTGTATATGACATCTTTAACATCATCAACTTTTTCACCATAAACATCATAATATGGTTCACTATCTTGTGGTACGAGTTCTCTGTCTGGTATCTCTGAATAAGTAAGCTCTATTGGATATATTTGATATTCATGATTTGTAACAACGGCTTGGCAATAATCGGGTACACCTATATAGCCTTGTCTGAAAGTGGTCCAATCAAAACTAACGCTGTCACTGCAAGTCAAAACAAAGGTGCAATTACGTCTCTCTTCAGTGCACGCTTGTGTGTGTTTTGCCATAATAATCCAGACCATAATATCTAGAAAAAAAGCATCTATGTATTTAAATATTTATAAATTTTTGTCTAAGAACATAATTTACAAACAAAAAGTAACTGAAGTAATTTTTATAGGCATTTCTTGCCAATAACTTTACAAATACAATCAATGCATTTTTGAAATATAGAAAAATTTGAAATCCAGACTCAGGAATCGAACCCGAGACTTCCGTAGCCAAACCGGGGCCAGAAGCGAACCACCTATCTGGACTAAGTTATTAGATTTCGAATTTTTCTATCTCTTGTTGCTCGCGAAATTTAGGCCTTCGCAGTTCAAAAATGCATTTATTGTATTTGTTTAGTTATTGGCAAGAAATGCCTATAAAAATTAACACGAACTTCATGATTTATTTCTCCGTTCAGTTCTACTAGTAGAAATAAACGGATTTATTTCTCCGTTTAGTCCTACTAGTAGAAATAAACGGATTTATTTCTCCTTTTATTCCTACTAGTAGAACTGAACGGTAGAACTATACGGACTACATCAATATTCGGCCTGCGACATCATAATTTGTTAAAATGCTCTCTGTAACGAAGCAATAACAAAAGCTAACGACTAGATGTCACTGCGAAGGCCTAAATTTCGCGAGCAACAAGAGATAGAAAAATTCGAAATCTAATAACATAGTCCAGATAGGTGGTTCGCTTCTGGCCCCGGTTTGGCTACGGAAGTCTCGGGTTCGATTCCTGAGTCTGGATTTCATTTTTTTCTATCTTTCAAAAAAAAAAAAAAGTAACTGAATATAACAGTAACCCTTTTCAAAGCATAATGCCAATCCTTCTACACTTGCAGCCTGTGGATCAACTATACGCAGCGGGCATACAGCGACCAGCGTGTCCAGTACAATAATGCGTACAGGGTGCTGATGGGGCTGCCACGGTTCTGCAGTGCGTCGGGCATGTTTGCGGAGGCTAGCATTGATAGTTTTGCCGCAATAATGCGTAAGCGCTGCTCCTCTATGCTTGAATGACTGCGATCAAGTACCAACAGCATCCTGTGCGTATTGGCTGACCGATGGGACTCTCCGCTGCTTAAGCGATGGGTGCAACTACATGCACTGAAATAAACTTTGAAGTTGCTTAGCGTATCATCGGACAGCATATTTTTATAATTAATATCAAGTTTTATAATACTAACACTAGTTCTTAAGTTTCATCTTGTTACTAACAAAGTATGGATATGCACTGGTCTGAAATAAAAAGCTATTATAATTATTATTATTGCATTGCATTGACAATATCTAAACTATTATTATGAAGAGAAACCAATTTAAATTTTTCAAGATTTTTTGAAATCGTTTATGATCTAATTTTTGTATAGGTATCTAATTCCTTGTGATTATTTATGTTAATCACTGTGCTTTATTGTCGTATTAGACTCACCTACGAAAATTGCAATATAGCTACAACTCAAGAAATCCCTATATAGCTTGTTTAGAACAAAAGTAGGAGCGGAAGATGATCTATAAAATTATGTTTTATAGACAACTCTTGCACTATGGTACCTAAACGCCCTGTGACATGAAGATACTCTAATGCAGATCGCACAAAGTAGTGTTACGTGTGGGACTCGAACCCACAACTTCATGTTAGCATATAAACATCATAATTAACTTAACCTGGATGTTTCTTATGATTCTAATTAAAAAAAATATGTAAAAATAAACACTCACAATATATTCGAAGATCCATAATGTCCTTACAAATCTGGAAAAATGAAGTACATTTTATATTATATATTGTTGGTCTCGTGTTGACATTATTCCCATCATTATAGTGGCCAGGAGTCGGGTAAATACTATATATTATAGTAGGCAACTCATTACACTAAAAGCCAGCACCTTGGAATGCACTAAATCACACCTGACGACGTTAAGGCCATTCCACCGAGATACATAGTCGACTTCATGTTCAGACTAAACCTTGGAGATGTCCTTTAAGGAAGAAAGAGGCGTCACAATAGATCTTTTAGGTCGCAGCGACTTCCGGGCTATATATCCCGGCCTCTATCTAGATATAATACAATACCTATTATAGTTATCGTTTCATACACTGGACGTAAAAACTACACCACATAATTTACCTGCTAAATTAGAAGCCAACTTTAAGAGAACATTTTATTGTATCAACCAAGCGACGATATTCGCTAAAGTATAATCGTATATCTACTATCTGTCGCGGCTTCGCCCGCTCGGATAACTTTTTAGGTTGATTTTCCAAAAACCTTAAAACATGATTACTTTATATATACTTAAATAATCACTGGTCCTGACTGACTGCCTCACTGACTGATTCATTAACGCAGAGCCTAAACCGCTAGGGTTATAAACCTTAAACTTTGGCAGTTGATGCCTTTTATGTTATAGGCATCCACTAATAAAGGGTTTTAAAAATTTTGTCCCTAATGAGGTTAAATTAAGGGTTACAAATGTGTATTAAACTCCGTCAGTTTTAAGTTAGATCGGTGAAATATCGTATTTAGCTTTTTCATTTAAAGTAAAAAAAAACACGTGTTTTAGAATGTTTGAAAAATAAACCCCTAAGGGGTTAAAATAAGTGTTCGTCAGGAATTTTCCCGCCATAAAAAAGGGATTGCAAGTTTGTGTAGCTTCGTCACAAGATGGTATGAAACACGAAGTGAAATCATTTAAAATAAAGAAACACCTATTTCAGCGTTTTCGAAATATCAACTTATAGGGTTTGCAAGATTGCATGAAACTCCGTCAGTTTTAAAGTTTGATATGAAAAATTTCGTTTATCCCTTTTTGGTTTAAAATAAATAAACACACTCAGCGTTTTTGAACCCGTAAGAGTAAATCAACCCATGAGAGGGTAAAATAAGGGCAGCAACTTTGTATTAAACTCCTTCAGTTTTAAAAATAGATCAATAAGAATTTGTATTTGGTTTTGTGGCTCGAAATACATAAACACTTGTTACAGCATTTTGATCGAAAGTAAAAATCAACCCCTAATCAGGTAAACTCATGTAGGCAGGCGAAGCCGCGAGCGACAGCTTCTCTTAAATAAAACAGTCAAACACATTTCCCATTACTAAATAATTTTAGGCCACAGATCTCAACTCAATCACGTCAATATTTTAAGGCTAAATACCTTTCATTTATTCCTCGATGTTTCGGTCGTATCGCAATGCCCGTTACTGAGCTGAACTGAGTGAGCTCTTCGCTAGCACAATAGATCTGAAATGATATTAGTGGTTCTACCATAAAATTAGACGGCAAATTTAAAACGTTGCCGTCGGGGCAATATATCAAAGGTATTTGACCTTAAAATATTCACGCGATTGAGACCCGTAGTCTATAAATTATATAAATGTGAGCAAATCACCAAAGTTTTGCTGCTCCGTTCCTATTGGTCGTAGCGTGATGTTATATAGCCTATAGCCTTCCTAGATAAATGGACTATACAACAGTGAAAGAATTTTTAAATTCGGATTAGTAGTTCCTGAGATTACCGCGTTCAAACAAACGAACTCTTCAGCTTTATAATATTAGTATAGATAAGAGGTCGGCAAAGGGTGTCTACTTTTTAAAGTCATTTATATAATGATTTGGTCCTAAAAATAATATAAAAAAGTCAATGTCTTCTTAATAATACATTACACGATTATTTATAAATTAACCGTGAATTCGATTTTGATGTGCGTTTAAAGAATTTGTAGCTCAATAGTATAAGTCAACTAACATTAGTTTCAAGCTTATGAAACGGTTTTATTTTGACCAAAGCCTATAGTAATAAAAACATAGTCCTTTATACTCACAGTTAAATTCACTCGCTATGACAAAGAAGTTCGTCTGTGACACGTGACCCGTGTACAGCTAATAAAGAATCATTATGAATAATTAATATGTTTATCTACGATGTTGTCAGACTAAAACTAAAATTCCTTACTAATATATCTACAGTAAAAGACAGAGCTTAGTTTCTATGTATTTGTACCTGGCCACTCTGAAAGTTTTAGGAAACAATTTTTATGTATTATTGTTTTTTTTTTAAACTTTCGCGATTTTTATACATATTAGATATATTTTTATTAGATTTAGTTTTTATGTAAAAGGCACTTGTAACTATTTTGAAACATTTGGTTATTTAAAACAAAAGTACCATTGTTTGTTTTATTTTGAATTTAAACTTCCCCCGACTTTCTTTCGAGAGCAAAATAAATTAACGTGTCTCATTTAAAAATGGATCTGCGTCGATACATTTTCGCTATGATTTTCTACGATTTTAAAATTTGTCAGTCATTTGATCGACTTTAAGTGGCTTTTATGGATGAAGGACCTTCAAAAAAACTATCAACCGTTGGCATAGCGATTTCAAGCGCGGTTGCCTTACCTTGCGTGATGAACAAAGAAATGGTCGTCCTACGACGGCTGTCACTGAAGATAGTGCCAGCAAGTAAAAGGAAACAGGTGAATTACGTACGAAAAGATTCAGCATTCACTGCAGATTGGTTCGGGAAACCATTACATTATTCTACACGAGCACCTTCGCGTGAGGAGAATAATTTAACGCTGGGTGCCGCACAACCTCACCAAAGCTCAGAAGCAGGCATTTGGCGTTTCAAACAAAAGCAGCATCAACGCCGAATGGTATACCTCAAAATGCCTGGCAGAAGTTTTGTCTGCAATGAACAACAAACGACCGAACACCGGGTACTGCTACACCATGACAACGCGCCCGTGCACTCAGCGAAACAAGGGACTTTCTGGACACCATACGGGTTAGATTCTTGGGTCCCCCTCCTTACAGTCCTGGTCTGGCACCGTGTAACCTCTTTTTATTTCCGAAAATAAAAAATCTGCTAAAACGGATGCTGTTTTCATCGCCGTAAGATGCGCTAGCAGTGTTAGAGAAAAGGAGAGGAAGAGGTATCTGCGGCAGACTGGTAAAATGTTTCGAAAATTGGTTCAAACGCATGAAACTTTGTATAGAGGCTGGCGGAGAGTTCTTTGAAAAGATTTAATTAAAATAATTTGTCCATAGAAGTTAGTTTTTAGTTTCTCTAAACTTTCTGAATGTCCCACGTATATAGAAAGTAAACTTTAGAATCAATTGAAAAAACCTATTTGCTTTAAGAAAGTTTGCGTTCCGAAACCATTGATCAGATTGTGATAAAATTTAGTAAGGGATTTTTGGGACGAAATTTAGTAAGTAAAGCGTGTTGGGGTTCAGCTTATAAACTATAATAATATATTTTCTACAAAGAATATTATTGCTTTAAATCATGAGTGCTAATCCGCGTTAAATCGGACAAAATTGTGTCTCTTGAGAGCTCTTACAGCCTGTACTGGATGGACGAGTAGTTTGAGTAGCACTAAAATAGTGTTTGGCTAGATTAGCTCCCTTGAAAAGTAACAAAAAATATCACGACAAAATACCTCTGTAGACATCTACCTTCTAAGGGCAGCTTAGAAGCAATAACTATTTTTACGTAATTTGATCAAAAATAATATATTACTAGACACACTCCCACCGCGAAACAGAGGCACTGTTTCGCGGTGGGAGTGTATCCGACTGCTACGCAAGAGGTCGTGGGTTCGATCCCCACCCAGGATAAAACTTTGTGTGATGAGCACGATGGTTTATTCTGTGTCTGGGTGTTATTTATCTATAATATGTATCATCATCAGCCTATCGTAGTTCACTGCTGGACATAGGCCTCTCCAATTGCACGCCACTTTTTTTCTATCTATATATCCAAGTCAATCAGCATCCGTTGCAGGTCCTGCAGCGTTTCCGCCATTATGACAATGTCATCTGCAAATCGCAAGTGAGTGATGTATTCACTATTGATGTTGATGCCCCGCCCTTTCCAGTGCAGCGTCTTGAACATATCCTCCATTGCATTTGTGAACAGTTTCGGGGAAATAACGTCCGCTTGCCTCACTCCTCGATGCAATGGTATAGGTTTTGTTTGCTGATTCTGTACTCTGAGCTCCCTCAGGGCGGGTTTACCTCCAGCCTTTAACAGCTCTGTTGTAACGCAGTCCTCTCCAGGGCCTTTTTTATTTTTTAGCTGTTTAAGAGTCAGCACGATTTTGTAAATGTTGACTTCTAGCAGATCTTCGGTGCAGTGGCGTGTTAGAGTGGCTCTAGGACCCTCATTTTCCGGATCAGGTTGAGACGCATGCGAAGCGTATAACCGGCCATAGAAGCCTTTCACTTCGGAGAGGACTGCCGGCTTCGAAGAAACGACTTCTCCACTTGCTGTGGTCAACTTCGTCAGGTGGCTTCTTTCAAGAGATTGTACGAACACTTTGAAGTGACGAGTGGGTTTTCACGTCATTTTTTCATTAGCCGTTGATTTTGCAATTTAGCATTTTTTCATTTGAATCTTTGTAGTCTTTATGTTTTATTCGGCACGAACTTCATTTCTATTTTCTATTTTTTGCTTTTAAGTTGCCTTGTAGGTATGTATATTTTTGAAGTCGGTAATATTTTTTTGTTAAAAAGTTTTTATTTCTCACTTTTTAGTGGTTTGGTTTGTAATTCACTTATAATAGGCTTATGTCAACTGCTCAAATCCTTTCACAAAATATTGCTTGCCCCGATACTGGGCCGTTATTTGTTGAAGAGTTCAGTATCAGCTCTATTACATTGTGTAATAGTAGTATGAGGAGAAAAAAGTGCTACTCAATACCATGTTAAAGTAACTAAAACGTAAACTGTGAAAATATTGAATAGGTCCGCTCTTGTTATTAAAGTAACTAAAACGTAAACTGATGATGAAGACCACAGATGGTCTTCATCATCAGTTCCACTTTACCAATTGGTGCTTGCACGAATCACTATGAAATATACCTAAATCACTGTAGGTTTGCCTTTAATATTTGAAGAGTTCCCTTGATTTCTCCAGGATCCCAACATTAGGTCGTGATCTGATGACAATGGGACCAACTTGAAAGTATACCCTTTCAAACACAAAAATATTTTTTCAAATCGGTCTAGCCGTCTTTGCGTAATCGGTGAACAAACTGAGACAGTCAAATATTTTTTCCCACATATTTTTTCCTTGGCAACATAAAAACAAGATTTACTACGGATTGAATAAATAACATTATCAGCAAATTTTAACGTCAAAACATATTGCATAAATTGTGTTTTAGTTCCGTTCTACTTTTCAATATTATTTATACGACTGCATATTTTCGTCACTTAGAGGTGCTCAAATTTTTTTTTTGTTTGTCGTGTAGGTACTTATTCTTATTCCATAATTTATACTTTACAAATCTATATAAATAAATAAAAATCAATTAATACCAAAACAAAGTTCCTCTTTGTTTTTGTATTAAATTGATGTTTAATTAAATTTAAAGTTTAATTTACCTACTCATTTTGGAATATTTAAATAAAAGCTGGTGTAAAACAACCTTCCATAGGATTGGGGTAGAAAACTGACCTTTTGCCCGCGTCTCCACCTGCGTGTCTGTTATCGCGACAAATATATGCTGGTTTCTACTAGTCAAAACAACAACTCTTTAAGAAATGTCAAAATGTAGAGTTTATACGGACTATGACGTCCCTATTTTTTCTAGTTAAATTACTTATTTTTATGATACGATAAATGATGAAATGTGACCCGGTCAGTGAAACATTTTATGCTAAGAAGAGTTTTGCCCAGAGAGACAGTTATAGCCCCCACACACTACCAGGCCGCCGGCGGATATCAGCCTATTAATTAATCGTACCAGACCACCGATTAACAGTTTTCTGTTTAAGGTTCTGGACTGATGGCCAATGCAACCCATAGTGTGTGAGCTCTCCGCCCAGTGCGATCTACATCATCTACATCATCAGGTATCGGCCTCACAGTCCACGACGATCTAACACAGACAGACATAGCAAGTATTCGGCCGGCAACTATTCAGCTGCCAGCGCGTGATCTTGCGATCTGAAACTGCCGGCTGTCAACTGTTAGTGTATACGTTTGCCTCAGAGCCGGTATTTAACTTTTAGCGACGGGCAATAATCGCTATAGTGTGTGGACTATGCATACCCATGACGATAGGCGGCCCCGTAGGGCGACAGACTGTAGGCGGATTGGTAATATGTGAGCCTTTACTGTGTGCCAGTTTAAGACTGACTGCCTTTTGCTATGCTCTTGATCCAACGCAAGCCTCTGTAGGTGTTGGAATGTTAGGAGCAAAGATTGCCGAAACTCGATCTCGTGCGCTAGAATGATTATCACCAATGTTGAACAAATTAAAAATAAAAATTAAACTATCACATCCCCCTTAGCATAAAGGGGAAAACCCTAAAACAGATTCAAGATTATATTCTTTCATTTGGTCGGCGTAAGTATTATGTGTATCCATGCATAAATAACAGCCTTCTAGCAACGACAGTCTTTGAGCTAAGCTACGGACGCCATTATGCTGCCGGAACTCTAAAAATAGATTTCTTATGATTTTTATCAATCTATTTACGTACATTCTTAGTAGCACAAATGTGTATAAAACCAATTCTTACACATTAAGTTATTAGTTTATCCCCTCCCAAAGCCGAACACGGAATCCATAAAGTCTCCCGTCTGTCTGTCTGTCCCCAGGTTGGCTAAGAGACCCTTATTACCAAAAAGTTGTATTTTTTTATAAATATATTATCAGTTAAATTCGTAAGATAAAATCTTTTAGGGTAGGTAATTCCCCTACACGTAAAGTGGGAGGTAAAAATGTGATTAATTTCTCACCTACCCCATTGTGTGGGGTGTCGTTTTAAACTATATATAACTGTAGATTGTTACAACATTTTAGTTATAAGATCACTAGGAAAAGCAACATGTGCTCCAGTTTGTTTTTGTATGGTAGGTACGGGACGACAAGAAACTAATTTAAAAGGTTAAAAAAATTTAAACCCGACTACAACATAAAATAGTTATAAAAAAATATGAAAAAATATTTAAATATTTTTGTCTGACATTTTTAAATAGTAGTCGCATGGCATCTTTGATCTGCTCAGCTTTGGCTGATTGCCATGCGACCACGACTTTTCTGTATATCGCTATATAGTAGTTGCTATAATACCTTAACCTTACTAGTCCATTGAAATGTTCAAATTTTTAGGCCTTACCTTGCGTTTTTTAGAGGATGCAATTTTATTTTTTTGATGTGTAGGGAGGGGGTGTCAGTGTATAGCAAAAACCAAGTTTGTGGGATCGCCACCCTTGTCCCACGGCCACCATCTTGAAAATAGTTGAAATGGTTTTTACGATTTATCTCTTAATTCTCTACAACTTTGGTCCAGTAACTTTTTGTCGTAAAACTACACACATCAAAAGTGTCTAGGGATCAAGCATTTTTATGCGGATTTCTTGAGATTGAGATGTGGCTTTGTAATAAATTTATGATTTTATAAATTTATATGGATTCTTTTTGGTGCATTTCATAATTTGAATCAGGAACTGTGAATCAAATTCGAGTAAAAGATGAAAATCAGCTGTCAATATTTTCCCTATAAAAACATACAACGCATTGAAGACATTATTAGTGCTACTGTTTCCCTACTACTGATTAAAACCAACGTTATTATGGAGCGGCGACGTCATTTAAGCAGGGAAGAAATGCTCAGAGCCGTGGGAATGATAGAAGCTGGTTCCCGGCAACGTACTGTGGCTTTAGCTCTGAATACAAGTCAGAGTGTTATCAGTCGACTTTGGACACGTTACCGAAGCACTGGTACCGTGGCTGAGCGCCATGGAGGACGGTATCGCTGCACCACACGGAGACAAGACCGATACATTCAAATCTTAACTCGAAGAGGTCCAACAATAACCGCCATGATGTTAGCCGTGAGGCTTCATCACTCTTCAGGGAACTTAATTAGCGACCAAACAGTCAGAAACCGCTTGCATGAAGTGAACCTTCATTCCCGAAGACCGCTACGGGTACCACCTATAGCAATGCACAATCGTAGGATTCGATATCAATGGGCTCTTGAACACAGAAATTGGGCAGAAGAACAATGGCGTTTCGTGTGCTTTTCTGATGAGTCTCGTTTTGGTATGAGACCGGATACAAGACGTATACGACACTGGAGAACCCCTGGACGCCAACAGCGATTAAAATCCTGCCAGGAAGTCCATCCTTATAGTGGTGGAACCATCATGGTATGGGCGGGTATTTGGATCGGCGGAAGAACTGAGTTGATTTGGATCAGAGGCAACCTCAACGCTCAAATTTATGCTGAGACGATTGTATCAGACGTCATCGTTCCTCTACAAGTGCAAATCGGTCCCTTATTTCAGTTAATGCATGATAATGCACGACCGCACACCGCAAGAGTTGTAAGACAGACTCTCGCCGCAGCTAACATCAATGTCCTGCCCTGGCCTGCTCAGTCGCCAGACTTGAACCCGATTGAGCATGCATGGGATATGCTACAGAGAAGAGCTCTGCCGAATATGGAGGGTATCCAGTCGCAAGAAGACCTTTTTTTGTTGTTGCAACGAACATGGGCGGCCATTCTACAGCGTGATTTGGATGAACTCATTTTGAGTATGCCAAACCGATGTTCTTGTGTTGTTAGTGTTCGCGGTAGAAACACGGATTATTAATTGTTTAAGTTACCCAATAAAATTTTAAAGAAAACTGTTATTTCAGTCTTTTTTTCGAACTTTAATGTTAGTGGTTCAAATGTCAAAAATCCCTTTATTAGGAAAATGACAAATTTCTTTATTAATGCAAAGGTGACTTGGTTTATCGTTACTGTGACAAACGAAAACACTTTATTTGATGAATCCTTAAAGAAATAAAAGAAATAAAATCAATCAGGAGAAAAGTTATTGCAAAAATATATGTTGATCCCTAGACACTTTTGATGTGTGTATAAATAAAAAAGTTATAAGCGAAAATATTCAGAAAAATTATCAGCTATTCTTACAATATGAGATGTTCTTTTGTTCCCTATTGGTCACTTGGGTATTTTCTACCTGGACAGTATTCTCGGTCGGAATTTAAAATTATTTTAAAAATCAATTATTGTAAAATTCTGTAATGGAGTGGATAAGAGTCAATAATTAATTATTAATAATATTGCAAAATTATTAATTAAAAAATATTAAAGTTTAAAATATTAATATTAAATTTTGTTATTAAAGTTTTTTTATTTTTTTATTATAATTAAAAAAATAAAAAACTTTAATAACAAAATTAGTACACACGTACATATTATGTATAGTTAAGAGTACTGAAAAATAAATATTACTTATACTTATACTGAAAAATAAATATAATAAAATATTTACTTCGGAGCGCTGTAAAACCTTAGCTATTGACTTAATGAAAAAATATTGCGTATAAAAGTTGGTCCTTAAAAAACGATCAACAAAAATGGTACGATATCATTTTTTCGTAAAATGATAAAAAAAAGTTATATCGAAAAATATATTTTTTTTCTCAAATTTCTGAACATTTTCGCTTATAACTTTTTTATTTATAGTTCTACGACAAAAAGTTACTGAACCAAAGTTGTAGAGAATTTTATTTGCAAGAAAAAATGTTAACATTTTTTTTATCAAATAAATAGTTAATTAAGTAAATATATCGTAAAAACCATTTCAACCCCTTTTTCAAGATGGCGGCCGTGGGACAAGGGTGGCGACCCCACAAACTTGGTTTTAGCTTTACACTGACCAAGTAAAATTAAATTGCATCCTCTAAAAAACGAAACCCCAAATGTAACTTTTCAATGGACTATACCTAATACCGTTATTATAACCTTGGCATAACGGTCGTATCCTTGGTTGTTGTGTACATTTGTAAAGAATTAAAATGCTTGGACCATTTTAAATATTTTATTGCCAACCCTTGCCTTCCTCGATAAATGGGCTACCCAACAAAAAAATAAGTTTTCAATTACATGACGCGGCGCCCCACTGTAACTTACTATCTAAAGTAATTCCCAAAAAAAACCGTTAAATCAACAAAATGAATATCTTCATTGTTGTTGTTGTACTAACTTACCTTAATACATTTGTTTTTTTTTTAATTTAAGAGCAAGGTATTTTATGTAAACCAGCCAAGGACTAATGCGAGGGACCTATTAACTTCGTTTGATTAATCATGTTTAGGATTGGTGTTAAAGGTAAGTGTCATCAGCAAATAGAACAATATCATAATAACTAATGTTACTAATAAAAAATGGTACATTATTTATATAAACCAAAAATAGAAAAGGACCCAGAATTGCTCCTCCTTATGGCACGCCCATACTCACTGTTGCTCCGAAAGACCCTATTCCATTAATATCAACATACAGTATTAGCTCACTTAGATATGAAGCAAGCGCTGTACCTAATAAAAAGTTAAGCCTAAGTTTCAGAAGAGCTGTACTACACACACAATCAAATGCGCTGTGAGTTTTCCCAGGCACTATATATGTGTTTAAGTACCTAGCTTAGAGCTTGCGTCAACTGTCTTACCCTTTCTAAATCCTTTATACTATTCAGTAGATTATTTGAATTGAAATGTATTTCTAACGGCATTAGAATGGCCTTTTCAAAGATTTTACTAATAGTGTTAAATGTGTACATTAAAGACCTGTGTATTGTGTCATTTAAGACCTATTTCTATCTTACTTTTTGAACCGGCGTTAAACAAAGGATTTACTTTACTTACATATTACAACAAAAGCTAATTTTTGATTTTTATAAAGTCTTAGTTGTGAATATATTATTAAATTCAAATTTGATAATGTTAAAAAAATGCGTAAAGGTAGTTCGGATCATTCTGACTAAAATCTGTATAGTAATACTGACGCAAACATTTGCATTATGTGTGTTTAGGCAAACTGCACTTATTGGCCTACAGGTGCTCTTGTTTACTTTACTTTCTGTATACAGTGATCGGATGTTAAATCACTCATTATCACCACATTATAATTGCTACAATTACAAAAAATATTATCTAAGCATGTGGCAAAATGTGATGTGATCCGTGTTGGTGCGCTAAACAAATGCTTCAATTAAATGAGTTAAACAAAGTATATCATGTAATACACATAGGTGACTCATCAAATATGTTAACATTAAAATCGTCACATACTACATATTTTTTACCATAACTAAAAACTTTTTTAAAGAAGCAATAACAAAAGCCGTGATAGTTCTTTAACTACCGACTAGATGGCGCTGCGAGGGCCCAACTCGCGATCATTAAGGGGTAAAAAAAATTGAGTAACATAGTCCAGATAGGTGGTTTGCTTCTGGAACCGGTTTAGCTATGGAAGTCTCGGGTTCGATTCCTGAGCCTGGATTTTTAATTTTTATATCTTTCTAAAATGCAATTATTGTATTTGTAAAGTAATTGGCAAAAAATGCCCATAGAAATTGCTGTTAATGCTGTTCAAGCCAGAATTCGTCGAAATCCCATTAGGAAGCAAAAAATCTTATCGCGAGAAATGAAGATTTCCGCTAGGACTCTGTCGCGTATTTTAAAACAAGACCTGAAGCTCGGTGCTTATTGTTGATATACAGGACATGCCCTAAATCAATCTTTACATTTAAAGAGAGTGTATCGATCAAAACGTCTTTTGTCGCGATACGCAGGCGGCACAGAAATATACTCTTTACCGCTGAAAAAACTTTTCACGATTGAAGAGCACTACAATAAACAAAATGATAAAGTGTACGCTCACAGTTCTAAAGAAGCTGCACAAGTGGGCGAAAAAGGTAGAGTGTGGTCATCATCCTGCGTCAGTGATGATTTGGTGGAGCGTGTCGTAGTTATCAAGGCGTCACAAAACTACATTTTTTGTGAAAAAGAAGTGAAAACTTCAGCCTTGGATCATTTTTTGTAACCTCTCAGCAATATACTGTTTTAAAAATGTACCGAGGACTTTCCAGCAGGTCTCTGCACCTGGTCAGAAGGCACGAACTACCCAAGCCTGGCTTGAAACCAACGTTCCGGACGCCTCAACCGTTTAGACTACAAATTATGGTCAGTTTTAGAAGACATGGCTTGCTGTAAACGACACAGCGACATTACGACGACGAAAACGAAAAATAGAACATGAATTTAGACCCAGAGAAGAAGAAGAAATTTCAAACAAGATGCAATTTTATGACGTTTTCAAGATCATGTTGTCAACAGAGACAGAAACAGTAATAGTCATAGTTATAATTATTTATTAGTAAGGAATTCTTACATGTCACAAAATTATAATTCAATCAATTGAAGAAAAAAAATGTTAATGGAATAAATGTCATGTCAATACATTAGAATTACAAATTAATCATAAAAAATCTTTGAATAGATAACAAAAATTAAGAATAGTAATGTGAACAAATGAATTTGTAGCATAATGTATGAAATATTTTTGAGCACTTCAGCAGCAGTTTCAAAGTTAAGTAAGTTTGAGTTACCGGTGTTTCAGTTTCCTTAAAATATGTTATAATATTATAATGTATATATTAAGACATTAGGTACGGGTGATAAACAAGTAATAGCTTAAGTTAACATAGCCTTCTTATTGGAAAATACCCGACTGATCAAAACCAGTCAAGTGTGAACCGGATTTTCGCCTTGAAAGTAGGTACTTACATAAATTTATATTATTGCGTCGTAAAGACCTTTCGATTTGAGTGAACCTCTGATTCGTGTCAATCATAATTCATAAATCGAATTGGGCTCTTGAACGCTTACGAAACATTACCAAATACAAATATATCTAATACTTTATGGGCGTTTATAAATTTGGCGTATTTGTAGAGTACCTATCTATGGACATTTTTAAGTTTTACTTACATCCATTTTTATTTTCAAAAATAACAGTATTAAATTTAGATATTAGAGAACTAATGAAAATTTTATTTACATATACTTATTAAATTTTTCAAATTCAATTTCAACGACATTTAACACCTTTACATGAACAAAGTTGCAATATAATACAAGTTAAATGGCTCGTAAAACTAGCTTATGTCAGTATGAATTAAAAACCCGTCGACACACAAGGTATGAACCTGATATCTTTTAAACGTTAAATGGATTTTGATCAATACATTTCCATTCATACCTCTTCTATAAGCTAATATTATCATGTCACATACAAACAAAAACATGTACAACATAACTTCTAATTTAGACCACACCGAAAACAAATTCGAACACTTGTCAAAAACGCCCAATCTGTAAAAGCCCTGTCAAAAACGCCCAATGTGTACGTTCATTGTGTTCCCGTTGGTACTGACTGAGTAATTCACGATAGGGATGTATTCGTATGTTTAATTAAACATACAGGAAGTTTTAGAGAGAGTCTGACCCGGACATAATATAATATTCTCCCTGTTAAGGGATCCTTTTGTACTCAAAGGTGCATAGTCTGTTGGCGAAATTTCCAATGGAAACAGTGCGTAAATCCTTAGATTCGTAGCCACACAGACTAAAGGCCTCAATACAAGCCAAAGGTGGCCATTTTGCATAGAACATTGTTATTATTTTTTCCTGAGACTTTATTAAATATGTACATTTATGTTTTAGTAATATAGTACTTCATTAAAAAAATGCATTAACAGAACTTATGGCCGGACTAGGTATAGTAGACAAATACATAGTATTTTTTGTCAAAATAAAGTTACGAATAAATTCTTTTGGTAGACTGGTACGTAGAATTGTATAATAATAGTAGTATATCAGATACTGACTGAGTAAAGTTGACCACATATAATAAATTTACAACCTACTTTTTCATTAATGGATATCCTAGACTCTGTCAAAGGAATTATATCTCTCTTGGTGACTGAGAAGGTGTCACCATATAATACTATAGCTGTTGATTGATCATCTAAACGAATGCTTAATTTACTAATTTAACTACTAAACTGTGCTTTCGGTGAATTATAATTTGTAACCTTATAATTTGAATGGTCTTTATTAACCTTTCCAAAATGTATTCCTAGCTGGTCGGAGAAAAAATTAACTCGTTTTTCGGTAACAGTATTAGGTTGTTGAATAGTTATCAATCCTCAGTCACAATAAGACTCATTACTAGTACTGTTTTGCAAACATGATTTATTTGCGAGTATATTTACATTGTTTCTAGGTGTGCCAGGCTGTGGTAGCGAGCAGTTCTAGCAAAGTTTGTTTATAATACGATAAGTTAATTGATCCATATTCTCTCTTATTACTTGTGCTACTTCCTCATACTTGAGAATGTACTGTTGAGTTTCTGATTCGTGGTCAAGTATGAGTGATGACAGACGTGAGTGTAAGTTGGTAATTTGGGCATTGAATTTCTATCCCGGAGTATGTAGGTCATACATCGATCTGCTGGCAACTATTTGTTCATGACAGCAATACAATTGTGACCGTAGCTTTTCTTGTTTATTTAATGACCCAGATTGACTCTTAGAAAATGTTGTTAGTTTTCCTAACCATCTGCACTTAAATTCGAGATTCTTAATAAGTTTCTTTTATTTTGAATATTTACATATTTTATGGCTAAGTAACTTATACTTATTTACACATTTAACACCGAAGAGTTCACTAAAAAGATTTTGAGTTGCTATTTGTCGCCTGTATTGTTTATTTTAAAGAGTTAATGGTCATTTGAGTTTCTTGAAGTTGGTGTTAAAATTCTCCATGGCTCAGAGACTTTGTATAGATGTCATTGCAGTCACCATAACTTTTCACTTTCGCTGCGAGACGATCACGCTGATTTTTAATATCCAAGTTTTCGATGTGCATGTGTCAATTGTTTTTTAGGTCACTTACTTTCATGTTTAGAGAGCTCTTCAGCTTTTTTTCCATATCCCTAGCTGTTGCCTTACAGATCTGATTTAAAAATCTACCTTTGTTTTCTAATCCTATTAGTGAGCTGCCTTATAAGATAGTACCAGGACAATCTTGGTCAACCACTACGCCAAGATGTTTTGTGTGTTTGATTTTGTTTGGACAATCGCAATTCCTGTTGTTAACGTCATGACATACGTATAATTTGATGTCAAAGCTGTCATTTGGAATTGTGCGATTACTCATACTTAGGTCACACTGAAAAAATCTGAACTATGAGAAATAAGATTTAGGATATATTTATTGTTTTTCCAAGTATATTCCTTCGCAATTAATGCATTTTTGCATTCATAAAAACCATTGTACAAAGAAGTTAGACTAGTCTTCCTTAGGGATGCATTTACCACAGATTCAGGGCTCCCAAAACGTGTGCCTCTAAGTTACTCTCGCGATACGCCCCGGGCGACGGGTGCCAAGGGATGACATACGGCCGCACTAGGCGCAGGCCTGTGGACGACGAGCAGTGGGTAGCTTGCCGTCCAGCTTAGGACCAGGCCCGGGTTGACAGCGCGCTAGTGTTCCACGTGCACCTCGAAGAGGTGTCAGCAAGTGACGGAGCCCCATTGGGCCAGCGCCCACCGAAAGTGCGGGATTAGTTTGAAAGAGTTACCGTGCTCCCGGAAAACCAGGGCGAAAGAAGGAACAGAGATGGGTTTTAGTCAGCAATAGTCTGACACGCCCTCCCGCTAGTGTCCACAGCGGGAGAAGTCATTTGATGATTTCCCATCTATAAAACAAATAAAATAAAGTCAAGCAAGTGACTGCAGATTGGTACGTCAAGTACCAATCTGCAGTCCCTGTTCTTTGACTTCCAAGCGATACTGTAGTGAAATATCCTGATTTGCCAAAAATGAAGCAACCATTTTTTTACCAATGATTCAACTTTTTATAACCTTCTTTGGCAAATCTTCAAAAGGAAAGACCACTCTGTCGACTGGCTTTTTTGGCCGATACCTTCACGTACCTCGTCAGGTCTCGTCAGGGAGTTAATCACCTCAACGTCTAGATTCTCCAAACCATGAATACACAGAACTGCGACATGGTGCTTTATCAATAAATGCTAATTAAATTATCTGGCAACTCTCTTGTTGACTTAGGCCACAACAAAAATCATAAAAAAAATTATTAAACATTTTGAAGTTGATGCCAGGAAATGTAGTTTTATGTTTTAGGCACCAACTTCAAAATATTTAATTATTTTTTGTTGTTGTACCTATATTATACATGACTTGACAGAGGTGAAGAATCAGGCATCGAACACGGTACTCAGATCGCAACCCGCAATATTTATTATTGAATAGTTCCGCATTTCACTCAACGGTATTTTATAAGAGTAAATGCACGAATGACAACAAAATATACCCAAATTACTATGTGTGGCTTTCTTTTTCTTAGGTAGTGGTAGGTCTTTTTACTAGGTGTGCCTTTAACATTTGAGGATTTCCCTAGATTTCTCCAAGATCTCATCATCAGATCCGAACTTTAATGACAATGGGACCAATCTGGAAGTATACCCTTTCGAACACAAAAATAATTTATTTTTTAAATTGGTCCATCCGTCTGCTAATAATCGGATAACATAATTTTAAAATAATAATAATAATACAGTCGAATTGAGAATCAATTCCTTTTTGAAGTAGGTGAAAAATCATTGAATGAAAATGTTCACGAGTTTAACTCATTTTTCGAAAGGACGCCACAATGAAAAAAACAAATGACAGTGACTTGTTCCCAAAGAGTTCTATTTTTAATTCTATAAATGATTATTTTCATTCTTTTATTATAAGGCCTGAACCAGAAACTTTTAGTATGCCCCACGTACTAAAGTGAATGACAATGGTTCTACTCGTGTTTAGCGTGAATAGGTATTAAATTAGCCATTTTGATATGTGAATAGCATTTATTGTTCCCATTCACAAATCAAGCGACAAATCATCCTGTGAAAAATTATAGACCCATCAGTATCCTGTCTTGCATGGCAAAGCTTTTCGAGGCCGTCGTATATGATTCTCTATTCCATCATTTTATTTCTTCTATTTCGCAAAGTCAACATGGTTTCGTTAAGAAAAATCTACTCTCTCTAACCTACTTATTTATAAAAATTACTTATGCTGCGCAGTAGATAGGAGATAACAG
Organism: Herminia tarsipennalis; assembly: GCA_945859575.2. Taxonomy (NCBI): domain Eukaryota; kingdom Metazoa; phylum Arthropoda; class Insecta; order Lepidoptera; family Erebidae; genus Herminia; species Herminia tarsipennalis. The sequence continues at coordinate 4,080,004 of OX243847.2, read as the reverse complement.
ATCGACTCCATCTGATTTGATTCAACTCTAATGTGTGTAAAACTGTCTAACTACGGTATGCACGGGAGCTTGTTTCGTTGGATTGAGTCGTCCGACCTGAGTAATAGGAGTCAGCTGGTATCTCTTAAGGGTGAACTTTCATCATCTGCAACCATTACCTCCGGGGTACCACAGGGATCCCATTTCTTTGTTGTCTTTATAAATTACCTTGTAGAAAGGCTTAAGAGTCAATGTCTTTTATACGCTGATGACCTAAAGATTGATTGAAGAATCTTAATGTCAATAAATGTTGTGTCATATATGTTTCACTAATAAAATTCATAAAATACTTTTCTCTCTACTCTCCCATCTGAAGTTCTCGCCAGATTCTCTGGATTGGTTCTCATGTTATCTTCGAGGATGCCAACAGTACGTGCACGTGGGTGATTCTTCATCGAGGTGGCGTGATCTCGACGCTGGTGTTATGCGTCGATGCAAGGCGGTATTTTTTCTCCTTTATTATTTTCTATTTTTATTGATCTCATTACTAAAGTCCTTCAGTGTACGTTTCATCTTTACGCTGACGACTTGCAGGTTTACGCTCAGGCAGGTTTAAGTTATCTATCCGAGGCCTTCACATAGCTTTATGATGACCTTGGCGATCTGGTCAGACAAGTTTGGCTTAACAATAAATCCTTGCAAGTATCAGGCCATCGTGATGGGGAGTCAGCCAATTTTAAGCCGATTGAACACCGACAAATTGCCATCAATTTTATTTAACGGCTCAGTTATTATAGGAATCTTGGTATTTTCATGGACCATAACTGGCAAAATATGACCGGCTTAAATAACTGCATTAGATTCATTTGTAATCTTCACCAGTTTGACCATGTCTCTTCTTACGGTTCCAAACTAAAATAGCTCCCTATTCGCCAACGTCGTAGTTTGTGCGCTCTTACTACACTCTATTCAATTTTTAATTCTCCTACTGCACCCTTATACTTGACTTTAAACTTACAGCACTCCTCTCACAGTAAAGATCTACGATATACCAACAATCTGCTTCTTCTAGCCCTTCTTATTCTTCTGGATTCGTCGGTACCTCTTTCCTTGTTCAGTCTGTTTCCCTCTGGAATTCGCTGCCCCCCGAAATCAGACTGGCACCTAATCGTCTTAATTTTAAATGGAAAGTACGTACTCTGTTCCTTGATGAACTAGTTGAATCACCTCTACATTTGTAACTTATATGTAATTTATGTAGGTATATATATGTATTTATGGTATGTGTTTATGTGGGTATATTGTGTATTTATGTAAGTATGTTTAATTGGGATTTGTTATACTATTCCCTTTTTTTAGTTTTATTTGTTTGATTGTATGTAATATCAACAGGTTTACTGCACCTACATACTTCATTTCTACATCGCCCTAAGCAGAATGCTATTAGCATTAAGTTCGCCTCTGTACAAATGAAATCTGTACATAAAATCTTAAATAAATAAATAAAAGTACCTGCCTCCTTGGATTTGTACACCGGACAGTTAAAAGTTTAAAAAAACCATAAAGTGTCATTTACATAGCTAACAGCTTAGTTCGTAGTATATTGGAATACAATTCCGCCGTATGGTCTCCTTTCTACGTTATTCATATAAATAGAATAGAGAGACCACAAAAGAAATATCTCTGAATAATGTGCTACAGATACAATATTAACCAGGAACTACCCACGTATAAAAGCAGACTACGTAAGTTTAACTTGTTGTCTATGGAGTCCCGCCGCAATAGTACTGGTCTCATGTGTCTTCATAAAATAGTTCATGCTAAAATAAATTGCCCCGACTTGCTGGCTCTTATTAATTTTTAACACTAGGTTGAGATCACGTCACCCCCATCTCAAGAGTTCCGTTTTAAATGTGCACGTGAATAACACATCATTTTACAATCCAATTGTAAGGTCGATGTGCCGATTATACAATAACTTACTACCAGACCACCACAGCACCTTAGATATATTTAACAGTTTAGAATCCAAATTTAGAAGTAACGTTAGACATATTATGGTCAATTTGAATTAGTAATAAGTTCTTACTTCTATTGTTAACCGTTAATAAATTTTCTTTGTTTTCTTTTTGTTTTAGTTTCATATTTGTAGTTAGTTAACAGAGTGTATAGTGGATCATGATGTGTACACATGTATTAAAGTACTTCTTTGCTGTAGGAAAGAACTTTTACATTATTTGGTACACCAAACCTGTTATATCGGCCCACTTTGACCTTTATTTGCGGTGCGATAAATAGTCTTTAAAGAGATTTAGTTCTGTATCTGTTAAGGCGACTTTTCCAGTTTTTTCACAAGGGTAGAGCACAGATGGTATCAAGCTTTTTTTAGATCATAAAGACAGTTAAACATTTATCTCCTTTTTCAAGATGGCCAGTTAAGAGTGAGTGTGAGTGAGACCAAGTCTTCAGTACATACATTTTGTCTAAAAAAAAAACTATATTGTGAGTCGGACAAAATATTGTATTAATTTAAATATTTCAACAACCTTTTGTTTATTAAAAACAAGATAAAGCCGGCAATATGGAAATTGGTCTATATTAATGTTGTCTCTGTCCCCAGCCTTGTGGATTGGGATGACAATAGATTTTTTCAAAGGGTTCGACATCATTTCTAAAAAAAAGAGATTAGTGAGGTGTGATACATTAGGTGCTATTTTTTTGCCTATATAGTTTTAAAGTATTATCCAACCCAGCGGCTCTATCTGATTTAGGCATATCAACAGTGTACTATACGCTTTATCAGGGTCTGTGTCTAGAAGGCCAAAAGAATAAACCTGCGAGGGTAATTTGGTGAATCTTTTCAAAACTCTATGGTTGCAATGCTTAGTTTAATGAGATATTTGGTACCATATTACTCTTTTTAAAATATTTAAATAAAAACTTGTTTAAAACAAGCTTAAAGATAATAAAATTATACCATTGATTTATTCAGGTACCGGTACAGGTATCTTAAGATATCAGAAAATTGAAGAATTACTTATAAATAGCTAGTCTTTAGCCAGCTTCTCCGCTCGCGTAGATGTCGGTTATTGTGAAAAAGACTATACTATGACCTTCCTCGGGAATCAAACTTACAAAAAACCACGGTTTAGCGGATTAAGCGTGAATACATAACAGACAGACAGAGTTACTTTCACATTCATTATATTAATTTGGATGATATTAACTTGCTAGGTATATTAAATAAAACAAAAATATAATAATAAGTATAAAGTTTTAATTTCAAATAGTGTATTTTTATTATTTATTGTTCATATTTCTTATATCTATATGTCTATAACATCGAAATGTCTGAGTCTCCAGGTAACTCACGAGTATTTAACGATGATCTATTTCTAAACATTCCAGGTATATACAATTTGTACAAAACAAATCCAACTAAGATTAACATCAAAGTAGCTGATAATACAAGAGAAATATAGGTCTCAGTTCTCAGTTTTTCGTCATTATTTCTTATCAATTTTTCATAATCATTTTTTCTAGGTAAGGATTCAGTTTGATAGTCTTTTAATTCATTGATAATATTTTTCTTTTCAATTGCAATAGCATTAAATATTTCTTTTTTTATTTGGTTAATGTAAGATTTAAAGGCTACAGTTTTATTATCGTCAGTGTTCTTATCTGTTAGAGGTACATTCGTAGTTGGATGTGTGATAGGCACTGGGGTAGTTGCAAACTTAACATCAGCGATACGGCCCAACAATTTTGATATATTATTAAGTATAATATTCGCATCAGACAATTTTTGATCGTATATATGATTCGATTTTTCTAAATTATTTAATATTTTCTCTAAATACTCCAGACTAATCCTATCTTGATCAATATTTCTATAAGTTAAATTATTTAGAATTTTGCCTAATTCGTTGATAGCAGTGTGATTATCTCCTACGTTATGAAATAAAGGTACTTGTTCAGACAACGCCTTGTTACAAGTCACACCGTTTACATTTTCATTATTATGTTCATCTATTTTAATAGCAGTGATTTTAAAAGGGACACCGGTTTTACTTAGTTTAGCTAGAATGTGACAAGGTAAAGGATTGTCGCCTATACTTAATATTGACAAACTTGTGCCCGCAAATTCTTCTGTATTTAGAGAGTCTATTTTATTGAAGTCTACAATTAACTGTGATATAGTTTTTATTTCGAAAAATCTGTAACTTTGTAAGTCTTTAATGTTATTATACGACATATTTAAAATTTTCAAGTTGTTCAAACCGCGAAATATTCCATAATTTATAGATGATAGACTATTATGAGAAATATTCAATGAATATAGAATTGTGTTGTCTTTGAATACACCAGGCTGAATAAAATATATTTCGTTATAACTCAAGTCTAAATATTTAAGTTTGTTTATCTTAGCAAAATTTCCTATTTGCAATTTACGAATATTGTTGTGACTCATGTCCAAAGAAGCCAAGTTATTCAATTTTCCGAGGTTTAAAGTCAAAGAATCAGGTGAAAAAGTTTTAATTAAATTATTATTTAACAACAGCAAAGACAGTTCATGTAGTTCTGTTCTATTAATATAGAAGTCATACAACTTGTTGTAAGATAGATCAAGAGTCTCTATTTGCCCTGTATGTGTGAAAACATTATATTGTAATTCGCTTATTGAACAATGAGACATATTTAGTTCTTTTAATTCATTCATATCATTAAATGAAGCATTTTGTATAGTAATCAACGTGCTATGTGAAATATCAAGGCTAGCTATTAAACTCAAACCATTAAATGTGTCCTGTTCTAATGTACCTGTCAATGGGTTGTCGTTAATATTTATGTTTATTAAACTGCGTAGCAACTGAAATGAATTTGGTTTGAAATGAGAAATTTGATTCCCTGAAATATCTAACTGTTCAAGATTTGTTAAATGTTGCATTTGCTTAAATTCTATATTTGATATGTGGTTATTCTTTAGAAGTAAAGATTTAAGATTATACAAGTCTCTAGTGTCTAGATTTATGTTGGTTATTTGATTATCGGACAGATCCAAGTGTTGCAAGTTTACTAACGTCTGAAAACAATAGATCGACAATGATATTATTTTATTAGAATTAAGAAACAATTCTTCTAAATTTATAAGATTATAAAATGCGTAATCTTGTATCTCTGTCAAAAATTGATGGCTCAGATCTAATTGCGTAACATTGATACCATCAAATATTCCTTTAACTAATGACCCTTCTATAGAATTGTTAGTAATAGAAAAACTTAAAATAGTCGAATTATTAAACGTTGGTAAAGATTTAATGTTATTATTCGATAAGTTGATACATTTTAATGACCGTAGAGTAGCAAACATATTTTTGTCAACAATTTCCAGCAAATTATTATTGATATTTAGGTTTTCCAATAAATACAAAGTTTTAAACGCATTTACATCGATAGTTTTTATCATATTGTAACTAACATCAAGCGTCTGTAAGTTACTTAAGTTACCAATATCACTAAGCTTGAGACTTTCGATTTTGTTATAACTAATGTCAAGCGTTTGTAACTCACTAAACTTCAATAAAGATGAATTAATGCTTGTTAGTCTGTTATTAGATAAGTTCAATTCTGTTAATTTTCGGACTCCATCAGAAGTGACTGGATTTAATCTTTCGATGTAATTGTAAGACAAATCTAGTTTTTGCAAATATTTGAATTTATTAAAAACATCTTCAGGTATTTCACCGAGACGGTTATGGGATATATTAATTATTTTTAATTTATGGAACAAATGTGGGTATGTGTTAGCATGTATAACACTTATTATATTGTATGATAAATCTATTTCAGTTAACATGTTCAGTTCATTGCTGTTTGAAAGCTCGGCTGTGTTCAAATTGTTTCTTGATATATTTAGTACAGCGAGATTCTGCATCGATTGTAACGTTGGTGTTCTGTAATAACCTAGGTTACTTAAGTTTATACTGTAGATGACGTCTTTAACATCATCAACGTTACCATAATCATCATAATCATTATAATACCGTTCACGGTTGTATGGTATGGGTTCTCTGTTTGGTATCATTGAATAAGTGAGCTCTATTGGATATATATTTTTTCCTTTATATGTTATAACGGTTTGGCAATTATGAGGTACAACTGTATAGCCTTGTCTGAAAGTTTTCCAATTAAAACTAACGCTGTCACTGCAAGTCACTACAACGGTGCAATTGTTCCTCGCTTCATGGCACGCTTGAGAGTATTTCACCACAACAATATAGGTGATTAAATCTAGAAAAGAGAACATAAATGTAATTAAATATTCATAAATCTTTGTCTTACTTACCTTTACTTTTAAAATAACTGAATATATAGAACATTAACTGTGTAATACAATCGATGAATTATAAAATTGTTTTAATAATTACTTACACACAACACTAAGGACATCAGCACACTGGCGTGTAATTTTTGTTCGGCGCTGTATACACTTGTTTATCACGGGATTCCACGATGTTGACAGGGCGGTAGGCAGAAAGAAGAGCAATTTGCTAAAGTCTTGAACTCCATACACCCTAAGATCAGGTTCACTTTTGAAATGGAGATGAACAGACCGCTAGCTTTTCTCGCTGTTAAAATAATTGTTATAGACAATGGTACCTTGGCACACACTGAACATTTAGAAAATGAGCTCACACATGTTAAGGAGGTACTAAAGCGAAACGGATACAGAATATGCACACGATCTACGAAGAGGAGAGGGAACTCCCGACCGGGGTTAAGAGGACTTCAGCTTTTCTGCCGTATGTGAAAGGAATGACACATTTGGAACAGTACTACAGAAATACTAGTCCGCACTCCAAGGTAGCTAAGCACCTACATACTCCTAAGGATGTAATTCCTTTACAGACACCCGGCGTCTACAAAATGGATTGCAGCTGTGGTAGTTCCTACATCGGAGGAAAGCGGTTGAAATCAAAAATTCCCGTGATCAGCAAGTGTATACACCGCCGAACAGACATTACGCGCCAGATGTCCTAAGTATTGTGTATCGAAATACCGACAGTTCCATAACAATGAGTGATAAAAATCAAGCGAGGGTAGTTTCCGAAACCGAAACTTCACGGAGGCGACGCTGAGCTGAACTAGTCTACCCGTGACCACGACTGTTGCAATAAGGTCGAAACGTCGGGCAATAAACAAGGAATTTTCCCTTCAATGATTCACGCGATTAAGACCCGTAATATAAATATTTTCATAAAGTTTAAACCTATATTAATTCACAAATTGAAAGAATTGTGATTAACTATGTAAATCATTGCGTTTTATTATCATACCTAGACATCTCTACAAAAAATAATATACTAGAACACAAGATTTAAAAAAATGTGAGTATGTGTTTTCTCACATTTTTTTTTAAATCATGTTTTGCTTAAATTTTAACGTTTTCTGAAATGGCATGCTGCACTGTGGCCTGTAACATGAACGTTCTCTAATGCGGATCAAACATAGGAGTGTCCCGTGTGGGAATCGAACCCACAACTTGATTCAGTGTTATAAACATTATGTTAAACTTAAACAGAATGTCTCTTATGATTCTAAAATGAAATAAAAAATAAGAACTTACAATATATTCGAAAATCCATAATGTTCTTACGAATCTGGAAAATAAATTACATTTTGAAATAAGTTACATTCAACTAGCTGCCCGGCGATATTACTCTACGATATACGATAGTCGTTCTTGGCCTGCAGTCGGGTAAATACTACCTAGTTATCGTGAGACTCAGTGTCCAAACTCCACCGAATAATTTACTAAAATACAGTCCAGTTGTAACAGAACATATTATTGGAGACACAAAATAAATCAACCAACTGACGATATTCTTTAAATTAAATCGTACCTACTATCTGTTGCTCGCGTATATTTTCCAAAAAACCATAAAACACGCCTTTGTTTTAAACAAAACACAAAATATCACAGATTTATATTAATATAATTTTACCTTTGAAATATTCGCCGATGTTATGTCGTATTGCAACGGCCGTAACTGTGCTAAACTGAGCGAACTCTTTGCTAGAACCGGTGACATAGTGCATACGTATTGTCAATAAAAACTATTTTACAAAAAAAAAAACCGACTTCAAAAAAATAATAAGGTAACTAAAATCCAAAAAATAATAAACGTACAACCACGAAGTTAGTAACAGGAACACCAACTTTAAAATGTTTTAATATATTATACTTTCACATTTTTTAATTTAAGTTACTTTAGCGAGGGTTTTTTTACACTGTCAAACGCTAAAAGACATGTTTTTTATCCACAAAGCCATTTTTTTGTTTCATACAAACTTGCAACTTCTATATTACCACATTAGTGGTCGATTTTCTAGAAACGCTGAAACAAGGGTATTTATATTTTAACCCAAAAGCCAAATAAGAAATTTCACAGGTCTAATTTTTAAACTGACGAAGGTTTATACAATCTTGTCACTCTTATTATAGCCCCTTATGGGTAGATTTCCAAAAACGCTGAAACATATATTTTATTTTATTATAAACCGAAAAGCTAAACACGATATTTCAAAGATCTTACTTTACAACTGACAAAGTTTGACTAAAATTTGTAGCCCATATTTTACCCCTATAAAGGTTGATTTTTCTAAAGCTTGTGTTTCATTACTTTAAACTAAAAAATTAAATACAACATTTCACAGATCTAACTTTAAAACTGACGAAGTTTAATTCATAATCACTATTTTACTTTTAAGAGGGTAAGAATTTCTGAAAAATCTTTCTCGTCTGATGCCTAAATTAAATAAGAAAGACGTCCTGAAATTTTCAAGTTTCTACAATCAGCGGTTTAGGCCGTGCGTTGATCTATCAGTCAGTCAGTCATGACAAAGAATTTTATGTATATACAGGTTGATTTTTAACCTGACAAAGAAACAACACAGAATCTCCCAGATGTATGATAAATGTTGTAAGACAAAAGTTGTTTTTTTTTTAATTCTATTACAAGTTATTTGGTGTAATGTAAAGAATCAAAGAGCGGGTGGTTATTAGTATTTTGCAAATCCCCCTGTATCGATTCAAAAATCTCACTTCAAAATTGACGGAGTTTACCTAGTACAAAATTGCAACCTGTAGTTTACTCGCTTATGAGTTGACTTTATAAAAGTAATCAATTATATTACCTATTAATTAAAATATTACTGATTTGCTTCTATTTGCTAGTCTAGTTGTAGTGCCTTATGATTAAAGGTCGGCAAAGAGTGACCACTTTTTTGAAGTCGGTTAAATATATATTAAAAGAGAATGATTATTTTGGTTCAAAAACTAATGGTTTAAAAAATTAAATCAGAAAGTCAATGTGTCCCCACGGTTACCACATCGTCCGTTTAAAAAAAAGGTAGGTGAGAACATTTTCTCATAGATCAACAGAAAACTAAACTAACATTTTGATGTGCTTTCAAACGCCTCGTATACACATACACACAACAAATCAATTATATAAGTCAATTAACAATAGTTTCAAGCTTACGAATGCAGTTTCTTGATACCAAAGCCCTTAATAATAAAACGTTGTTCTTTGTACTCACAGTTAAATTCCCTCACAGTAGCAATACAGCGCGTCTGTGACACTTGCTGCTCTTCACAATATCGCTGCTAAAGTAACAAAATACATTGATAGTATGTTAGCAGCCACAGTTATCATTATCCTCCGTGCTGCAAACAAAGAATCATTATGATTTAGTTTGTCAGACTAATATGGGAAATACATCTACACTACATTACTAAATACTTACTGAATTACTTATTATCTTCTTTCTCGCTATACTCTTAGATGATTGGTCGTGATCGTCTTGTCAGGGTTGATGACACGCTAACAAGGCTTTTTTTTATTTAAAGAATATCATTGCTTTAACCCAATCAAAACAGTGTATGGGTGAATTGTTTCCCATAAAATATTTACAAAAACCTCTCACGACAGCATTTCTACTTCTGTGGACCTACCTTTTAAAAGCAACTTAGATACAATAACCATTTATACATAATTTATTCAATAATAATTAATTACTTGCGAAGTTTTTGTGTCGGTTTATTATTTTAAACATTTAATTTAGAAAAAATAAAAAAGAGAAACACCTCCTGCAGCCCTGTGTCGCGGCTGTAGACTTTACAAACATAGGTACAAACCACGGACACAATATGAACCCACACAAGAAACAATAATCTATAGATCACACAAAGTGGTGTCCCGTGTGGGAATCGAACACTTGCGCTGTAGTCGTACGTATTCCCCCTGCACCACTGTGACAGTCAAATAATGATATTTTTTCCCACATTATTTTTCCTTGGCAACACAAAACCGGGGATATACTACGAATTGAATAATTATCATTATCAGCAAATTCTAACATTGCAACACAATGCTTATACTGTATTTTAGTTCCGTTCTACTTTTCAATATTATTTATACGACTGTCCTTCTTTTCATTATATACAATCTACCTATTTTTTTCTTGTTTATAATGCATTCTTTTTCTAAATGTATACTTTACATATCTATTTATATAAATAATTTGTTTTGGATTTGGATATATTCTTTTTAACCTTTTTCAAAGATTTAAATAAAAACTTGGTTAAAAACTGTTTAAACGTCATTTTACCATTATTCTATTTAGATATCTTAAGATGTTTGAAAAATTACTTAAAGAAAACTAGCCTTTCGCCCGCAGCTCCGCTCGCGTAGATGTCGGTTATTGTAATAAAAATTATCCTATGCTCTTCCTCGGATCTTAAACTAACTACTACTGCCGTAGTACGCCAACATTTAGTGAACTTCCTCAGGGTCCTTGCGTCTGTCCCAACACCTGCTGCTGTCCAAAGACTAGCTCGGTCGCAGACGCAGGTGCTTCTTCAGTTTGCTGAGCTAAATGCTTTACTTCACTCGCCAGAAGCCGGCTACCTCAGACTGCCTCACAAACTGCACAACTTTAAATGACCGGTCAATTAGAACCCTCTTAAATATTTTGTCGAGTATTAAAGTCTCATCGATTTGCACAGATCTACTCTCATTATCTGTTAAATTCCTTTTTACCTGATTGTAAAGTGTTATGTGACTGTGAAGGGTTATGTTTTTCGCGCGTATCTTGAATGTATGTATATATGTAATATTCTTTATTACCTACCTGATATCTCACAATCCACTGAACGGATTTGTACAATTCAGACGCTGTTACATTCGTCTTGATTGCCCAAGTGTTCTTAGATATGTGACGTTTGAAAAAAACAAACATGGCGGCTGTGGGAAGTCAAAATAAAGAGATTTAAAAAAAAAAGTTGCTTTGAATCCTGCAATATGGGTATCAAATTAAAGGGTTCATCTTAAGCATTTCAAAAAGGTATAACATGATTAGGACTGTAATACTAAAAAAGTAGGTTAACAATTATTACTTTTCAATTATCAGTACTTGACATTGCTGTGATAAAAGTAAGTTGTTACATCGGTTACATCTTACATACTACAAGGCACTTTACTAAGTTGCCTCCGACTGCATGAAATCATAATTATGTAGGGGATCTTGTTTCCATCTTTTTTGGGCAGGCGGTTTTTTTTTTAATTTTTTTTTTTATTAAATTGTTAAATCAAACCTAAATCTTTTGAATTAATAAATTGAATAAGTAAATTTTATTAAATTGTTTAATTCAAATATTCTACTTCTGACTGCCTCTGTGGCGCAGTCGGATTATTAAATTAAAATTCAGCCGCTTTAAAGTAAGCTCTTTGCTAGCACCGATGGCATTGTGTTTGCAAAAAAACTTCTATCGTCGTTTATTGAGGAGTTTCGTTGTCTGTCTCCGAAAATCATTTTCAGATTTTTATAAAATTTATATGGAACCATTTCGGGCTAAACCTCTTTCCGTCTATATATGACGGAGCTACATAAAACTTAATTTTTTTACGTTAACTTAGAAGTTTGGGTTATTTACAGCTTTAAGAGACTATAGACTTGAGTATTTGGTTTTAATTTAAACTCGATACTTTCACACGTTCCCGAGATAAAGTCTTGACAGACAGACAGACGGACGGTCGGACGGACAACAAAGTGATAAGGGTTCCGTTTTTTTCCTTTTGAGGTACGGAACCATAAAAAAAAACATCCACATTGCTAACTTCCTCCTTTTAAGTTATTGCATAGCTTTTATCGCAGGCATTGAGCGCTGCGACCGAATAAGAAATTTCGTAACGAAAATAAAACCTTACACTCCCCACTCCGTCTACCATGTAGCTCGGCCGAGTGTTCGCTTAACGTATATGTGTATGGTACGACTGTACGAAGCTCGCACGTATTGAGACGAGCTGGTCCGAAATGTAATGAAAAAAAGAATACTGCATATATAAAAAATAAATAAATATTTATAATTGCGTTTGTTGATAAAAAATGCTATGCAATAGCTTTAAGGTTCATTTCCGAGCATCGCGACCGATCGCGAGCCGCTCGCGGCTTACGACAAGCGGCTGACGCTCGCGGCCGATGCGACAATATTCACAGAGCGCGCGCAGCCTACGACAGTCGTCGGCCGCGCGCGTCTGTCACTTACCTCAGCCGCTTGTCGTAAGCCGCGAGCGGCTTGCGATCGGTCGCGATGCACGGAAATGAACCTTTACCGCGGCAGACCCTGAGTGCCACACATTTTTTTTTATTCGGTTCAAAAGAACCAAAATGATAGCAATAACCTTTTTGGCAAAATCTCTCAACAATGGTCCATAAAATTGGACAGCGGATTTACAATACGGCCGAAACGTCAGGGAATAAATCAAAAGTATTTTATCGTAAAACATTCACGCAAATAAGACCCGTGGCCTATAAAATTATATAAAAGTGTACAAATAGCGAACGTTTAAGAACATATTATTCACAGATCTAACTTCAAAATTCACGAAATTGCAACCTCTATTCACCCACTAAGAGTTAAAAACACAAACTTACCAAAAGTGAACAAATATATTGCCGACTAGCTGACCCACTTTGTTGGGCTTATGACACTCACGAATAACGTGGCTTTTTAATACTAAATGGAATTTTCAAAATCGGTTCAGAAGATCCAGAGTATACCCTCACAAACTTTACCTTCTTATCTATACTAATATTTTAAAGCCGAAGAGTTTGTTTGATTGAACGCGGTAATCTCAGAAACTACTGGTATGAATTGTTTTTTTTACTGTTGGATAGCTCATTTATCGAGGAAGGCTATAAGCTATATAACATCACGCTACGACTAATAAGAGCGGAGCAGCATTCGGGGAAAATTGACGCAGACGAAGTCATCTAGTCTATACTACTTCTATACTAATATTTTAAAGCTGAAGAATTTGTTTGTTTGTTTGAACGCGATAACCTCAGGAACTACTGATACGAATTGTTTTTTTTACTGTTGGATAGCTCATTTATCGAGGAAGGCTATAGTTGCAAAAATGGGGAAAATTTACACAGACGAAGTTGCGCGGGTCAGCTACTCATTTTATAAAAGTATAGAAGATATAAATTAATTAAAATTTTACTTTTACGGTGCGCTATCTTATTAATTAGAGGTCGCTAATATATTCAAAATAATGATTTAGCCCGAAAAATAAAATCTAAAAGTCAATGTATCCCCATGGTTACCACATCGTTCGTTTAAAAGAGCAGTTGCAGGTAAAAACATATTTTTCTTTGGAATCCACAGAAAAATGAAGTTTTGGTTTTGTCATCTACAATCGTTAAATATCACGATTTAACTAACGGTTAATAGTAACCGTGGATTCAAAAATTTTTTTTTGTTTCTCAAAACTTTCTGAGTGTCCCACGTATAAGTCAATTAACAATAGTTTTAAGCCTAGTAATGCGGTTTTATTTGGACAAAAGCCAACATTTCAACATTAAATTATAAACATTGTACTTTATACTCACAGTTAAACTCCCTCGTTGTGACAATACAACGCGTCTGTGACACGTGCTTCTCTTCACAATATCGCAGCTAAAGTAACAAACACACTGACATGACTTTGGTAGCCACAGTTAACATTAGTCTCTGTAAAAACAAATAATCATTATGATTAATTAATATGTTTATCTTCGATGTTGTCAGACTAAATCTGGAATTTCATATTAATATATACCTACACTAAAAGAGAGAGGCCGAATTTAGTGAGTTTGTATGTATGTAGGTAATGAACTTAAGAATCAGTGCATCAATTAAAAATGTGTGGCACACGGGGACTGCCGCGGTAAAGCTATTGCATAGCATTATTTATCAACTTATGCAATTTTTTTTTTTTTTTAACTTAAAAATCTTTTTTTTTCATTACATTTCAGAGCATCGTCTCGACCCGTGCGAGCTTCGTACATTCGTATCATATACATATACGTTAAGCGAACGCTCGGCCGAGCTACATGGTAGGCGGAGAGTTAGGTTTTATTTTCGTTACGGAATTGTTCGTATGTATGTAGGTAATAAACTTAAGAATCAATGCATCAATTAAAAATGTGTGGCACTCGGGGACTGCCGCGGTAAAGCTATTACATAGCATTATTTATCAACTTAAGCACTTAATTTTTTTTTTTTTCATTGAATGGTGAAAAGTTTCACGTGAAAGTGTTTGATAAGTATGTGTATCAAAATTATATCAAATATGATTTGCAGACAGCTGGGCTCGATGACAAAAAAGAGATGTTAATTCTAATAGTGGACCATTACGTAAGGTAGGTAAGTGGCTTCGTTAGATTTATAATTCAAATTAACAATATAAATATTGTTAAGATCTGAATGAATGTAAATTTTGCTATATATGTATATGACATACATATATAGCAAAATTTTGTACATTGCAAAATAATTCATTCGTAAAACATAAATTGATAACAGTTTAATAAATGAGTATAAAATTAATATATAAAAAGTATTAATATAGTAATCTAGTTGGAGATTATTTATATATTTAGGCCGTTTGGGGTCGAAACGCTCGCCTATTATATAAAGAAATTTCACAGCGGCTTTTATGTGCGTCTTGTGAACAGAGACGTCGATGGGGAGGAATTCTTCGACGCCTAAACCGGTTGTGCCTTCCTTTTTTATTTAACCTTTTTTATAAAGTGCAGTGGCTTAGATAAGTTAGTTGTAAATAGTTCGTTAGTTTTAGTTTTTTCACATTGTTTCTTACACTTTCACTTAATTTAAGAGTATTAAAATAAAATTACTTTATAAATAACAATAAATTGTCTACGAAGAATATTATTGCTTTATATCATAGTGCAAGACCGCAACAAATCGGCAAAATTTAAGTTGCACTAAAATAGTGTATAGGTGGATTGTTTTCCTTGTAAATAGTGCTACAAAAAAGTCTCCCGGTAAATTCGTCGAAATGTGTAATTTTTTAAGATTTTTTATGAACATTGTAAAAGGCCTCTTTACAATCAAAACAATCTTTTCCGCCTCCGCATGTTTTCCCATTTGACTTCTCTAAATAACATTTTTAGGGTACTTTTTGTCATTAAATAAAAAAAAAATACGTAAATCGAATGGGAACATGATACCTAACAACACATTAACCGATCGGACAGGGATTCAATTTACATGTTGTATACATATCAATCCATATGATGTCACGGGTCCCCCCAATAGAACCTACTTATTGTTGATCCAGGGAATTTTCATTGAAAATTACCTAATTATAACGTTGTTTGTAAGCATTTAAACAAAAATAACCTCGATAAATGGGCTATCCAACAGTAAAATAATTTATAAAATTTTATAAGCTACGGGTCTTAATCGCGTAAATATTTGATTAAAAGGCTAAATACCTTTGTTTAATTTCAAGTCTACCCGTGACCACGGCCGTTGCAATATGGTCGAAACGTCGGGAAACAAACAAAGGTATTTAGCCTTATAATAAAATATTTACGCGATTAAGACCCGTAGCTTATAAAATTCTATAATGTGTACAAATCGCGAAAGTTTACGAACATATATAGTAAAATCATTTTTCAATTCGGACCAGTACCTAATTCCTGAGATTATCGCGTTCAAACAAACAAACGCTTTAGCTTTATAATATTAGTATAGATAACAACCCTTAATCACCTACCACTTGTTTTTGAAGTTATGACCTTAACCACCTACAGACTATTTTCTGGAGTAAAATCGTTGTATATTGCGAGGTTTACGCCCTAATATAAACCTAACAAAAAACATCGATTTTACTCCGTGATCTCACAGATGTGTGTGATATGGTTGTGTGACAAAAGTGGATAGGTGGTTAAGGGATTATCCCTTAACCACCTACCAACTAACCATGTCATTGTTTTTTATTCAAAACTTATATTACGATGTTATTTGGTGTAATGTAAAAAAGCAACGAGGGAGGTTACTAGTGTACTAACTGACCCGCGCAACTTCGTCTGCGTAAATTTTCCCCGTTTTTGCAATATTTGTCAATGCTGCTCCGCTCCTATTAGTCGAAGCGTGATGTTATATAGCCTATAGCCTTCCTCGTTAAATGGGCTTTTCAACAGTGAAAGATTTTTTCAATTCGCATCAGTAGTTCCTGAGATTATCGCGTTCAAACAAAAACCAAACAAAGAAACTCTTCAGCTTTTTAATATTAGTATAAATTACAAATCACTCTGTATATACGAGTAACCTACTTAATTAAGTAACATTATATTTAAGTCTAATTAAAGTTATTTACTCTAAGCAGATAAGATTAATAGTTGTTAGTTGAGTGAACAAAAGTTGATACCAAAGTAACTTGTTAGGTATAACTTAAAACCTAATGGGTTATTTGTGTGTTGTATAAAGAACATTTGTCACCCATCTACCTCGCACGAGCAACGCACATAGTTATATTACATAGTTTAGGTACGACACAGAATTGAAGACCACTCCTATCAAAAAAAAGATAGTGAATAAGGACCCCTTATTCACTATCTTTTTTTTCGTTTTCGCGTCAAGCCCGCGCTTTTAACTGTCAAAATCTTGACATAATTGTTTAAAGAGACATGCGCTTAGAAATGCATCGCGCATGCGCGCGGACATCTTTGAGCGCACCGCGCATGCGCCAATTCGCGCGGGCTTGCCGCGAAAACGAAAAAAAAGATAGTGAATAAGGACCCTGTTTTGATGGCGTCGCGAGATACCGTATCCAGGAACGATAGTCTCTATTCACGTTCTTTTTGCGCGAGTTGATTCAAAGGTACAGTCACACTGTAATACACTCGGTGTTTTGTGCAGCTAATAAGATAAAATACATTAATAAATAGTTATTTGAATTTACAATCGGGCTCCATAATCTGAGGTGTAGTTCATAGTCTCCGTGTCTTATCTCTTTTTTTAAGTGGTCTGTGTAAACAAAGTGCATAGCATAATAATTTTATTTATTTATCTCTAGGGGTGCTAACAGCTAAATGATACTTTAAACATAGCTTAAAGAAATCTGATCGCCGTTTAAAAGTTGTTTGATAAAGAGTTTATTATAATTAATTAAATAAGCTTCGGTAACAGAATTTTCTATCAAGAGAAATATCACATGTGAGATATACATACATTATTAAGTCACAAATTACTAAGGGCGCGTTCCCACAATGTCGTGACGATTAATTTATCGTTGGACGACTGTTGTTTCTAGCTGTTCTCATTATAACGACTGTTTACCGTCATTGTCTCGTCGTTAAACGACTATCGTATCAGATCATGACAACATTTTTATGGTTCAAATGAAAATGCATTTTTTTAATGAAGTAATCTAATATTAATAAAACTTATAAGTATATATTTATTAAAGTCTCAGCAAAAATTAAAAACAATATTCTATTCAAAATGGCCACCTTTGGCTTTTATACAGACCTTTAGTCTGTCTGTTTATGGATTTACGCACTGTTTCCATGAGAAATTTCGCTACTGCTTGCTCCAGAGTTTTTTTAGGGACTCAATAAGCAAGCAATAAAGCAAGCCATGTCCTCTAAAACTGACTATAATTTGTAGTCTAAAGGGCTAGATGAAGGCCAGTCTTTAGGTCTTATAAAGTCTGGAAAATTGGTTTCAAGCCAGGCTTGGGAAGTTCGTGCCTTGTGACCAGGTGCAGAGTCCTGCTGGAAAGTCCTCGGTACATTTCTAAAAAGTGTATAGCTGAGAGCTACCACAACACGATCCAAGACTGTCTCTTGATACACTTTGGCTGAAGTTTTCCGCAATCCTATTTTCTTTAACACCCCAATCCATATTGTAATTTGATTATGAAGACGAAAAAATATGTGAAATGGCGCGAAATCGAAAGAACTTTTAAAAATAATTAACGCGTTCCAAATTCAAAGTAATTAAAAAGTTTTTTTTTTTAAGTAACAGTATTTAATCTCGGACTAGTTACTTACAATCTACCAGGTAACTTCTGTATAGTTAACGTACTTTATTTATAAATCCGAAACGCCTAATGGACAATCTAATTTCTACAGGGAGCGCATTCCAAAGACGGAAAGCCTGAACAGAGAAAGAAGAATGAATTATTGCTGAACTATGAGACAGTAAGAGAAATATTAGAAGGTCGAAGATTTATGTAATGATTAGAGCACAAATATTGAAAGTGAGAAGAAAGATAAGTAAGAGCATTCTCATCATTTCGAATGCTCCTACTTATCTTTCTTCTGTTGGGAGCGATAATTCGATATATGATTATATTTACGAAGGTTGAATATGAATCGCATGCCATTGTTGAGAAGATCAAGATCAAGTTTGTTGACCAGGGGGTCAATTCACGTATTTAAAGTAGTGCAGTTGCAGTAAAGTTTCGGTTCGAGGTAGGTCGGTTCGGTTCAGGTCGAGATAACACACATCGCTATAGTCAATAATAAAAAAAAATAATGTCTGTACAAGCATAGTCTTGGTTTTATTTGGTAAAAAAATAATTTTCTCTAGATCCCGGTTAACCTTGTCAACTGCCCCTGTGAGTAAATTTGGAGTTTATCGGCATACAGGTGATACGTGCATTCTATGCGTGTATCACCTTTATGCCGATAAACTTCGGAGGTTAAAACATTGATGAAAAGTGAGAACAGAAGAGGAGAGGTAATACTGTCTTGAGGGAGGCCAGCATCGACTTGATGTTGATGCTGGCTCGATGACGATTCGTTGGATCGGGCGGCCTGCTGACAAAAGAAAATCTGTCCAGCGCATCGTCAGAAATTATCAGGTGGAAGAGAATAGATAACAGAATGACAGTGTTAAAGGCATTAGAAAAATCAACTAGAACTGGAACTGTGATTTTGGTATCCTCAATTCCCGCCTTAACATCACCAGTCACTGCAGTAATTGTAATATGCCCAGGGAACACAAGCTTCAAAGAGTTTAGAAACGAAAGGTAGAATAGATATAAAGCCTGAAATGAGATAGAAGAGAAGTGTTGTTTACTGTCGGCAAAGGACGTATATGAACTTCCACCTACAGCTTTGGAAACTGTTCAAGAGAGCAGTTCAATAAGTGAGTGATAGCAGGTAAAAGGTAATCAAGGATGGAAATTATCATAGAACGACTAATCTCGTCGCAGCCAACGGCTCCAGACTTAATGGAGAAAACGTGTTTTTTGATTTCAGTCGATGCTATTGGAGAAAATAAAAAAAACAATTGATAGCGGGGCGAGGTAAACCGGGAATTTAACACAGAAGCAATAGAGGACCTACTGCCCTATGGCACTCTATATTTATTTATTTTACACTTTGAATTAAAATGCTCTTCTTATCGAGTTTTCATATTTATCCTGCTAATCTGTGTATCCTGTTTCCTATCTGAAAGATATGAGGTCAGTTCATCTGTACCCATTCTGTGTATTGTGACTTGACTATATAATATCATGTTACATCCGGCCATATTTGATAAAAATAACAAGCACAATAGTAATTATAGCTGGTGAATATGTGAGTTCCGTAGGCGGTTAATTTATATACTTTTTTAAAATTTATAGTTAATTTAATTTAAAGCGGCAGTAGCCTAATGGTTAAGGCATCGGACTCGCAATCGTGAGGTCGCGGGTTCGAATCTTACCCATTATACTGACGTAAACCCACTCTTAACACAAGCCATTGAGCTAAGCTGGAGGGGTTAAAAACGTCTAATAAATATGTAGGTAGGTATATAAATGAAGTCAGAAACAGCCTGTTTGGACGCCCGTGCCGGGCTGCTTGCCAAACAAAATGCACCATAAAAGGTTGGGGACAATTAGGTACTTTGCTGGAGGAATGAGTAACCCTAGTCTCTAGTAAAGAATACCTATTGAGGCAGATTAGCTACCTTTACACGTAAAGTTCGGAACGCTGGAAACAGCACGCGCCACTCCATTCCTCGCTCCGAAACTACATGTACGTTTCGGAGCGAGGGATAAATGCGCAGGCCTGACAGTTTGAACTGGCATGTTGACGCATGCGATTTTTTGACAGTTTAGAACGCAAAATAGGAAAAAATACAGTTTGACGGAAACTCATAACATGTAACCTCATAAAGAGTCGCCCGCGTTCCAAAGCTTGAACACAATATTAGCACGACAGTTTGATCTGCTGTCTAAACGCAGATGGATCTGTGCGGTGTAGACAGCGAATCAAACTGCCTGGATTCCAGTTCCAGATGCGCGTTTAGAACTTTACGTGTAAAGGGGCTCTATTGGATGTGTTATTCCTTCACGCCATAACGGCTAAACGGACCTCAATTAATTTTGGCACAAATATAGATTACAGTGTGGAGTAGCACTAAAGCTATAATTTATCCTGGAAAAATATACGGTTCCCATAGGTTTTTTTTTTACAATTTTCACGCCAAAAAAATACTATTATCAAGACTAATTTATCCTAGTAAGTCTTGTGTTACCAGCTCTAAACTAAAAGTTCCTCATTTGCTATCAGATTCTTCTACATTTGTATTATTTTATTTTCATGCTGCTGTTGTAGTGTTGTACCCTAATATCAATCGTCCCTCGCACTTAGCTTTAAGCTCTCCAGGGATTGGTCGTGTTCGGAAACACATATAAATAAAACATTTTGTTGGAAAGATTCATTTTAAACTGTGAGTATTTGTATTAATGAGTGTGCTATTCTCAGTAAAGTAAAAGTATGTACACGATTGGAAATATTATCTTTTCAGAATAGCTATGGATTTTATGTATAATTAAATTTATCACCGTTGAATCCGCGGAGTACTTCTAGTGCATCAAAAAGTGTTTTAAACGGAACTACGGGTGAAAGACAGTGATTAAATTATAATCGATTTTATAATTAAGGGTGAGTATACACTTGAGCATTTGCTAGAGCATTACACTGTAATGTTACATTCTTCCGAATGTACAATACAGGCAAATTTTCAGTTTCATTACATACTATTTCCTTATATAGAGTCGCGCATTCACAAGACTGTTACATGTAATGTAACGGTCTTGTGAATACGCGACTCTGTGTTCGACGTAATTACAGGTAAATGCTATACGGCGAGTAACCTTTCTTACTGTCTTGCATACACTCCCGTCACCCACGCTCGTAGCTTTGCTCGATAAAACGTTACACCAAAACGCTCGTTGGTTTATAAAATCAGGTAGTAATAGTCTAGTAAATTTAACAATCACGAATGCTCGACGTTCTGTTATTAGTAAATGCTCAAGTGTATACTCATCTTAATAAAGAGACTTTTTTTACTAATGTTTTGTTTTCATCTTGTTTTTGTAATAAGTTTCTTAATTTGTCCTTACGGCTTGGTCAGCATTATTTAAAAAATCTTTTATTTATTTATTTATTCATTTGCATAAATGTGGTACATATTACAGATCTTTAAAATACATATTATTGAATCAGCACACTTGCCAATAATGGCATGCAAATTACATCATTGGTATAGCAAAATTTATCAAAATTACAAAGAAATATATTTAAAAAGTGAAATAGTATTAAAAAAAAAATGCACACCAATGTAATAAAATCCGGTCACTTAAATTTCACATGTCTCCTTTCTAAATTATAAAATTTACATGGGTATTTATTTAAATATTCTTCAACCGAGTAAAAACATTCGTTTACCAACCAGCTTAGTAACACACTGCAGAACTTTTTATATGTTAGATTTTTGATTGAATTGGGTAAAGCATTAAAGATTAAGGGAGCCATATAAACACAGCTGCGCCTGAACAGTCCTAACCTAGGAATAGGGATTACAAAATCCAATTGCCTCGCTTTTCTATTACTTATATTATCCCTTAATTCAAATAACGATGAATTCGATTTGACTAACTTTGCTACTTCATAAATATATATGCAATTTAATCTATTTTATTATAATTTATATCCTACTAGCTAACCCGCGCAACTTCGTAAACCTTCGTGGGCTCATGCACAACACCTTGCTGAAGATCATCACATGATCAAATGCATAGTTTACGATTATATATTAAGGGACATACAGACAAACATTAATTTATTTAAATATATATATATATATGCTATTCTGATGTAAAAACTACATTGTCCTACTGCAAAGTTTCATCAAAATTTATTCAGTATTTTTGCGTGAAAGAGCTGTCGGATTTATAATAATAATAGGATATTATATTTTTGTTTAAATCGGTTAGGGCTTATTTTGTATCTTCTGTTTCATGCATCAAGGGGTTATATTGTGCACTACGTAATTCAGTTTAATACTTTTTTTTTATATACCTAATTTGATTAAAAAAATATATGTATACACGTAGGTATTTTTTAATTTGTGTTTCTGTCTTCAGATTCGGAGAAACCATGGAACTGCGAATTGTTTCTTGTAAGTATGTAATAATTTATTAAGGCTCTACCTTAATATACTTGAACTTACCATAATTTAACCATAACGGGTAGAGATACTTGATATTTTTACAAACTATGTATTAGTTTAACCACAAGTATCTTACAATAATAACAATTGTAAAAACAATTATAACTTCTTATTACAAAACAATCATAGCCGAACACCGTTAATAAAATAGTTAACTTCCATAATCGTTTTTCCGTTAATAAAAAAGGTAACTTCGGTTACCATAACGCTTTATTTTAAGATAATCAGCAATTGTAATAGTAAGTTATTTTATTTTATCTGAAATATTTTTTTTCGGTAGAACATGAAACACCATGGTAGGTATAAAAAAAAACATGGTAGAATATAAGTACCTACCTAAGTATTAGTTAGCATAGTGACAAACAAGATAAATAGGATTTTTGAAAGATAGAAAAATTTGAATCCAGACTCAGGAATCGAACCCGAGACTTCCGTAGCCAAACCGGGGCCAGAAGCGAACCACCTATCTGGACTATGCTACTAGATATCAAATTCTTCTATCTCTTAATGCTTTTACGGGTTAGGCCCCCGTAGCGCCATCTAGTCGGAAGTTAAAGAACTATCACGGCTTTTGTTATTGCTTCGTTACAGAGAGCATTTTAACAAATTATGATGACGCAGGCCGAATATTGAAGTAATTTTTATAGGCATTTCTTGCCAAAGACTTTACAAATACAATAATTGCATTTTTGAAAGATAGAAAAATTTGAATCCAGACTCAGGAATCGAACCCGAGACTTCCGTAGCCAAACCGGGGCCAGAAGCGAACCACCTATCTGGACTATGCTACTAGATATCAAATTCTTCTATCTCTTAATGCTTTTACGGGTTAGGCCCCCGTAGCGCCATCTAGTCGGAAGTTAAAGAACTATCACGGCTTTTGTTATTGCTTCGTTACAGAGAGCATTTTAACAAATTATGATGACGCAGGCCGAATATTGAAGTAATTTTTATAGGCATTTCTTGCCAAAGACTTTACAAATACAATAATTGCATTTTTGAAAGATAGAAAAATTTGAATCCAGACTCAGGAATCGAACCCGAGACTTCCGTAGCCAAACCGGGGCCAGAAGCGAACCACCTATCTGGACTATGCTACTAGATATCAAATTCTTCTATCTCTTAATGCTTTTACGGGTTAGGCCCCCGTAGCGCCATCTAGTCGGAAGTTAAAGAACTATCACGGCTTTTGTTATTGCTTCGTTACAGAGAGCATTTTAACAAATTATGATGACGCAGGCCGAATATTGAAGTAATTTTTATAGGCATTTCTTGCCAAAGACTTTACAAATACAATAATTGCATTTTTGAAAGATAGAAAAATTTGAATCCAGACTCAGGAATCGAACCCGAGACTTCCGTAGCCAAACCGGGGCCAGAAGCGAACCACCTATCTAGACTATGCTACTAGATATCAAATTCTTCTATCTCTTAATGCTTTTACGGGTTAGGCCCCCGTAGCGCCATCTAGTCGGAAGTTAAAGAACTATCACGGCTTTTGTTATTGCTTCGTTACAGAGAGCATTTTAACAAATTATGATGACGCAGGCCGAATATTGAAGTAATTTTTATAGGCATTTCTTGCCAAAGACTTTACAAATACAATAATTGCATTTTTGAAAGATAGAAAAATTTGAATCCAGACTCAGGAATCGAACCCGAGACTTCCGTAGCCAAACCGGGGCCAGAAGCGAACCACCTATCTGGACTATGCTACTAGATATCAAATTCTTCTATCTCTTAATGCTTTTACGGGTTAGGCCCCCGTAGCGCCATCTAGTCGGAAGTTAAAGAACTATCACGGCTTTTGTTATTGCTTCGTTACAGAGAGCATTTTAACAAATTATGATGACGCAGGCCGAATATTGAAGTATTTTTTATAGGCATTTCTTGCCAAAGACTTTACAAATACAATAATTGCATTTTTGAAAGATAGAAAAATTTGAATCCAGACTCAGGAATCGAACCCGAGACTTCCGTAGCCGAACCGGGGCCAGAAGCGAACCACCTATCTGGACTATGCTACTAGATATCAAATTCTTCTATCTCTTAATGCTTTTACGGGTTAGGCCCCCGTAGCGCCATCTAGTCGGAAGTTAAAGAACTATCACGGCTTTTGTTATTGCTTCGTTACAGAGAGCATTTTAACAAATTATGATGACGCAGGCCGAATATTGAAGTAATTTTTATAGGCATTTCTTGCCAAAGACTTTACAAATACAATAATTGCATTTTTGAAAGATAGAAAAATTTGAATCCAGACTCAGGAATCGAACCCGAGACTTCCGTAGCCAAACCGGGGCCAGAAGCGAACCACCTATCTGGACTATGCTACTAGATATCAAATTCTTCTATCTCTTAATGCTTTTACGGGTTAGGCCCCCGTAGCGCCATCTAGTCGGAAGTTAAAGAAATAGAAAAAAAAAATTTTCTATCTTTCAAAAATGCAATTATTGTATTTGTAAAGTCTTTGGCAAGAAATGCCTATAAAAATTACTTCAATATTCGGCCTGCGTCATCATAATTTGTTAAAATGCTCTCTGTAACGAAGCAATAACAAAAGCCGTGATAGTTCTTTAACTTCCGACTAGATGGCGCTACGGGGGCCTAACCCGTAAAAGCATTAAGAGATAGAAGAATTTGATATCTAGTAGCATAGTCCAGATAGGTGGTTCGCTTCTGGCCCCGGTTTGGCTACGGAAGTCTCGGGTTCGATTCCTGAGTCTGGATTCAAATTTTTCTATCTTTCAAAAATGCAATTATTGTATTTGTAAAGTCTTTGGCAAGAAATGCCTATAAAAATTACTTCAATATTCGGCCTGCGTCATCATAATTTGTTAAAATGCTCTCTGTAACGAAGCAATAACAAAAGCCGTGATAGTTCTTTAACTTCCGACTAGATGGCGCTACGGGGGCCTAACCCGTAAAAGCATTAAGAGATAGAAGAATTTGATATCTAGTAGCATAGTCCAGATAGGTGGTTCGCTTCTGGCCCCGGTTTGGCTACGGAAGTCTCGGGTTCGATTCCTGAGTCTGGATTCAAATTTTTCTATCTTTCATAAATGCAATTATTGTATTTGTAAAGTCTTTGGCAAGAAATGCCTATAAAAATTACTTCAATATTCGGCCTGCGTCATCATAATTTGTTAAAATGCTCTCTGTAACGAAGCAATAACAAAAGCCGTGATAGTTCTTTAACTTCCGACTAGATGGCGCTACGGGGGCCTAACCCGTAAAAGCATTAAGAGATAGAAGAATTTGATATCTAGTAGCATAGTCCAGATAGGTGGTTCGCTTCTGGCCCCGGTTTGGCTACGGAAGTCTCGGGTTCGATTCCTGAGTCTGGATTCAAATTTTTCTATCTTTCAAAAATGCAATTATTGTATTTGTAAAGTCTTTGGCAAGAAATGCCTATAAAAAATACTTCAATATTCGGCCTGCGTCATCATAATTTGTTAAAATGCTCTCTGTAACGAAGCAATAACAAAAGCCGTGATAGTTTTTTAACTTCCGACTAGATGGCGCTACGGGGGCCTAACCCGTAAAAGCATTAAGAGATAGAAGAATTTGATATCTAGTAGCATAGTCCAGATAGGTGGTTCGCTTCTGGCCCCGGTTTGGCTACGGAAGTCTCGGGTTCGATTCCTGAGTCTGGATTCAAATTTTTCTATCTTTCAAAAATGCAATTATTGTATTTGTAAAGTCTTTGGCAAGAAATGCCTATAAAAATTACTTCAAGATAAATAGGTATAATACCAAGTAAGATAGCGAAACGTACAGGTATCTGATGCAATATTCAACTGCATCATACATACGTGCCTGTGCGATCTCGAAGGGACTAAAAGGAAAAGAAAACAATTCGCTATGAGATCATTCGACAAAGAAAAAAATTGTAAAACCACGTTAATGGTTATTTGAAAACGTCAAATGAATACATTCTAAAAAAATATAAATAAATTAACTCTAAAATAAGTAAACATAATAAAAATAATATATATATATATATATATATATAAAGGGTCTTTCAACAAAGACGGGTCGATGTTAAAATTGAATAAAACTAGATGTGTGTGAGATATTAACGAAATTTATTTTTTATTTGAAAGGCCCGTTTATGCCATTATGCATGAAATATGACATCGTTCAAATGTCCGCCGCGGCTTCGCATGGTGGCACAAATCCGAGAGGTCCAATTTTTAATGACTCTGCTGCATAGATCCGGCTGAATCTGAGCGATGGCCTGCGTTATGTTGGATGCATTGCTATCTGGTGAACCTCATGTGGGTTGTGGTCATCCCATATACGGCAATTTTGCTTATTAACAAAACCATTCATCCAAAAATGTGCCTCGTCGCTAAAGATTATTTTTTGGCCAAAATCGGGGTCCTCTTCCAAGCGTTCCGACGCCCATTCAGCGAACACACGGCGTTGTCTATGGTCATTAACTTTGAGCTCCTGGGTCAGTTGGATCTTGTATGGATGCAGACCCAAGTCCCGACGCAAAATTCTCCAAGTTGAAGTCTGCGAAAGGCCGAGTTCTTGTGCACTGCGAGAAATCGACTGCTTCGGAGTCTCCTGAACACTCTCACGTACAGCGGCGATGTTCTCGGCCGATCTGGCGTTCCTTTGACGTAAAGGTGTTGGTTGGTTGTTTACCGAACCGGTCGTCTCGAATTTAGTCACCAATCGTTGGAGAGTAGACTTTGAAGGGCCACCGCGTCTGCCGTAAAATGGGCGCAATGCGCGCAACGTTTTCACTAACGAACACTCATTTTGATAATAAAGTTTTATCATTTGCACATGCTGCTCAACCGTGTAACTTGCCATGGTGATTTGGCATCAGTGACTGAATAAGAAAAAACAGATTTGACAGATGCCGCCAAATCAAAATGGCCGCCACAGATTATTAATATCGACCCGCTCTATTTGAAAGACCCTTTATATATATATATATATATATATAATCTGGAAGTAGATTTGAATTGCCTGTGAGAGAAAGCAGTTCAATCCCAAGCGTTTTTGTCTACCATATAATTAAATAATGAGTAGTAACTTTTCATACATATTGTTTTCTTAATGGTACACTTAAATTTATTGCGACGAAATCTCGCATATTAAATAAACAAAAGAGGGTGCATATAAGGTTGGGCCAAAAGTATTTTTGTATTTTTCATACAAAAATGAAAATATTTTTTATTTATTCATATGATGTATGTGCCGTTTTGATCGATGACTTGTTGCTATCTTGTGGGTAGTGCTATGATCCCATTGCTGTAAAAAATTGCGATTTTTGATCAAAAAAATCTGACGGGTAGTTTGCAGTGTTCTTTTGAGGTTAACTATATACTCTCTAAAGAGTTCTGGAGTTACCGAAACAGGTGGAAATCTGATGGAGCAAGGTTAGGGCTACACGGAGGATGCATCAACACATCCCAGCCAAGCTCTCTCAATTTTTGCTGAGTGGCTATAGATGAGAGCGGTCTGGCGTTGTCGTGATGAAACACCACGCTCTTCCTGTTCACCAGCTCCAGTCCAGTCCGATTTTTCTCAATGCCTTCTTTCAACCTCATCAGTTGCTGACAGTAGAGGTCAGCATCGATAGTTTTACCCGGCGGCAAAAGCTCATAGCGGACGATTCCATTCCAATCCCACCATACACACAGCATCATTTTGTTCCTAGTTAGGCCAGGTTTTGTTACTGTCTGAGAGGCTTGTCCATGCTTCGATCACGATCTTTTTCGGACATTCTTATTGTAAGTGACCCATTTTTCATCACCCGTAATCAACCGTTTAAGAAATGAGTCGGAATTGTTACATTTCAACAAAGAATCGCAAATGGAAGTACTTTGCATTAAGTTTCTCTCAGTGAGATCAAGTGGCTTTTGTAAATGACAAAAAACTGTTTTGTGATCAACATCCAGTTCTTCAGCAATATCGTAACTAATATGTCGATCTTGACCCACTTTTTTAAAAATGGCGCTGATTTTATCCGTGACAGGGCGTCCGGGGCGAGTCTCTATCTTCACACTAAAATTTCCAGACTTGAAACTCTTGAACCACATTTGTGTACTTGTATTTAAACCGCATAAGGTCCGTGAACCGCACAAATATTAATAGCGGCGTTGGTCGCATTTTTACCTTTGTGTAAGAAAACTTTAAAATGTACCGAATTTCTTCATCACATACCTACGTTAATTTTGCTTGCTTTAAAATCAATGTAACATTCAGTACAACCAAAGAGGTTTGATTACTTACAATACATTCAAAATACGAAAATACTTTTGTCCCCCTATATAGGAAGAGGCCTAGACCAAGCCGTGTACCGATAGAACCTGATGATTAAAAGGAAGATAAAAATTACAAAGGGGCCTGTTTTTGCTGAATATAAAATATTTTATAACACAAACATATTGCAGTAGAACGATGGTACATCCTTTTATACAAATCTCTATATCTATAAGTTCTCACTGGCAGTTGTCAAATAATAATTGTGCTGAGATCTTACATCGGTCTGATGTAAGATACCAGCATAATTATATATTATTTGACTACTGAATCGACATAAAATTTAGAAATTAATTCCAATAAAGACGCTGGTAGCCTAATGGTTGCTGCCGGTTGCGAGCTGTAAGCCCACCTAATAAATCATCGACATAAACACATTCTTAATACATATATATTTTAACTTAGCTGGAAGAATTAAAAACACTTGTAATGTGCGACCTGCATGGTTAATAATAATCTTTAAAAAAATAGATTTTATGATCTAAGATTATTAATTTAAAATATTCATTTTATTATTTGTAAATGAGTAAATTATTACAATGGACTGTCTTTTTTCAGATGTCCTGCTGGCTATTTTTATGGCTAAATATGTGGAGACTTGCCAGGTCAAAGAATTCGAGTGTGTCTACGTGGTTAACTGCACTTCCTATATCGACGAAAGTGTGGAAAATTCGAACTCCTTTGTTTCGAATCCTTATATACCACGACGGATTCATGGTGTTGATTGTGAGACACCAGCTTATTATGAATTTTCTCACTATTATGTGGTAGAATTGATTTATAAGGAGATTCCTTCAAGCCATGATGCCGGTATACCGAGTGCAATTCCTAGCAATGATCTATTTATAAATATTGTTTACCGATTGGACTTAAGCTACAATGGTTACCGCCAACCTCCTATCATAAGAAGAATGCAAAACCTTGCTGTATTGAATATGTCAAGAAATTATCTTACTAAAGCAGTTCTTTCAAATGTTCATGAACTAACAGCGTTAACTGAAATTGATTTATCATATAACAACATAGCAGATATAAGTGTAAATGATTTCAATTTTCCATACAAACGTCTCAAAAATATTAACATCTCTCATAATCATCTTTTAAATATTTCTGATGATGTTTTTTGTAAGTTTGAAAATTTACAGATTTTAGACTTATCATATAATAAGCTAAATATTTTAAGTAAATACGTTTTTAGAAATCTTAGAGTAATATCATATTTAAATTTATCACACAATAGATTAACAAGTCTTAATTTATCACTAAAAGAATTAAGACAACTAAAAATGCTCAATCTGAGTTGCAACAGAATTAAAAACTTCGAAGCTAATGACTTCCAACTGTTAAATAACCTTGTTACACTTGATCTTAGTACTAATACAATAGAAACTATTGATGTCAACGTATTCAAAAATCTAATGTTATTAAAAGATCTAGATATGAGTAATAATCAGTTGGTAGTCATTGATAGCAATGTGTTTTCAAATTTACGGTCATTAAACAATATTGATCTATCTAATAATAAAATTAAGTCATTACCAATTAATTTATTTAAAAATACTTCCATTAGCACATTCTCTATTACTGTAAATAGATTAGAAGGATCGATAACCAAAGGAATGTTTGAAGGCACAGCTGTAACAAAAATTGACCTTAGCAATCAGTTTTTAACCGAAGTTAGCGATTATGCTTTTGATAGCCTATTAACTCTCAAAACATTAATACTTAGTTCCAATTTTATCAAATCTTTATCAAATAAATGTCTTAGTACTTTGATAAATTTGGAACATCTAGATTTGTCCAGTAACGAAATAGATGATATAAATTTTGATAAAAAGGATTTATGTAACCTTAAATATTTGATTTTAAAGAAGAACCAGTTATCAGAAATAAAATACGAACATTTACAAAACTTACATAGTCTGGAGTATTTAGATATTTCAGAAAATCGAATTTCACATTTGGAGCCAAACTCAATTAATTCACTGCATAATTTAATATACTTAAAAATTAATAACAATCCATTACAAGGATTACTCAAAAACAATTCTTTCTATGGTATGATTAAATTAAAAGAAATTAATATGTCCGTTTGTGAAATAAACCAATTGGAATACAATGTTTTTAATCATACAGGACATATAGAGACACTGGATCTATCTTTTAATGCAATTAATATTTTCTTCGTCAACACAACGGAATTAGTAAATTTGAATACATTATTATTAAACAATAATATGCTAGAAGTTATTGATCAACTACGCGATTTACCTAAACTGAAAATATTAAATTTATCACGTAATGTCTTAAAAATACATAACCAGTCATTTGATGGTCTATTTGAGTTACAATACCTGGATATTTCTTATAATGAAAAAATATTTTTTTCCGTTTCTGTACTAAGAAATAGCCCGAAATTGAATACTTTGATTTTGTCTGGCGTAACATCCGCTGTGTATCTAGACGAGAGCCTAATTTCAGATCTGGTGATGTCTAATATGAATGTCCAAAATATCAGTCAGTTGAATTTTGGTAAAATTAATTATTTAACTTCTTTAGACTTGAGTTTAAATAATATCTCTAAGTTGCAAATGAATGACTTTTCAAAATTAACTGGGTTGAAATGTTTGGACTTAAGTTTCAATAAAATATCTTATATACAGCCGGGTGTATTCAAATACAGTGTTTTGTTGGAATCTTTAAATATTTCTCATAATTCTTTATCTTCTATCAAATACGGTGTTCTCCGTGGATTGAACTCTTTGGGAATTTTAGACCTATCGTATAATAATTTAAAATATTTACAAAGTGGGACATTTTATGAAGTCAAACATTTATCAAAACTAATAGTGGACTATAATCAAATTATCACAGTAAATGTAATGGGTTTCCCAGGAATAGGTTTACTTCAATTAAGTATTGGTGATAATCCTTTGCCTTGTAAAACTCTTCTTCATTTGAAACAATATAATATCGAAATAACTGCAATTAGAAAAGATGAAAGTAATGCTGAAAATGTCAATGGCGTAACATGCAACAAAATAAACATTACTGAGACAACATCAACAAATGATAAATTAACGACAGGAGGTTTACGTAACGTAATTGATAAGAAAAGGCTCGGTATTCTTCAATATATTGAAGACATGTCAATTGAATTCAAAAAGTCAAATCAAATGTTATCTGACTTAGTAAATTTGACATCTGATGTCGTAGATGACAACAAAAATACTAATTTAATTCTTAACAAGATCCTGAATTTGCTAAACAGGACCATTGGTGTTTAGTAATTGTTATAGCAATTGTAAAGGATCATTTATAAACCGCTATTGGTGATGATAAAACTTCTATGGTGGGAATGTGCGGAACTAACGTAAGACGATGAGATGTTCATTTATCTTATTGTAGTACGAGATCCGATCTTAAGAAATATATACCCTCATCTATAATTTGATCCTGACAAAGAATATATGTTAAATATTGTCTAGATTGAGAAATCGCAAATGATATATGAATCTTGACTGATCAAATATCAGATAAGGGTATATATTTCTTAGACCTGATCTTAGACTATTACCCGGACGGAAAACGGAAACGCGCGTGTGTGTGTGTGTGTGTGTGTGAGTGTGTGTGTGTGTGTGTGTGTGTGTGTGTGTGTGTGTGTGTATGTGTGTGTGTATGTCTGTCTGTGGCACGTACCTCTTAAACAGGTGAACCGATTTGGATGCAGTTTTCTTTCTATTAAAAGACTGACTAGAAACTGTCAGTCCGCTATAGTTTATCTGTCTTATGTTAGTTCCGTGACCTATCACTAGAGAATTTACCCGTCACCAATATATAGCTTAGTACTACTTAGTAACTTCTGCAGATGACTTTTACATCGATCTATCTAAAGAATTAAGTTATATCTACTAAATCTCTACCTTACAGGAAAGCAATTTAAAGTTTTGCTTATACAAAATTTGCTGTTATTTCTTTCATGCGTTTAACACGTACCTACAGACTATAATATTGTTTTCATCCACGTCCCGAAAGGAGTCTTTTTGCTCTAAGGTATTTGAGCGCATAAGCCGTTTTTATCTACTAGAGGATAAAGTGAATTGAATTTAGAACCTCGTGTGCAATAAGTTTGTGAATTCAAAACATCATTAAACCTACTACAACTACCTTCATGGTGCTGAATTTATCGTACAACTTTTTTAATATGTTAAAAACTCAGACTCGGAACCTTCTTGGTGTACTGTTTTTTTAAATTGCTTTGCGCGCGCTATTTTTTTTTACGTCATATTGTTAAAGGTTAAAAATAAGAAACTTGAAAACAAGTGAAAATCCTAAAATGAGTGATTCTAGCGACGAGAAAGTTTATTTGACGCAAACAAAATTGACTGAAAGTAATAATAATGCGCAAATGAGCTTTCTCCCTTAACAATCACGGGAGAAGTATTTGAAACACTACGATATTATATTATAAGGGAGGGATCCCAACACCCATTCTCGATCTGTGAATCACCACGATTGAAGTAAGGAAATGCCCATAATACAACAATCGAAATAGATTGACAGACCGCACTCAAAAAGAGAGACCTGCAACAAAAAAAATTGGTGACAGGTACTCTTACCAAGTCGAGTGGTAGGCACCTCCGGACCCTTGACTTGCAATATTCCGCTTCCACGAAGTAAAACTTCGACACTTGTTCCGCCTCTACACGAGGCATCCTTAGGCTCAATCGGTGCCAAACTGTCTTGAAGATGCCTCGTGTAGAGGCGAAACCCCTTCCTTATAATCTATTTACGATGGATTTCCGCCATGTTAAATATCGCGAAGTGCTACGTATGTACATTCACCCGTAGACCTCAACCTGTTTCCTACAGCTATAGCCTCTCAAACACATCACTCAGTAGAGTCAATCTGATCAAAGATTTAGGTGTTACTTTTGACTCGAAACTTCTATTTGACGCACACATTGATAATATAGCAAATAAGGCTTCAAAGGCACTTGGTTTTATTCTAAGGCTTTCGTCTGAATTTAAGAGCATCAAAACTCCATTTACAGGATACAGAGAAGGAGTCTCTGTATCCATACAAAATATCTATCAAACAAATAAAATAAATATTTTCTTTTGAAAAATGAAACCATTCCATCAGTATTTTCTTATGACGTTATCACGTTCAACTATCGTCAGTAAACCGACTTTACAGACAACCGATTTTTGTTTTTTGTTATTCTGTATTATTTTTTGCTTTTTAGTCGCCTTGTATTTATTTTAGTAGTCGGTAATATTTTTTCATAAAAAAGTTTTTAACTTATCTACTGCAATACTCATTACGTTACAGGTTGTTCTTATTATTTATAAATATTATAAAGCGGAAGAGTTTGTTTGTTTAATTGTTTGTTTGTTTGTTTGTTTAAACGCGCTAATCTCAGGAACTACTGGTCCGATGTGAAAAAAATCTTTTTTGTTGAATAGCCCATTTATCGAGGAAGGCTATAGGCTATACAACATCGCGCTACGACTAATAGGAGCGAAGAAGCGACGAGAAATGATTCAAAAAACGGGGAAAAATTACGCATACGAAGTTGCGCGGGACAGCTAGTTATTTATATAAACGGAGCATGTCGAACTAATGAACTAACACAACTTAATGTCAAAAATATTGAAAAACATTCAGATGACTTACTATTAATTAGTTTACCTAAGATAAAGAGAGAGAAGAGAAGAAAAAAAGAGACCGCAACTTTGTCATTCGTAAGGAATACGTAACAATTATTAAGAAATATCAAGCAAGCCTTACGGCCGCCTAACACTCCAATCAATTGTTTTTTTTTTCAATATCGCAACGGAAAGTATGTCAGACAGCCTATGGGTGCTAATAAAATTGGCTGTATGCCACGCGAAATAGCAACATTTCTTGAACTTCTGAAATCCCTGTTGTACACTGGTCATTGTTTCCGACGAACTTCAGCTACACTTTTGGCCGATTCAGGAGCTGATCTCCTGTCTCTTAAGTGCCATGGAGGCTGGAACTCCAATGCGGTTGTAGAGGGATACATAGAGGATTTCATCCAAAATAAGTCTAAATTAAGTAAAGGCATCGTAGGAGCCTTTCTACATCAAAAATTAGCTGTTACGAAACACCTAACGATCACTCTCTCTTGCCGACATTTATACCAAGGGAATCCGATCAATCGGTAAAACTATTAATCACTAACACCAACATTACAGTACATAACAAAAATACTACTCTCTCTTTTCAATTTTTGTTAATTTATTTTATAATACAACTAGCTGTCCTGTGCAACTTCGTCTGCGTAAATTTTCCCCGTTTTTGCAACATTTCTCATTGCTGCTCCGCTCCTATTGGTCGTAGTGTAATGTTATATAGCCTATAGCCTTCCTCGATAAATGGGCTATCCAACAGTGAAATAATTGTTCAGTTCGGACCAGTAGCTCCTAAGATTACCGCGTTCAAACAAACAAATTAAAAAACTCTTTAGCTTTATAATATTAGTATAGACTAGCTGTCCCGCGCAACTTCGTATGCGTAAATTTTCCCCGATTTTACAATATTTCTCATTGCAGCTTCGCTCCTATTAGTTGTAGCGTGATGTTATATAGCTTACAGCCTTCCTCGATAAATAGGCTATCCAACAGTGAAAGAATTTTTCAATTCGGGCCAGTAGTTCCTGAGATTACTGCGTCCAAACAAACAAACAAACTCTTCAGCTTTATAATATTAGTATAGATTTAATTTCACAAACTTATTCACACTAAATTACACACATTATGATGAAGTTATAATATGTAGGTACATATAGACATCTTTGTTAAGTTATTTAAAATAACTTGTATTAAAGGCGCGAAGCCTATCTACAATTTATATGTATATATTTATTTGTAGCAATCAGTTTTTCGGATTCATTTATTGCATCTGTGGGTAATCTCGTAATATTAATCATTGCGATTGAGATAAAATACTTAGTATTATTAATTATATATAATACTAAGTATCATTAGATATAATTTAAAGATTATACTGTAATACTTATGTATCATAATGTAGTAAACTGAAATAAAAGTATCTTGTGATTATACATATTTTTTTTTGCATTTAGCCATTTACACTCTGGCTTATTGTTGATTGTTGGCTAAATTACTAACTACTGAAGTTGTACACCCTGAAAGTACAGGGTGATTCTTAATATACTAATAACTTCCCGCTCTTGGATTCTTTGCATTCTTCCTAATATATATATATATTAAATTAGAAATTAATTCTTCACCACCTACCTACCTACTTTTATCACAGAGAGACCCCGAAGTAAAGTCGATGTTTCCTTGTCAAGTTAAGGGCCAAAACCTCACAATAAACCACGATTTTACTCCAGTAAAATAGGCTGTAGGTGGTTAAGCTCATAACTCCTAAAACAAGTGGTAGGTGACTAAGGGTTAATTTATTAAATATTTTCCAAAACTGACATTACAAAGTGTTTAATGTTATGTAAAGACGTCACGAGCGGGAGGTTACTAGTCTATTACAAATCACCCTTTAAAGGAATAACAATTACCTATAAATACCTACTTATTATGTTTTTATTACAATTTTATAATAATGTTGTGTGGATAATTGTATTGTTAATGTATCTTCTTAATAAATAAATGACTATATTTTATAGGTACCATTAAAAATTGTTGGAAATCGAGACGATTTCTCACCTTATTGATAATCATTTTGTTGAGAATATGGTCCGTCGCAGGTGCGGATCAATGGCTTCAGACGAGTCTGGGGAGAGTTGCAGTCTCCCTGCCCCCCTCCCTTCCTAGACTGAACCTTTTCAGACTTCCACTAAACTTCAACAGACACACTTTACACTTACACTTTCCTATTATGACCAACAGATAACTGATAAACATCAATCAATACTAATATATAAATGTGAATATAAGTTTGTTTGTTACGCTTTCACGCGAAAACTACTTA
Source organism: Herminia tarsipennalis (assembly GCA_945859575.2). Taxonomy (NCBI): domain Eukaryota; kingdom Metazoa; phylum Arthropoda; class Insecta; order Lepidoptera; family Erebidae; genus Herminia; species Herminia tarsipennalis. The sequence goes on along the minus strand of OX243847.2, from coordinate 4,042,886 downwards.
ACCGATCATCATGAAACTTTGTACACATATTCTTGGAGGTATTAGAAGTAACATAGGATTATAAAAAAAATAGATATTATATATATTATAGAAAAATTACAACCCGACGAAATAAAGTATCGTCTCATCACACAAAGATTTATCCTGGGTGGGGATCGAATTGACCTTTGCCTTAGCTGTCAGGGTCACTAACCACAAGACCAACAGGCCAATCAACTTCAAACGCATGTGCTGGACTCCTGTAGCCGGGGGCTTAGCTACAGCCTTAACATACAAATGTTACGGCGGTAGGTACGCCCCTGTCAATCTGGCAATGCTTGTCGTATAGGTATGTATTGGAGTCTAACGTGCCATTCCACTAATGTAATAGCCCCTTAACCTATTTCAGTTACAATAGCCAATCTCATCAAAGACGAGCCTACACAGAAAATATAGTAGCATACAAGTGCTTGCACAGACACAAATACACTCTCTATTCCGTGACTCTCATAGTGCTAAGTGACAAAATTCTGGCACCAACGGGAAGAGTACGGAATAGTACATATTTTTGTCCTATGTACCCTGCCCCTATTTTAGGGACTCCCCCCCCCCAACATACTTGGCCGGTGTCATGCGAAACTAAGCCTGTGCCATGCCATGCCTAATGCCATGCACAAAACCGGTCTTACACCGGTGAGCTCGGACTGGGAGCACTGATGCATTGGTCGCCCGTTGTAGTAAACATTGTACCTACGTACCTTAATAGTTGTAATAATATATCTCAATATCCACAGCTACGAGTAATTTGTATTATGTACCTAAATATAAGTTTCGTATTTTATGTTGCTTAGCATATTGTAAAGCATTCCGGACAAACCCTTTAGTGGTTTTTGAATTGCTATTTTATACAAATGTTAAGAAATAATGAAAAAAAATAAACTAAAAAAAAAAGTACACCCCCAGCCCCATCGTAATCATGTTACATCCGGCACTGCATTTGTCTCTCGTGCCCCCTCCAAAAATCAAATCGTGTGCATGGCGGTGCTTCCACCCACATAATTTGTAAGTATTTTGTGTAGAGAGAAAAAATCCTCAATTGTCCATTTGAAAAAGCAAACTCATTCAGAAAATACTTAAAAAAATGTAGAACAAAATTACAACATAATTTTCTCAGTCTAAGCATTATTTTTCTGTTGTGGTGTTAGAACTAATTGATAATGCTAATTAAACATTCGAGGTAATTCCCCACATTCAAGTATTACAAGTATAAAAAAATTAAAAATGGTAAGTTGTCCAGAGATCTTATTGTTATCATTAACTTAGGCTAAGACTACAAAAAAATCTGTACCATTAAAGATCGCAAAACAAGAACGGTCTGTAGTCCAGAGATGACACCTATCATAATTGATAGACCTCATCGTCAATAGTAACTTTTACTATGGCAACAAAAGCAAAACGGCTAAGAAAAAAAAGATACGGTACTTAGAAGATAAATTATATACATTAGACATATTTCGGGACTTAATCGCGTGAATTATTTAAATGTACGAATTTTATTCGGTGTATCCCACTATTTCCATGGAAATACAAAATGGAAATAGTGGGACTAACATTTTATAAAAATTATATCCCATTATTTCTATTGCGACAAAAAAAACGCAGAAGAATTTGTATATAGATTAAAACTAATTATAACGAATAGATTAAAATTAAAACATAACTTCCCGGTATTAAAAAAAATGATATTCTAACGATATTATATATTACTAGCTGTCGCGTGCGGCTCCGCCCGCGTAGTACCTACCTACTTCGTTCACGTCGCTCACGTTTGCTTATCCTTTCTGAGAATTTCAAACTCTCAGAAAGAATTTTTTTCCCCCGATTTTGAAACATTTTCCGTCACTACTCAGCTCCTATTGGTCGTAGCGTAATGTTATATAGCCGATAGCCTTCCTCAGTAAATGGACTATCCAACACAAAAAGAATTTTTCAATTCGGACCAGTACCTCCGGAGATTAGCGCGTTCAAACAAACAAACAAACTCTTCAGCTTTATTATATTAGTATAGATTAAATACTCTGTTCATAAGGTACTGGTAGGTGACGAAAATGAAAAGTTATTTGTTTTTTTTATCCGCCTGTGACATATCATTCATCATCGAGCCGCTATAAGTGTCACCAGCAAAAAATTGTGCTATTATCAAAAAGTAAGTACTCCAAAATGTAAATAAACATAATTAAAACTAAATAACAATTCTATTGTTTTTTTATACACCGTTTTGTAAAAAGAGCTATATAATATCGTGTGACTGAGTTTGAATTTGCAAAAAAAAAAATGTATAATCTACATAATGTGTGATTGAAGTGAAGACGGATTCGAGTGTCACTTTTGTTCGAGACTGTGTATCTAGGGTTTTTTGTATATCGATGGTTAATTTTAAGTAAATATTATTTTGTTGCAGTGGAAGATGAATACAGCCAGTCTATTTTAAGCAACTTTCCAAATGAGATACACAGCAACTTTGATAGTATTGAATATTTTATACGTTTACCAGATGGTCAATCACAGTTGAGGAGTACAAACTCCACGCCAGACATATATATATCAACTGGTACTCAAACAACTGCAAAATCAACTAAATCTATTTCTACTCAAACAAATCATCATGAAAGTGAACTCATCATTGATACGGGGAAAATGTTGGCTCGGAAGTATTGTAGCCTAGAAGATCAGGATAAATTTGTAAAAGCATACTTCAGAACCGTAACGTCTTTGATTGATTTAATAACTAAATAAGAACTAAACTATGGAATAAAATAAATAATTATAATTGATACAAAAGTGCCATTTTAGTTAAAAAATGACCTATTGATATTGTGCCATTAATCAAATTTAATTGTTCTTCAAGTATTATCATGTCTTTTTTTATTTGGTAAATTTCACGTTTTTTGGAATAATCTTCATTCAATACGGTGTCTTCATATAAAATATGAAGTACCTGCACTATGTTAGCATTAACAGGAACAAGTCTATTTAATTTCCGGTTCCATGACTCTACCGCATTGTTTGTGCGGTGGCGTTCTCCGAAAACGCACCAAACACTGCTAAAGTTATTTTTTAGCCAATAGTTCTCCATGTACGTCTTAAATTTTTTCTCAGGATCACTATCACCCATCTCTGTAACTATAAAATTCCAACCCTCTTCTATTTTATTTTCTGGCAATAACGGCAGCCTACATGAAAGTTGTAATATCATTTTCAAGTTAATAAACTTGTTCATGCCTATCGATTTTGCTTTTTTTGTCAATGATTTTACGAAATGAAAATAACATCCATTAATAATAGCGTCGGGAAACCATTTTATAAATGCTGTTATTAAAGCCCGTTCAAAATCTAAATTTACCTTTCTTGGGTTCCAATCAGGTATCATCTTCAATAATATGTTGTATGTTTTACAGCTTTTACTGGATAAAAATGAATATATTACGGGCACCACTTTAGTTTGATTCATGTCACTTCCCAAATCTACATGAATTGTTAGTAATTGTTTGAATGGAGCAGGGCATGCGTAAAATGTACCATCCACAAAATAATTACCACTTTTCAATAGACCTCTATTTTCTTCTCTACAAAAAATTAAAATCCTTTCGCCGTCATTGTAGTCCGCAAGCAAAAAATTCCGGAACGGTAAAGGTACTTCAACATCTTGAACTCTCTTCGAACAGACTCGCGGCACGTTTAAAACTTTGTTTCGGTGTCTGTACAGTGAAGACTTCTTTTCACTATACTCTGGTAATGGTTTACCAAGTAAATGTACGCCTTGGTCCTTCAAAGAGATTATCGCGCTATTGAATGCTTTAGGAACACTTACTTTGCCTTGTGCAGCTTCTTCAAAGCATTTATTTATACTAACATTAATCGTAGATTGAATTTCATCCGGGACACAGCCAGTACTGTGACGAACTGATTTTTTAACTTCCTTAACCTTTAATAACATTAGGAACATTAATATAACGACCATTAGATAAACGTAGCTATAATTATTACTAAAATTCTAAAGCAACTACGTAAAGTACTGGCAACTTACTGGCGATACTGTTAGCGACCCTTGGCATTTAGTTTTATGGCGTTTGTTACATTTCCACAATGTATTATTATTTTTATAGACTATGTGTTTAGTATATTCATATCCCATATGCAATAATACAATACCCTTCCCACTTTTTATAAACTCCATGAATAAAATTATTCTATTAAATTATTATTACTACAAAATTATTCAGTCAACGAATCAATAACGCAATGATAATAATAATGACAGTTGTCATTCAATATGTTCAAAAGAGGTTTTATCTAAAGAGGAAATATGTAAATATAGTTTTCATGTGCAGGCCGTCATAAGAAGCCAATGCAGCGTTTTTTAATCGCTGAGCCGCGCTGTCCTCAATGAAAATAGTGGGAGACTCTGTCCCAGTATTTCCATTAATGGAAATACATAATGGAAATAGTGGGATACACCGATTTTATTTACCCGACGTTTCGACCGAATTGCACCGATCGTGGTCGGACCTTTTAGCTGTTAGCCGCATCAGATTCAGCTGCATCAGAGAGGCGCTCCGGTAACATGGAGTGCCCGCGTACCTGAGGCAGCCCACCTGGCCAACCTAGAGATTTCCCGAATGGTCGGTCGCATCGAGGCGCTGGGGCTTAGAGTGGCCCTTTCCAAGATGGATACCCTGTCTGATTCCATGGGCCCCGTCACGGTCCACCTGCTGGCGCATCGATTGCCGTCGGCTCAGTCCTGGGTACACACACAGGTACGAACCCAGATCCCAGGCCTAGTGGTAGACGGGCGGTGGCTCTTCGACGAGCACTTCCGTATTTTGGCTCCTAAACTCGAGGCTACTGTGCGTCCGCACTGGGAAAGCTTTTGACGAACCTGGGTGGACCTAGTGCCTCGAGTAGACGGTTGTACACAGGGCGGGTGCGGTCAATGGCTCTGTACGGCGCACCCGTGTGGGCGACGTCCCTGACCGCCCAGTATAGGGTCCGCTTAGGGAGACCCCAGCGGAACATGGTGGTCAAGGCCAGGTCAGAGGCGGTGTGCCCATTGGCCGGCACACCTCCGTGGGATTTGGAGGCGGAAGTGCTCGCCGAAGTGTATCGGCGGGCGGTGTCTGTTCGGGCAGGGGTTTCGGTACCCCTGCCTGAGGAGCTACGCGCTTGCCGCGGTGAGGCCCACCGGGCAATCATGGCCCGGTGGCAGGGCCGGGTGGAGGCTCCACGGGCAGGTGTTCGAACCGTGAAGGCGCTCCGACCGATGCAGGTGCTTTCCGGGCACGGGTGCTTCGGCAGCACACCCTCCAGCATTGTCCAGCTTGGGAGGGGCAAAGTCGAGTTCTCACCCAAGTGGTCGTTGCCAACCGTGGTTTTGTCCATGGTCCGGGGCGAGGGGTCGTGGAATGCGGTCGCATCCTTCAGCGAGGACGTCATCTCGCAGAAGAAGGCAGCGGAGCGCGTCAGGGAAGAGAGCTCTCTGGCCGATCCACTCCTTCGCCGGCGAACCGGGCGGCGCCTGATGCCGCTTTAGGTGGGCTGCGGGCAGGCGTACGGAGCCACGACCTTCCGTGGAGGCGCGGTGCCCTGTGTGTATCTAGGGGCCGCGTAGAAGTGAAATGCCCGGAACGCAACAACATCGCGTCCGGGCATTGCCTCTGGTCGGGCCACCGACGGTAAAACAAATTCCGGCGGCCCGTTCGCGAAGGTGGCGAGTGATACACGGCAGGTTTTTTTGTGGGTGTAAACCCCACATTACCTCCACCGTCTTCCCTGGACGGTGGGGGTGTTCGTCGAAAGTTTTTCCCGCCAAGCAAGAAAAAAAAAGGCACTTACCAATGTGAGATAATTTGTGCAATTTATTTACGTTATAGGCCTTTTATATTTAATGATTTATATTCTTTTATATTTAAAAGAACCAAAAACATATTTTTTTTCATAGATATTACGACTAAATAAAAAGATATTTGAAAAAATACAATACCTATGTACAAGTCCTGTGTCGCAGGATCGCAGGAGTGCTCAATCAGAATCAATCAGCCTACATTGATGCACAGCTGGATATAGGCCTCTCCTAACTTACGCCACAACATTCGGTCCTTCGCCTTCCTCATCTAATTTATTCCAGCGACTTTATTTAGGTCGTAAACAGTGACTTAGATTCGTACCTCGTTCGTTTACGTATGTTATCATAAATACCCTGTCAATAACTTTATATAACATTGATAGTACGAGAGGTGAATGCCAAAAAATACAGGCATTTAATAAAGGTATTTTTTTTGATATTACGTCATATTAGTATTTGGCGTGCAGGACTTTTATCGGTTACTGACGTCATATATTACAAAGTTATACTGACTGACTAATTGTTATGTGATTATTATATATTCTTCACCTATTATACTAAATTTCAGATCATGCATTCGGTAGCTCGCGCAGATAGAGCACAATTGATGACTTTAACGCGTGACTGACGCGCCTGGTTACAAAATGTTGTATGACTGTTGAACGTAAAATGAATTTTAATGTGCTGCTAGTAAACTCATTTTCAAGTTTTAAAAAGCAGTTTCGCGGTTTATTTAGTTCATTAAAAATTAAAATCCGGGCAAGAGCATGTCGGATCATGTTCAATGTAGGGTTTCGGAGCCGTTACCGTATAAAAAAATCCGATTTGAATAATTGCACCAGCAGAACAGTGTATGTTTATGGCACTTTCGCCCTTTTGTTGAGAAACACAGGTTTTCGGCAATAACTCAATGACGGTATTCCCGATTATATTTTGAATAATTTTTATTTAAAGTATTTGTTAAGCGCTACTTTTGCGATTTTTTTTATATTTTTTGGTCGCACGGTTCAAAAGTAAAGGGGGGGGGGGACACACAATTCATGCAACTTTCTAAGCGACGGAATCCTAGAGAGGAAACTTGAGATTCAAGATGTCAACCCACAACCTCTAGCATAGCAGTCAGGGTCAATAACCACTAGACCAACAGACCAGTCGATTTACCACGTTAATTTACACTCACACAACGCTATCTGATCCCAAACTAAGCAAAGCTTGTACTATGGAAACCAGACAACTGATAAACATACTTATATATTTCTAAATACATACATATTATAGATAAATAACACCCAGACACAGAATAAAGCATCGTGCTCATCACACAAAGTTTTATCCTGGATGGGGATCGAACCCACGACCTTTTGTCGGGAGGAGATAGGTTTTCGTGAACTTTAAAAATATATATTTGAGACCCCTACATCAAGCCTTTCATTTGTTTTCATGTTACACCATACCGTTTTCATAACGGTTTTTCAATTTATTGTTTTGACGCTAAAATGACCTCCATGTTCAAAAGTCAGTCTTCTAATAGGTTTTCTGTAATCTATAGAATAAGACCTATCGTTTGTATTTTTTCCAAAATATTAGGGTCAGTAGCTTCGGAGGTAATTCATGATTTTTTTTTAATAAGTAACTCATAAACTTATTATTTATAATAAAAATCTATCAAACATTATTTTTACAGGGATTAAGAAACTGAAAATAAAATAATTACGGGGGGCGGAGGGAATGGTCTATTTTATTATTATTATTAAAACTTTATGCACAGATTTGTACAGAGGCGGACTTAATGCTAAAGAATTAAGTGTGTAGATCCAGTAAGCTTGTTGACATTACATTATACCATACAAATAAAACTAACAACAGAATAGTACGGCAAATGGATTGTAGACTACATATATATAGAATAAAAGTTAGAAATATCAAACGAGGTGATGAGACTTAGCCTTAGCTTAGGTGGAGAGAGCGTTGCGAGCGCTGCTCGGAGCGGCGGCAACACGAAGCACTCAGTTACGCGGTGGCATTCGATCGAGACGGACGTATTCTTAGGCTATAATTGTCATTTGGTTTCTTAAAAATAAAAGCGGTTCCGTTATTGATACTTCTTTTTTTTATAAAATCAACTCCGCTTGTGGTTTATAAGAATACATACATATACAAGATGTAACAGAAAGGTGTGGTCATATTCAAAGGTTGGTATGTGTCGAGGATACTGAGTGCACATACCTAATTTTATCAAAATCGGAGTACCCTAAAAAAATATTTATTATTTTTTCATTCGTTTATTTATGAGTGAAAAAGTTATTCATTAAAAAAGTATGACTTAAAAAGTTCTATGCCATAAAAACCCAATCGAATGTTATACCAGCAGTGCTATTCCCAAAAAACAATATTTGTAGGCTGTACGCCACGTCGAGTCGTCGACGACATGGCTTTGGTAACGACGTTCCTCTCAGCGCTGTCAAAAATCGAATTCCCAAGTAGCCATGTGCTCGACGACGATCGCCCTTCCGTCGCTGTTTCGTAGACGAGTTAGGGATTGACACATTTTTTTTCACAACATAATCTATTAATCTCGATTATAAGTTTTAAAGGTTTTAAAAATATATTTAAAGTCTACAATTACTTATTTCTAAATATAAAGTAAAATTGTAAACTTATTATCAATAAATTTAATAAAAAAAACATTTAAATATTTATTTTCAAAGGCTAATTCCTCTTTACTCGTATTAACTATTGAAAAGAAAAAACTGAATGTCACTATTTGACAATAAAATTAAATAATGTTATAGATAACACTGGAGGGCGAGTATTTTAATAAGATTTATCATATTTGTTTCATTCCTTGCGTTTATTTCAGTAACAAATATTGTATGTATCGCGATCGTCAAGAAGTTCTCTTCAGAAAGGTTCTGTCTAATCTGCACTACAAATCACAGAAGACAATTTTATAGGGACGAGCTCAAATACCTATTGCAAGCTGTTGAGAACAGGAACTGCTTATCACAACAAACAAGTGTAATAGTGACTGTGTTAAGCGAAAGACTCCTGAATATAGGATCGCCACAACGACCGGACAAGATAAAACAACTTAATTAAATATGAATTAAAATTAATATTTTATATGCAATTGTGTTTATATTTCCATGACATGGACATATTTATGTATAAATGAAAATCTTTATTTGGACTGGGTCAGGGTTTGAATATATGATTTTTTAGGGTACCTACAACGTAGTAGCAATGTGTTGTGAAAATTGCGGCATACTTACATATAGTTATTTTCACAGCTCCGCATTTAGGTAAAGTGGAATATATATTTATGGAAATAAGTGATAGCTGATGCCGATGTACAGAATGTGCGAGCCATTACCAAATAAAACGATCGGAGGAAAGAAAAAATAACAGTAGCAATATTCATATACAACAAGTAGGTTACATAAAAGCAAAACATTAAATCAACTAATTATGTGTGTTTACATATACCTAGTCACCTTGTTCCTAATCATTACATCACTATCACTTCACTATCAGTACATAGTATAAATCAAAATCGCTTCTCGCTGTCTGTCCCGATGTATGCTTATATCTTTGAAACTACGGAACGGATTTTGATGCAATGTCTTTTAATAGATAGAGGAAAAGAGGGAGATTTATATGTATAAAACATGCATAATATAGTAAAGAAACACTGATAATTTTAGAGGTTTCTAAACATACACATAAAATATATAAACATAAACACTTTTCGGGTTTACATTGCAAACCCTGGATAATCCCTACAAGATAGATCAAAATAATGTACTATAGAACACCTTAGAAAGCTCTCCAAAAAAGTCCGCGATGGTATATGTCTATTTCTTAAGGATAACCCACAATAACATTTTTTTACTTTTTTTTTACGAGAAATAGGTAATGACTTTAGACAATACAGCATTAATCTTTATCCAATTGAGTACCTTACATACATTGTGAATTTAATATAGATCAATATGGCTCTTTACAGGTAATTTAAATATTTTCGAAGATATTACAGATTCAAGATGCAGGGACATAGCGGTTGCGGCGGCACCGACCGGGGGGCCGGAGGCGCGTGCCTATAGCGAATAAAGCACTTTATAATTAGCAGTGATCGCACGCGTTTATCGGAGGAAAATAACAGTCTATAGTAATGTTATAAAGAGGAAAGATTATTTTGTATATAATGAAAAAACTCAAAAACTAATGGACTGATTTTAAAAATTCCTTTACAAAGCTGCATTATCGCGAAGTAACATAGACTATTTTTTTTTATCCTTATGAAAACTGCGTTTATGTGGATAATGTTTAGTGGAGAAAAGTCCGTGCGAAGCCGGAGCGGGCCGCTAATCTATCTATATAAATAAAAATCATGCATGTCGGACCGTGCTAAGTGTAGGGTTCCACAGCCTTGAACAATTGCATCAGCAGAAGAGTGTATGTTCATGGCAGATACACCCTTTTGTTGAGAAACGGCAGTTTTTTGTCAATAACTCAATGTTATTATACTCAAAATTATTTTGCATAACATCGGATATACCGTATATCCGATGTTATGCAAAATAATTTTAGTTTAAAGTATTTATTAAAGTAGCGCTGTCTTTGTAATTTATTTCATATTTTTTGGTTATACGGTGACATTATTATATCTTATACCTTTAAACGAGCAATTCTTGTATATATATACCTATATATATAATCTGAATCTCGGCAATGGCTCCAGCGATTTTCATGAAATTTAGTATGCAGGGGCTTTCGGGGGAGATAAATCGATCTAGCTAGGTTTCATTTTTGGAAAACATCGTTTAAAAAAAATAACGAGCGAAGCTCGGTCATCCAGGTACTAGTATATAAACAAAAAAACATTGTAAAACATTGGCAATTTGAAAAGGGGATTTATTTCCAGTAGTTGCGTGAAAGAAGTTCCACAGCGGAACTAGTGGGATTGTAACCAATAGTTCCATTAATTGAACTTAATCTGAATCCCATTAGTTCCGTTAATAAACTACTAACTAAATTTTCCCTGTTTGTGCAACCTTTTTTATTGCTGCTCCACAGCAGCACGTAGTCGTAGCGTGATGTTATATAGCCTATAGCCCTTCTCGATAAATGGTATATCAAACGATAAATTTTTTTAAATTCGAATCCATAGTTCCTGATATACGATAATCTCAAGAACTACTGGTACGAATTGAAAAATTCAAACGAACAAATAAACAAACAAACTCTTTAGTTTTATAATATTAGAATAGATGTCTAAAACCTTTCCAAAATTTTCATCGGACTGACCCACTATGCGGCGTTGCCACGGTGACAAAAAACAATTACGAGTATGTGTTACGCTGTCAAACTAGCGCTCAAGGAGGCTCAAGGCTGGACGGGAGGACGCAGAACTACTCAACGTCGAGCTTGTTGTCATTTTTGACAGATTTGTGTATTCTGAAAAAAAATACAGCGTCGAGCTAGCTTACAGCCTAGCCTACAGCCTCGATTTTGACTGTCAAAATCAAAAGCTATATATTTAGCGCGGACCCGCTGTCAGTATAAGGAAATTACAATTACTGAAGATATTGTGCTTAAATTATAAGTACATAATGGCAATAGCGAAGCCAAAAAACTAATGAAATGTATTTGTTATTCATCATTATAAATTTGGGATAATATATTTTTTTATTTTTTTTATTAATAAGACGACTACGAGCAGTAGACAAGCCCTGTGTCGCGGGGGACTTTACAAACATACAAGTCACGGACAAAAAGTACACCCAGACTCGGAAAGGGTCAAGAGGTCGTGGGAATCAAACCCGACGACCTCTTGCAGTTGGACTTACTGCCACCGCGCCACAGAGGCAGTATTAATCCTGTACCTAACTAGCAAAATAATTATTTATTTTGCGTGTCACTTAATGATTTGTTTTATTTCAATCACCACTGGTTATAAAAGTAACATAATGGTATCCTAAAAGATTTAGGTTGTGGTGACCAATCTCAGCATACAACTAGCCAACTACGCAAAAAACACAAAAGTGTCTGTACAAGCTGTATCTGCACATCTGGGTCTTGCACTCTCTATGGCTTCAATCTCTTTGTTTGATGAAGTGGAAATCCGACACGTCTGAACTGAGATAAATATGACCCTTTAACTTTTGAATCATGTGATCAAAAAATATAAAAAAAATCACAAAAGTAGCGCTTAACAAATACTTTAAACTTATTTCGGACATGATCGGATATACTGTCATTGAGTTATAGCCGAAAAACTGCTTTTCTTCTCTTTTTTGATGCAATTATTCAAGACTGCGGAACCTTGGCTAAGGGCTTGCTCTTGCCCCGTTTTTTTTATTAAATTGTCTATCCTTGAGTAAGTAGGAAATCAAGAAAAATGGTACTTTACGAGGAAATGCATTTTATCAATAATTATTTCTCATTTCTGTGGTTTTGTTGTGAGGAGATTAAATAAACGTTATGCTCTTTAAAAAAGAAAAAACTACCATTTTGGAGTCAAAGTTATGTAGAAATTTAATGTATTAACTTATAGAAATTTATTAGTTGATATTTTCCCTTCGGACCCACGATACCCCTGGCGATACCCCTGGTGGTATCGTGGGTCTTTTAAAATCAAACGATACCCCCAACTAATAGTGTTGTGTGACATTAATTAATAATAGCTTTGTCATCTAGTAAATTTTATATTTACAAAATACAAAAAGAATTATCAAATTGTAGTTTTAGTATTCTTCCAGTTAAATTTCCTATATACAATATTTAAAGTACTGTCCTTTATCTTTTTCTTGACTGCCTCTGTGGCGCGGTGGGAGTGTATCCGACTGCTACGCAAGAGGTCGTGGGTTCGATGCATAGAGGACAAACGTTGATTTTTATTCATATACCTAGATAGATTAGAAACGTGATTACTGATTACATACATATTAGTCACATAGGTTTCAATTTCATTTTTGTTTTATGTAGGTAGGTAACCTATCCTAGTTGTACCTTAAAAAGGTGATATAATCATATATTCAAATGAATTTACAGCTCAAATACAGAATTCCATGTTATGAATACCTATATATAGGTATATAAACACAATTGAATTTTTAAAATAATTTTTTATTCATATTTCATTAAGTTGTTTTTCCAACTTGTTCGGTCGTTGTGACAATCCTTGGGGGAGGCCTTTATTCAGCAGTGGACGTCTTTCAGCTAAAACGAATGAACTAAAGTTATTTTTGTGTCGCTTAACACAGCCACTATTACACATGTTTGTTGTGATAAGTAGGGTGACTACCCTATACGTCTTCAAAACACTATTCATGCTTTTTCATTTTCCAAACGCCCGCTTCTTCTCAATAGGTCGCGATAGGTATTTAAGCTGAGAAAGACACGCTTCCAACTTTGTTTTGCCTATAAAATTGGCTTCTGCAAGCTGCTACCGCCGGCGAGACAAAACCGTTCTGGAGAGAACTTCTTGACGATCGCGATACATACAATATTTGTTATTTAAATGAACGCAAGGAATAAAACAAATATGATAAATCTTAATACAATACTCGGCCTCCAGTGTTATCTATTTATATGACTTTTTAATTGTCAAAGATTGACATTCGGTTTTTTTTATTTTTCTCCATTTACTTTTACTTTAAAAGAGGTTTTGCCTTTCAAAATGAATAATTTAATGTTTTTTTTAATAAATTTGTTGATAATAAGTTTACAATTTTACTTTCTTCTTAGAAATAAGTAATCGTAAACTTTAAATATACTTTTAAAACCTTTAAAACTCATAATCGAGATTAATAGATTATGTTGTGAAAAAAATTGTATCAATCCCTAGCTCGTCTACGAAACAGCGACGAGAGGACGATCGTCGTCGAGCACATGGCTACTTGTGAATAGCGATTTTGACAGCGCTGCGCTGAAGGTCGTTAGCAACGCGGTTTCGTCGACGACTCGACGTGGCGTACAGCCTAGAAATTTAGGTTATGTTCATAGTGTAGCTGATAAACGTTGGTAGTTGATTCTCTGCCGGTGCTGCGGCCAATTATGTACTTATAATGTAGGCACAGTACCTACAACAGTTGTAGTTTCCGCATATTTCCGCGCTAAATATAGTAGCTTTTGAATTTGACAGTTAAAATCGAGGCTGTAAGCTAACTCGACGCTGTAATTTTGATCGGAATACCAAAATCTATAGAAAAATGACAAGAAGCTTAATTTTGCGTAGTTCTGCGCCCTCCCGTCCAGCCTTGAGCGCTAGTTTAACTTATGGGAATACCTAATGAGTTTTTCGTCGCTGTGACAGCGCTGTGGTCGAGGCTGTATGTTTTGTGTTCTTCTACCTGCCATATGCTTATACTGAATTTTGACTAAAAGAATATGTTACGACTATTGTTTTCAAACTTTCACGATTTTTATACATATTAGATATATTTCGGGACGTCGGGTAATTAAAAGGTTCGTACCTTTAAATAATTCACGCGATTAAGTTCCAAAATATATCTAATATGTTAAGACAATGTAATAATAATGCAGCCAGCTATGGCACAGTAGTAGGTGCAATACTGATAACCTACACTATCCGCTGCTGAAATTTGACCACACCTTTCTGTTACATCCTGTATACCTACTTATATTACATACTAGCTGTGCCCGCGACTTCGTTCGCGTGAAAGTCGGGTTTAAATTAAGGTAGTTTATGTTACGAAATAACTTCTGTGTAAATATGTTGGAAACAGTCCTGTCGGGTGAGCCGCGATATGATTCAGCAGCAGCTTCAACACCCAAAAGCTTTGTGAAAATGAATAAGTACCAAACACAGACCCTTTAGGTATTCGTTTACTGTGTTTTTCTGTCATTAATATGTGTTATTTGTGTCTCTTTTCTTTTTGTCTATTGTTATTTTTATTATTTTACTGTTTTATTTATTGCTTTTTTTATCTTCTGCATGACTTTTCCTGTTAAATTATAATAATGTCTATACATGTGTCTTCAGTGTACTAAATAAAAATCGTTCTATTCTATTATTTTATATAGTTAATTTGGTGTGCCGCTTAAGAAGTGGGTTTTCTGTTGTTTTTGTTTCATTCATTCAACGTTATACCTACTTAATACCTAATAATTTTCAATCGAATTTGTACTAACATTTTGGTACTTCCCATTTGATCAGATGTTTATCGTAAACTTGTAAAGCCTAAGTACTTAACTGTGATAGTTTTCTTTATAATTTTAGTATTTATACTACTACCGTGAATTTTTTCACATACCCAACATCAACCATTTAGTTGGCAGGGGAACACTTGACTCTAACAAAAATGTTCACTATAAATCCTAATATTACACAAAGGAATCCTTAAATCTAAAAATAGTCTTCACAAACCCTAAACGCTTTTTAAAAGACCTATCTAATGATACCCCACACGATGGGGTAGGTGAGAAAAAAATCACATCCCCACTTTACATATAAGAGAGTGCCTCTCTTATATATAACTGTTCTTATGAAACTTAAAAATGTTGTGTATAACTCCTTATAGTTTTAGCGTGAAGTTATGTATTCCATGGGTTACAATTAAAGATAATGTCTTGTGGAAAAAAATGTGATAAACCATTATGGTGCGACAAAAAATACGTTGCTACTCGTTCCCCATAGACGTTAGCGTAATGATTCATAGTGTAAATAATGTCCTAAGTATAGTATTTACTATAAAACTGTAAATTTTCATAAAGATCCGTCAAGTAGTTACTGTTTTATAACGAAAAAAATAGCTACAGACATTATCCCTCACTGCTTAGCTCCTATGGGAAAAAGCGTGATAATTTATAGCCTAAATGTTAATCCGCATCTATTAAATTACACGTGCAAAATTTCAACCGAATCCGTCTGGTAGTTTTTGCGTGATTCGTGTTCAAACAAACAGACAGACAGACATTTCTAAAAACGCAGCAAAGTGTTTAAATTCGAACACTAAGTTCGGCCATGTACAGACATGTGAAATTTACAATTTTAATATATGTATAGATATAGATAGATAGCATGATTCAGTATTCAAGCGCGATGGCTTATTATTAGCGTATTTCATGTATAACTTTGGTGTTTATATACCGATTTCTATGATTATTTTTTATGGAATAGTTAATTATGTTAACTTTTTGAATTAGGGATGACTGAGAGTGTTATAAACGTAAGAGTAGACAAATATAATTAGAAAGCTTCGAACTGCTAAGCTATCGGGAGTTACACGCGATATTGTGAGTCAACCATAAAAGATAGACATATGCTGTCGTGGGATATTTTTTATATAATTTTAAGGAGAACATTTCCGTCATACATAATTTCTGTGTAGCTTTAACCATTAAGGTTGCACACGCGACGGAAGCTTAAAAAATGGAGTAACTTCTCCCGTTTTCCCTTCACTGCTCTGCTCCTTTTGATTGTAGCGTGATGAAAAGTATACTATAACCACCTCAGGAGTATGAAAAATAATTGTACCAAGTTTCGTTAAAATCCGTCGAGTAGTTTTTGTTTCTATAACGGTTATACAGACAGACAGACAGACAGACAAAAATTTTACTGATTGCATTTTTGGCATCAGTATCGATCCCTAATCACCCCCTGATAGTTATTTTGGAAATATATTTCATGTACAGAATTGACCTCTCTACAGATTTATTATAAGTATAGAAGATAAGTTTTGTAATTTATAAAAATATAAATTAAATATACATTACATACTAGATATATTTCAGGACTGTCAGTCAACCCGAGACCATGATTGGTGCAATTCGATCAAAACGTCGGGCAAATAAAAGGTTCGTACCTTTAAATAATTCACGCGATTAAGTCCCGAAATATAACTAACATGTATAAAAATCGCGAAACAATACATTACATTTGTATGTTAGAAATGTATTTCTATTTTCATGTTTTTGCATAAACAACTTTAAAAATAACGTTATTGAAATTATGAAATATATTTGATATACTTATAAAAAGCCTTTTCATTTGTTAAGTTACACGATACAGTGTGTGAAACTTTTTTTTTTAATTTTCTTTTCCAAACATGGCTTTCAAGTTCCCAATTCTTCTATTTACGTTAAGCGTCCGTGTTTGGGTCAAAGAAACACATATATGTATGTGTACCAAATTTGAACTTAATCGGTCCAGTAGATGCGGTGCAAGTGGGCTGTGACAGACGGACAGACAGAAACACGCGTGATCCCTTTGGGTTCCGTTTTTTCCTTTTGATGTACGGAACTCTACAAAATTATCTGCCTCTGCGCCCAAACGCTAAGGAATCCAGCTGACTTATGGAAGGGTAGGTATACGACATTAAGAGGTAAGATTTAACTTGTGTTATGGGCAAAAATACTACATAAAGAGATATACTTACAGAGTCGCAAAAATGCTACTTACTAAGAATTTTATTGATGTACCTATTAAGTTATCACTGTTTAGTTGTACGTAGTAATTGTACAACTTCTTAAATTAAGTTATTTTGTTATTACTAGTGGTAGTGACCCTGACTGCTAAGCCGTAGGTCGTGGGTTCGATCCCCAACCAGGATAGGACTTCGTGTGATGAGCACGATGGTTTATTCTGTGTCTGGGTATTATATATCTATAATATGTATTTAGAAATATATAAGTATGCTTATCGGTTGTCTGGCTCCCATAGTACAAGCTCTGCTTAGTTTGGGATCAGATGACGTTGTGTGAGTTGTCCCATGATATTATTATAAATTTTAAAAACTAGGTGTCCTTCTTATTGCTGCCTGTTCCTATGAACCCCCATAAAAGTCTTTTGGATAATGTGGTGGGTATCTATTTACTCTACTAATGTGTCGTAGTATTAAAAAACCGGGCAAGAGCATGTCGGACCATGCTCAGTGTAGGGTTCCGCAGCCAATAATTGCATCAGCAGAAGAGGGTTGAGGGATGTTGATGACACTTACGCCCTTTTGTTGAGAAAAGCAGTTTTTTTGTCTAGAACTGAATGACGGTATATCCGATCATGTCCGAAATAGTTTTAGTTTAAAGTATTTATTGAGCGCTTTGTGATTGTTTTCATATTCTTTGGTCACACAGTTAAAAAGTTAAGAGGGGGGACACAATTTATGCAACTTTTGGAGCGATTATTTCCAAAAATATTCACTCAATCAAAAAAGTTTATTAGAAACCTTAAGTTGTTTTTAAAAGACCTGTCGAATGATGTGCCACACGTAGATGTTAGCCGAAAAAAAAAACAGCTTCTGTTACATGTATGGAATGCCCCCCCTAAAAATATTTATTTTTATTATTTAGCTGCAATTTCATCAATATTCATTGAGTAGTCTCTGAGTAAAATGCCTGTGACATACGGACGGACAGAACCCTAAAAAAATCAGCCCTAATAATATTACTATGCTTGTTTTTTTTTGCTCTCTAGGACAAATACAAAGTAAAACATTGATCAATTAAAACACATATTGATTATATACTCAATTTATTTGACATAATTTTCCAATATTAAATAACAATGTAAAACTTAACATGCCTTATCGTAAATACTAAAAATACAAGATACACCTACAACGCAATAGCATTAAAATTATGGGTTACACTTTTTATTATAAATATGCACAAACGTAAAGTAGGTACACCTATGCAAAATTCAGTTGGTATCTGTACAAAATCGTTGTTGTACTAAAAAAACATCGTTCACTTTTATATAAAGCCTAATAATTCTTATGGCTGTACCAAAATCGGTTCATGCAACAAATATTAGTAAGTTAAAAAAAAACAATTTTTCACATTATTAAAATGTGTTTTGTGACTGCAATCGATAGCAAAATTTAGTAAGAGCCCATGGCCGTTTTTTTATAAGAAAATCTTGCCTTACAAAGTTTTTTTAACTGTAGGTAAAGACTTTAAAATCTATACATTATAAAGTTTGTTTGAACGCGCCAATCTCAGGAACTACTGATCCGAATTAAAAAAATATTTTTCTGTTGGGTAGCCCATTTATCGAGGAAGGCCATATAACATCACGCTACGGCCAATAGGAGCGGACCAGTAATGAAAAATGTTGTAAAAACGGGGAAAATGTACGCATACGAAGTTGCACGGGACAGCTAGTTTATTTATATTTTAACAATGTCATAGATGAAATATTGAATCATGAAGATAGACGATCGGATAGATGTAATAAAGAAGATAGTTTCTGTATTTGAAGTCGATACTATACATTATACGAAGTGTTAAATGCTCTTTGCCATTAATATCTATTTAAAGTCAAAATAATATTATTTATTAAAAGTCGTCTAGACTCCCTAGCGCTTACGATTCGGACAGTTGCAAAAGTCTCTATCCGATGAAGAAATAGAGACTGTTTTATAGAGGAAAGAGTATACTACACTTGAGCATTTACTAGAACGTCGAGCATTCGCTGTTTCAAAATTCACTTGAACTCAATACCGAAGTATTCAGTTCAAGTGAATTTGCAATGCAAAGCATGCCGCTCGATGTTTGGTTAACTTGATTTTAAAAATCAACGAGCGTTTTGGTGTAACGTTTTATCGAGCAAAGGCATGAGCGCGGGTGACGGAAGTGTATACAAGAGAAGAAGAAATATTATATGTAAATGTTCACTCGCCTTACAGCGTTTACCTGTATTGTACCATTCGTAAGAATGTTACATTACATTGTAAAGCTCTAGATAATGCTCAAGTCTTAACGCTAATGAAGTGCTGGACGTCTTCAGTATTCACTTACGTGTAATTTTTATTTATTGTTTTTTTTTTCAATCTGTCTTTCTTTATAGATAACTAGCATATGTGATTGGGTCCCACATTACTAGCAGTCCTACCCCTCTATCTAAGCTAAATAACTTGTCTTATGACTGGGTTCACGTCGGTAGTGTAATGGGTAGGATTTGAAAGCACTACCATTGCGACTTCGATGCCTTAACCATTAGCTACCGCCGCCTCTTATGCCACTCCCAGAAAAAAATCCCCCCTTGTTTAGAGGTCCGTCTGTCCTTTTCGTTACGTATGGACAAAGCTCCAGACTCAAGAGATAGATAGTAGGTACATAACTACAGTAGTCAAGTAGACATTCAACGTGTTGGTCTCCATTTAGATACTAATCCCAATCTAACTTGACGTCGCAGACAATTTAACAGTCGCAGACAATACCTACCTACTTTGACAAGACTTTCTGAAAGCGGGCGTAAATGTGTAACAAATAAGTGAATTGGAAATGGACCATTTTCATACACGAAGGTATACCAATAACAAAAATGATAAAATGGACATACTACCTTATAAGGCAAGAGATACATTACAAAGGTACATTACAAAGCTGAGTTCTCCATGGCTCCAGGTAATTCCCGAGTGCTTAATGAAAATCTATTTCTCATAAACATTCTAGATTTGTAAAACTTGTACAAGACTAATCCAACTAAAATGATCAAAATCAAAGCTACACATGTTTCGGTAAACAAAAATTGATTACTTTCTTTATTATCTGATATCAACTTCTCATGTTCAACGCTCTTAGGAAATGATTCTCTTTGAAAATGACTAAAGGTAAATTTCCTCTCAATTTCACTTAAGATATTTTGCTTTTCATTTACTATAGTCTTTTCTAAATCTTTTCTTACATTATTTATATAAGAGATCATATCAACAGTTTGGTTGAAATTTAGTTTATTTTTGACAACCGGTACGGGAGTAGTTGTTAGTGAAATCTCTGTATAGGCTACTTCTACTGGATTAGGGGTAACTGCTGAAACAGTAGTCTTAACAATAGCTTGTAAAAACTTTTTAAGCATCGTATTGGTGTTGTTATTGATAGTAATGCCTTCAGCTGTCAAGTTTCCCAAAACTGTCAATTTTTCGTTGTAAATATCATTAGAATTTTCTAAAATATTTGTAATATTTTCTAAATGTCGATTATCATTAATATTGTTCTGCGAATTTAGTTTAGTTATATTGAAAAGAATATTCCGTAATGCGTTAAGCATAGCATTATTAGAGTTATCTGTATCAGAATTAGTTGTGAAATCGGTATTATGAGCTCTATTGCAAGCTACACCATTAACATTTTCATTTGTATGTCCATCTTTTTGTATAGCAGTGATTTCAAAAGGGGCGCCACCCTTCTGTAGTTTCACTAGTAGTTGACAAGGCAAAGGATTATTACCTATACTTAATTTTGATAAACTTGTGCCAACAAATTCTTCAACATTAACATAGTCAATTTCGTTAAAGTCTACAATTAACCGCGTTAAACTTTTTAATTCATAAAATCTTTCACTTTGTAACTCTTTAATTCTATTGTATGACAAATCAAGAACGGTTAAGTAGTTCAATCCACGAAATATTCCATAACTGACCGACATTAAACTATTATGAGAAATATTAAGGGAATCCAAGTTAGGATTATCTTTAAATACACCGGGCTGGATATGCGAAATATTGTTGAAACTTAAATTTATAAACCGTATTGCATGAATGCCACTAAAATCACCAATTTGCAATTTTGGTACATTATTGTAACTTAAGTCTAAAGAGTCTAAACGAGTCATTCCATTAATATTCAACTGACTGATATTCCGAATCCTTGCATTTGTCATTACTAGATTGGAAATTTGGATGTCTTCCACAATATTCGCAAAGCTTATAGTAGTATTTATACCCGACAAAATTAAGGTATCCAAATTTTTTGCCTTCTCTAATAGCGATATAGAAAATTTGAGTTTTGGATTGTAAGACAGATCTAGATATCGTATATCATCGAGACTGTTAAACGATTTGTTATGTATATTTTCTATTAGATTATGAGATACAGTTATTTTGGTCAAACGAGCTAGGTTGTAGAACGATGCAGACGATATAGTTTTTATTAAATTATTATTTAGCAAAACCATTGAAAGTGAAATCAATTGAGTCGTATTGACAAAAAAGTCTTCCAACTTGTTGTGAGATAGGTCTATTATTTCAATGTATCCCGTACGATCAAATACGTTGTATTGTAAATCATTTATTTCACAATAAGAAAAGTTTAGTTTTTTTAATTCATTCATGTTACTGAATGAGGCATTTTGTATAACTGTCAGCATACTATGGGAAATATCAAGGCTAGGTAATAGTACCAAACCGTCAAATGTAGCCGTTTCTAACGTTCCAAGTATAGGATTACTGTTCAACTCTAAATTGATTAAATTCTTTAAAGAGCGAAATGAATTTTGTTCTAAATGAGTTATTTGATTTTCTGAAATATCCAAATATTCAAGATTATTTAAATTTTGTAGGTGTTCATGTTTAATTTCAGACAAACGATTATTTTTTAATAACAAAGTTTGAAGATTGGTTAAATCTTCTTTGTCGAAGTTTATGTTTGTTAATTGATTATTAGATAAGTCCAATTGCTGCAGTTTTGTCAGAGTTTTAAAACACATATTAGATAATGTTTTAATACTATTTGATCTAAGAATTAAAGTATCCAATCGAATAAGATCGAAAAAAGAAAAATCTTTCACTTCTGTCAGAAATTGATAGCTAAGATCTAATGTTGTTACATTGATACCCTCAAACATTCCTTGAACGAGTTCGCCGGTTAGTTTATTGCCACTTATTGAAAACTCGTAAATTGTATTATTTTTAAATAAGCCTAAAGGTAAACATTTAATACTATTTCTCGATAGATCAATGTGGTTTAGAGACTGTAAGCTAGAAAATGTATTCGTATCATTGACATCCAACAAATTATTGCTTAGATTTAAACTTACCAATAAAATCATCGTACTGAACATATTGTAATTAATTGTTTTAATCATATTTGAGCTTAAATCGAGTTTTTCAAGTTTAACTAAATGTTTGAAATCATTGTCATTCAGACCATTAATTTTGTTCCCACTGAGATTAAGAATTCTGAGTTCACTAAATCTAAATAGAGACGTATTAATATCTTCCAGCCTGTTATTAGATAAGTTGAGATTTGTTAACTTTTTTATACCTTCGAAAGTAAATTGACTCAATCTATCAATATAGTTATAAGACAAATCTAGTTTTTGTAGATTATCTAATGAATCAAAAACTGCATCGGGAACTTTCACAAGATAATTGTGGGATAAATCAATAACTATAAGTTTATTGTAAGGAAGTTCGTCGCCGTCTACTTGTATATCATTTATCATATTGTAAGACAAATATATTTCAGTCAGCATACTCAACTCATTACTATTCGACAAAACAGCTTTAGTGAGCTGATTGTTTGACATATTTAGTATTACCAGATTCTGCATAGTTTTTATAGTTGGGGCTTGGTCGTAACCATTTTGACTTAAGTCAAGACTATGAATAATGTTAAGAATTGGATTCGGTCCCCAGTTTAATATAACAGGTACTGGTATATTGATGTCTGAATGTGTTTGTCGAAATACTAGATCTACCTGGTTTATTAAATAACCTCCATATTGAACAAATTGGCAGTTTGAATCTTCCATACTGTTGTGATTGTAGTCTCGTCTGAATCTGCCCCATCCTATATCATTATCGATTTCGTTCACACAGGTGATTTTATAAGAGCAGGTGCTTTCATTCTCTACTACGCATCCCTTTGTAGAACTTGCTGATATTGCATAGAGAGTTACGTCTAAAAATTTAAAAAAAAACACATTAATATGATAGATAAAGGCACTTCCTTTACCGCCATTTTTCGTATATCAAACTAATATGAGTTATGTGTTGTTTGAGTGTGTCATGGGCATGCCCAGGTTCGTTTTTTTTGGCGAGGTTATATTTTGATTCAACGCTGGCAAGTGCGAGTCACTTGCACAACTATTCATTCCCAAAACAGGGCAATAGATTCCACATCGGCCAAGTGCGTTCAGGTGTAATTCAACATCAACAATTTTACAAAAACGAAGTTAAAGACTTTGCAGACATAGAACAAACAATCGTGCTCAACACACATACATGTTTGTTTGTTTGTTTGTCTGTAAAAAAAACCAAACACACATACCTAGTAGGAATCGAACCCACGGCCTCTCGGCTTAGCAGTCAGGTCACTAACCACTAGACCAAGAGGCCAGTCCAAAGTATTATTATTTATTGAAGTGCCCTATCTAGGGCGATTTCAAGGCACAGTGCTACGGCACTTTCACTAGTTCCAATTAAGGCGCCTTATGCCTAGTTCCTAGGATAGTAATTTATTGAAGTGGCGAGTAAATCGATAAATTACTCTTAGTGACAAAAGCCGACATACACAATGAAAACAAAAACTTGCGAAAAATACTTACATGTATAAAATATTCGAAAATCCATGGCTGTCTTATATACCTGAACAAAGGAAAATGCGAGTCTGATTAGGTAGGTACAATTGGACGCATATATCGATAATCACAGGCGTATCCAAGATCATTTTTGGGGCGTGGGGATTTTCATAATTTCAGAGGGGGTTTAAGGCGGTACTATTGTTTAAACAACAATAGTACCGCCTAGCCAAATGTATACTGTTTTTTTTGCAATTTCGGGCGGGAAATTCCCAAATCATCTCATGGGTACACACCCCTTTAATTCGATAATATCGTCCGAATATCCAAACGATACCTATAGTCGCGGTCGAAAGTATTTCTGTTTCTAAAGGGGCGTCTGAACGGGCCATTTTTTACGGCAATTTGGCAGTACTCTTCAATATTGATTTGTTGCCGGACGTTCGCTGAGCGATCGATTTTCCGTAATGTGGCCCGGCCAATTTTGTTGTTGTTTAGTCACTCTTTATTTTATTGTTGCCGGGTTGTGTAGCCCGTTTAGGAGACTGAATCATGCGCCATACAATTGCAAACATATTGCCATTATTGGCCGAGCAATTAGTTGCCAACAGTGCCGCCACAAATTGCCGTAATAAATGGCTCGTTTAGACGCCCCTTACTATGCATATGGACGTATTTTTTTTTTTTTGTATACTAATTGTTGAACCCTTATTGGATTTGTCATTCCATTACATTACAAGACTAATAAATAGTATGATTTTAACTTAATCTGCCATGTTAATTCCTAGTTAATAAAGTCGTTCATTCACAATATTAGTATGAAAGTTTTTATTTATTTATTTTTGTAATTACACATTCATTTATATATTTAATGATATTATGACTAACAAGCATTTTAAACATATTCTACAAATTGAACAGTTAATACATCATTATAAATAACTATTGTAAAAGTGAATTTATATTTTAATTTAATGATGACAATGGACTCTTAAAATTGAGTGGCGTTTGAATATTCGGCGTATTCACATCTAAATATTTAAACGTAGATACATTTAAATATTTAGATGCGAATACGAATATATAAAAATATATTTACCCGATTCAATCACTCTGCTTCAATCGTGGCAACGTGAACAAGTGGTGTAATTTGATCGAAACGTTGGGTAAACAAACGATTTTGTAGGTACCTATTTTGAAATATTTATTTAATTGATTAATAAAATATTTAATTGATTAAATCCCGGAATTTTAAGTTTCTGGTGGAGATAGCTTAAAACTTTTGAAACAAAACAAGTACTAAGTACATTTGTTTTGTTCCAATATAATAAATAAATACTTGCATAATAGACATAAAATAGTTCAGTTATGGCTTTCAAATGATCTTAATTTTATGTTGTTTTAAAAGGCCAAATATTATTAACGCCGGGTTTCTGTTAAGTTTGTCAAAGCAAAAATCAACTCGTCTTGATCACATTGACAACAAATCAAATCATCAACGATACAAAATAACCAGTCCAGTGAAACCTATTGTTCTAATGTACAAAAATATAACAATACATGTAACAGCTGAGTAGTGGATTTTTCCTCGCATCGATAAACCTCACAGGAACTAGGCGTGTGCTATGTAAATAAATGATGTATATTGATTTCTTTTAAAAACATACATGATGTGCATAGTACATGCTAGGTACCTATTAGGTATGTCGCCATATACCTATATAGCACCTGGCATAATGCCAACAAAAAAATCTAAATGAACGAAACGCTTAAAGAAACAAAACAACACTGATTTTTATGACAATTAGGCTAGATAATTGTATAGTAGGTACATACCTTTATTTTGTTATAAAAATATTCACAGCAACAAAATATTCCTTTACAAAAACAATATCAATTTGACGTGTTGTCGAATGTGACTGTACTCTTATTACATTATGAATTGAATGTGCAAACTGCGCAATACAAATTAGGGTTCAATACTTGCGAAACATAATTATAAAAGGATCCCCTTGAGTCGCATACATTTTAAATCCATACTACGAAGCGGCGGTAGCCTAATGGCATGGATCTCGCTATCGTGAGGTCGCGGGTTCGAATCCTACCCATTATACTACCGACGTGAACCCACTCCTAACACAAGCCTTTGAGCTTAGCTGGAGGGGTTAACAAGATTGCTAGCAATGTGGTACTTAATCGCACATTATTATCGCGGGTATAAGCGAGAGCGGCGTTGACAACTTAGAACATAGACGTAACCACGATCAAAATGAAGTCAAGAAGGTAACTAAATCAATTTTTAATGACTGTCCGAATCCAAATAAAATAATTAGGTTGGGTAAATACTCTCCAGGGAAAGATCGCTTGCTTAAAATATGTTTTGATAATGTCGAAAGTGCAAAACATTTACTACGAAATCAATCGAAAAACCTTGGAAACATACGGTTATATTCAGACCAGACACCTGCGCAAAGGACTTACATGCAACAACTTAAAGATGAGTTAGCCCGTCGTGAAAAGAACGGAGAGACAGACTTAACAATAAAATATATTAGAGACATACCTAAGATTATAAAAAAACAACCAAAAAACGACAATCAGCGACAGCTTCGGGCAGATCAATAAATAGTCTGCAAAATTGCTGCTCCGTATCTCATAGCTATGATGTTCTACCCCATCAAAAATCATCTTTAAACTTCTTTTATGCCAATGTACGCAGCATATGTAAACCAGGAAAATTTGATGAACTGAAGGGTATCCTCAAGTCAATAAATTGTGTAACGCACGTAATCATATTGACAGAAACTTGGTTAAAAAATGAGATTGATGCTAGATCGTTTAATATACCAAACTATACACATGTATATAACTATCGATCGGATAAAAGGGGTGGTGGTGTCTCAATATTTGTGCATAACAGCCTTCAATTTGACGTATCAGAAGATATTTGCGAAAATAATATACATTATCTATGGATCTACTTAAGCAAATTTTCTATCAATCTTGGCGCTATTTATAACCCTGGCAGAATCAATTTAAATGCCTTTTTCGATAAATACTCCGCACAATTGGAAGATAAGAAACGAGGCATTGTTTTTGGAGACTTCAATATAGACCTTTTGAATGAAACCTGTAACACTTCTAACTATAAAGATATATTGGAATCCGCTGGGTATGACATACTCAACAAAATAGAAATGGACTACTGCACACGAGAGACAAAGACAACAAAAACGATATTAGACCATATATGCTCAAATCTTCACAATGAATACTTTCACCTCACAATTATTGATTCACCTTTATCTGACCATAAACAAATGTACCTAGAACTAATCAATCACAAACACAATCCCTTACAACGAACTACATATGAAGCTATAGACTATTCATCGCTGTACAAAAGTATAAAAGGACATACATTCACAAATGAAGAGCACAATTACATCACTTTAGAATGTTACCTGCTGGAACAAATAAAACAACACAAAACCAGAAAAGTAAAGATTTTGAACCTACCACAGAAAGATTGGATAAATAAGAATATAACGGAAGGAATTTATAGGAGAAACATGTTATGGAAACAGCTGAAAGAAAAACCAACGGACGAAGACTTAAATCGAAACTATATAGAAGAAAGAAATAATTTACACAAACTAATTAAAACTACTAAACAAGACTTTTATCATAATTCTTTTAAAAATTGTAACAATGACTCAAAAAAGCTCTGGAAATTAATCAACAAATTAGCTAACAATAAAATCAAACCAGACATGCACCCTCCAAAACTTGTTATCCTTGACAAAACTATAAACGATGGCTATGATATATGTGAGCAATTCAATATATTTTTCTCGGCTATTGGCACACAACTAGCAAATAATATACCTAAAGATCACACGGACAAAGTGATGTACACAATGACATATATAGACGGAGACCCGCCACACACAACCACTCATTTCGAGCCATGCACAGTCAACGAAATTAATAACATTATAAAAGGATTAGACAAAAACTGTAGCACTGGTATCGATGGTATCAACACTAAATCAATTGTTTGTATAAGTGAATTAATCGTAGAAAATCTAACTGACTGTATAAATAAATGTATGACCACTGGCACTTTCCCAGACAGTCTAAAAATAGCAAAAATTAGCCCAATATACAAATCTGGATTAAAATCAGACCCTGGCAATCATCGCCCTATTTCAGTCTTACCAGTGATGTCAAAGATTTTTGAAAAGGTATTACACAAACGCCTAACCAGGCATCTAGACAAATTAAATTTCCTATCGGCACAACAATATGGCTTTCGCCAAAAATCAAGCACCCTTTCAGCTGTAATTGACTTAGTAACCAAAATTAGCACAGAAATAGATAAAAGAAACGTTTGCTTAGGGATATTTATTGATCTCAAAAAGGCGTTTGATACCGTCAGTCACTCTCTACTTCTAGCAAAATTAAAAAATCTAGGCTTATTAGGACTAGCACACAGTATTTTGGAATCATATTTGAAAAACCGAACACAAGTTGTTAAAATAGGCAAAGAGTACACAAGTACGCCTCAATTCATAACCTGTGGAATACCACAAGGCTCAATTATTGGCCCGTTGTTATTTTTGATATATATTAATAACATAACTAACATTAATCTAACTGGTCAAATTACATTATATGCAGACGATACTTGTCTTTTTTACTTCGGAAATAATCTGACATTATTAATTGAACAAGCTCAGCTGGATCTAAACCAATTTAGTACTTGGTGTCAGTGCAACCTACTTACCATAAATGAAAAAAAAACATCATACATGATATTTACAACAAAAAACAAAAAAATACCTAACGATTTGTCATTATATATCAATAGTGAAAAACTGCACAGATCTCACAAGGAAAAGTATCTTGGTTTAATATTAGACGACAAACTCACATGGAAACCACACATTGAACATGTCAGAAACAAAATCACACAACTTACAGGTGCGTTTCGTAGAACAGCTTCATGTACACTGAGCAAAACGCGATTAATGCTATATAATGCGCTTGTCAAATCTAACCTAACATATCTGATTGAAATCTGGGGCTCAGCAGCAAAAAGCAATATAATGCCTTTGCAGCGCGCACAGAACAAAGTGATAAAAGTATTATTTAATTACCCTAAACTAACCCACACACCTACTTTGTATAAAAAAACTAAAATTTATAACCTAAGACAAATGTATACAGAAAATATATGTACTTTAATAAAAAAAATGTTATGCGGTGAAGTCCATACCCAAACTTCTCTCACCAAGAGAGAATACAAACATAATTTAAGAAACACAAACAAACTAACGCTCACAACACCAAGAACCGAACATGGCAAAAGATCCATGCTATACAACGGGATTAAATTGTATAACAATCTACCAAAAAATGTGAAGGACAGTGAAAGTATGACTTCCTTCAAGAAGAACATAAAAGAATATATAAGTGAAAGTATATACTAAGTTAACTATTACTTATGAACAAAAACTCTTAAAAAAATAAAAAATACGAAAGTAACGATACACAAATTTATCTACTTGTATTTTCGTAAATCCATGAAATATAGGTAAATATAAATAATATACTAAAACACATACCTATTATTAACTAAAACAGAAACCCAATAATAAATATATTTACTTAACTAAAGCATCACTTGCCACAATCTATCATTTCACACATAAAAGCTAAGTCCGTGCAAAAATAGTTTCGGTTAATTGCAACAGTATCATAGGCCTTAGTAAACACCTTTTGTTCGAGCGGACACCGACGCGTCGTCGATGCACTCACTATGAATATTTTTTTGCAAACACCTACATTTACCAAAAAATTAAAAAATGCAAACTACTATTAGAAACTAAACGTTTGCGATTACTTTTTTGAGTTATTGACTTAAACATATATACGGTCGAACGAATGTCTTTTTATTTTACATAGTTTTATATTATTTATGCATGCTCAATAAGTGGACTGTAATGTTCTTTGAGTAATAAAGATCTTTAAACCTACATTGATAGTTATCATTAAAAAAAATATATATTATAAAACTGAAGAGTTTGTTTGTTTGACGGCGGTAATCTCAGGAACCCAACAGAAAAATATCTTTTCAATTCGGAACCTATTGTTCCGAAAAAAATATTTTTCTGTTGGGTTGCCCATTTAACGAGGAAGGCTATAAGCTATATTTTGGCAGAGACGACAAGAATGTGTGGAAATTTGTCCCCTCAGTGGGTAAAATGTAGGTTGCCAATTTATATGTAATTCTGTCATATTTGAAGTTACATCTGTAAAACTTGTATTTAGCTTTTTGGTTTTAAATAAATACGCCAAAAAAAAGCATGTGTTTTGGCGTTGTAGGCAAATCAACCCTAAGAACAGCAGCTATGAAACACACACTCATGAGGATTATAGAAACGGTATTAAAAGAGCAAAGCCTGAGTGGCGGCACTATGGTGACGATGTTTCACTTTTAGATTGCTTAATTTGGTCAGAGAAAGTGGAACCCCTAGAGGCCACGTAGACCCTCAAATCCCTTGTGCCTGATAGAAAACCAGTAGAACTTTGTATGTTCAGGAGTGAGATTATCATTTTGAAGGTGTTAAACTTCGTTAAAAACTGCTAGTGTCATTGTGCCGAGTCTGCTCGAAACACTTGCTGTTGAACTTTGCCTCAAGGATTGTAGTAAATTCGAGAGGTCACACTGTAGCCATTATTTTTCGTCTTATTTTGATTTTAAAGTGGACATAGATCAGTGTATGAAGTCCTTATATTTTAACCTAACACTTATTAGAGTAAAACCTATATAAAAGTGAACGAAATAGCAGGTAAGATTAAAGGTCCATTTCCGTGCATCGCGGCCGATCGCGGCCGCGCCTGACCGACGAAGTGCGGCAGACGCGCGCGGCTGCGACGCACAAAAATGAACCTTTAGCGTGAGACCTGAGTGGCATCTTGCTTCAATCAATGGATTCGGAAATTGAATTGACATTGTATAAGCCCGAACTATGGGAAAACAGTTTTGAGGCCCCGCGGTGATAAAATCATTGCCTTTGAAATCATGGGTAAGCTGGTCGTTTTTGGCCGGTATCTCCGTGATACCCTAATTCACATTTTGCATTAAGTAGACAGTTACAAAAATATATCCACCTTATTGAACGCCTTACAGAAATCAGTATAAACACAGTCCATTTGAAAACGATCGTCCATATTTTCAAATAGGTAATTAGAGTACAGTATTAGGTTACTTACCGTAAAACGACCTTGAACAAAGCCGTGTTGTTCGGTGATCACAATTCTAATCAAAACTGGATAAACAGCACCATGTACCAACCGTTGAAGAACCTTCGACAGAGTCGATAACAGGGATATAGGCCGATAATTTGTAACGTCGCTTTTAGTGCCTCCTTTTAAGACGAGTGTAATTTTAGCCGGCTACTACTCCAATCATTTTACATATTAGTGGCAACACCTAACCGCAGCGCTGATATTCAAACAATTTTTATTCTTCAATAATGTGCAGTGCATGCGATTTACAAACTAGGTGCACGAGTTTCCCTTAGAGAAAAGTTTAAAGATATAGGTATTAAGACAGTTACATCTCAGTATATATTTGCAAACATTATGTTTGATAAACAAAATATGCCTTTATATCACAAAAATAGTGACGTTCACCCGGTGAACACGAGAAATTAGTAGGTCAATATCATAGGCTACATAAAACTCATAATTAATTTATGGGTCTTTCTGTTAGAGTATTTAACAAGATACCAGCTAGTATTATGAGTCTATGAGTGATTAAGTTCAAAAATGTAGTCAAAAATCATCTTATACGTAGAGGTTATTATACAGTGGATTAATATTTAAATGATAAAGAAAAATGGATCTAGTTGCTTGCTCCTTGTTACTTTAATATGCTTGGGTGAATTTTGTTGTCACTTTGATTTCATTTTCACATTGATAAAGAGCATGATTTGACTTTTATAAGTAAAGATTCTGCCTGACGAATAAAGGCCATTCTTTTCTTCCTTTTGATGTCAAAATTAATATTTTATATTTAATCATTTGTTACAAGTATTTTGGCCAATATTTAAGCACATATAGTTTTTATCTTTATTGTAAGTAGATGCTCCGACTGAGATAACAAAAACGAATGCTATTGAGTTTATTTATAAGTTGTCAAATGCTATTTTATGAGAGTCTGTTATAATGCAATTATAAGAATGTTATTAGGACAAATATGCTTATAATTTTTGCTTATAAAGACTACTTTGCTTGTTGGGTGGTTTATAAACAGACTAAAGTTGTAAACATTGGCAATTTGAAAAGAGTGGCCGCGAGTTTGAGAGAAATAGAAATGGTCCTATATAAATTTCTTGAAAATCTGATAATGACTTTCGGAGACAGACAACGAAACTCCTCAATAAATGTCAGCGAATCAACTGTGAGTGAAGTGTGTGTGAGTAAAAACAGAAACAGACAGATGTAGAATCATGATTTCACAAGTGTAACATTTTGTTTCGTAAGGGAATGAAAATTTTTGAATTTGAATTGAATTAATATAATAAGTAGGTACGGAACCCACATATTGATAATTTAAACGCTCTTACCAGTTTTATCAACAAGCTGACAGGACGTAACTTCATTTATCGCTTCTCTTTTACACACAAACAAGAGTGCATTATTGTGTATATAAGTAGAAATAAATATTATGTTAAGTATTGACTTGCGTACTTATAACTACTTTACATTTAATTGTTCGGGAATCTAGAATTTAGCTAAAGGTAGTCAACCTAGGCCATTACTATTGATTTATGAAAAGTTTATTTTTTTCTGTGATTCCAGTATAGTCCGAGGATTTGGAGATCTATTTTAACACGCCTTTATTATTTTCACCTGTACCTACGTATTTAAAGCGGACCTTACACGGTCAATATTAATGTGTTAATAATCGATAATGATTAATATATTGTATGTGTAAAGAGTATATTGATCAGTATTACCGAGTTTTTTGAGAACATATTATATTGACTCAACAGTACTGATCGCGTAAGTTAGGCTTAACACAAACATAAAACGTCGGGTTAAGTTAAAACTTGGCAAACTTATGAAAGAGCGTTTTTTTTATTTAAAGATAACTAGCTATGTGGGATTGTGGTCCCCACATTACTTGCAATCCTGTTAACCCCTCTAGTTAAGCTCAATGGCTTGTGTTAGGAGTGGGTTCACGTCGGTAGTATAATGGGCAGGATAAACCTTTCGATTGCGAGCCTGCCTTAGCCACTAGGCGTTTCAACAGCAAACATTATAAATAAAAACCAAATAAAATATATTATATTGTAGAGGCCTTGAACGTGGCTACCTCAACTGCATTGTGTGCGGCAGTTATCAAGTCCTCCGTGTACAGGTGGTCGACACAAAACACGATGTAAGGTGGGCCAATGTCTGTATTGCACCGCATTAACAGCTCAGATAGATAGATAAAAAAAAACTTTATTAAAAACCATACGTACATTTTAGCATAACTCCACAAAACCAAATAATCGGTTTGTTTGTGGAAATACATTGCACTCAGGTTACCTACTTACAAAATTTCTTAGGCATAATATAGTAACTATGTGGTTTTACAATTGAGTATTTGAATGTCAAGTCAAATTAGTATCTTTTTATAAAATGTCAAAACGAATCGTTCTGTAGAGATTTGTATGCAATTTAACATTGTGACGTCATTATGTACTGGCTTCAAATCATTTACTTTTAGTATTTATTTTGATGATTATAAATACTAAAACATATTAAATTATGCTCGAATATATATTTTTAAGATATAATTAAGTACGATACATACAGGTTGGCTGCACATTTAACAAATAGGTATATACATTAGTCGTTCACGTTAGATGTGTCTAGCAAATACATCTTATAACATTTAGAAAAAATATTTTTGTTTTTCTCTTAACTCTTGTGGCATTTCGTTATATAACTAAGGAAGTCTACGTCTAAGGGTTTTTCTACCAAAGTAATCGCCACCTCAGCATGTTTTCTTTGCTCCGGACGACCTAAGTCCGAAGTCTATTTAAAGACTTCCAAGTCGGCCATGGCAATTCATGTCCAAGAGGAGGTCCCACTAACGGGATTTGTAGGAGTACTTCGTCTCGCCACAAATTTCATCTCGCCGTTGATGATAAAGAGCGATGATAACACAATGAAATAAAATGAAACCTAAAATAATTAAAGTTCTTCGTTTGGTCTTCTATTGAAGGCTAATTTTTTAGTTTAATTTAACTAATATTTTATTTAATTAGGTCAGAATATAAGCTGTGTCAACCGCAACCGCACTATTGCCGGGCTATTATCGATTTCATAAATTCTACAATGACTCTACTTTTGTAAATAACAATAAATCGGTAATATGTTAGTAAGGACGTAACTCGAAAACAGATGGACACCAATCCGGCTATTTTTTGAAAACTAAAAACCCTAAAACTATGAAAAGCCCTTTTTATTCCCATTACAACTGAAAGATGAAACGAGAGTCCCAAATTTTAATAAAACTCAAACCTAAGGGAAGCTGTGGGAGAAGCTAGTCAATACATATATCAAAATGAATGTTTGTCTGTATGTCCTTTAAGTTTTTCGAAACCATTGATCAGATTGTGATAAAACTTTGGTAGAGTGTGCTGGAGGCACCCACGAAGGTTGCTGGCCCAAAAAGCCATAGCGAAGCGTGGCCGGGTTCAGTTATTTCTTAATAAAAGGCTTGTTAATATTAGGCCGTATGGTACCGGCTCAAGATAGATGGATCTTAGTGCCACCCAATTACCGTGGGTGTCTGCCCTTAGTCACTAAAGGATTTCACACCGGAGAACGGGCAGCAGCGTCCTCTGCGTACTTTTAAAGCTTTACTGCGATCGCCAACCCGCTTGCTATTATGTAAATAGGTTCAACTGAGGAAACCTGTGCCTAGCAGTGGGACATCATATGGGTTGCTACGTGTAATATACAATGTTATTTTTTATATAGCGGAAGCTCAGACACCCCAAAAAGATTATTACTTCAATAAAATAATATATAATAATTGTACATTATTAACAACTAGTTTCCGCCAGCGGCTTCGCCCGCGTTAAGTTTGGACTGCCATTTCACCACTTTAAAGATTTCATTTAGGCTTTATAGTGGATGCCTACATCATAACAACTATCTGTGTACACAAATTTTAATGCAATCCATTCAGAAGTGTGAGCTGTGTGTTGATATACTCTTAAATACACAACAAGATCCTCGCAACTTCGTCGCGTCACATGAGAGGGCTAGAGAGAGTGGGCACCTAAAATACCATCCTAAAGGAGCTGAAACTTTCGTTGTTTTATCCACAAACCACTTGAGAACAATTGAACAAAATTTGAAAACATTTTGTACCTACAATGCTAATTTAAAATTACGCGAAAGAAACCAGGGGAAACATTGTTTGAATTATTAACGTTAAAAGTAACATGGGCTATTTTAGAATACACCTGTGTGATCGTGATTTAGGATCACTATGATCGGTGAGTATAATAATTTCCAGTCGACGAAAGTTAAGTCATTGCAATGGGCACAAATATAGATTCAAAGCCACTGTCGTTGCAGGCACAGGAACTCATTGAATACCAGATTTAACATAATATTATACAATAGATGCATCTTTGATCAGCAACTGGATATCTCCAGTCATAATAAATTTAATTTTTTCTTGACTGTATTGTTAAATCGATTGTATATTTGTACATTCCGTTTATAGAACTTTCATAAAAAAAGCTTTATTTAAATTATATTTACTTAGTACATTTTTATGTGACTGATGAATAGTACATTTGTGAGATATGCTTTAACTTAGCCATGCAAGCTGTGAATTGGGACCTAAGTGGAGTCTGTGCAAGCCCCTCTCATTGTAAAGTATAGTATATTTGCTTTCTATTTTTTCTTAATCTAAACCAGTCCATGTCACATAATTCAGAGACAGGGACAACCTCGGCAGGGTCGGCAGGTATACTATGAAAATATTTTATGATTTATTATGGTCTTTAAAAATACACGAATAAGTAATCTGTTGTGTGATTTTACAGATACCACTAACTGATTGTTTAATGTCATGCCTGTTTTATGCATGTTAGAGAACATGTAATTCTTCACCGGACACTTGATAAAGATCAAACAAATATTGTTGCTAATACTGAGTCACAAGAGCCGGAGAGTGACTTGCGTCACAATTTTGATGCTAGTCAACTTGCCAATGCCAGACAGAGTGCCATTATTAAGTTTAATGTTAAAATAAATCAAACTGCAATTTGAAAAATCTGCTATTTAATTTGAGTGCAAAATAAAATCAGTTCCTCTTTTTTTCTATGCTCTGAATTTTAATTTACATATCAATGTGTATATCATAACTACGCACTACGGAAAATGCCTAGCTCAACATTCAACACTGAACCTGCTGTAAATACTAGTACCTGTGTAATGTATCACACTGATACTAGTATTTATATATATGTAGATATTATGTACCTAGTAATCCCAATCGTAACCGAGACATAATCTCTTCTTATTCTTCTTATATAAAGACGACTCCCGCAGTAGAGTACAAGCCCTGTGTTGCGGGGGACTTTACAAACATACAAGTCACGGACACAAAGTACACTCAGACCCGGAACAACAATTTGTGGATCACACAAAGTGGTGTCCCGTGTGGGAATCGAACCCACGACCTCTTGCGTAGCAGTCGGACACACTCCCACCGCGCCACAGATGCTTAGTGTTATTTACCAGTTTCCGTATGGGTAGGTAATGCTTAAATGGCTAATAGATATCTACTTAAGCGCTTATCACACTACACTGTATTAAGACAGTCTAAAGGGGCGTCTAAACGAGCCATGGTTTACGGCAACTTGTGGCGGCAATGTTGTGGCCGGCAACATAACAGTAATGTCCCGGCCATATAGGAAAACATATTTTGTATGGTCACCTATGGCCAATATTGATATGTACTAATTAGTAGCCCACTTAATTGTCATTAAAGCTATCACAGGTTATGGCCCACGTATAGCAATTGTTGCTGGGCTGTGTAGCTCGTTTATGAGACTGGATCATGCGCCAAACTATTGCAGACATATTGCCATTATTGGCCGAGCAATTAATTGCCAATAGTGCCGCCACAAATTGCCGTAAAACATGGCCCGTTTAGACGTCCCTTAAGTCTAATAATTCGACATATATTGCTAGCTGGAGTCATAGATTAGTATGTATATATCTGATGTTAGAGTAAGGGTTTAGGGGAGGTTCAGTAGAGCCTCTAGACGTGTTGGTCTCGGCATGAATTTACACACAACACGTTATTCCGTGACCAATTTACCGAGGACCGGATGTTGTGGCGCAAATTATGAGAGGCCTATGTCCAGCAGTGGACCGATAGAGTCTGATTGATTGATTGAATATTACACAGATATACATAAGGAGTTATTGGGTTGAAGTATCATTATGCCAGCAATGTATATTGATTAAGCCTGTCTAAATTGAGTATATTTTATTTATCGCATTAATATCGCTTCTATTCTATATTACGTAGGTACCTAAAAGTTCTCATTGAATTTATGCAATTATATAATTCGATGGGTTGTTTGACAGTTAGCCTTCAAAATGTTTTAATGTATCATATCAACCCATATGATGGCCCACTGCTGGGCCGGGTCTCCCCGGTAGATCCTGGGGGTAATTGCCATAATCGCCACGCTTGGCGAGCGGGTTGGCGATCGCAGTAAGGCTTTAAGTACGCAGAGGACGCTGCTGCCCGTCCTCCGGAGTGAAATTTTTGAAATTTTAATGTATACCTATCTTAAATATGAATTTGCATACAACACCTCATGCCTTGACTGCCTCTATGGCGCGGTAGAAGTGTATCCGACTACTACGCAAGAGGTCGTGGGTTCGATCCTCACCAAGGATAAAACTTTGTGTGATGAGCACGATGGTTTATTCTGTGTCTGGGTGTTATTTATCTGTAATGTGCATGTATTTAGAAATATATAAAACAGTAAACTTGTAAATCTGTGAGTTTTCCTTTTAATTTCACTATATATATACTATTACCGTATTTTTTTTCACATACCCTACATCAACACACAAATTGGAAACTTTAATAAAAAATTGCATTCTAAAGCTTAATATTCTACAAACGAATCCCTAAATCTCTTCCCAACCCCTAAACGTTTAAACGTTTTTAAAGACCTACCTAATGATACCCCACACGACTACCCCATGGTAGGTAAGAAAAAAGAAATCACTCCCCCACTTTATATTATAGGGGAGGTACTATAAAAAACGTTTTTTTAAGACTTTAAGTAATATGTGTATTCATGCAAAATTAGTCTCCTAGCACTAACAGTTTATAAGCATAGGTAGCGGACGGACGGACAGACTTGGCGGAACTATAAGCCAGTTTATTACGAAGTTTTATATTCTCAATCAGGATAATTAAGCTAGGTACAGAAGACTTAAGCGGTACGCTTCCCACATACGCAGTAATATTAGCAAATATATATGTCAGTAAAGTGATAGGTAGAGTGTTACAATAAGAAACTCCATTAAAAAAATCGTATATTTATTTTAATACAGAACATTTCAAAGATTACAATACAAAAAAATATAACGTAAATATTAAGTAAAATTAATACAGAAATATTTGACCATTATTGAACATTTTGATAAACTTAAATTAACAATTTCAAATTAACAATCATAGTCAGTTCTGCAAACAAAATCTGTATAACTTTTAAACAATACCTATTACAATATATAGATAAAATTCATAAAATGAGCATAAGAAATATTCAAAATTAGATTTATTAAAAACTTGAATAAGCTAATAACAATTTTAAAAAACTTTTAATGGATGGGTGGTAGTATCTTCTCTATCGCACTTAACTCCTAAAAACATATGACAAAAAAAACTTAACATAATATTAAATCTATTTTTTTTACATAACTAGTAAAACATAATATCTAAACACTGGAATTATGTTGTCTTAATCTTTAAGACGACTCTGTCAACTTGATGATGTTGACTAGTCTCATTTTGAAGGCTATGTCTCATAATTTTCCACAAATAATAATTTTGTTCACGTACTGCCTTCAGAATATTCTGTGTGATCAACAATAACCTCTCATCAGTCATCACAGTGTCTGTACCTTCTATTAGTTTTGCATTTTCTTCAGCTAAACATGGTATGCCTTCCACAGTATGAAGAGATTTTGTATTAACCCGCGCTACAGGTCTCATTTTAGAAAATCCATTATTAAAATCACTAAGCGCCTTCCTCAACCAATCACACGACAAATTGTTATCATCCACGTAAACGTCTAGAACAAAAT
This sequence comes from Herminia tarsipennalis, assembly GCA_945859575.2. Taxonomy (NCBI): domain Eukaryota; kingdom Metazoa; phylum Arthropoda; class Insecta; order Lepidoptera; family Erebidae; genus Herminia; species Herminia tarsipennalis. Next base: position 4,003,308 of record OX243847.2, on the reverse strand, counting down.
TATGGGCATACCAACTTTTGTAGTTCAAATCGTTCAAACCATTCGATTTAATAGACATAACTTTTAGAGATTTCAGGTCAGTAAGTAATTGTGAGTACAAGAAACCAATTCTATTGTACGACAAATCCAACTCCTGGAGTGCTACTAAACCTTGAAAAGTGCCGTATTCTAATTGCGCCAACTGGTTTCGACCTAAATGAAGTGACTTCAAATGTTCCAGGGCATGAAAAGTAGAGGGTCCAATGAAATAAATTTTATTACTACTCATATCCAACTTCTCAAGACTCGCTGGCAAAAATAAAGACGATTCATTTAAATCTGTGATGAAATTTTTGCTCATATCTAAAACCTGTAATTCTGTCTGATACCTCAAATCAATTAACGACGGCTCTAAGATATTATTCGAATGTAATTTTAATTCAATCAAACGTAACCCTTCACCATATGGAACGGTTAGCTTAGACAATTCGTTATTGGATAAATCTAAAATGCCACCTTTTGGATGGAAAATTGTAATGTGGATCCTATCCAGTTTTTCAATCGCATTATAAGACATATTAAGGAGTTTCAGATTATAGTTATTGTTAAAGGTCATTTCGGGGATGAAGTCCATTCTATTAAACGACAAATCAAAATTATGTAGGTTATTCATTGAAGAAAAGCTCTCATAGTACAACTGCGAGATAAAGTTACTGCTTAAATTTAAATATTCGACGTGAGCCAGATCGTTGGCATTTACAACAAAATCGATTATTTTATTCCTAGATAAGTCAAGAGATACTAAACGTATTAAAGACTGGAAAGCATTGTATTCTACACTTGATATGGTGTTTGCAGATAGATCTAACTCCGTATGTATATATGCAAAATGTGAGTCCAGATTCCTGACATAGCGGGCTGAAATCTCTTTAGAAGTGCCATTAGGAACACTAGTAATATGATTCTCAGAAAGTATAATTGTACAACTCGAATAATTACCAAAATGAGCCCAGTGTCTTGAAAACATAATAGGTTTTATTTTTTCCAGTTCATTACTGGAAACATCAAAAGTTTCTAAATGTTCAATAATTTTAAGGGACTCGTCGTCAATGTTTTGAATGTGATTACCTCTTAGATATAAATGTTTCAAATTATGGAGATTGTTTACAGCGCCATTCAGGTCTTTTATTCTGTTATTATTTAGTTTAAGTATCTTAAGACTTGTTAAATTACTGAACGGTTCTACGGTAAGATCAGAAATAACATTATATGAGAGATCGAGCTCCACCAAAGAACTCAATGTTTCAAAAGGATAATCACTAGATATATCTTCAATTGCATTGTACGCTAACAACAATCTTTTCAGTGTATTCGGCTGTACAAATTGGAACAAGTCCTCTACAGCTGTAAGTTTGTTATAAGACAAATTGATTTCTTCAAGACCACTTAGGTAGTAAAAAGGAGATCCTGATATTTTTTCCAAGCCTATGTCAACTAAGTTTAAAGTTTTGAGTCTGCTAGTGTACTGTAATATTGCTAATGTGGTTTCCCGCCATTTAGCCGAGATTTTGAGGTTAGTGATTCTGTTAAGGAAGTCTATATCTATGTTGTCGTCAAACCTTTCGACGGCATCATTAAGATTGACTCGAACGGTGGCGGGATTGTTGGTGGCTTCGAGGCATTGGTCCGGGAGTCGAATGTCACGAATATACCCATAGCAGGTGATTTGATAGGAGCACTCGCCGATAGAACACATCTTGTTGGGAGGGCAGTAGCATAGCGTCAATGTAACGCCAGTCAATACACAAAGAAGTGTTTTGTAAACTGTAAACAAACGTATTATGGTTGTTATCGTTCTTTCATTATCGTGTATAATCAAATGTCTTGTGGTGAAGGTAATTGGGGTTATCAAAGATCAGTAAACGATGAGTTCTTTGTTATAATTTTAATATGAAGAATTTCTGGTCGAGTTATTTTTGTAGATACTTAATATTATATATGTACATAATTTTTTTAGAAAATTTTGAAATGACATTTAAAATAAAATTAAAACTAAATTAGATACAAATTATAGTGCAGATGAAATGCTTCCACAAGATCATTTTAAAGGGATTTAAAAACTTTATTCAAAAGGTATAGAAAAAATAATTACCTCTTAACATCTTGATGTAAGCTATTTGCCAGTCTGAAAATAAAAATGAAAACATTTAATGACTTATATTTTTTTAAAATTCAAGAATAATTTAAAACAGTACTGTTTATAAATAAAAGTACGTGTGAATGTCAGACCACTATTTCAGTGCAAATAAATCTGAATGCGTTGTATATAACTGCGTCGACTCGTTACAATTTAAAAGTATGACTATACTAATATTATAAAGCTGAAGAGTTTGTTTGAACGTGGCAATCTCAGGAACTACTGGTCCGATTGTAAAATTATTTTTGGTGGGCAGCCCATTTATCGAGGAAGGCTATATAATTTCACGCTACGTCTAATAAGAGCGAAGCAGTAATAAAAAAATGTTGCAAAAACGGGGAAAAGTACGCATACGAAGTTGCGCGGTACAGGTAATAAATTGATAAACACAAGTTCATATTTTTTCATTTATTTTTTATGCCACTGTATAAAGATACTAGCACGTCGTCAGCCCGATGGTAACATCATGAAGCAAGGATTTGGATGTCATTGATATACAGTTGTCTCAATGTAACTCGGCCGGATTGAAGTTAGGTTCGTAGCTTCATAACACTTTCACGGAAACGATTAATTATGTTTTTTAATTATGAATTCAACAATATAAAAAATACTACTTAAACGAGTTCATAAAGTTTAAATTTAAAACAGTTACAGTAAATACTAAAGTTAAAAAAAAATCCTTACATAATGAAAATAATTTTGAAGCGTCGGTAGCCGAATGGCATAGGCATCGGACTCGCAATCGTGAGGTCGTGAGTTCGAATCCAGGCCATTATACTACCGACGTGAACCCACTCCTAACACAAGCCATAGAGCTTAGCTGGAGGGGTTAACAGGATCGCTAGTAATGTGGGACCACAATCCCGCATTGCTAGTTATCTTTAAAAAAAAAAAAAAATAAAAAAAAAAAATACAAAACATATGAGTTGACAATGTAATGCGTAATCGGATCTCTATTTCTCTTAGTTTAGTTACCGCCCCCGGTGGCACCCGTCCTCCGCTTCCTGTTACCATTTACTTCCAAAAATTGTATCTGCGCAACCACTTGTCGCCGAGTTCAATCCGGCCAACTTACGTTGAGATAACTGGGGGCTTAGACAAATGACACACGCTTCTCTTTCCACACACGCTAACGCGAAAAAATGTATGCATTTGACTTAAGGTTGACAAAACGTCACGCGACTGTTGCTGAATTTGTAAACAAAAATCAACAGTAGCGTGTGCGGAAAAAGAAGTATGTGGCATTTGTCTAAGCCCCCTGTACTGTTATAGGCTAGCGTGACTCACGATAGCTAATAACAGTATCAGTGACATCCAAATCCTTGTTTGGCAAAGATGTGATTGTCACCACACTGCGCTCCATAATTGAGATATTTGTTAGTAGGTAATTCTTACTTGCTACAGTGCCCTTCAACCATAAAAAAGTTCATCGAGATTCATTAATGCCTCCGACTGCATGAAATTATATAATTCTGTAGGGGATCTTGTTTCCGTCTTTTTTGTGCAGGCGGGTTTTTTTATTTTTATATTTTTTTTTATTTAATTATTTTTAGTAGTTGTAGGAAGTAGCCGATGTAACAACTAACTTTTACCATAGCTATTGTTAAGTATTGAAAAACTAACTTTTTAGTATTACAGTCATAGTTATGTTATACCTTTTTGAAATGCTTAAAATGAGCCCTTTAATTGAATACCCATATTGCAGTATTCAAATCAACTTTTTTATTTTGACATCTCGTTGTTGTTTGTTTTGTTTTCAAACTTCACTTAACTAAGGACATTTGGACTTCATTTAAATACTTATACATGAAATACATTAAAAACAAAGGCTACATTTTATGAGTTATCTGATATCCATGCGAGTGGAGAAGAGATCTATTTGACTTGACTGCCTCTGTGGCGCGGTGGGATTGTGTCCGACTGCTATGCAAGAGGTCGTGGGTTCGAATCCCACACGGGACACTACTAAGCGTGATCCACAATTTTTTTTTCCGAGTTTGGGTGTACTTTGTGTCCGTGACTTGTATCTTTGTAAAGTCCCCCGCGACACAGGGCTTGTACTCTAATGCGGGAGTCGTCTTTTTTAACAAAAAAAAAATGAAGATTGCAATTCTAAATTCTTTATCGAAACCTTGCAATTTCGTACAGAAATTGATTAACAAACGTACAACTTTCACATTATACAATACAAGATGAACACGGTCACGCTTCACTGTGGCTTTTTAGGCTATCAACCTTCGCGGGCGTCCTCAGAATACTCTACTAAAGTTTCATCATAATCTGATCAATGGTTTTGGAACACATAGAAGACATACAATACAAACAAACATTGATTTTTATTTAAAACAAGATAAATTTAATATGATTAATTAAAAACTCACCTGTGTTTAATCCATGAATAGTATTTAACAACGTAATCAAAGCAGATTCAAAGTCCAAGTGAGCACCAAGCCATACAATTCGACACTTGGTATTTTTGCTTACCCCGCGTAATGAGAAACGGATACATAGATTATACAAAAGAGCGTATGTTTATTGCCTAATAGATCTATGCCTCAGGGAGGATACTATGCCGATGTTGGAAAATAAACAACTTTAGTTATAAAAACATAAAGTTAAAAAATAAAATACCCCCTGCATAAAAAAGATAGAAACAAGATCCCCAACAAATATAATTTCATGCAGTCGGAGGCGTTAATGAATCTCGTTTTTTTTTTTATACGTTTGAGTAGTTGTAGGAAGTAACAATTAACTTTTATCACAGCTATTGTCAGGTATTGAAAAAAGAATGGTTGCTAACTAACTTTTTTAGTATTACAGACATAATCATGTTATACCTTTTTGACATGTTCGATACCCAATATTGCAATATTCGACACTTTTTTTTCACACCTCTTCATTTTGACATCTCGCATCCGCCATGTTTGTTTTTTTCCAACGTCACATAACTAAGGACACTTGGGCGGTCATGACGAATCTAACGACGAGACGTCTTAATTGTATAAATCCATCTAGTGGTTTGTGAGATATGAGGTAATATATAATATTACATACATGCAAAATAGGCGCGAAAAACTCTCTTTCTTCCTTAAAGTCGGGTAATAATTTGAGTTTTATCGAATCGAAAACAACTGTAACGCCATATGTATTTTATGTCGAATCCATTATTATAAGAATACCAGCGCAGCTCCTCATTAAGCGGAGTTGCAATCTAGCTGAGCTAGGACCATTTTTGTCTCTCTATACTACTATTATTTGAATTTGTACTTACTGTATTTTTTTTTTCTTTTGAGGACAAAATACATTTATTTCTTTCTTTCTATTACCTTGATTAAAAATAGGCTATTAAAAACCAGCGTCAGGCATTCTGCCTGACATAAACTGAACTAGCTCCTATTTTAGATTATTATTATATTATAGAAATTATTGATACTCAAAACATTTTTTTTCATGTAAATGTAAGTATTTATTCCTATTTTTTTCACATTTTATATGTACAAAAAATTAATGATTTTCCTTTTTTTATTGGTCAAAGTTAACTTTAGTTCTTTTTGGAACCGCTGCTACTGCGAACCAAATACTGATTTTTACTCTGTTCTACGCGTAGGTAGTAGGTTCCAGTTAAAGCTTGCTTGGCTTATTCGTAAATTCACATGGTTTTTTTTTTTAAGATAAAGCCAAAAACAGCTATTAAAATATTAGTCCGTTTCGAAGATAGAAACAGAGGAATATGTATCGTCTGTTCTATCTCCAGAACGGTAACATTATGATGGAATCTTAAGAGGTATCTTAGCGGCTAACCAACATTGGCTAAAAGTCTATCAAACTACCTCGTGTTTTGTACACATTATGAAAATTATTGCCCGACGTTTCGACCGTATTTCAACCCCTCTACCCGTGACCACGGCCGTTGCAATACGGTCGAAACGTCGGGCAATAAACAAGTTATTTTACCTTAAATTATTCACGCGATTAAGGCGCGTAATATATATATTTTCATAATGTGTACTAATCGCGAGGTAGTTTGTTAGACATGAAAAATGAAAATCCATCAGCTGTTTTTTTTTTTATTAAATCCCATATTAACAAATTCGTTGGTTACAATTAGTAATTAAAAAAAGTCTTCAAAAGCATCGTAATCATCGCAATAGTCCACAGCAAACATAGCAGCACATTCCTCTTCGCCAATAGAATCATCACGACTCACGTGAAATGGGGTAAGATCGATAAATTGCAGTAAAGGAATATCATTATCTATTGACACCATAAATGCGATCTTCAATTCATCCCTACGAAGAAAACAAACCTGGTAATACCATGAATGTATATCTAGATGGAGACTATACTACAAATACCATAGACGTACTTAAGGAGGATCTGGAAGCCCTAACCCCTTCACCCCCAAAAAGGTTGATTAGCCGATTTTATTATTCGAGTAAAGCTCCCAGTCAAGGGTTCAGCCCAGGTGTAAAAGGCCCTTTACACCTGGACTGAACCTTTCGGCCCTCCTCCCGAAAAATAATTCTGGGTATGCCAGGAAGAATAGATTATGTATTTACTTGAAGTCAAATATAAGAAGAAGCAATAACTTTTATAAAAAAAAAAAAAAAAATTAAAAAAATAACGGGGTGGTACGAAGTTTGTCGGGATAACTGGATAGGTATACTTTCAATGTAGAAGCTTTGTAGCAAAGTTATGATGACCGTGCATATTAATGATAGCTGTACCGCGCAACTTCGTATGCACACATTTTCCCCGTTTTTGCAACATTTTTCATTACTGCTCCTATTGATTGTAGCGTGATGTTAAATAGCCTATAGCCATCCTCGATAAATGGGCTACCCAGCAGAAAAAAGTTTTTTCAATTTGGACCAGTAGTTCCTGAGATTGCCGCGTTCAAACAAACAAACAAACTTTCAGCTTCATAATATTAGAATCGATGTAGATCTACGTACCTAGCATATTTATCGTTAATAACACGACGTTACCATCCGCACGCTTAGGAATGGTCATAGCAGATTTTTTTATAGTCATTCAAATCAAAGTCCACACATTTAAAAAGGCTGGCGCACAAATTTTGATAACCACGCAGATCAAAGTCGACATAACGATCTTAGAAAGATCCGAAACACAAATTACTTATGATGACTGCGCAAATCAACGTAAGCTTATAGAAAGACCGTAACACAAACTATGATAACTACGCAGTACATGCGATCTGCGTGGCTAGAAATAACTTTAAAAATTGTTAACAGTGCAACGTTGTCATCACAAAAGTGGGAATAATAGTTATGACGAAACTGAACAATTCATCATCGTCCCTCGCTAACGCATACCACATACACACACACACACACACACACACACACACACACACACACACAAACACACGCGTACACACACACACTTCACACACCCCATAAATTTATTATGTACTTTTCCTTTGCTCATATATACACTCCTCAATAGTGATTTAAAACAGTAAATCAAGCATTCATTCATACAGTTTCATACCTATTGCAATGTCAAACTGTTCTGACATTTGTATAATAATTTGTATTTTAATTAGTTGTAATATGTATCCTAATTCTAATTGTATTTCCGAGGGCCTGGTGATCCGTCACACAGGGTTTCCTAGTATGGACACCAGCCTCTCACAAAGGATCATAAAGCTTCCTAAAGAAATGTAATACTATAGATGTGTAAGAAATGCCTTTGTGAAGGGAGAAATAAATAAATATTATTATTATTATTATTATTATTATTAATAACTCTCAAAAAGGCCAAAGGTTTTGCATGGTCAACAACAATCACAAATGAAACCTTTCAGTCTACACCTAATTCTTGCTTTAAGAAAAAAACAGCCAAGTTCGAGTTGGACTCGCGCATGAATGGTTCCGTACCATTATCTATACAACATAAGACACTATATTATAATATCGAGCAAAAACCGGCAAAAGAAAATCACATTTATTGTATGGGAGCCCCACTTAAGCTTTCAATAATATTAATCGTAGATGTAAGTACTAATAGCATTGATGATTGCAAATACTTAGACGTATATTTTATCTTATAAACGGCATTGTAAACAACATTTACTCACAGGTTCCAAGAACAGCTATCCATAGTATCAAATTGCCTAACCGTGTATGCGATATGGACACTATCGTATGGACATGACGCCTTAAAAATTCCCATCTGTAAATGTAAACACATTATAAACTTTGTGATGACAAATCGGTTAAAAGCCCACCATGGTATCACCGTGTGGTGACCCAATTGCCTGCTCTACTGCCTCTGTGGCGCGGCGGGAGTGTATCCGACTGCTACGCATGAGGTCGTGGGTTCGATTCCCACACGGGACACCACTTTGTGTGAACCACAAATTGTTGTTTCGAGTCTGGGTGTACTTTGTTTCCGTGACTTGTATGTTTGTAAAGTCCCCCGCGACACATGGCTTGTACCCTACAGCGGGAATCGTCTTTTAAAAATAAAAAATAAAAAATACGGACTCGTGAGTTTCACTTCGAGAGAAGTGACACACGGCGAGAAGCCGAAGATAGAACAAAGTGGCGTGCAATTGGAGAGGCCTATGTCCAGCAGTGGACTGCGATAGGCTGATGATGATGATGATGAGTTTCACTTCTAGACTTAGCTATTTTAACAGGGAGTTAACTGTAGATAAGTCATTAAACTTGGCCGTAAGTGGACAAGTAATTTGCTGTTTAATTGTGACACAAAATAGCGACAGTAAGGCACTTGTACCACCAACGGCGAGAAAGCGGGCAACTATCGACTATTTTCGCTCGCAAGAAACTAACAATAGATGTCGTTCTCGTGTAAACAAAAGAGATACAGATATTAATCTTTGATCACTGATTATTCACACTGCCGCACTGTGGTTTAAAAGTCGATTTTATCGCGAATTAATTCCTATTGTAGTTTTATTTACGAATTTGACGTCAGCAATCTTGTTCACCCCTCCAGCTAAGCTCAAAGGCTTGTGTTAGGAGTGGGTTTACGTCGTTAGTATATTGGGTAGGATTCGAACCCGCGACCTCACGATTGCGAGACCGATGTCTTAGCCATTAGGCTACCGCCGCTTACTAACGATACAGTATTTTCTTACTAACGATAACGATTGATAGAATTAAATTGAAGTTTGCAATATATGTTCGTAAACTTTCGCAATTTGTACACCTATAGCAACGGCCGTGGTGGATACGGCCGAAACGTCGGGCAATAAAACAAAAGTATTTTAGCCTTAAAATAAAATATTTACGCTATTATGACCCGTAGCTTATACAATTCTATAATGAATTGAAGTTATCACCCATTTTTAGCGTAAAAAATTAAAAGCGCAATGTTCACAGATATGTCGGTAGGTACTACAAAACGCAAGTAACATAACATTTTTTTAACTGATACATTCTACTTATTTACCTAAATCAAGCATACTTTTCAGTAATTTTAGAAACTTTAATTTTGTTAAACTATTCGCGATAGAATAGACTTTAAAACCATAGTGTGCCGGCGAGAACTCACGCTATACTCTATCTCTTTTGTTTACACTAAATATAATATATGTCATGTTAAAATTGATATCTACTGTATGTTTCTTATACGAGAAAATAGTTGATAGTTGCCCGCTACTCGCTGACGGTGGGACAAATGCCTAAACGAGATAACCTTTATACAGCGCTTGCTCGAGCAACGCTCTCATAGAATATCACCACGGTTACGTCATTGTTGATTCAGATCACTTTGTTCGGAAGGCATTCTGAAATTCCATGGCCATGATCGATGTCTATAGCGTTGCTTGAACACACTTTATATGAAAGTTACCTTTTGTTCCGATGTCCATCTTGTCGCGATGCGCTAGTGTCAGACAGATTGTGACGTCATACAACTGTTTGGCTCAATACTCAATTGTATATAACTTAACCTAACTATAACAACATTGTGGAAAGCAAATAATTGCTTTCTACAATGTTGTTGTAGTTAGGTTGTAAAAATATAAATAAAAAAACTTACGTGGACCCTGTGGAACAATGCAAAATTTTAACATAAAATGTTTAAAATATTTTATGTTATAAATCAAATAAATAGAGAGAGGGGAGTTTAATACTTTTTTTTTCTGAAACATCAATATTTACTATCGCAATATAACAAGAGCTGTCAAGGGTGATGCGGTGGGACCACAAGCAGGAAATACCTAGGACTCCATGGATCTCGGGGAGCTGAATATTAGTGTTACAGAATGAGTCCAACAGTTGTATGACGTCACAATCTGACTGGATCAGGCGCATCGCGAAAATAATTGCACATCGATGAAAACAAATGAACTTCGATGAAAACAAATGAACTTCGATGAAAACAAATGAAGATCGGAATAAATTCATGCTCAAGTTCCTTTGTTTTGATGGAACTGGGTCCAGCTGTAACCACGCAGATCTCTCGATATGCGAATATCAAGAGGTCTGCGTGATTAACCCTGGACCCATCTACAACATTAATTTTATAACTTTAAGTACCTAGATATGGTTAAGTAGGTAACTAATACTTACATTTAAAATGGCGTACTTGTAGGGTGCGATGGCGTCTATAGCTTTGTGTCGCTTGTTTATATCCAGCATGACTAGAACATGAGGAGGCAGGCATTCCGGCTGGGGTATCACGCGTTCTTGAACCAGCTGAGGAAAAAAACGTCTTTATAGTTACACTAGCTGGCCCGCGCAACGTCGTCTGCGTTAATTTTCCCCGTTTTTGCAACATTCTTCATTACTGCTCCGCTTCTATTTGTTGTAGCGTGATGTATTATAGCCTATAGCCTTCCTCGATAAATTGACTATCCAATAGTATAAGATTTTTTCAATTCGGACCAGTAGTTCCTGAGATTATCGCGTTCAAACAAACTCTTCGGCTGTATAATATTAGTACAGTTAAGTGTGTTTATTAGTTTTCTAGTTGCCAGAGTACAGGCTTTGCCTAGTTTAGGATCAGATGGCGTTGTGTTAGTTGTCCCAAGAGATCTATACTAATATTATAAAGCGGAAGAGTTTGTTTGTTTGTTTAAACGCGCTAATCTCAGGAACTACTGGTCCGATTTGAAAAATTATTTATTGTTGGATAGCCCATTTATCGAGGAAGGCTATAGGCTATATAATATCGCGCTACGACTAATAGGAGCGGAGCAGCGACGAGAAATGTTGCAAAAACGGGGAAAAATTACGCATACGAAGTTGCGCGGGACAGCTAGTTATCTATAAAATGTTAAACAACATACCTAGTTATATTTTTCGTAACTTACCTTAGGGAACAACATAGCTAAGCCATTAACTTTGGCTATATCATTGGGCGGTGCGTAAAATCCTGGGATGAGGAGACCAGGTGGAGGGAAATACTCGTCAGGGTCATCTTCAGTGATTATGGATACTTCATCATCTGCCAACTCCTTGTTGACAAAATAAGTAGGTTAAATGTCTGTCGCCACTGATATCTATTGGTATGGGTACTATGTCGATGGAAGCTATGTCGACGGTAGCATGTCCCCCAGGACATGCTACCGTCGACATAGCTTCCATTTAAATATGACATTTGATACACCCAAAGCTGCGCATGGGTGCCATATCGTAGTTTTTTATACTTTGAGTTATATTATTGTATTTTTGGTAGAGATCTTTATTTTTTTTTTGACAATAAAATATAGCCTATGTTACACCCCGATACTGTAGCTTTCTAATGGGGAAATATTTTTTGAAATTGGTCTAGTAGTTTTTAAGTTTATTCGTTATATACAATTTTTTTCTCTTTGTAATATTACAAGCTGTATCCTGCGCGCGTGTTTACACCATGCTTAGATATATTTAAGTATATATATATATAGAAACCTTCGTGGGCTCGTGCACAACACTTTGCTGAAGAACGTCACATGATCAAATGCATAGTTTACGATTATATAAAGGACATACAGACAAACATTCATTTATATATATATACTAGCTGTGCCCGCGACTTCGTTCGCGTGGAAGTTGGGTTTATATTAAGGTAGTTTATGTTACAATTTAACTTCTGTGTAAAGCATATTGGAAACATGCTCCACAATGCTCTGTGGCATCTATGGATATTAGGGCCTAGCTCTAATCAGGGCCCGACCTATGGCAAGGCAAGCCAAGCAAATGCCCAGTGCAGCAAAATGAAGGGCGACAAAGTTTATGGCGCCAGACGGTTAGAAGACAAATTATAATAGTATTTTACCAAAATGATTTGCATCACATCAAATATTACTATTATCGGTTTCGGGTTAAATGAAGCCCGAAACCGCCCAAGTACTCGCGCGAAATAGGGCTAGTGTGAGATAAGTTTTTAAAAAAATATCCTGGTTTTAAAACATTGCATTCCCGCGGTACTGTGATGCGTGTTCAAACAAACAGACAACATTCAAACGTTTCTAAAAGATATAGTGAATTAGTATATCTTTTAGAAACGTTTAGTTTAAATACTAAACTACTGTCGTAGCCGAGGATAGAACAAAGTGTGCAATTAGAGAGGCCTATGTCCAGCAGTGGACTGCGATAGGCTGATGATGATGATGATGATGAACCTGTCGTTAATTAAGATCATCATAAATTCATATCCGTAAATAATATATATATATAATACATAATCGTAAGAATTTCAGATTTATTTTTTAAATCAATTTACCTGATTCTGTTTAATTTGTATATAAACGCCATCTATTTTCAAAACTGGATAAGTTTATTTTAATACTTGATGACTTTAAATTAAATTATACTTAAACTATCATGCATATTAAACGTAGGTAAGCAAGGTATTTAACCTAAACGCGATTAAGACCCGTAATATATATATAGGTATTCATAATAGTTGTGCCCGCGACTTCGTTCGCGTGAAAGTCGGGTTTAAATTAAGGTAGTTTAAGTAACGAAATAACTTCTGTGTAAATATGTTGGAAACAGTCCTGTTGACTAAATACTTACTAAATAAAAATTGATCTGTTCTATTCTTTTAGATAGTTCGTTTGGTGTGCGGCTTAAGAAGTGGGTTTTCTGTTGTTTTTGTTTCATTCTTTCAACGTTATACCTACTTATTACCTAATAATTTTTAATAGAATTTGTACGAAAATGTTGTTACTTCTCATGTGATCGTAAACTTGTAAAGCCTAAGTACTTAACTGTGATAGTTTTCCTTATAATTTTAGTATTTATACTACTACCCTGAATTTTTCACATACCCAACATCAACCATTTAGCTGGCAGGGGGACACTTGACTCTAACAAAAATGTTCACTATAAAGCCTAATATTATACACAAAGGAATCCTTAAATCTAAAAATAGTCTTCACAAACCCTAAACGCTTTTTAAAAGACCTATCTAATGATACCACACACGATGGGGTAGGTAGGTGAGATAAAAATCACATCCCCACTTTACATATAAGAGAGGTACCCTTAAAAAAATAATGATTTTCAAGATTTTGTTCTTTCACTTTATCGGCGTTAGTAATTTATTCATGCAAAAGTTGCAACCTTCTAGCACTAACAGTCTCTGAGCTAAGCTGCGGACGGACGGCCATAAGGGAACTATAAGGGTTCTGTTTTGTCATTTTGGCTAAAAATGGGGTGTATTTCATATAGTGTTACAACGCAATACTAATAATAAAACTGCTGTAACACTTTAGTAAGCAAACACAGAGCGTGTCATGTGTGTCATGCCCGCGAAAATGTCAGATATCCCTAAAGGTACGGTTGACAAACAACGACCCCCCTCCTCCCGTCACCCGAACTACTCACACTTGAACGATGTTGAGCCATTCATTATCGTTGAATTGATGAACACGTAATCTCCAACCATAACCCCAAAACATGATCCTCGATGCACCTGTGTGATGCGTGGTCAAACAAACGGACAGACAGACAAACATTTCTAAAAATCATAGCAATGTGTTTCTTTTTAAAACTTCTTTTACTAAGTATAGAACATTATTGAATACAACGCCATCTACTTTCAAGAATGTTGCCGTTGTTTTGTTGTTCACAATTTGATTTCATAGATGGCGCTACATGTACTTTTTTTACGTGTGTAGTGTCTTTTTTTAGACGAACACATCATTTCTGGAAAATGTCGAATACTTTTTAACTATAATGTATTATTGTTTTTCATTTCTACTACGATTAATTCATTACTCTCAGCAGTGCATGCAATACCTATAATTAATTGCATAATTTACTTGATTTTTAATATAAAAAGTAATAACCAAAGTAAATAAGTTACCTACGGTCGAAAAAATAACTAAAACATTCAGAAAAAATATTAAAAAAGGATAAAGACAATTTAAATAATAACAAAATGAACGTATTCAGACATCAGATTCGAGCCTGGAACTTCGTCGTCAAAGTCCGCTTACATAGCTTCGAGGCTATACTGTTAGCTACTTAACACGTCAAAATAACTGTTCTTATGAAACTTAAAAATGTTGTGTTTAGCTCCTTTTAGTTTTAGCGTGAAGTTATGCATTCCACGGGTTACAATTATAGATAATGTCTAATTGTGGAAATTTTTGTGATAAACCATTATGGTGCGACAAAAAATACGTTGCTACTCATTCCCCATAGACGTTAGCGTAATGATTCATAGTGTAAATAATGTCCTATAGTATTTACTATAAAACTGCAAATTTTCATAAAGATCCGTCAAGGAGTTACTGTTTTATAACGAAAAATAGCTACAGACATTATCCCTTACTGCTTAGCTCCTATGGGAAAAAGCGTGATAATTTATAGCCTAAATGTTAATCTGCATCTATTAGATTGCACGTGCAAAATTTCAACCGAATCTGTACGGTAGTTTTTGCGTGATGCGTGTTCAAACAAACAGACAGACAGACAGACAGACAGACAGACAGACAGACAGACAGACAGACAGACATTTCTAAAAATGCAGCAAAGTGTTTAAATACTCTTTTCGAACATTTCCTAATATTTTTTTTCACTAAGTTCGGCCATGTACAGACACGTTAAATTTACAGTTTTATTATATGTATATATATATATATATATATATATATATATATATATATATATATATATATATATATATATATATAAAAGATAATATAATATATAGTAAGTTAATATAGTATACATAAACAACGGACATCTGTCATAAGTGTCGAAAAATATTAGTCTACCCGTGACCACGGCCGTTGCAATACGGTCGAAACGTCGGGCAATAAACAAGGTATCTTACCTTAAATTATTCACGCGATAATAAGTAGTAAGTAATATATATATTTTCATAATATTACAGGATGCTCATTCGATTCGGCACAAGAAATTGCAGTCACTTTTTAAGGAATAACCAGTCCAGCATACTACTAATAGAGGTCATTGCCTGCCTGCCTTGAAGATTCAGTGGCAGCACGACTGCTGCGCAAGCGCAATGATTGTTTCAAGGACAAACGTGGGTATGATTCTGAGATAGGACAGAACTTTAGGCTCCCACACATTACCAATCCACCTGCAGTCTGTCAGCCTATGGGGCAGCTTGTCGTCCTGGGTTTGCATAGTCCAGACACTATAGCGATTATTGCCTGTCGACAGTGATTAAAACCTGGCACTGAATTTACACAGTGGCAGACAACAGCCGCCAGTTTCAGACCACAAGATCACGCGCCAACAGTGGCCTGTGACATCTACATTCTAGCTGTACGGTTGCGGCGGTACCAAGGTGTGGTTTAGACCATGCAAGTTTCTGTATACAACAGGCAAAAGAATTGCATCGAGTAAATCAGCTTTTATCCCTAAAAAAACTCCTGTGGACGACCTTGATGTTATAATAGCAAATGAACACAAACCTGTGGTACACGTATATCA
Source organism: Herminia tarsipennalis (assembly GCA_945859575.2). Classification (NCBI taxonomy): domain Eukaryota; kingdom Metazoa; phylum Arthropoda; class Insecta; order Lepidoptera; family Erebidae; genus Herminia; species Herminia tarsipennalis. The sequence continues at coordinate 3,987,237 of OX243847.2, read as the reverse complement.
ACTGTGTCATCTACAGGTTCCTCGTTGAATTTGTCTAAAGCTGATAAATTCTGTAAACAATCAATACAAAGTTCAAACTTCCTAATTCGGTATAAATCCAAGTCACTTTCAGACACGGAAAGTGATTTATAATATACTAATAACCTCTTGGCTTCTTTACATTAGATACACCAAATAACATCGTAATATAATTTTTGCAAAAAAAAAAAGATAAAAATTAACCATTAAACCACCTATTATCACTTACTTTTGTCACTAAACCATTTACCCCCGAGCAAAAGCGATGTCTTTTTTACGTTTAGGGCCTAAACCTCACAATAAACAGCGATTTTTTTAACAGCCTATGTGGCGCGATGGGAGTGTGTCCGACTGCTACACAAGAGAGTTCGATTCCACCACGGACACCACTTTGTGTGATCCACAAATTGTTGTTCCGAGTCTGGGTGTACTTCGTGTCTGTGACTTGTCTGTGACTGTGTTTGTTAAGTCTAAGTCTAATGTGAGAGTCGTCTTAAAAAACCCTTGTTAAATAGACTGCACGTGGTTAAGGTAATAACTCCAAAAACAAGTGGCAGGTGATTAAGGGTTAATATCTATACTATAATATTATAAAGCGGAAGAATTTGTTTGTTTGTTTAAACGCAGGATCTACTGGTCCGATTTGAAAAAATATTTTTTTCTTGGATAACCCATTTATCGAGGAAGGCTATAATAATAATATATATAACATCGCGCTACGACTTATAGGAGCGGAGAAGCGACGAGAAATGTTTCAAAAACGGGGAAAAATTACGCATACGAAGTTGCGCGGGACAGCTAGTATTACATATGTCCCGTTAAAATGTCCCGCGCAACTTCGTCTGCGTAAATTTTGCTCCGCTCCTGTTGGTCGTAGCGTGATATTATATAGCGTTCCTCAATAAATGGGCTATCCAACAGTGAAATAATTTTTCCACTCGGTTCAATAGTTTCTGAGATTACCGCGTTCAAACAAACAAACAAACTCTTCAGCTTTATAATATTAGTATACATAGTTAAATAGTAAAAATAATACTTACGCCAGTTTTCAACAAGTCCAGTTTTCGTTTTTCCCTTTCAGCACGTTTGGCAGCGATCGCCTCCTCTATAGCTTGTTGCGCAAGTCTTTGCATCTCTGATAGTCTCCGGGCACGATTCTCTTTTATTTCTTGCTATAATTGTTTATTGGTTATTAACATTGCCAAATTGGGGAAGAACTAACTACTTTTCTCTGTTACGTGTGTCAAAATTCATTAACAGATGAATCATCCTGACAAGGGCACGACAGCGGTAAGTAGGTTGGACTCGAACCTACTAAAAAGTAATGATGTGCCTTATTATTGGTCCCTTATGGAATAGAAGTTGACACAGGAGTGTATCTTTTTTTTAGAAAAAGATAACTAGCAATGTGGGATTAAGTCCCACATTACTAGCAATCTTGTTAACCCCTCCAGCTAAGCTCAAAGGCTTGTGTTAGGAGTGGGTTCACGTTCCTTCCGGCTGGTGCAGGTCCTTTCCGGGCACGGGTGCTTCGGGAAGTACCTGCACGCGGTTGCTAGGAGGGAACCGAGTCCCGCCTGCCACCACTGCGACTGCGGTGAGGACTCGGCGCAGCACACCCTCCAGCATTGTCCAGCTTGGGATGGGCAACGTCGAGTTCTCACCGCAGTGGTCGGAAGTGACCTCTCGCTGCCGGCCGTGGTTCTGTCCATGGTCCGGAGCGAGGGGTCGTGGAATGCGGTCGCATCCTTCTGTGAGGACATCATCTCGCAGAAGGAGGCGGCGGAGCGCGTCAGGGAAGAGAGCTCCCTGGCGGATCCGCTTCGTCGCCGGCGAACCGGGCGGGCGTCGGCGCGCACATCTGCGCCTGATGCCGCCTTAGGTGGGGCTGCGGGCGGGCGTACGGGGTAATCTGCCTCGCCCGCGGCCTTCCGTGGAGGCGCGGCGCCCTGTGTGTATCCAGGAGCCGCGTAGGTGTGAAATGCCCGGAACGCTACAACATCGCGTCCGGGCATTGCCACTGGGCGGGCCGCCGACGGTATAACACATTCCGGCGGCCCGTCCGCGAAGGTGGCGAGCGATACACGGCGGGTTTTTTAGTGGGTGCAAACCCCACACTACCTCCACCGTCTTCCCCGGACGGTGGGGGTGTTCGTCAGGAATTTTTCCCGCCAGACAAAAAAAAAAAAAAAAAAAAAGGAGTGGGTTCACGTCAGTAGTATAGTGGGTAGGATTCGAACACGCTACCTTACGATTGCGAGACCGATGCCTTAGCCATTAGGCTACCGCCTAAATTATTAAATACACCAAATAATCCATTTAGGCAAATATATAGTCTACCCGTGACCACGGCCGTTGCAATACGGGCGAAACGGTGGCCAATAAACAAAGGTATTTAGCCTTAAAATACAATTTTCGGTGCCTTCTAAACAACATACTTACATAGTAAAGTTAGAAAAAAAAACCCTACTTTTATTATAAACTGCCGCTCCACTCCTATTGGTCGTAGCGTGATATTAAATAGCCTATAGCCTTCCTCGATAAATGGGCTATCCAACAGTAAAATAATTCAGTAGTTTCTGAGATTACCGCGTTCAAACAAAGAAATAAACTCTTCAGCTTTATAATATTAGTATAGACACGAAAGTTTGGATGGGTGGATGATTGTTACTCAATCAAGCCAGAACAGCTGAACATCTGCGGATGAAATTTGGTACGGAAATAGATTATGGTCTTCAATAGCACATATACTACAGGGACAGATTTGTTTTCCAAAACTTCCTAGAGCTTGTACGAACCCTCTTCCTCTCTCTTTCTACCGCACGTTGTTGCAATATCTCCTCTTTCGTAGGGCTATATCGTTTATAATAATTGAAGGCGGTGATCATTGGTAGCTCTCCTTCGATCGGCTTTGTTGCCTCATGAGGTGCAAGTCTTATGTCTTCGTATAGAATTCTTCGAGTTAAAGCTGTCAAATGAAAGTAATAATAAATAAAGAATACCTACTTTACTTAATTTAAGTACTATAAGATACATAACACAAAACACCAATAGTTCAGGTGGTAAGTTTAATGGGTCCCTACTTTGCTCCAGCAACGCACATATTCTGTGCGTTATCCTATGTATGGAGATCTTTTTTTTTAATGTTTGGAGGAAAAATTCGTCTCAGGCGGGATTTGAACCCGCGACTTTAGAGGTACCGGCCCTAAGCCTACATTTAAATTTATATGTATAAAATTAGCTTAAAATGCTTAAAAAAGTACAAAAAGTTATGTAGAGATCGTTCACAGATACAGAATCTCGGACCACTTTATTCCAAAATTTCTAGTGCGTGAACAACGTCTATGTGTGCGTTGCTTGAGCGTATTTATAATTTTACATTTCATATTCTCGGAGTTATGTGTAGTACATACATTCTTTTTGGTGGCGCAGTTTTCGTTATCGTATGTTTTGAACTATTTTAAACTACAGTGTATCTACATCTTTTATCAATAGTACCTACCTACAGGCATAAATACGAACTAGCAAATGCACAGAGCCAAGGCTAGGCCGGACCGCAGTTTGTGTAGAACACATCGTTGAGAGGAGCGTCGCCTTCGTAAAATATATCTGTTACCATCTCATCTGTCACGTATACACATATATACACGAACATACAGGTACTAACTAGCAAATGTAGATGTAGCGTTAGAATTAAGTAAACGCAGGCAGATGCCGGGACGGACCTAAGCTTGTGTAAGGACTCTTCGTTGAGAGGAGCGTCGCCTTTATAAAATATATCTGTGGCTATCTCATATGTCACATATACACACAAATACACAGACATATAGATACTAACTAGCAAAAGCAGGGGTAGTGTAAGAGTCAAGTAAACGCAAGCAGAGAGCCAAGGCCGGGCCGGACCGAAGCTTGTGTAAGGACGCTTGGCTCAGAGGAGCGTCGTCTTCGTAAAATCTGTTGCTATCTCATATGTCACGTATACATACAAATACACAGACATATGGATACTAACTAGCAAAAGTAGGGGTAGCATCAGAGTCAAGTAAACGCAAGCAGGGAGCCAAGACCTTGTGTAAGGACGCTTGGCTCAGAGAAGCGTGGTCTTCGTAAAAATATCTCATTTGTCACGTATTAACACAGATATCCAGACGTAGGTATAGGTACTAACTAGCAAATGTAGATGTAGCGTTAGAATCAAGTAAACGCAAGCAGAGAGCCAAGGCCGCTTCGGTCCGCGAAGCTTGTGTAAGGACGCTTCGTTAAGAGGAGCGTCGCCTTCATAAAATATATCTGTTACTATCTCATCTGTCACGTATTGACACAGATATCAAGACGTAGATACAGATACTAACTAGCAAATGTAGATGTAGCATTAGAATCAAGTAAACGCAGGCAGAGAGCCAAGGCCGGGCCGGACCGAAGCTTGTGTAAAGACGCTTCGTTGAGAGGAGCGTCGCCTTCATAAAATATATCTGTTACTATCTCATCTGTCACGTATTGACACAGATATCAAGACGTAGATACAGATACTAACTAGCAAATGTAGATGTAGCATTAGAATCAAGTAAACGCAGGCAGAGAGCCAAAGCCGGGCCGGACCGAAGCTTGTGTAAGGACGCTTCGTTGAGAGGAGCGTCGCCTTCATAAAATATATCTGTTGCTATCTCATCTGTCACATACACATCTTCGCGAGCCACCATTACAATGTCTGTGAAAAATAATAAAGATTCGATTAGGCCGTAGGGGCAAAGTCTCACGAAAGAAGTCCGCTTTCGAAACTCCTTGAAGAAGATTCTTTAAGCTTTAACCAACCTATACAAATATACTATACAGTATAATTTAAGTTGAAGAGATATAATAAATATACTAGTATAATTTAAGTTGAAGAGTTAGTTCGAACGCGCTAATCTCTGAAGATACAGCCAATTTAGATAAAACTTAGTATGGAACTAAGTTTTATCTAAATTGGCTGTATCTTCAGAGATTAGCGCGTTCGAACTAACTCTTCAACTTAAATTATACTAGTATACGAGTATTTACATATTTCATTACATTGTGTGCGTCAGCGCCGACAAATCAGCGCGCCTGTAAAACCAGCCCAATGGCATATTTGTAGTAGCTTGCAGCTATAGTTCTCTACCATTTTTTTTCAAAATTAACCTAGTATTGACGTAAAAACTCTTCAACTTTATTATACTCGTTAGTATTCGTTATCAACTCAACTGTTATTATCCCATCTTTCATACAGTTCCGGATGGGCGTGCAAGCAGTGAGGCCAGTATAGCACAAAGTTCAAATCAGTTAGATGAGGAACCATTAGCTCGGCTCTGTGACGTTTTCTGATCGCCTGCCGAGCCTGGCGACGAGACACCAAAGATTTTAGCTCCTGTTGCTTTTCTTTTAACCTGGCTGCCATCCATTTCTATAACAAGACAGGTACATATTATTCAAACACTATTTCGATACACATATTGCCAATAGCACATTTTTATAGACTGACGAACGACTCCTGCGTTATGGAGGTTGAAGGGTCAGGCAATCCAGGTGATGTACTTATCTCTTTTAAAAAAAATAATAGGTAACGCGCAATGTAGCATTTTGGGTCCCACATCCTGTTAACCCCTCCAGCTAAACTCTGCACTGGCTTGTGTTAGGAATGGGTTCACATTTATTTATTTATATAAATTTGAACCGACGTATAATATGATAGTATAATGGGTAGGATCCGAATCCGCGACCTCACGATTGTTAATCTTAGCCATTAGGCTGCCGCAGCTTGATCGACCAATTGTTGTAGTTAGTGTCCGTGTTTTGTAAGTTTCAAAAATTTCCCGCGAAATAGGGCTTCTAGCCCCGAGCAGGAGTGGTATTATTAAAAATAAAAAGTATATGAATATTGTAGGTATCTAGTCTGATCGTGAAATCGACTATAAGCCCTGGGGGAGATGACTTAACGTTATCTAAACCCCTAGACAAGTGCGTGAATGACGTTGGGCGTGCAAACCCAAGAAAATGTTTTTTTTTATTAACGGTTTTATGAGCGCAACTACGACATTCAAACGTCATTCGATTCGATGAGCATTTAAGTCACTTGGCTCTAAAGGCTCTAGTTTAACTAAGAGCTAGTTTTAGGAATAACGAATTGCCTAGGTATACACATTTACGGGTATTGATGTTTCCTCATTCACATTTACAGTAGCAAAATCATAGTTACTAAAGATCAAAATGTAAAAAACCGGGCAAGAGCATGTCGGACCATGCTCAGTATAGGGTTCCGCAGCCTTAAATAAATGCAAAAGTATGTTAATATACTTACGCTCTTTTGTTGAGAAATACTGTTTTTCGGGAATAGCTCAATGACGGTATATTCGATCATGTCCAAAATGATTTTGGTTTAAAGTTAAAAATTATTATGCGCTACCTTTCTTTGTAAATATTTTCAAATTCACAGTCACTGGTCACGGGTCACAAGTTTAGGGGAGGGGGGGGGGACAATTTATGCACCTTTCGGAGCGACTATATCCAAAAATCTTTACTCAATCAAAAAAGTTTATTAGAAACCTTCAAATGTTTTTGAAAGATCTGTCGAATGATGTACCATACGTTGATGTTTGCTGAAAAAAAACCAGTTTCTGTTACATGTATGGAGTGCCCCCCCTAAAAATATTTATATTATTTAAATATTGACGAAACTATAGGGCTTTTGTTTTTGCCGTTTTTGGCTACGGAACCCTTAAAATGTGATCATAATGTTTATCTATAGTCAGATGTTTAAAAAATCGTATATTCAGGATTCAAAATAATTTTCTTGATCAAAGAAGGTGAAATTTTATATTTATAGGTAACTAAAACAAAAATAGAGAGTCAGCTACCAATTTAATCGTAATATAACTTCGAAACAAACAGTGAACACGATAAAAACAATTCTGACTTTTATCATAAAGACTTACCTACTGTTAGGTTTTATTTGAAAATCTTAAGATTACCAGCAGTCTTTTACAGTAAGTAACATATAGTGTGAAGTACGAAGAATAAAATATGCATGATCTAAACAAAATTAATACAACATTTGAACTGCATACTAGGTCAGGTATCGGAATACGATGCCAGTTTATTATTACAAACGCGTAGGCGATCCTGACAGTACGGTATGCAGTGTTACAAAACACCGAGAGTATAGAAGGTATCCTTTATACGTACATTTCTTGAGCAACGCACAAATAGGCACTTTTCTCACCACCGCGCGCGCGTATGCGAGCAACTATCAACTATTTTCTCTATAAAGAAACGTACAGTACTCCAAAAGTAATAATGCGCATAGAAATCTTCGGAAATCTTCGTCATTGTTCGGCAACGGTCGTATTACCCGAGCGTCGAAAGACGATATTTATATAGAGTGGTTAAGAGCAATTTCTCTATGCCTAATTTTATATATTATGTGTTTTGTGCTAAAACAGATTTGATTTACCTGTAACGAAATTTGATTCGATAATTCCATGTAAGTAAATAGCGAAAACGCTACAATCATTGTTGGAGTGATTAGTTTTCAAGTGTCTTACCGAAGTTGGTGTAATTATGGAGGAAAAGGTTTAAATAACATAAGGTTTTATTAGAAGGAGAAAAAAACGTTTTCAAATAGAGGTTTACATAAAATATAATCAAAATCTCAGTTCAAATTTGTTTACAGCACTAATCATTCCAGAAAAATAATACAATTATAAAAAAATTAATCAGAATCGAGGAAGACCTCTATTCCCGACATCGCAGATTCATCAGAAGTTTCATTATGCTCTTGTTCATTTACACTTTCCTCACTGCTATCACCTGTGTAAATAATCAGTTTATCGGAATAACTATCGATTCTTGGCTCAAATTTTCTATATTCATCTTCGCATTGAACCGCATGATCAGAAACTTTTTTCCATTCTTCTGGTCCTATTTTATTGATTTTTTCTAATATAGCATCTTTAACTGACGTCACAGTCATTGCAATATTTCTCTTGGCCACGTGTTGCTTTATTTGGGACCAAATATTTTCAATAGGGTTAAAATCGGGATGATATGGTGGCAATCGTATAATTTTATGCCCATGTTCCTCCATTATACGGTCAATGGCAAATTCTGTGTAATTTTCTTTGTATCTTTGTATAATTTTATACAAATCGGGTTTCAGTTTCTTTGGGTCATGCGGAATGTTGTGTTGTTGTAACCAAGCTGTCATTTGTGGTTTAGATGTGTTTGAGTTTGGTGGTTTCACAGACAGCTTATTATGATATGGGGCGTTGTCTATTACCAACACACTATTAGGAGGCAAGTTGGGAATCAATTGATTGCGTAGCCAAGTTTGATAACGTTCCGCGTTTATTTCTTTATGATAGTCACCTTCTGAGTCGACACATTTATGTAACATTAGAGCCCCTGGGACGAAGCCTTTTTCATTGCCTGCGTGTACAATAATTATTCGCTCTCCTTTGGAAATGGGTTGTTTGATACCTTTTTTGTTGCTATCTTGCCAAGTTTTACCCTTAGTATGTGATGTGTGCACATACGACTCGTCCATAAATACTATGTTTCTACCAGAACTCCTCAGCTGTTGTATTTCTCTGAGATATTTGATCCTTTTTAGGCGTATATCATGTTTTTCCATAAGTAATTGTCTGTTATTATCAGTTTTCAGAAACCTAAACCCCATGTCTTTCAAGATCAACCTTAAAGTCTCGGCACAGCCTTTGAAATTAATAGCTTCGATCAACTTTATTCTTAAATTATTTACAGTTGGGAGTTCTTTCAGCGTCAATTGAAAATTGTATATCATATTACGAATAACACAGTAGTCGAAATCATCAAGTACCAGCCGAAATCTACTTTTAGGTCTTCCTTTTTTCGGTGTAGAAAATTTCTTTGATTGATTATGTTTTTTTTCGTTTAAGATATTACTCAAAGTTCGTCGCGAAATTCCTGTAGCTTTTGTAACACGGTCTTGAATTTTTTTAAAATAACCATCATGGTCTCTGTTGAAAACATTGGCTTCATTTAAGAAATAAAGGTACACATTAAATACCATTTGCCGTGCTTGTGAATTAAGCGGTTTTCCACGTTTAAATTTATCCATTTTGGAAGAATTCGTCTGAAAGAAAATGGCATGGGCAGAGTTAGGTATATATTTTTTATGCATGTTTATCTATTTATTTAATTTAAATAAATCTCATTTTTTAAATGTTTTTCTAGTACTTAATATGTATTTAATGTAGGTATTTTATTTTTTTAATATTAAAAAAACGTGAAATATGTTATTTATTTTCCTTTTTTCAAAATATACTATTTAAATCTGAATAAGCTAATTAATGTTGAAATTATATTTACCAAGAAGGGTGTGTAATAGCAGCTCTATATATTTCCACAAATAGAGAACACGTGCAGTCACTACCAATATATAAAGACGACTGACAGACATTTCGCTGACCGGCGACAGCTGCCGAACGCCCGATTTGTTTTCGATTGTGCACACATGATATTGACTCCTATCTCTTTTAAACAAGGTGCAAAATGCAAATGCCTTGTTTAGGGCTCTTACGATTCCATGATTCGAGTGTTTCCGGGAATACGACAATTAGCGAAGATCTGCATGTGCATTATTAATTTGGGAGTACTGTACATTATACATAGATCCCGTGTAAACAAGAGATACATTAGAGGGGAAGTTCTCGTCGGTACAGTGTAAACAATCAGCGATCAACTATTAATAGTTGTATCTCTTTAGTTCACACGAGATCTAATTACGTGTGTCCGTTTTTTCAGTGGGAAAAAAGTAGACAAATGCCTTAAGCTGATCGCCTACTGCCAACTAACTCTTAGTTTTTTGAGCCAGTTTTTCATGAATACACGTTAGATTAGCTGGCAAATTTACGGATGACGCATATGGGTACATAGCAAAATGTGTCAGTCGTAAAATGTGCAGGCTACGTCACAATGTGCAGATCGCACAATGTACAGATCGCAAAATTGACTAGATATTGTGCATAATCTTGAATTAATCATATTTACTGTAACATATCTATCATCTGCGGCAAAATCCGCTTTTAATTCCTAACCCTTATGTTATTGTTCCATACTGAAGTATATTATGATTAGTTTTTATTGTTAGATACCCTGAGGTTAATTACGCTAAGTTGTATTAATGCGGTTTTTTTATAATGACTAATATACCTACCTAATAAATGTGTTATTTTGCATGTGAATATTATTTTAAAATTATATTCATAACAGCGAGTTAATGAAGACTTATGGGACAGGACTTAAAATTGAATCCATCTGCCTTACTTTCCGATAAGCCAGTGACAACTCACAAAACTCACAATACATACGACATCAGACATACTCTTGCAGTGCAGATAGGATCCTGCACATTTTGCGATCAGCACATTTTGCGTAGCCTGCACATTTTGCGACTTGCACATTTTGCTATGTATCCGACGCATATATATGAAAAAATGATTCAACTGTGCGAGCTAAGTGAAACTAAGTTAGTTTGCAATGGGTCGCATTTAATGTTATCGTAGCAAACTCACCTTTATCTTATTAACTTAGTGCACATTACCACAGCCATGACAGCCAGTCACGCGAATTTATGCGTCATCCATGCGAATATCTACGTATATTTATCTCGAAAGAAATATACAACTTAAAGTTTGGCGCTTCGCTGCGCTCGATCTGCGGTATGAGACAAAAATCTTAGACCACATTGTTTGCAAAGCGTTTCGTCGTTCAGTGTCCGTGCGCAATGTCTACGGGCTCGAGCGAGGTGCATAAAGGTTGCCTTCTGTACTTTCGATATTTTGTGGTGGTATGTAGTATTTATATGATCATGTGAATAGAATCAGTGTTTACATCGTGAAATGGTATTTTGTTTATATACTTATGGTTCCTGAGTCAGGTACAAATGTTGTCCGTCATTTCCTCTCGGGCGATGGGACTTGTAAAATGTTTTAGAGACTTGTATCGTCAGCAATTCGCTGGGTAGGTTAATCACGTACGCACGCACGTTACGTATAAGAATGAATTTTATTAATTTTTCATCCCGATTGCAAATCTATCAAATTTTAACTTACACAATATATTGAAAATAAATAAAGTCTGTAAGGTGGTGGATAGTGGTTCCACAAACATAAAATTACTTCTTCTCAATTGAATTTACCACACGACATTTTATATGATGTTGCCAATAAATAAACATGTCAGCTGGCTATATTATCGGCTGATGTCCAAAAAATTTAAAAGCACTACGTGACGAGATTTTCCTCGGGATATTACCAGTTGATTTTTTTTAAACTTAAAGGATCATAATAACATTTTCAACCAAGAGGAAATCATGCTACATGCTCTAACTGATCCCCCCTCCCCCGCTTATCTTTTGGACCGTGCACAAAAAATATAAAAATATGGGATTTACCGTCATTGGGTTATTGCCGAAAAACTGAATTTCTCAAGAAAAGGGCGTAAATTATTATTCAAATACAAACGTTATAATGTTTTAGTAATGTTTCGATTAAATTAATATTCTTTAAAATTTCTTCGAAACATTAAAAAAAAGCCAATCAATTAATAATTAATTGAAGTTGTTTTTTTACGTGTGCGCGGGCGGCTACCACTACTTGACACACCCACCGAACCGCAGCTGACGGAGCTTCAAAAATGCTTCAGAGAGATACTCTAAAATGCTTCAGAGAGAAACTTTAAAATGCTTCAGAGAGAAACTTTAAAATGCTTCAGAGAGAAACTTTAAAATACTTCAGAGAGAAACTTTAAAATGCTTCAGAGAGAAACTTTAAAATGCTTCAGAGAGAAACTTTAAAATACTTCAGAGAGAAACTTTAAAATGCTTCAGAGAGAAACTTTAAAATGCTTCAGAGAGAAACTTCAAAATGCTTCAGAAAGAAACTTTAAAATGCTTCAGAGAGTTTGTATTACAAACTGAAGCATTTTAAAAGTTTCTGCAAGAGAGGAATTTGGTCGTGACAATCTGTTGTTAGCCTAAGGACTGTATGTGTATTAGATCTGTTTATTATTATGGTCTACGGCCAGTCTCAATAACTTATTATATGGATATATTATTCTTGGTATAGTGTAAACCTGAAAGTATTTTGCTCAGAATCAGTAACGCAATCCATTAGGGTAGTTTTAATAAATAATCAATCATTAATTAATTCATTAATCATTCTAACAGTCCAAATCCTGTTCACAATATGATGTGAAATGTGATCATCACTTATTTTTCAATAATAACCATGGATTACGTAACTACTACGGGACGCTACGAGCACGATAGCGCAAAGGCCACAAGACAACTCGAATGGCTCTTAAGTTTTCAATATTTTCATTTTCTTTTTTTATGTGATTTCTTGAAGTAAAAATCTTGTTGGGGTGTCTGAGCTTTGCACTATACCAAAAACAACCTTGTATATATACCGTTAACTATCTGTGTAGCGATCCTATCTATCGATGGCACAAATGTTTACAGTTTCGCTAGTACATAGAATTAGCTATTTTATGAGAGACCGGACGTAAGTATTTAATAGGTAGGTATTATACATGTCGACGTAGGTATTTAGGTACCAGTTAAAAATAAAAAAAATACATTTAAAAACTAAAAAACCCACCTGCAAAAAGACAAAAACAAGATACCCTTCAAATTTAATATTATGCAATAGGAGCCACCGATAAGTTCAACAAATAATGCCAATGACTGCATGATATTAAAGAAGGGTATTCTATTTTTGTCTTTTTTGCACGCGGGTTTTTTAGTTATTAAATGTATTTTTTTTTACTACTTTTTAGTCGTTGTAAAATAATTACAAGGCGTTAATCGTTGTCTTTTCAATAATTTGTCTCTCCAAGCTTTTTTAATCATAAGGATTATTTATTTTTACGAACTCGCCTTTTACTGCCTTTAATTTGATAACTCGAGGGTCTTCGATCCTCTTCTTCGGTCTTGTTTTATTTCTCAGGCCGAACATTAAAGCGCATAAAATCCGTTGAGGGGCTATGAGCGGTAATAGGAACATTGGAGGGATACATACATACAGACGCGTCAACCACATAACCCTCCTCCGCAGTCGGGTAAAAACCAGCGTCAGATATTTTGTCTGGCATATACTGGAATAGGCCCTATACCAATTAGGTATTGACATCATGATATAAAACCAAATGAATAACTAAATAAATTCTTTACTAAATTATAATAAAAATATATTAATGAGCGTATTCCCATAAAAATCCTCACCAGAAAAATAAAACAAAAATAGTCATCAATCACGTCTTTCACAAATCCGATAGCATAAATTTTGTATGAGATTGCAAATCCTGACAGCTGCCTGTTATACCGCGGAATGAACGAAATCTGTTGCAGGCATAAATTATGAGGAGAAATAAATGGCTTTTATTTGTTACCATTGAAAAGAATTATCGCTATTTAATATTATTCAGAGAAACGCTGCTTACATCCAAATAGCTAAATCAATTTTCTTAAAAAATAAATAAGCATTCGTTTTTTTTGCTTAAAATGATCCGTCTTCTCTAGTATGTAGGTACTTTGTGTCTCTTTTAATTACCTTTATTTATTTGTTAGATCCCCTACGAGTCAGGGCTTGCAAACTCATGAAAGAGGGTTTTTTTTCAATATCGGGATCAAACCAAATCTATAACAATAACGACGTCGTAGGAGCATAATAAAAGAGGAAGATGAGAGAGATATCTTAAAACAACTCTCACGATTGAAACGAAATCCAACGACACCTCACATGATGAAAAGGGCAAGCTATGTATCGTGCGTGCCGAAGAAATGAACATACGGAATACTAGGTATTATATAAACGCCAAAGTTTGGATGGTTGGATGGTTGTTACTTTATCACACCGGACAACTATCTGAATCGCATGAAATGTAGCAGTAAGATAATATCTATAATAATAATATTATCTTGGGACAACTCACAACGGTATTTGATCTCAAACTAAGCAGAGCTTGTACTATGGAAATCAGACAACTGATAAACATATTTATATATTTCTAAATACATACATATTATAGATAAATAACACCCAGACACAATAATCCATCGTGCTCATCACACAAAGTTTTATCCTGGGTGAGGATCGAACCCACGACCTCTTGCGTAGCAGCTGGATACACTCCCACCGCGCCACAGAGCAGATATGGATTATAGTCTGGAGTAGCACCACATTTTATCATGAAAAACGTAACATTTCCAGGGAAAAAAAGTTTCCAGAGTACTGTTAGTAGATAAGTACATAGTTACAGGTCGCAAAAAAAGACGTTTACCAGTTTTGACCAACCTTTGAAACGCGTGGCGTCGCGCGTCGCGTGTGACGTGGCGTTTTGTAACGTTTTTTTCTGTTGAGGTGCGGCGGTGCGTATAACGGCACTTACTATTGCACACGTAAACAAAATTAAATGGCGAAATACAATATTGTTTAGAAACGGGAAGAGTGGCGGTGCCCGCCGCTGCACCCGCGGCGAACCCTCAAGCGTGTGCTGTGCGATATTTAAATAAGACTTGCAGAAGGTCCCGCCGCGGGCATTGCTTTATGGATAATTGCCGCTGCGTGTTTACCGCGTCAAACGCCGCGTAAAACGCGTCGTTGCCATCCGCGGGATCCGTGGATGGCAACGAAACGACGGTAAACGCGTCACTTCTCCGTAAATGCCATTTATTTGAATTCAGTGCGGGCTGCTCCACTCATCGCAACGCGCGCCGCCCATCGGCGTAGTGCGCGGTGTAGTCAAAAAAACGTTAAGATCGATACTATTTTTGTCAGAATAGTATTGCAAGAGAAAATCAACGTTATACGAAGTTCAAACTAATTTTAACCGCATAGAGTGAGCGACCACACTTTTGGCCGACTGTACACTTCCAGCGCAGTCATCTAAAGAGAAAGAGTTTTGACTTTAACCAAGTATAGGAATGGAACAACATTCACCAATTCTTCAGGCGTGGGTTCATCCAAGTCATAAAGTCGTCTCTCCACTTCGATTCCGGCTTGATCATCACGATAGTACTGCAACTCTCTCCTCGCTACTTCTGCAAACCTCACCATGTCCACGCCGCGGAAGAATTTCGTCACTTTCATGTTCTGCATTTTAAAATTAACTTTAGGTAATATGTGGTGTATGAAATGGTAAAATGGTAACTTAGAGAAAAAAATAAGGAAATGAATATCATGACCAAAGATTTGAACATTTTATATATTTGAATATTTATATATTTGATTATATACTGAAAGATTCTGAGATCATGACTGTAGCATTGTCAGTAGGTAAATCTATGAAAAACTTCTTTAAGTTCACAAAAATATTGATACTTTCTATATGAAGTGTGAGAACATAATATTAACACACGCAACAAACATAAACTTATTGTACCAGCATCAAAGTTGCAAAAAGTAAACAAATCGTTTCGATGCCAATGTATACGTTTCTACAATAAAATCCCTAGTGATTAAGTTCAGAAATTCAGTCGTATAAATTTAAGTGTACCATTATGAAAAAAATATGTATGAAAAGTTTCTACTCAATAATTGATTATGAAACAACAACGCTTGGGATTGAACTGCTTTTTCTCACAGGCTATTCAAAAATGTTCTTTAGGATTATATGTATATACTACTAGCTGACCCGCGCAACTTCGTCTGCGTAAATTTTCCCCATTTAGGCAACATTTTTCCTTGCTGCTCCGCTCCCATTAGTTGTAGCGCGATGTTTTTTAGCCTATAGCATTCCTCGATAAATGGGCTATCTAAAAGTTTTTTTTTTTTTCAATTTGGACCCGTAGTTTCTGAGATTATCGCCTTCAAACAAACAAACAAACAAACAAACTCTTCTCTCTCTTTTAATATTATTGTATAGTTATAAATGTTAGGGGTGGACAACCCTTATCACTTAGGGGCATGAATAATAGATAGTAATTTTCCCTTTTTTCTTTTTTCTTCCTTTTTTTTTTAAAACATTTTTCATTGCTGCTCCGCTCCTATTGGTCGTAGCGTGATGTTATAACCTATAGCCTTATATTTTGCCTCTATAAATGGGCTATCCAACAATAAAATATTTTTTCAATGCGGCCCAGTAGTTCCTGAGATTATCGCGTTCAAACAAACAAACAAACTCTTAGGGGTATGAAAAATAGATGTTCTCCGATTCTCAGACCTAAAAAAATAAAAAAAATAAAAATCTTTATTTTCAACTATTACATGTTTTTTATAAATATGGTTTGGGAGCTCTTCTGTTAAGTTTGAGAAAACCTGTGTTAGAAGAGTCCCCTTTTGTCCGTGGCTTATGTTATGACATAGTAATAGTTAACAGTTATCTTATAGGTAATTAAGTACATTTGTGTGTGTGTGTGTATATGAGTGTGGGTGTATGTGTGTGTGTATGGGTGTGTGTGTGTGTGTGTGTGTATGGGTGTGTGTGTGTGTGTGTGTGTATGATTGTGTGTGCGTGCGTGCGTGTGTGTGTGTGTGTGTGTGTGTATGAATGTGTGTGTGTGTGTGTATGAGTGTGTGTGTGTGTGTGCGCGCGCGCGCGCGTGTGTGTGTATTTATGTGTGTGTGTGTGTGTGAGAGAGTGTTTGTGTGTGTTATGATGTGGTTGACTTTAAATGAGTAGTTGTTCCGTTTCTTGATACGTAAGTGATTTTAACCAATCTGTTACTTTTCTTTTGCATTGTGTGTTGGTAGTGTTACAGATATTGAGCTTTTTGTTTATGCTGTTGTACATTTTTAATGAGTTTATGTGAAATTGTTTGGATGAAGATACGGTTCTAGTAACAGGGTATGTTATGACTGATCGTGGTGTTCGTTTTTTAGGTAATTTTGGGTCGATGTTGATCTTATTATGTGTCCTGAGAATACATTTTAATATGTATATTTGTCTAACAGTTAGAACATTTGCTTCGCGATATAGATTGTGCGTATTATAACGTCTTTTTTTGTGTAGCATTGTTTTTAGTATATATCTCTGTGTACGCTCAATGCTAACAAATTTGGTTTTATAGGTACCTCCCCAAACCGGTATGCAGTAGAGAAGTATTGATTGGACTAGTGTAATATAAACATAAGTTAGTAGGTGTCTATCAGCAATATTTCTAAGGTATTTAAAAATCCAAACCATTTTACGTGCTCGATTAGAGATAAGTTCCAATTGTGGGTACCATGACAGATTTTGGTCTACCACCACTCCAAGATATTTGGTGTGAGTTATTTTATTTAAGGTAGTGCAATTGCAGATATTTGAATTTGTACAGCAGAAATGGGCTATTAATTTTAAGCTGGAGTCAGGTTGGTGTGTATTTCTAAGTGAGAATGTTATATAGTTTGTTTTTGAGATGTTGAGGGAAAGTAAATTTATATTTAGCCATTCTATGACCTTTCGCAGCTCAGATTGTGCCGTGTTGAATACTTCTATCCAAGTCTTTCCATGAAAGAGTAGGGCAGTGTCATCGGCGTATGAGTACACAGCACCATTCTTCAATCGCATATTAGTTAAGTCATTGATATAGGCTAAGAAAAGTGTTGGACCCAAGACACTGCCTTGGGGCACTCCATAATTAGATGTTGTCACGTCCGCTCTTATTGTAACACTATCTAGTTTAACCCGTTGTGTTCGATCGTGTAGGTAGTTAGTAAGAATAGAGTGAAAGCCTTCTCTAATGCCCATCCTTTCTAGTTTTTGAAGAAGTTTGGGTACAGGGACGGTATCAAATGCTTTTTTCAGGTCGAGGAAGATACATAGGCATTTATTTTTATCGTCTAAATGTTTAGTTATGTTAGTCGTTAGGTCTAAAACTGCATCTTCAGTGCTTCTTCCCGCCCGAAAGCCATATTGTGCATTGGATAGAATATCGTATTTCTCAAAGAATTTTATTAGTCGATTGTTAATTACTTTTTCCATTATTTTTGATAAGACTGTAAGTACTGAAATTGGCCTGTAGTTATTGATATCGTCCCTGTCCCCTCCCTTATGTATGGGATGTATTATTGAACGTTTCAGATCTGAGGGAAAGATTCCTTTATGTAAGCATACGGTGCAGAGGTATGTTATAATAGGAGTTAAAGTGGCGTTTGCTAGTTTTATAAAGCAAGTTGGAATATTGTCCCATCCCGCAGCTGATTCATTTTTTAGACCTACCCAATATGCACACAAAATTTCATCAAAATCGGTCAAGCCGTTTCGGAGGAGTATGGCAACGAAAACTGTGACACGAGAATTTTATATATTAGATATAAGAAGTGAACTACTGTGTTTGCTGTATACGTTTATATTTACATATTTTAGACTTATACCCACGAAACACACTGGTTCGATCAATATCATTATTTTTCTAAAGAAACACTTAATGGTTTTAAGAGAGTGGCCCATGAGTTTCTTGGCAGCTTCTTCTCATGAGCTTTACATTTGGAACTGCCGCCTAACTTCAATTTGTTTTTTTTTTTCAAAATTATATCATAATTTTATTCTTCTTTTAGTATGTAGGTATTCATTTGACGTTTTCAAATAACTATTGGTTAGGTTTTACGAAATAAAGATATTTGAGTTTGAGTTCATTAGTCAACTAACTCAATAAACAACTAAGAGGTTGACTGGAATTTCCACTATATTTTGGCTAATTAGACTTTTTATATTAACTTTCCAAAGCTTAATAATGTATAAGTCTGATATACTTCCTTTTACGATGATTATATTTAAAACAATAAAAATATAAGCCCATAAGCTGAAACTTAGTTAACCATTCCCGGTCTCCTCTATAAGTTATTCAACTATGGTAAAAGGGTCTCTTTAGTATCATGAAGCAATATTTTACTAACCAATATAAACAAATAAACTGGTTCACTTTGATCTCGAAATCGTTGTAGAGCATGTATTTCATCAGATGGAACCTAAATTAATAACACAAATATATAATTACAAGACAAAACCTTTGACTTCATATCAACCTATTTAATACAATAATTACATTTTTGCTATAATATTCGTCCTGCGATATCATAATTTGTTAAATGCTCTATGTTTCGAATCAATAACAAAACCGTGATAGTTCTCAAACTAGCGGCTAGATGGCGGAAGCGAGGGCCCAACTCGAGTGCAGCAATGGATAGAAAAAATGTAAGTCTAGTAAACCAAACCAAACCGGGGCCGGAATACGGAAGTCTCGGGTTCGATTCCTGGGTCATGACTTAAAAATTTTCTATTTTTCAAAAATGCAATTATTGTATTAATAAAGTAATTGACAAGAAATGCGCATAAAAATAACTATAACCTATATGATGTCCCACTGCTGGGCACGGGTCTCCCGATAACCTACTTGTTGTAGATCCTGGGGGCAATTGCCATAATCGCTATGTTTGGCGAGCGGGTTGGCAATCGCAGTTAGGCTTTAAAGTACGCAGAGGACGCTGCTGCCCGTCCTCCGGTGTTACATTCCTAAGTCGCCTTGACGACACCCACGGGAAGAGGTGGGGTAGTACAATTCTTAAGCCAGTACCACACGGCATTCTTAAACCGATACCATACACACAAAACATTCGATTGTATTCCGTATAACATGAATAAGCTAAGCGGATAAGTGGGCACCTACTTACTTTGAGTAATATTATTTTTCCGTCACTCCAGTCCAATTTGATGGTATTGAAGAGTCGATCCAACGCTGTACAGAATCCGAATGCATAACTGTAAACTTCAGCACCTAGTTCAAGTTGCGATAAATAAAACATTAATAAATTTGACATATCAATCTTTAGGTACTTAAAAAAATATAGGCTTAGCAGTACGTTCAAAACTAGAAATGAATATGATGGATGGTTGTTAAGATACCTTATATCGATCCTTATACACTACAAAATGAATAGAAAGCGAGTAGACATTCCATTAGGAATTTTGAAAACTGAGATATAGATGTAGATATTTCAAGACTTTTGAAAAAAAATCCTAAGACGCTTGCTAATTAAAGAATAATAAAAGATGTTGAGAATTTCGCTTTATCCTCCTCTTAGGAGCACTCAGGCTTGGAAAAAAACGAGGCGCTGAATGGCTAACGGCTTCTTTCATTTACTCCTCAAGCCATGTCCTGACGAATTTTATAAACCAATGCCTAGATTTGGCAATCAGCGTTAAAACTGGGATTTAAATCAGCGTTAAATCCTAAAAAACCGGCAGCGAAAATCACTATATACATACCGATAGGTTGGGAACGAAGGATCTAGTTTACTCTTTGGAAGGATCTTATATTACAAATATGGAATTAGGTACTTACAAATAAGTTGTTGCGCATTGCTTCTAATTATATTCTCGAACTCTTTTTCATTGTGTACCTCAACAAATATTTCTGTTTTCTTTTTGCCAGCCATTTTGCAATTACACTAGAATCTACTTGGTTAGGATAGCGAAGCCTACTGGTTTCATTGCTTTTGGAGATAGTAGACTTTAACTAAGGCTCGTAAGCCAAAGCGGTTCATTGTAGGCCTTCAGGCGAAAAAAGACCTAGAGGTCTACCTCTATATATAGCTTAACTTGTGGTCTATTACAAATTATACGACGAAAGGTTGGCCAACTGCATGGACGAATTTGGAGCTCAAGACCGAGTTAGATGACGCAATCTGAAGGAGGCCTACACAAAACTGGTTGAGACTGGCTAAGAAAACAAAAAGAAGACTTTCAAAAAATAATAGCTCTTTTAATTAGTACACAATATATTCTTGCTTTTTTCAATGACTTTTTTTTCCTGTACATTCGTTGTGCATACATGCCGTCTGAGTAAATTTTATTCAAAAACTGTATTTTTTTGAATACTTCTGGGTTATAAATACTTTAATCTTCGGCTCATGTCTTAACTGTCAATAATTAAAACAATCAATATTAATGACAAAAAATATTTAATAATAAGTTTAGATAAAAAAACAACACAATAATACTAAGTTAATAACGCAAAAAGGTGCGGTATTATCGTTTTCTACGAAATAAACTAGAATGTTTCTGACAACAATATTTAAATTCACATAGCAAAGTTCATATTATATTCAGCTTCATAGAAACAATAAAATAAGTATAACAAAAATCTTAATCGCATGGTTCTCGATTTATTATTATCGCTTCACAATATTTTGATCGATATAATGGTGCCTTATTGGGTCGCATAACTTTTTTTGTCGTCAATTGACACAGTATAATTTTATTTGTACTAATAAGTGTTACGCATAATATTATTTCGCATAAATCCTTACGCATAAATTTGTTACAAATAAATAACTACTGTTCGCATTATGATTAAAAAGAGAGATCGTCGCATAATTATTGTTCCTGTCATAATTTGATTTGACATAATTTTATTTATCCTTACGAAATAGTTTTCATTTTGCAAAAATTAATCTGTGATAATGTAACCTATTAGCATAATGATTAAATATTATTTTATAGCATAATGTTACACAAGCATAACGTTAATTAAGCATGATATTAATCAGTGAAATTTTGACTTATTACTGAACTAACTGATGATCAAAACCATGAATCGGTGCAGGTTTACAGTCACAATTTATTTGATACACAAGTCAGACAAATGTTTTTATACTTTTATTACCATTTATATTTAATAGCTATTATACGAAAAAAATATGCGTTATAACTTTATGCAATTCCAAATTAGGCCAAATGAATAAAGCCTAAACGATATTTAGGTCTAATAAAATAGTATGTCAAAGAATCATTATGCTAAAGTATTATTATGCCATTAACTGTTATGCAAAAGTATTTTAGTATAATAAAACTTATGCGAACAAAGATTATGCGTTATAAATTAATGCGATTCCAAGATAGGCCAAATTAATTTAGGCTAAACGATATTTATGTCTACAAAAACATTATGGCAATGTATCATGCGATAGTATTATTATGCCTATAACAGTTATGGCAAATTAGTTATAAATTATTTTACGATAAACACAATGCGGATAAAAGGGATCCTCGATTTAATATACCTATCTAAAAGCCCATTCTCATGACTTTTGGTTAAAGCATCATATAAATATATATTTTTAAATTATTGGAAACAAGAATAACATTGATAATTTAACTGTGTTAAATTATAAGAATCGAACCTTCAAGAGAAAATAAAAAAAATGCTACTAACTATCACATAATTGTATTTCGATCTGATCCGGTACCTTTGCGTAAAAGACATCTGCGCCAAAGATACCTACTTATAGGTACGGAATCAATTTATCGCCTGATATTGTCAAGCACAAACTGAACAAATGTCTTGTCGCGCATTGTCCGTCCCCGATTTCGATATATTCAGATCGTAATTACCTAACAATGGTCTATGCGATATGGCACTCGCCAAAATACTTCATCTAGAGTAATAGCATGAAATGAATAGTCCTCAAATACATGCTCATGATTGCGCAGTAGTTTTTGCATTTTCTTTAATGTATCACTGAATAACAATTCGCCATCGTCATCGCTTACGTAGAAATATAACATGCACTGAAAGAAAATTTATGAAACAGTATAATCACAAAATACTTATACCTTGACACGAACATCCAGAAACGCACACATTGGCAGCCATTACACGCTCAATCCAGATCGTGATTTGATCACAGTCGCGCAATGTCACACGTTACACAGTCAATCTGGATCAAGATCACTGATCACGATCACGGGCTCTCGATCTAGATTGAACGTGTAATGGCCGCCATAAACATCGTTTATTGTCGTTGTGCTCACAAAACTGTTAACCTTATTAATAAAAATAAAAAAAATATCAGTGTTATAGTACGCCACTTGTCTAGGGGCTAAGGGGTTTTCTTTAAGCGTCTGGAGAAAGAAAAAAAAACCCACAGAAAACTTCTCTCAAGTGAAAGTCAAATCCATACAATTTTTCATTCTGCAGGCGTTTACGTTTATGGAGGTGTATAATACACACTACATAACATACATACATAACAACCCATATGATGTCCCACTGCTGGGCACGGGTCTCCCCAGTAGAACCTACTTATTAGTTCCTGGGGGTAATTGCCATAATCGCCACGCTTGGCGCGCGGGTTGGCGATCGCAGTAAGGCTTGAAATACGCAGAGGACGCTGCTGCCCGTCCTCCCGTGTGACATCCCTTAGTCGCCTTGACGACACCCACGGGAAGAGATGGGGTGGCACTATTCTTAAGCCAGTGCCACACAGCGGTAATACACACTATCCCCTTATAAATAATATTAAAAATATTGTCCCTCGATTGAGGTGGACGATTATGAATAAATGGCTCCAGAGTGGTGACAGCAGTGCAGACTTGGCAGTGCCAGATCTAAGATTATTTGAAGGCGGCCAAAAACTTCATACTCGGAGAACATGCTTACGATGGGGGAGTGCATTTCGTTTCACTCAATACCATTGTGATACCTCGTGCGACTGGAGGGGGTGCCAATCATTTACTCGATTTGGCAACCCTTGATAGCGTTTGGCGCCCACTTCAACATAGCAGTTTGCACCATTTCAAGTGGCACCCAGGACGCGTGGCTCAGCTTGCCTCCGTAGCAGTGGGATACACTCCCACCGCGCCTCAGAGGCAGTCAAAATTAAAACTGATTTAGAAAGAAAAAACATAAAAAAAATGCGTTCATATAAGAAGAAAATCTTACCAAATGTTCTTCAGTGAGATGGCTAGTCTCAAACTCCTCTATGAAGTCATTTTTAAGCGCAGCTACTTCTTCTTGAAACCTTACTACGTCGTCCGACGTAGCTGTGCCAAGATAATAAATGTTGATTACCTTTGAAACTGTCTCATACATTTTGGTAAAACATATCCACGAACCACCAAAAAAATCAACAAAATATACTAAAAATGTTTTCTAGGTAGGTAGGTACAAGGATTTGGAACGAGCACTGAAGAGAGAATGAGGTAGTTTTCAATTTTATACTAATATTAAAAAAAAGGAAAGATTTGTATTTGTGTATTTGTGTGTGTGTGTATGTTTGTAATGAATAAACTCAAAAACTACTGGTCCGATTTCAAAAATTATTTTACCGTTGGGAAGCTACACTAACCCCGGGTGACATAGGCTATTTTTTATCCCTGAATTCCCACGGCAACGGGAACTACGCGGGTGAAACGGCGAGGCGTCCGCTAGTTTATTTTATTTGGAGTAAATTGTCGCAGTGCTGAACATTATGTTTCGCCGGGGTAATTTATTCTGATTTATATAACGTTATTCTTGGTATAGTGCAAATCTGAAAGTAGTTTGCTCAATCAGTAACGCAATCTATTAAGGTAGTTTCTGAACCATGTTATATTGATCAATTAATTAATTAATCAATCATTAATTTATTCATTAATCATGCTAACAGTCCAAATCAAGTTCACAAAGTGATCTGAAATGCGATCATCACTTATTTTTCAATAATAACCATGGATTACGTAATACGGGACGCAATGAGCACGATAGAGCGTTGAACACAAGACAACTCGAATGGCTTATAACTCTGCAAGTTTTCAAAACTTTCATATCTTGTCGGGTGTCTAAGCTTTGCACTATATCAAAAATAACTTTGTACATTTTTTAATTTATTCATTCATATTACTGTCACTCATTAACGTACAGCTAAAACTTTGAATCTACAAAGCTGAAATTTGCATTCAGAATTCTTTTGTGACATTGACAAGGGATAAGCAAAGATTCTAGGAAACTCGAGCACTGATGGGGTGAACGAACATAACGCGAGCGAATTCGAATACAAAATCTAGATAAATATAAGCCCAAACTTACTTATATTTACGGACTCATTAGCAACCCAGTGAGTTTTAAACAGTTTAAGTTTCAAATGTACTGAGTACCCAGCAGTAAGACTCCGGTAGATAGTGTCTGCATGGCCTAGGACCGCTAATTGACCACGACTTACAATGGCTAGCCGGTCATATATTGACTCCATTAGATACCAGTCCAAACTGCAATTTAACAATATCACTTCAATTGCCGAAAAAACTTAAGTATTTGATATCAAGTGCACTTGTTATCTCCAGCCCAAATAACCCTACTATCGCTCTCATTAATAGGAGGTCGCGGGTTTGAATACCACCCATTATACGTGAGCACACTCCTTGTTTTTATTTGGCGGGAAAAAATCCTGACGAACACCCCCACCATCCGTGGAAGACGATGGAATTTATTATCTATAGGCAATTTAAATGTAAATCATCAAAATATTTTTTAGAATCTATTACTAAAGCTTAAAACGCGCGAGACCTAAAAAATACATTATTCCCACTATTTCTAAAGAACATAAACGCACTACGCACAAACGGCGTAGCACAGAAACATGGGTAAAAAACGCATAGTGCGGTTTGACGAGTACCAAGTAAAATATATTAAAGTCAGTCCTCGGTATGGAGAGGGTTCAGTCAGTCGGTGCCACACTGAGGATGCCTCGTGTAGAGGCAAAACACGTGTCGAAATTTCACTTCGTAGAAGCGGAATATTGCAAGTCAAGGGTCCGGAGGTGCCTACCACTCGACTTGGTAAGAGTACCTGTCACTAATTTTTTTGTTGCAGGTCTCTCTTTTTGAGCGCGTTCTGTCAATCTACTTCGATTGTAGTATTAAGGGCATTTCCTTACTACTTCAATCGTGGTGGTTCACAGATCGAGGGTGGGATCCCACCAACCCACCCCCGATCTGTGAATAATAATCTACTTAAGATGGATCGCCGCCATGTGACACCTGATTCAATCAGTTAACAGATGAACCACTAAAACCTCTTTTAATTTTCTTGTTTCATTCAAACACCAATCCCTAAAAGAAACTTTACTATACCGCAACAAAGGAAATTAGTGACAGGTACTTTTACCAGCCCAAGTGGCAGACACCTCCGGAGCCTTGACTTGCAATCAAGATTTCGCTTCCACGAAGTGAAACTTCGCGCGTGATTAATCTCTACACGAGACATCCTCAGGACAGTTTGGCATCGACTGCGCAGCTCAGTCGATGACGATGCTGGATTCCCTCTTTTATAATCAATTTAAGATGGTTTTCCGCCACATGACGGCTGATTCAATTAATTACCTTATTAAATTGAAACGCCAATCTCTAAAAACAACGGTATTCATTCTACTCTTCTCACCTGGCTTCCGCCACTATAATAGTAACCTTCTTCTCAATCATCCTCTCAAAGCACCCCACAACCAACGGCCTAGCAATATAGTCAACGTTTAAAAAGGGTTCGTCAATAATCGCCACTGATGGGTATAGTGATTCGACCACACCTAGGTTGAAACGGCTCAAACAGTCATTGTTGTATTTCCTGACTAGCACATCTTTAACGCTGTAAAGGCCTGAAAAAAAATACATTAGAAAAGCTTCAGAACTGGAGCATGGGCGTACCCGAGATTGTTTTTCAGAGAGCAGGGGGGGGGGGGGCGAATCTACTCATGTACTGGGTAGATTCTCAGGGGGGGGGGGGAATTTACTCAAAGCCGGCCAGCGTGGTACTGTGTACCTTTTACAATTTCGGGGTGGAGGCTAAACCTCCAATTCGCCCCCTGCGGGTTCTCCTATTGATACGAAGTTTTGAGCAAAATGAGGTGGTAAAATATAGAGTCAGCTACATAAATTCAATCCACTCGTTCCCATAAATAGTCTATGAGTTTAAAATTGTTGTCATTTTAGAATAGTCCCAGAAAACTTTACAAACTTATAATTACAAAAGTTTTTGTATTTCGTTTTATAGAAACACCTCCTTGATGCTGAGTGCGCAATGAGTTCAGAAACCACATGATTCTGGTCACTACCAAACCAGATATGACATCTATCAGAAGCGAAATGGAATTTATAAAAAAAAAATCCTTATTGGTGCTTTGTACCTATATCTAAATACTAGCTGTCCCGCGCAACTTCGTCTGCGTAAATTTTCGCCGTTTTTTAAACATTTCTCATTGCTGCTCCGCTCCTATTAGTCGTAGCGCAATGTTATATAGCCTATAGCCTTCCTCGATAAATGGGCTATCCAACAAAAAAATATTTTTTCAAATCGGACCAGTATTTCCGATTAGAGATTAGCGCGTTTAAACAAACAAACAAACTCTTCCGCTTTATAATATTAGTATAGACCTATCTGCAATTCAAAACGATGCCGAAAAATCAAATGGTTCGCTGATTTAAGCCAAAGCGATGAGAGAAGCTGCCATGCACATGCCACGGTGGTGGCATAGGTGGCTAAATGCCTACGCCTATTTGTTTCATGTAATTATCTGTTTTACTTACTTAGGCATTATGCCTACACTCTGTTCGTTTTAGGTTTAGCAATATTATAAACAAAGTAAAAAAGGTCGTTCATGTAGCCGTTTCTCCTTGCGAAATATCGCCCGATCCCCCCCCCCCCCCCCCCATTTATAAAAGGTACACAGTATATAGATCCCTCTATACCATACACCAGGGCTAAATAATCTGACAATGATCTCATTAGATCATCTGATTACCAAATGTCCAGTAGTTCTCATTTCTTTTGGTAGAGTAATTTATTTATTTTATTTATATAAACTTTATGCACAGATTTTTTTAGATTGGCGGACTTTTTCTGCCAGTCTACCTTATGTGTAGGTGCAGTAAACTTGTTGATAGTCATAAATAACATACCTACATAAACACATACCACAAATACAGAATATACCTACATAAATACAAATCTATACTAATATTATAAAGCGAAAGAGTTTGTTTGTTTGTTTGTTTGTTTAAACGCGCTAATCTCAGGAACTACTGGTCCGATTTGAAAAAAAATTTGTTGGAAAGTCCATTTATCGTGGAAGGTTATAGACTATATAACGTCGCGCTACGACTAATAGATGCGGAGCAGCGACGAGAAATGTTGCAAAAACGGGGAAACTTTACGCATACGAAGTTGCGCGGGACAGCTAGTATTACATAAGATACAAATGTTATGGTACAAATCCAAACGAGAACAGGGTCCTTAATCACTGTCTTTTTTTTCGTTTTAGCGTCAAGCCTTTTATCTGTCAAAATCTTGTCATAATAGTTTAAAGAGAGCTGTGCTTAAAAATGCATCGCATATGCGCGCGGATATCTTTGAGCGCACCACGCATGTGCCTATAGATACGAGCCGGCTTGCCGCGAAAACGAAAAAAAACATAGTAAATAAGGACCCAGAGAAGAAATAAGAACTACCTTATTTGGGCACTTTGGGAATCAAGAGTATTTTTTTCAAAATTTCTAAAAAATATTTGCTAAAGGAGATCCGTGGAATCTACTTTGGGAAACGCTGCCCTACACAAAGTCTCCCCAATGAATTAATAAATTACCCATATTTCTCAAAATGGCTTCAGCAATCCTCTCCGACATGTTCAATGTAAGTCCAGATAGTTGACTAATGAGGATCAGGTTTTGACGGCCAGTTAGGAACTTGTCTACTCCTCCACAATTTTCGGCCATAGCCACTTTACTTAAGTACTGAAACGCAAGCAAAGACAAAAACGGGTACAATTTAATGTAATAAAAGGCGGCTTAGACAACCCCTTATTCGTTCCATGCCGAATTCGCTAACGCCTACAAGAGGCCATTGCAATACGGTCGAAAGGTCGAGCAATAAACAAGGTATACATATAAATATATGTATATTCATAATGTGTACAAATCGCGAAAGTATATCAACATTTATAATTAATTGTTCGCAAAAACATAAATGTCTATGGTCTCCACCGCAACCATTGACGTATAGACCTGGACCGCGCCATTCCTTTCAATTAAAAAGTAAATATATTGACTGAAAAGCGTGAAACAGAGAAAAAACTCGTGTGGCCTTTGACATGTATTGTTTACAAAGTAGCGTTGTCTCTTATTAGAAAGTGGTCAATTTTGTGAAGTCCTGGTCTCTACGGCAATGACCGCAACCGTCAAATCCTTAAATATAAAGCCGCCATTTTATTTCCTTGCTTACATGGTCTTATCGTTCGCTAGATTAGTGATCAATCTAATGGAAAATAATAGCGGAAGATACTGTCAATAGTGCAGCTTATCTACGCATCGACTTGGATTGACCACGTTGCATATTTTAATTCTATACATTTTGTATGAAAAGTATGGAAGCCGGTCATAAGTCGAAAAAGAATCTACAATGGCGCGAGCACAGAACAGACATCTGGCATTGAAAAGATTTGCATTTTTTCATACGGCAGGTCGCCAGTGCACAAAGACCGTTTGCGAATAGGACGTTCTGTGCCTAAATCCTTATATGAACTGGGAAATGTTTATTAAAATTTACAATGTTAATAACTACAAGCTAGATAACCCTACATACGAACTATATACATACTATTAACATTATTTACAACTTACCTAGTAAACTACAAAAAAGAGTTAGGCGTCAAAGAATTCCTCCCCATCGATGTCTACCGATATAGTGCCCAGAAGGCTGGCAGCATTGCCTCGTTGTATGGCAATGCTTATTCTCTGTGCAAAGAAAAAGCCAGCCTTCTGGTCACGAGATGCACTGACAAGACGCTGGGAAATGTCTTTGAATAAGAGGCGAGCACTTGGACCCCATGGCCCTAGCGTCTCAACCCCAAACGGCTCAAATAAGTAATCTCCGACTAGATTACTATATTTGCGCCGTTTGAGAGTCTCCGCAGATGCAGCAGCAGCGCAGGCACAGCTCGCAGTGTTTGGAAGATGGGAAGGCGCTAGGGTGTCGACGCAGGTTGCATCCCACACCAAAGGTCTTCCCATCTTCCAAGGTAGCAAAGACATACCGTCTGGCCTCTTGCCATCGCTGCGCGCCAAACCATTAGGTTCAGGAACTGCTGGCACACCAGTGCTGACAAGAGCCCGACGGATGATGTCATTTAGGCTAGCGTGTCGTGATATGCGGCCTGCGCTCCTGCTGCATGATAGACCATGATGCCCAAGGCTGCCTACGGCTTCTCCACAGTGGCATCGATGAGGAGAAACACATGGGGCACCTAAACGCAAGCAGGCAGCAATCCTTATATTATGCCTACATATTATGATTCCTCTTTGGGTTAAACTGTACACCTGACACTTTTTTGGTTTGTTGTCTTAAAGGTTAAGGTTTTTTTGCTGAACTTCCAACTTCTTTTACGACAGATTATAGCAGCGCAAGATCGCAGCAGTATTTTTTTTTTTTGCTGAACTTCCAACTTCTTTTACGACAGATTATAGTAGCGCAAGATCGCATTCTTACGTTTTCCTAATATTATAGAACTAGTCGCACATATAGGTACCTAGTTGGTGCACGGGTAAGGGAGGTAACTACCCACAATTGGGTAGTTGACAACAGTGACAATAAATTATTTTAGAACGTAGTTCCTTATCGCACGGGCTGAGAGGCTAGATGGAAAAAAATGTTACATTTTGACATCGATCAAAAATCTTATGTTATATAGGTGGTTTGTATTCTTGTAAAAGGTTGTTATCATCATTTTACCTATATCAAACTGCCTGTGTGTAATATATGTGAGAAAAATCTTAATCTGAAATAGGATAACTACTACACATAGTAAACACTACATAAATGATTGTACTTTTATACTGATAATAAAACAATTGGAGTGAAATTATTCCCTAACCATTCCAAAATACTCAAAAATGTACAACGTTAATGTTCAAGTTTTCACTTCTGCTGGCACTAAGAAAGTGCAACCCGTTGTTTTTTATTGTTTTATTTTTGTTTTGACAAGTTTTCACTTCTGCTGGCACTAAGAAAGTGCAACCCGTTGTTTTTTATTGTTTTATTTTTGTTTTGACAAGTTTTCACTTCTGCTGGCACTAAGAAAGTGCAACCCGTTGTTTTTTATTGTTTGATTTTTGTTTTGATTGAAGTTGTTATGATTTCTTTACGGTCCTTTTTTCATTTCTAGTGGACCTCCAAAGTAAATCAAAGTCAAATATTGTGATTTCAATAAAATATTTAATAATATGGACTTGGTTTAGTTACTATATTTTTTGAAGACATGTACTCTAGTAATCTATAGTGTCTGTTCAAAATATTTTTGTAAATAAATAAAAATCAATATTACTAATTTTGTATTTCGTCCTCAATGAGTATCAAAATCATTAATCACATTGTGAAGACAATGGCAGGGTGTTCTGGGAACTTTCACAATATTCCTAGCTCAAAAAAACCACAGCAAAGCGTGACCGGGTTCAGTTAAAAATACCGAATAAACTAGCAACAGGTCGTACCTTACATCTCTCATTTTTGAGAGAGTAGCCGTCGATCCAAACATTACCTTTAGTCGGTACAAGGCGGCCTGCTAATATCTTTAATAACGTTGACTTGCCGCTTAGTTCCATGCCCATTAAGCCTATACATTCACCTGGGAACAAAATATAATCATGGAGATAAAGTGGTGAAAGCTTAGGAGTAGGTTCCATAAAAAAATCATTCATAATTTTTCATTATTTGTTCTTCGATTAAAAAGTCCCCCCGTGCTTTTCCTTTAAATAACTAACCCCTCCCCCCAACTGGGTCAACCCCCCCATCTCTCCAATTCAGAGTCAGCTGCTGCTTACAAATGTGATCTACCTAGACCGGCCATAAGTTCTGTTACAAATGAAAATGCATTTTTTTAAATGAACTAATGTAATATTACTAAAACTTATGTACATATTTATTCTCAGCAAAAAATAAAAACAATATTTTATTTAAAATGGCTACCTTTGGCTTTTAAACAGGCCTTTAATCGGTATGGCCTATGGATTTACGCACTGTTTCCATGGGAAGTTTCGCCGTTGCTTGCTCAAGAGATTTTTTGAGAGACTCAATGTTGCCGTGTAGTTTAGAGCAAGCCATGTCCTCTAAAACTGACCATAATTTGTAGTCTACAAGGTTGAGGTCTAGGCTAGATAATGGCCAGTCTTCAACTCTTGTAAAGTCCGGAACGTTGCTTGGGTTGTTTCTTGCCTTGTGACCAGGTGGAGAGTCCTGCTGGAAAGTCCACGGTACATTTATAAAAACTGTATTGCTGAGAGATTTGACAACACAATCCAATACTGTCTCTTGATACACTTTGCCTAAAGTTTTCATTCCTTTTTCACAAAAATGTAGCCTTAGGACGCCTTGATAAGACACGCCCCACCAAACCATCACTGATGCAGGATATTGACCACGCTGTACCTTACCGACCACTTGAGCAGCTTCTTTAGAACTGTGAGCGTACACTTTATCATTTTGCTTATAGTAGTGCTCTTTAATCGTGAAATTGTTTTCAACGGTAAAGAGGATATTTCTGTGCCCTTCACCTACGTATCACGACAGACGGCGTTTGATCGATCCACTGCCTTTTTGTAAAAATCAATTTAGGGCATATCCTGTATATCGACAATAAGCATCGAGCTTCAGGTCTTGTTTTATAATAAGCGACAGATTCCTAGCGGAATATTCATTTCTCGCGATAAGATTTTTGCTTCCTAATGGGATTTCGACGAATTCTGGCTTTAACAGCATTAACAGCCTTTGTAGTTCTCACAGCAAGCGGCCGCCCCGATCTTTTATGGTCTTCGACAGAGGAAGTGCTGTTGTATCTATCGATAGTACGATATACGAGCATGCGGCTGATACCAAGCTTTTGATCTGTCTGGAGTATGACCGACAGCTCCATACCCACTTTGTGCAAGGCGATCACCGCAATCCTATTTTCTTTAACACCCCAATCCTTATTGAACTTTTAAAAATAATAAACGCGTTCCATATTGAAATTATTTAAAAAGTTGAAAAAAGAAAAGTTTTTATGTAACAGTATTTATGGCCAGACTATGATAAAGGTGTGGTCAAATTCAAGGGTTGTTATAAAGGTGTTGTCAAATTCAAGGTTGGTTTTATACACCCATGATGCATCGAAAACATTTTTTTAAGTAAAATCTTCTTTAGCGGCGTTGTGCACTTTTTTTGGTATGGGTATAAAATGTAAAACTCGCATCAGGATCACGTAACTAGATTCACGTCATCCGGTCACGTGAACCTGATGCGTAAGATGACCGTAAGAAAGAAAGGGTCTTCTGGTTTCTAGGTATTCTAAGAATAGAATACCTAGAAACCAGAAGACCCTTTTCAGGGTTCCGTAGCCAAAATGGTGTAAACCCTTATAGTTTCGTCATGTCCGTCTGTCTGTCTGCCTGCCTGTCTGTTAGTCTGTATGTCACAGGCATTTTACTCAATGAATATTGATGAAATTTGGTGAAAAGGTGTCTTGTAGTAGCCGACATGCTCCTCCATTTTTTATTATTTCCTATTTCTGATTTATATGTCATGTCACTTTTTTAATTTTTTGATTTTAGTTTTTTAATTTATGATTTATTATTTCACATTTTTGATTTAATTGTCATGTCGTTGTCATTGTCATTTGAATATTGTATTTAACCACATAAATGATAGTACATTTATACTAATAAAAAAAATCCTTAAACATTGCAAAATATTCAAAAATGCACAACGTTAATGTCCAAGTTTTTATTTCTGCCGGCACTCCCGGAGTGCAACCTGTTTTTTTTTATCTTGGGACCACTCGCAAAACTTTACTTAATCTAATCCAAATTAAGCAGAGCTTGTACTCTGGCAACCAGACAACCGATAAACGGTATATATTTCTAAATACATACCTACATTATATAGAGAGATAAATTTCACCCAGATAAAAGAAACCATCGTGCCCATTACACAAAGTTTTATCCTGAGTTGGAATCGAACCCACGACCTCCGGCGTATAGTGGTCAGGGATACTAACGACTAGACCAACAGGCCAGTCACCTTACCCTGCTCATTCTTACTTTATTCTTTTGTTCTATTTTGAAAATAGAACGAAAAAGAAAGATAACACACTCGTGCGGCCAGTAGTTGTCATTCTAGAAATCTGATTGGTGCACGGCACAGGTAATTTGTTTGTCATGTCACTTTGACATTACAGAAAAGAGTTAGGTATTGCCTTTATTTTGTGAGGTTATGGCGCAGTCCAGCCTCAAGGTCTGTGATTATTACGTACCTTCTTTTACCATAAATGAGATACCCCGCACTGCATCGAGACTTCTTTGTACGTGATCTTCTTTCAAGTGGTGAAATTTTTTGTAAATTCTCTGCACTATTACCATTTCATTACTGAATTCCTCTAAAATCAAAAGTTGATATGAAACATCAACTAAATAGAACTTTATTACTGTAGCAAGTTCAAACAATTATTTAGATCGTTGTCATAAGGTTTTTGAAGACACCCAAAATCTAAGCAGGATCGTGAGGTGGTTTCTTAATGCTTTCAGAATATTCTGAGTAACTGTTTCAGACGTAAACGCGGTTCTCAGATGCAAACCTGGAGAGGTTTCGAGGATACAAAATCATTTAAAACCGGAGTTCATTGAGACGCCAGTCATAGCACCGATTTTAAGTGTGCGTTACCCCAGCAGAATGTTGTCTTTTTTCAGGATATGAATGATACAGATTTTCAGTGCAACATGCCGTCGAAATGTGCGTAACTTTTTAAATTTGTGCATCTAGCCATTTTTGACTTATCCAAGAAAAATAGATTCTGCTGGACGTAACGTTACGTTAACGTTACTCCAACAGAATTTTTTTTTTCGCAATTGATCTTTCTGGATATAGAAAATGTAGGAAGATAGCTTTTAATTTGTGCGAAATGTGCATGC